>OZ018338.1:59157466-60357466 GCA_963969495.1 Ceratothoa steindachneri | reverse complement strand
AGGATTCGTTTCACAGATCGAGCAGACAACCCAACAGCAGCTGCATGTTTGAGGGCAGAGTACTGAAGGGAGCGCAAAACAGAATGCCTTACCGCGTCAATGTTTCGGGGGTGACCTTACTGTTCGTGGAAGACCAGGGTTTTTTCTTCACATCACCAGTTTCCTTCATTTGCAACCCTAGTGGATTTATCTAACTTAATTTTGAACATATTATGTTCTCACTGTTGATCACAGAATTGGGAAGTTTGTTTACTTCCTGAGACAACTCTATTACTAAAAAAGTTTGCTCTGATAGTAGTGTTTGATCTTTTTACAAACAGTTTGAGGTCATTACCTTTCAAATTGTCGGTTTCATTTCTTTGGAAGAATTTAGCTGCATCAATCTTATCGTATATATTCAAAATTTGGAAAGTTTCTATTAACTGGCCCTTATATCTTCAATATGATAAGGAGAATAAATCTAATCTCTTTAGTCTTTCTTGATAATTTAGGTGTTTGATACTGGGCACCAGTTTTGTTGCCACTTCTTGTACTTTCTCTATTTTACGAATAACTTCTTGTAAGTACCAGTTCTAGAGCTGGCTATTATATTCCAAGTTTGGCCTAACGACAGTTTTGTAAAGATTAGTAAATTTTAATTTATCTATAGTTTCAAAGGGCCTACCAATCACATTCAGAATACCGTAGGCCTATCCAGTAATTTTCTTAATAAGTTCTTCCCATTTCATATCTGATGATATAGTCATGCCCAGGTCTTTTTCACTAGTTGATTTACTTAATACCTCCTCATTCATATTATAATCAGAATTAGGCGTCATTCTTTCCAAAATGCATTACTGTAGACTTTTTTACATTAAAAAAAGAGCAATCTCTTCTTTGAACAGGAACATAATCTATCCAAATCTCTTTGTAAAACTTCTCTATCTTGCGGATTACTGGCATAATTATACAATTTGGTGTCGTCAGCAAAAATACTACATTTAGTCTAAATTTCATTTGGCAAATCATTTGTATATAACAAAAAGAGTATCGGTCCTAAAACACTTCCTTGAGGCACTTCACTAGTGACAGGTAGCCAGCCACTGACTGCCCCATTAACACAGACTCTTTTTTTATTTCCATTCAGAAAATTTTCAATCCATCCCAACAGCTCTCCAGAGATTCCGACATTCCTAAGGACATTACTAAGCCTAGCATGTGGAACAGAGTCAAAGGCCTTCTTGAAATCCAAACATATTTCACCAAATGGTTTAGCAGTGTCATTATATATTGGCATAATTATACACCTTGGTGTCGTCAGCAAAAATACTATATTTAGTCGAAATTTCATTTGGCAAATCATTTATATATAGCCAAAATAGTATCGGTCCTAAAACATTTCCTTAAGGCCCTTCACTAGTGACTGGTAGCCAGCCACTGACTGCCCCATTAACACAGACTCTTTGTTTCCTTCCATTCAGAAAATTTTCAATCCATCCCAACAGCTCTCCTGAGATTCCGACATTCCTAAGGACATTACTAAGCCTAGCATGTACAACAGAGTCAAAGGCCTTCTTGAAATCCAAGTATATTGCATCAAATGGATGAGCAGTGTCATTATATATTGTCCAATCATTCATTGTTTCTAATAAATTTGTCAAGCAGCTTCTACCCTTAGTAAAGCTATGTTGATAATATGAAAGGACACCGAATTCCTCCACAAATTTAACAATTCTTCTTTGAATCAATTTTTCAAGCAGTTTACATAGTTGCGATGTTAAGAACACAGGTCTATAATTAACCGGAATTCATAAAACGGCTAAAGTTCAAATTTCTGGAAAACATAGTCAGTAGCGCACCATGGACGTTGTACCCTCTACGATTTCTTCCAGCTGTGAGCTACATTATGGTGCCCATGTTATAATGACACTCTTTTGTGAGGTGTCAACATATGAGGAAGAGTCACAGCTGGAGTCACGTAAATATGTAAGAGGCATACTTTGGGGGCTCTTGCTGTAGCTCTTGTACTCTCACTAATTGAGCCCAAACGTTACTACAGATACCACATGTACAAGGATTGCCCATCCTTTAACTTAAACCAGTTGGAGGGTGGTTACCAAACTTTAAGAAAGCGTTTTAAAAGAGATCTCTTTAAAAGCAACACTGTGAAGTAGTTAGTAATGCAAAATGTGAAAAACTCGTTTGATCATAATCGCTCACATATAATTATCCGCTCCATCTAAAGGATAATAATTGATAAAGAACCTCACGAATTTTAGTAGGAATATGTAAAACAGAGAAATACGAGTAGTTGCATCTTATATTCGGTATCGAATCCAAGATTGCTTTTGAAATTAGAGAATACCTAATAGAGATTTGAATATTATTAGTTAGTAATCAATACGCAAAGAAACATGGTGAATCATATCTACTTCGAATAAGTTCCGCTTTTGATTGGAATGAACGACTATAAGTGAATTGGAGAGCATCCAGTGAGGAAGCACAAGGTTATAAAAATGCGACAGTGCATTTGATAACCAGAGTAAAGGCTGTTATCTCTTGCTCAAAGGTAATTGAATTGTGGAAATTCCTTGTTATCGCAGGCGAAATGATCGCTGTATTTGGGATTTGCAGGAGTTTGTAACGGAGACAGATACCAAGGGCAGACGTGAAGAGATAAGCCGAAATATTAATGTGAATTTTCCTGGAAAATTTCTAATACATTTTAACCAACAAAGCAATATGGTATCCAAAATTATGAGTAACTATATTTGCCTTTGTATTCATATTCCAAGAAAGATTTTATTGAGTTACACGTCTTATTTTTATAATATTTGGTTATTATGACTACTTCTGGTGTGAAAATTCAGCATAGTTGTTTTTCAATTCTCTATGCACCTTTTTCTTCGAATGTTCTTAATTTACTCATCGAAAAAGTAGTCGCATTTGATTATAATTTAAAAAAAACCCCAACTTTTCCTGAAGTATCAATTAAAGCATGAAAATAATCTCCTCTCCACTTCTCAATGAGACTATCGGCAATTTTCACCGTTATATAAAGAAAATGGTGTAAAAAGGAATAAGTTCAGTCTGAAAATAAAGAAGTAAAGTAGCGTTGGGAAAAATTAAAATAATTGCCCCGACATTGCTCGGCTGCACTAAAAGATCGTCTCAAACTACTTAGCTAAATATGTCTTGAGGGAGGCTCGGATCATTTACGGCGGATAAACCGATCACATTGCACACTTTACACATAAAATGCCTCGAATATTAAAATGAATACTCAAAGCGTTGCTCGTTTGACTCTGAATGAACAACATTTACCGTATACTTACTCTCATTGAGATTAATGCTTTTCTCTTTGTATCCTATCTGTAGATTTAAATGTGCTCGTTTGTACTCAGTAAATGGTTTGTTGTGGAAATGTATATACACTCGAAAACAAAATGTTTCGGACAACTCAGAAATTTTAAAGAAATCGATAAATGCTTGGTCGAAAAGTTTTTCACGCACGAGTATGTCGTGGGATCAGGTACTCCTCTCTGACCTTTGCTATCCGCCATAGACGTGGGGGGAAGGAAGCGACACACAAATATTGGGAATGCCTCCATCTTAAGTGCATGGGAATTAAAGACGAGTGCAAATTAAAATATTGGCCGACTTTGATACTATTTCAATAGGCTTCAAATGGTTATAAGATACAAAATAGTGAAACAAAATAATCTTTAATAATATACAAAACTCAAATGAGTTTAACAAGAATGATCCACTTTAACAACTACGCTAATCGTTCGGCAATTGAAAATTGAATTGAATTTACAAAGAATAATATTGTCTTAGCCTTACGAGGATGCTTAATAATTACACGAGAGGGATCGAGAGTAAACTATGAAGTGAGTCTTTCGGTCGGAGATCGTCACGCCTCTTCGACGATAAAAAAGAAAATGTAATGGCTTATGATTTTCTGGAAGAGAGCTCGATTAGTCGCTCTGGGAGTATTCTTCTCACGGAAGCGTAGCTAAGCGCGTTATTCTTGACTGAGTCTTTCGTCTTTGACGTCCCTTATAACGAATAATGGTTTCCACCTACGAGCCCTTAGGATACCGGGGTGTCGTGCTGCGTTAGTACTGTAAGAGTACTGTGTGAGCATTGTGTGAATCTTGTTTGTGTGAAAGCGACGTGGATACAGCTCGCATCCCGAATACTCTGTGAATAATCATTTGATCATTCTTTGGCTGGAAAATATATACGACCCCCACCGCAAGCTCTTTTTGTCTGCCCACGGAATCGATCCTGACTCTGTCTCAAAGAGAGGAGATCGATGGTTTTAGTCCCATATCGTTAAATGGTGTCGCGGCTTCAGTTTGACTCGTTATCGCTACCGAAGTTTACCGAAGCATTCCGATGGAATTTTCTTCGTCCGTGAGATACTCCTTTTTCTCTTTACCTGTGCGACTCGCTTTCTCTCTCTCTCTTTCAATATATATATATACATATATATGAAAAAAGCTCACAAAGTGCAGGTGAGCAAAGGTATGCAGATGCACCCACAAAGGAAAAGTGAAATACGATTCGGAGCGCTTTCGTCTTTATTCGTAAAGACCTTTTCAAGGAATGAACAAGAAGCTGAACATACATAGATTGCCTTAAATAGTGGGAGAGGGAATTCGACTACCCACCTCTGAACTTTAACTAGGGGGTACAAAATCTTGAAACAACTTTATTTGAGATTTTATGTATGTAGTGAAAATTGGGTCTAGCATACACAAAACAGGGCTAAGATTGAAATTTGTAACGTGTTAATGGAATTATTTGTCCGGTGTATTAGCAAAACTATACATGGAATTCTTCGAATCTAGAAAACTTCCCCAAATTAATGAAACTCCTAATTCCTGGATGCGATATGTTGATGACATCCTTTGCCTTTGCCCTAATAATATAAATATTAATACATTTCTTACTAAAATTAACACCTTAGTGTCCTCGATTAAATTTACTTTAGAAGTTGAAATAGATCGCACATTCCCTTTCCTAGATATTCTAATTCATCGGACGAACCATTGTTTCAATTATGAATTATATAGAAAACCCACATCCATAGATTCTTTTATACACTTTTAGTCTAACCACCATAATAACATCAAATAAAGTGTTTTCTTCTCTATGTTTTTACGTGCCCTTAGAATTCTCTCACTAGAATGCCTAGACAAAGAAGCTGATAGAATATATAAAATAGGGATAAATTTGTGCTACCCTTTGTACTTTCTCGACAATTGCTCTAAGTCCGTTAAGCGTTCCTACTCGTATTATCAAACATATATATATATATATATATATATATATATATATATATATATATATATATATATATATTTATTTATTTGTTCGGGCATCTCATGTAGAGATAGATACAACGTTTCGTGGGTTCTTTTCACCCGTCTTCGGTTACTGGAAAAAAATACATTTCCTAAAGAAGACAATCATTTTAATTTTGAATTAAAAACAATCTAGTTATGGAATTAATTAAAAATATGGAAGGTTTATTAAGGAAGCATTGCAAAATTTTACAGGTAATTAATATTTTTTGGATCATTATGATGGGGAATTAAAATTAACGAATTAGAGGAAAACCCTGGAATCGCATCGAGATAACACTAACCTTATACAATTCGCCGTTTAAGGAAGACTGGCGAGAAAGGGTAATAAACGCAGGAAGAAAGAGAAGATTAAGAGGTTGGTTATATTTTTAAATTAAAAGTAGTGGATGAACGAGGGAATCGGAATTTAGAAAAGTATTTAATATGAAATGATCCAAGAATTCTTAATAATATGGAATCAGAGGTGGTTTTTAAGATTTTATAATCGTCTATTTTGATATCGGTTATACTATTTATGGAGTAAATCCGAAGAAGTGAGAATTCTTTCTTAGAGATAACCTTCCCAGTGCTGTGGCTAACTCCCAAATGGGAACAGACCCATGCCTTCAGCGAGCGCACCGTACTGAAAATATATTTCCCCAGTTTATATTTCGGGCAAGTAAATTCATATATAACGGAGCGCTCCGCCTGAGGTGGGATTCTGTCTTTACAATTAAAGTATTGTTATATGTGGTGTTTATTTCTAAAAAATAACTTGAATGTGCTATTAAAAAAGAATTTATTTAATAGAGTTGTAAGTTCTTTAGAAGAATATTATTTAAAAAGCCCATTTCCGGAAAGACTACATACAGAACGGAAATCTTCACAAACAGTTGGAAATTTCAACTTGGGATTTAATTGTTGTTAAAAAATTTGGCTGTAACCTTTTCAATCAAAGACACAGAAAAGCCGTTTCGTTTGAAATATTTAATCAGAAATTTGACTTCTTAGTGACATCCAGAGTAGGATGAACAAATATTATATGCCCGAAATGGCACTGATTTTGTACGAAAAGTCACGAAAAATGAAAAAGTTTAGGACTTGTCAACTAAAGGTTGGCTTACGAGAAACTTTGTTTACAAATCCTGTTGGAGAATGGAAAATCTAGATATCCAAAAATGAGATGACAACAAGTAAATTTAATATTGGGGTGTATATAGTTGTCATATTGCAAGAATTTTTCACACGGCTCCTCAGTGTTAAACAGAATGTATGTATCATCGACAAAACGGCAGTAAATTATAGGTTTTGGGCTTCCAAGTTCTTGGGTGAATAAATGTTCTTTAAACCAGGACATGAAGATATCTGCGAAGACAGGGACCAAGGGCCTGCCCATGCCCACCCCATCTATTTGACACTACGCTTCTTTGTTACAGGGAAGGTATTTGTCTTTAACGGCTAATTTAAGTCTTTCTTTTAACAGTGGAGGAGTAAATCCATGAAAATTAGAGTTGTTTTGAGGAATTGCACGTCGCACAATTATATCAATAGTTTGGTCAAGAGTGATATTAGTAAAGAGCGAGGAAACATCGAAACTGCTCCAAAAGAATGGATAAAGATGCTGGAAATTTTGTAATTCTTTGAAAAAGGTGAACCTATTTTGAATTTTAAACTGGTGTGAGGAAAAGGAGTTATAAATGAAACCAAATATTTAGCTAAGTTGTAAGAGGGGGAAATATAAGATGATATAAGGGGGCAAAGGGAGATGCCTTCTTTGTAACATTTGGAGAGTCCTACTAAGTTCTCTATATAGAGAGAAAGATGTCAATTTTCATTGTTGTCTACCATAGTTTGATTTCGTACTTGCTTGTCTGAGTTTAATTCATTCAAGCGGGAAAAATTAGCAACCGGATAAACAGATGCTTTTCTAGAGCTGAGTGCAAGCTGGAAGATTAATCAGAAATAGAGATTGCTGACATTCTCTATATCTTCTTTCTACTTCATTTTCTTACCATTCTATATTCTTTTTTAATCCATTTTCTACAATAAATTGTTTTTCCAAGATCATTTGCGGAAGCTAAAGGAGAAAATGGCCAAATATTTGCCAGAGAATGTTGATATATGTTAACACAGGTGGATGAGGAATGTGGTCGGTGTGGACGTCAGTGATATTGGCGAAGATATCTCAGGAGTTCAAAAACCTTTTAATCTTAGGAGTTCAAGAACCTTTTAATCTCTCGAAAAATTAGGTGCAGAAGCAACGGTTTGAAAGTCTCTCATACTCACCTCTGGGCTCAACTGAAGGATAAGCCTATTCTAACTCATGTGGCAGAAAATCTCTTATTACATTTCCCACCACATACCTCTATGAACAAGGGTTTTCAGTTCTTGTTTTTGTGACGAGTAAAACTAAAACAAGGAACCGTCTGGATCCTCAACATGATCTGCGCTGTTCTTTATCAAAATCAAAATCCAGCCAAATCTGCAGAAACCTTTGTATAATATGAAGGGATATCACGCTTGTAATTAAAATATATCTTTTTAAATTTTCATTTAAGTTTTTTGAAGAGCCAGAAGAAGTTTCGGGCCAAAATCTTTTGTCCTTGCTTGATTTTTATTTAAATAATTTACATTAATATGAAAATGTGCCTGACATATACCTTTCACATGCCCGAATTACTGGAAGGTGAAAAGGCATATCGTATGTTCAACATAACCATTGAATGGGATTTTATTTTTTCCTTTACAAATATGAGGGTAGGATAAGAAGATACAGATAATCGGAGATTTGCAAGAGAAGAAAGAGCTCGTAGAGCATCAGTTTGGGTTCGGTAAAAAAAACCTCTATTACCACTAGTGGAGTAGTAATGTCAGAACTTTGAGGAAGAAAGTGAGACTAATCTAAATCTGACTTCACTTCGTTGGCATAGAGATGCAACAAGATCGGGAAACTGGGTTTAAGAAATCTTCCTACAACGCTTATTACGAGAACCCTTTGTTAAAGAGAAAAGTGCTCGAGCTTTAAGAAAGGGAAGGAATTAGAAAGAAAATTTACCCATAAACTAACCAAAAATGACTTAACAGGGGGGGGGCTCTATATGCAGAAGCACTGTGCCGCTGAAGAGATTTTGTATCTCTCAGCGGCTACAGTAATACTACACCTGATATACTCTAGTAACCACAGGGAGCTGCACCGAAGTAATGGGTTGTCAAGACCCCAGGGGTTAAATTGAATCCTTAAGCTCACAGGGGGAAAGTCCTATGATGGACCATCCTATTGGTCAGATAGAGAAAACCTGGCTCCCATTTGCCACCAAACCGGCTACCCGTCGAAGAAGCATGTGCTACTCCAGGTTGCAATTCAGGAACCAGGCTCAATTTCTAGATGGGGAGCACTAAAAATAGACCCCCAGTGAGATAGCGGAAATTAGGAACAGGGGAAAATTCTAATATTACATAAATGATATATAGATAACCAAGGTAATGAATAAATTATAAATAATACATAGAGAGGCAATAGTGTGGCAAACAAGAGTCCCGTTAGAAGTCAAAACAGAAGTGAGGACTGATTCCCTTTTCCACAAATAGGCAGTAACCCGCGAGCGAGGAGGGTGACGGTATATTTACATTTTATTGTCATTATCACATTAATATCAGATCCTGTCGGCATGGTATATCATGTTGATCAAACAATATTTGTCATATAAAGACATGCTGACCCTAATATACCGCATATTGTCACCAGGAAGTTATCATACCTTTCCTTAGCATTGCCGTTTTAAATATTTAAAAAAGGTCATAATTCCACTTGTACACTTATTTTCCTTTCCAGATGTATTGGACACATACATGCAAATCTGCACCAACGTATACATATGTTAGTGCACAAGAAATATCCTTCATGTGCGAAAGCTTTGGCCGCCGCTGTGCATATATTAAAAGTTCCAATTAAATGATTGGAAAGAACTCTGCGTCTCAAACTAGTTATGAATTTACCATCTTACTTGGATGAGATAAGCGGGCGAAAGCAGCCAATTAAATAAGAGTATCGATTTTCTATAATGAGGCAGTTATCAGTAATCCACAGGATAAACGAAGAGAAGCTTTCTAAGGCGCTTTCTCCCCCCTCTCTCTCTCTCATTCTCTCTCTCTCGTTATCGGATTTTCTGTCTCCCGGTGTTTGACTCTGATTGACATATATGAGATTTATTATGATTTTCTTGTGTTATGCCATAATATAGATAGAATCCTTAATACATATCATGTTTTATGCTCGAAATCACTGTTCTTGATTCATCCAGAATATTTGGTAGTGTCCATTATTTTTTATGGAAAAAATTGAGTGATAAAACCACTAGAATATTAGGTTTCTCGCAAAGTGAGACAGAGACTAGATATTGCGCTATTGATATTTCTTACTTTAATATGAATATCTTTACTTAACTTTACAAATTGTGGTCCCAGACTTCTCGTGTGTCAATAAATTTATAAGTTTCCTTCATCCTACTTGGCACTTTATTTTTATCTCTTTATTTTAAGGAGGTTTAAATTGATTTCACTTCAATATTCATCCAAGATGGACAGTTGCTGTTTAAAACTTTGAATTTGAATTTTTTTTAGGATTCTCATATAAAATTTCTAGGAGGAATTTTGAATACGAATTTTGTTGTTTTTTAAAAGTGAGTCTAATAAATGAGAAGTAGAGAGAGTAATTATCCAAAAATTTCACATTCGATTTATGGATCGTAGTGTTGTAGACAAGAGGGAAGAAGGATGTGGCATTGTAAGGCATATAAGAAATAACAAATAATTGATGCAATTCAATTTTCTGTAAGAAAAGGACATAGTGGTGGTGGATTATGTATAAATGGATGATATAACAGAGTTTAAAGCATTTATGAGGCCCTTTTTCCACAAAAGCAAAAATAGATGTAGAAAAAATCATGGTGACCATGCATGATGACGAGGAACGGACTGGTTGTGAAAACGTACGTTTAAGGGAAAAATAGTTTAAGGAAAATTAGTAATCAAGTTGTTATCAATAATGCTATGAATGTGTATAGAAAAGCATAAGAAGTGATTTAGTAAACTATGTAAAGTCAAATATATAATAATAGTTTTCAGTATTTTACTGAATTCAGAACGGCCATTAAGGGATTGGGAGTCCTAACAGTAAAAATTTATACTACAGTAAGTTTCAAACAGGATGTTTACATAGAATTTGCATTAACTCCTTTTATAAAAATAAAGCAAAAGTGCACAGAATTTGCATCAACTCCTTTTAGAAAAATCAAGTAAAAATGCGCAGAATTTGCATTAACCGCTTTTAAAAAAATAAAGTAAAAATGCACAGAATTTCGATTAACTCCTTTTATAAAAATAAGGTAAAAATGCACAGAATTTCAATAAACTCCTTTGAGAAAAATAGAGTAAAATGCACAGAATTTGTATTAACTCCTTTTATAAAAATAAAGAAAAAATGCCCAGAATTTACATTAACTCGTTAAATAAAAAATAAAATAGAAATGCACAGAATTTAGATTAACTCCTTTAATAAAAATAAAGTAAAATGCACAGAATCTGCATTAACTTCTTTTATAAATATAAATTAAAAATGCACAGAATTTCGAGTGACTCCTTTTATAAAAATAAGGTAAAAATGCACAGAATTTACATAAATTTCATTTATAAAAGTGAAATAAAAATGCACAGAACTTGCATTAATTTCTTTTAAAAAAATAAGGTAAAAATGCATAGAATTTGCATTAACTCCTATTATAAAAATAAAGTAAAAATGCACAGAATTTTCATTAACTACTTATATAAAAATAAAGTAAAAATGTACCGAATTTGCACTAATTCCTTTTATAAAAATAAAATAAAAATGCAGAGGATTTGCATTAACTACCTTATAAAAATAAAGTAAGAATGCACATAATTTGCATTAACTCCTTTTTAAAAATAAAGTATAAATGCACAGAATTTCAATCAACTCCTTTTATAAAAATGAAAGTTAAAATGCACAGAATTTTAATTAACTCCTTTTAGAAAAATAAAGTAAAAATGCACAGAATCTGCATTAACTTCTTTTATAAAAATAAAGTAAAAATGCTCAGAATTTACATTAACTCCTTTTATAAAAATAAAGTAAAAATGCCAAGAATTTTAAAGAACTTCTTTTAGAAAAATAAAGTAAAATGCAGAGAATTTGTATTAACTCCTTTTTTAAAAATAGAGTAAAAATGCAGAGAATTTTGAATAACTCCTTTTATATAAATAAAGTAAAAATGCAAAGAACTTGCATCAATTTTTATTTTTAAATAATGTAAAAATGCTCAGAATTTGCATTAACTTCTTTTATAAAAATAAAGTAAAAATTCACGGAATTTGCAATAACTCCTTTATAAAAATAAAGTAAAAATGCACAGAATTTACATTAACTCGTTTTATAAAAATAAAGTAAAAATGCCCAGAATTTGCCTTAACTCCTTTTATAAAAATAATGTAAAAATGCACAGAATTTGCATTAACTCCTTTTATAAAAATAAAGTAAAATGCATTTGTATTATATAAGTCTTCTTAGATATGTTAATTGTTAATTAATAAAACTTGACTTCTTATAGGAATATTGAGAATTGAATTTAATCATGATTTATTTAAACAGACCGACTTTTTTTAGTAAATGTCGAAAACTGTAAATACAAAAATTAATTTATAAATAATTCTATTTTTATTAATTAAAATAAGACAATAATATAAACCAAATTTTCGTTAAGTGTGTTCATTATCGAAACTACAGACATAATATTATGAACATGCATACCAATAACGGGTAACTCCTTTTATAGTAATTATCATAAGCCCTAAATGGGTAGTTTAATATATAATAAATTATTGTTAATATACTAGTATTAAACGAGAATTTTGGTTTTGACAGAAAATCAAGAAAACTTGATTCTTAATTATAAAATTAATGATCGAAAGTCACAAGGAGTTACAAGGAAAGAAAGTACCCTAGGAGACCTTACGGTCCATTTAAAGAGGGTACCTTTGGACTAGCAATCGAACGGGCACAAGGCTGCTCAATTGTTTTGCGTCCCTAAACGGCCACTTTTCAAGACTTTGTCTAGTCTTGACTTGAACTAGTCAACAGATTCACTGTTGACAACTTCCACTGGAAGTGCGTTCCACTTTCCGCAGATACTCTAGGCGAAAAATTTTTCACACAGATTGCGGTTGTAACGCTTCTGTTCAAGTTTGAAGCTGTGATCGCGCGTTCTGTTCTCACTCAGTGTGAAAATATCCCGGTAGTCAACATTGTCGAACCCTCGAAGTATTTTGAAAACTTCGATAAGCTGACCACGCAGTCTACATGTTTCCAGCGATAACAGATCTAATTCCCTTAGTCTATCCTCATGGCTTTAATGTCGGATAGAGGGAATCAGCTTGGTTGCCCTGGCTTGTACGCGTTCCAATCTCGCGATGTCCTTACGAAATGAAGAACTTCAAAATTGTACGGCATACTCCAGGTGCGGTCGGACAAGTGAGTTGTACAAACACAGTACAATCTCCTTGTTCCGATATCCAAACTGGCGCTATATATAACCTAGCATTCTTTGGGCCCTTTTCTCCGCCTCAATGAACTATTTCGAGAACTTGAGGCCACTAGTGATTGTTACACCCAAGTCCTTCTCAGTGTCGGTGAATTCAATAGCAGTGCCCTTAAGGATATACTGAAATTGGGGGCTTCTGTGGCCGATATGCATCACTTTGCATTTCCCCACGTTAATAGGCATATGCCACGTGTCCGACCACTCCCCAATCTTCCCAAGATCTTCCTGCAGGTAGGCAGTATTTCCATCCTTTGCAACGTTCATACCAAGCTTGGTATCGTCGGCAAATTTGGAAATCTTGGGAACCATGTCCTTGTCCATGTCGTTGACATAGATGATAAATAGTAGTGGTCCAAGGACAGAACCTTGAGGCACCCCGCTAGTAACAGGCACCCACTCAGAAACCTGTCCATTCACTACCACGCGTTGCCGTCTGCCCCTTAGCCAGTTTTTGATCCAGCCGGCTACTTTTCCGTCTATGCCCAGCGCTCGGACTTTCCGAAAAAGGCGGCGTTGTGGTACCTTATCAAAGGCTTTCTGAAAGTCTAAGTAGACCACATCTACCACCTTGTCCCGATCGTGCTCACTGAACACGAAGTGGAAGAATTCCTCAAGGTTCGTCAGGCATGACTGTTGCCTTCGGAAGCCGTGCTGGGAACTCCTCAGTAGCAGGTTTGACTCTAAATACGACGTCATTGTGTCGACCATCATGCTTTCCATGAGTTAACCGACTATCAAAGTCAGACTGATAGGTAGGTAGTTCGACGGTTGGCTTCGGTTTCCTTTCTTGAAGATAGGAGTCACCTACGCTTCACGCCAGTCTCTAGGAACGCATTCGATCCGCATTGACATGTTGAAGATTGCGCTCAGGTGTCGTGACACTTGATCGCGCACTTCTTTTAACACTTTAGGTAGAAACCCATCCGGGCCAGGTGACTTATTCGTCATTAGGTCACTGATCTTCTTTTTTATTTCCCCTTCGGTGAAGTCCATATCCTCCAGCTTTTTCCCCGAGTAGGAATCCATTGGCTGGGGGATGGGACCACACTCTTCAGTAAACACTGAAGAGAAGTGGTCGTTGCGGAGGTTAGAATTTTCTGCATCTAAGTGCTTTAATGTCCCCTCCTTATTTCTCAAAGGGCCATTCGTTTGACGGATTGGTTTTCGGCTGTTCACATATCCAAAAAACTCCTTATGATTCTCTTTACAGAGTTTTGCAACTCGGAGTTCCTCAGACCGCTTAGCTGCCCTTATGCTGGACTTCACTCTCCTGGCTAGGGTCCGGTATTCGTCAAAGTCACCCGAGAACTTCGATTGCTGGTACACAGCTCTCTTCTTCCTAAGCAGTTGGCTGATTTCTCGATTAAACCACTTTGGTTGAACAGAAGACCGACGGGGACATTTCAGAGGGATGAAACGCGATTGAAGAAGAATAAATGCGGTTTTGAAACTGTTCCACGAGTCTTTACAACATCGCACATTTCTAGCCTTGCGTCCATCAGTCCAGCACGAAGACCTGCAAAGTCTGCTCCTTTCAAATCGAGTTTCCTCGATTTACTAGTTGCAGGCCCTGCCTTCGGGACTTTGACTTCAAATCTAATTAGTCGGTGGTCACTGCCACTGAGCTCTTCGCCAACAGAGAGGTCCTCAACGATGTCATCCTCAGAGGTGAAAACCAAGTCGAGGATATTGTTTCCTCTCGTTGGCTCTCTCACCCATTGAGTCACTTTAAACTCTGAACGAACCTTGGTATATGGGTCACCCCCCCAAAACGGGCCTGCACACACTTTTTTTATATATCCTTCATTCATTCACTAATCACCCTTATTTTGCAGAACGTTACCTAAACAACGCCTGTGGACACAACTATATTTCAATAAGAGCTCCAGCAAAGAATATACTGCGCCAAACATTAATACAAGACAGGCTCGTTCAAGAAAGTGCAGGATATTTTCATGCATTTGTTTGAATGTGAAAAAGCCCCATCCAAGAGCAGAATTCAAGACTAGGTGAACCAATTCGAGAACTATGGGACAATGGAGAATCTCAATGCAGTGAGTGAAAACCGTCTAAGCCATTCAAGATGCCCCAGGAGGCCTACAGCTGAGCTGGTCGAGAGCGCGAGAGAGTTAGTTCAACACAATCCAAAACGCTATGTGCGCAAGCGAAGTCAGTCCTTCTGTATATCTCGTGAGACTTGCAGAAGAGTGCTAGTAATGGACTAAAGTCATATCCATACAGAATTCAGAAGAAACAGACCCTTACAGCCTCAGACAAGGAGCAGAGAAAGGCTATGGCATTCAAGATATTGGAGAAGATTCAGGAGACCCTAACTTTCTTAACCTCCTTTGAACCTCAGATGAATCTCACCTCCATGTTGAAGGAAAGGTAAACTCGAAGAAAATATCTTCTGGGGGACCTCCAGATCAAATGTGGCAGCTACCAGGCCCCTTTACTCCCCACAGTGCACGATAAGGACTGCAATCTCAGCCAGAGTCATCATCGGACCATTCTTCTTCGAGGAATCTGACGCGACAGTGACAGTCCCCACGGAGCGGTATGTTGAGGTCCTAAAAACTTTCAACAGGGAGCTGCTGACCGTTTCCGTCGCTTATGGGGAAGTTCTATTTGCAGCAAAATGAAGCAAGCTCTCAGACCTCAAACTTGTCCCGAGATTGGCTGAAAGAGAACTTTGGTGGCCGTGTGATCAGTCTCAAGACTGATTTTGAGTGAGCACCTCACAGCACAGTCTTTAGCCCCCAAGATTTCTTTTGCTGGTGATACCTTAAAGAAAGAGTGTACGAACGGAGACCTAGGACCATTACAAAACTCAAGAAAGCCATCAAGGAGGAGACCAGAGCCATTAGTCAGGCGGTTGTAAGGATGTCATAGACAACTTTGTGCTGCGTCTCAAGAAATGCACAGAGCTAAATGGAGGTCATCCAGAACACGTACTATAGAATAAATGAGAAAAGCGCCAATACTCTCATGTTTAGATATTATTTTTGGAAACACAATAAAGTAGTTATTACCAAAGTGTCATTCATTCCTTGCTAAAAATTCATAAGAAATAAGGCCTATCGAAATTTGGGGCCCGTTTTTTATGCGGTGCCGCTGTATCATTAAAACGCATAAATACCAGTAATTTAATGCAGAGAAAACACTACTGTTATACTATTTTGAAAATTATAATTGAGTTAATCTGTTTGTAACGAAAGTATACATGGTGACTGATAAAATTGACTCTCGATTTCACTAGTCATATATTATTAGTCCTTAAAGTTAAATTGCTAGAATGAAAATTATTCGACAGAGATAATTTGAAATTATATCTGGGGGCTTAACTAGCCTTATCTACCAGATATTCGTAGAAAATCTATTACCTTGATCGAACGGAACGGTTTAATGGCCGATTAGTAGAACAAACATTTACGGACCCTTTATTTATGAATTATGCGAAACGTCGCAAGCGATGCCAGTTAATTTTCTATAATATATTAATATGATATGTGCTGTATTTGAAAGTGCAACGTTAAAAATTAATCCTTTCACCCACTTCATATGCTCCACCTTTATCTATAAAGTGGCTGAAGGATTTTTTGCCCAGCTAGATCGCCAGACTAGCTCTCCTGTTTAATTTTTTTTCTTGAGTTTTGTTGAAGAAAGATATTTTTCGAAATACCGTATCTTCTCTCGATGAGCGGAAGAAAGATATTTGAGAAAAATCGCTTCTACCAAGGCTAATAGTTTGAATAATGAATGAAAATCTTTCTCTTCGTATCAATACTTGTAGAGAATGCAAACGATGTCATTCGTGAAATGCAATTTAGTTTAATATACTTTAATAATTTCCACCATTAAATAAATTTGATTTCTTTTGGGTAGTTTTAACGATAAATTAATAATGGCTGTTTAAAACCCAAAATATTTGGGCTAGTCACCTTGTATCTTAACTTCTAACGACATAAGTCATTGTTTGTAAATTATTCGTTGATTCAAGCATTAATGTCTGATAACTCCAGAAATAGTAAAAACTATATTTATTTTGATGCGTATTTTAGATAATATGCAATACTAAAAATTATATCTTAAATTATTTTTCTAATTAACAGAAAAATCAAATATAACGAAATTATATTTGACATTAGTTATAAAAAAATGCAATAATACAACTATGGGAGGGGGGGGAGCCTTCCTTATTATCAATTTTATTCTTGTTCATCTTTTAATTATGTCGATGCAGCTTCCTCGAATCCATTTTCCTTTTTTCTTGAATTCCGTATACTTCTTGGCTGGGTTGGGCCTTAATCTTCGTTTTTCTTTCTCGATGCATCTTCAGTTTTCTTCCATTTATATTGGGGGTCTTGATTTCTTCTTGAGTTGATGATTTCTTGGTGCTTATGGAGGAGTTGGTCCTTCAAGCCGTTTTCTTTCCGTTTTCTTTCTTGTGGCGATCCATTTATCTTGAGTCTTCTTGTTGAGTTAGTCCTTCAAGCCGTTTTCTTCCGAGTTTCAAACGCGCTACCTCTTGAATTTAAACGCCAATAGTCTAGCCTCATGACTGGCTTTTAGTCCGTCTTGAGATGTTAATTTTATCGGCTATTTATATTAGCGAGTTGGAAGGAATTTTTCTCTGATACATTTTTGCACCCCTACACAACACAATCAAATTACACAAACCATAAATTCAAAACTTTAAGTAGATTTAGTTTAGCCTGTAGCTAGTGTCAAATAACAGATCATTTGCCGCATAACAAAATGTATTTGCCGGCATAACACTGTGTACGCCTTTTTTTACGCTATACCTTTAATCATGCATTCGTGACGTAGGGTATTTTAGCATGCCCTCCAAAAATTTTAAGTACTGATATTTGACAACTCATCATTTGCTTCATTCCAGTATATTCATGACTCAGTGAGCGGGTTCTACACGTAGTGTGTGTGGCTCCACAAGGCTGCCAATGCTCGCTTTTTTCCCCAAGATCTTGGGCTTTTACTTGCCGTCTTGAATTCGTGGGGTTTATTTTGAGAATTATAGAAAATATGTGGTTTTCATTTTTATTGATGAATTAAATACCTACAATAAGTATATTAACAAAATAAATGCTTTCGGGTAATTGCTCAGATTGGTGCTTCAACATTGGCGCTGGTGACATTGAATTTTCTTACCACGCGCTCATGTTCAGAACTTGAGAGCGTTTTGAAAGTTCGTTATCTCGAGCCAGGGGAGAGGGTGCTCTTTGGAAAGCAGGCGCAGTAGATTCTTTGAAACACAACAAAAATTTACCCAGAAATTTCCATTTTACCCCTATTGGAGTAGTTTACCCTTAATCCCGACCGCTACACTAGGTGGTTGGGCTAGCTCTCTTATCAGTATTTCCAAGTGAGCATTCGTTCAGTTTTTACTCGCTTTTGCTATGTCATGCATGTGTTAAATCGCGCTGCAAAATTATATACTCATTTATAATATTGCTCAACCCATTTTAATTATAAATGAGTAAATAAAATACGCTAACAAAAAAGCCACAAAGGTATTGTCGAGGGTTAGTGAGTGGGTAATCCCAGTCCCACTTCCTTGGCATCTATATTAAATCCGCACCAAGGTAAAGTGGGGGTGAAGTGTATCCAATACACCTACCGTAGCCACTTCCGGTGAATAAGAATAACCCCGTGCGTACCTTTTGATCAAAACTAAGATGATGATCCTCTGAGTGTGTTTTCACTCAGTAAAAGCCAGTCATGGGTGGACTTATGTAATATCGAGAATTAGGCTGAGTAGATTGCTTATCAATTGCCAAAGGATCGTAAAAAATAGTTAAAACACACAGATACAAAAATGAACTTTAATATACATAAGTGAGAATATGAAATTGCATACATATGTATAAATAGGATTAATCTTCGCACTGGATTGGTAAGTCTATATAATGTCGTGGGGATTACCTTTGAAATCTACTTACTAAGATGCACTCAATTAATCACTTGTAATACTCGAGGTTATGAGCTTGTGATGGAAATTCTAGTTAACGATTAAACTGGTGAAGTTAGGGGAGGGAATAATTCACTTCAACGATACCTTTGAGTTCGTAAGTATTTGGAGAATGATGGTGAATGTCTTCTTCTGACGATGTTTGCACTTAGCCCGGTCGTCTGAGGTTACCGAATGTGAAAAGGTAATCCTAAACTGGTGTCCTGATATAATGATCTTAGGCCAGATCGCGAAGGTGAGTCAAACTGTGACTCAAATCTGAATTCTTCTCCTCGAAATGTCCGTTCCGATTATTAGCACCTGGAGTGAGTAGCCAAAAATGATTACCTAGCTTCGAGAAGTTTAGCACTTACAAGTACCGTGACGGCAACAAGTTTCCCGAAGTTTCTTCATACAACGGCGAACTGTTTCCTTTCTGGGACTAGCTCCACACACAACGTTGGTCCAAGATCTTCTGCCCGGCTCCAGGGAGAATTTCCTCTTTTATTTCCCCCAAGAGCTAAAATCGAGAGAAAGCACCGGATTCTCATAAAATTCTTAGCGTCGTACAAAAAGACCTTTCGTCTGCCGCCAGGACATGCCAAACATTCACACCTTGGCGCCATCCGAGCTTTCCTCGTCCAAGTCGCAGGTTTATGACGGCGCGAAGAAACTCGGGCCTTCGTCGGCTGGCAGGTGTCTTTTGAGGCAGACATTTTCCTGTGTGGCCGGCCGCGAATTTGGTTGGCTCAAAGGCGCGAAAAGGGGTAAAGGAGATTCAATGCGAAAAGGTAAATTCGGAGTAAGATGGTTGGAGACACGCAGCTGTTTTGGTGTATTTATGTATGTACTAATGCATGGAGCTATTTAGAATTCTACAGGTATGCTCAGTGTTTCAAAACGGAAAGGCTTAATGAAGCAGAATATAAGAATTGGCTATAACAGGACAACAACGATAATGGTTCCACTTAGTGTGCGTTGAAAAGCGACTCTCATAAATGCAAGTAAATTTATACTATTAAAACAATAAAGATTCTATTAAGCATAGATAGGTTTTCAGGTTGCTAAAACAAGTGTTGATATGCACTGATTTCTTAAAAAAGTTAACGAACAGATAGCTAAATATGAGATAATGTTTTTTGCTATTTCGCAGAGTACAATATTCCATTCGCTTTATTAACCATCTCCTAAAAAATTGTATAGTGTCATTCCCCACAGAAAAATTACTCAAAATATATCAATGAAACGAACAATTCTCATATGTGATTCAAGATACCATAGCTTTTGTTTGATTTAAACAAACAGGATGTTGTGGATAGTGTTCTTATTGAAGCTGGAACGGCTGTTGATTTGTATGATGCAGTAAACTCATTGTTTAAAGAGAAGAATATTCCAATTTAAAATATAGTATGATTTGGAAGTGATAATTGCACTTCTATGATTAGGCAAATAAAGTGGCATTCAAAAATTAATCAAAAATGATGTCCCATCTATTTTTATCATGAGATGCGTTTGTTATTCTTTTGCTTTATGTGTTAGTTATGATCTCAAAGTTTTACCATCATATTTAGAAAACTTTTGAAAAATGTCGTTGCCTATTTTATACGCAGTAGCAAAAGACTCGTATTCAAAGGCAGCTAATGCTCTAAAGCATATAATATCAAACTCTCCCAAACAAGATGGCTATCAAGGGAGGATGTTATTTCAGCCATACTTAATCCATATCCTGCCTTGCTTTTATATTTTCAAAGCGAATCAAGAAAGTACAAAGTTGATGGAGCAAACGAGATCTTCCAAACATTAAGTGATGACGGTAGAAAAACCTATGTTACTATTTCTACAATATGTTATAAAAAATAAATAAACTGAATATAGAATTTCAGTCAGAGCATTTCCGAATGCATCTTTTATATTTAAAGGTACAAAATTATATTAAGTTGGTTTATTAAAGATAATCTTCTACAGGCATCTAAATTGGCAGAAATTGATCGCAAAATTTAACGAAATCACAAGAAACTAAATGACAATTACCTAGGAGGAAAAGTATCAGCGCAACTGATTATTGGACCCTTTGATGAACACACTAAAAGAAGGGTTAAAAATGACTATTTTAAATTAGTAGTTGAACTCTGTAATCAAATCAAGAAAAGACTTTCTTTCAGTGAGAGCAGCTTTATTGCAAATTTAATTTAATGGATCCTGAAATATCCCTTAATTAAAAAATTACCTACTATCTATTTTCCCAATTACAGTTAATTCTCTTTTGCTTGTACTTTACAAAGTTTAAATGAAACAGAGCATGAGGGGAGAATTTACCGTTTGATTGCTGAAAATTTACCAATCTCTTCAGACAACATTCCACAAGATTGGTATCAATTAAGAAGAATAAAAGATGGCTTGCAAAATTCGAAATATAATATTTAATAAGTTTTTATTACCAAACTCACTATTTTTCCTCATAAGTGTACAATATGCATATTTCCTACTTCATCTTCCACCATTACCCGCAAGGTGCCGGGTTGGTTTGCATCAACGCCATAGAGAGAAACTAAGAAAGAGAAACGCTAGCATAGCCGACTCTGTAATAAAATAATGCAATTAATTCTTGCTATTACCTTATTTCATTACTTTATTTTTTATTATTTTACATTTCTTTCAGTCAGCTAAATATGTTTAACAAGGAGAAGATATTTCAATATCTTTTCAGATGAATTACAAGATAGATGAAGATACTGAGGTTATAAGGATTCGCATGATGATGAATGAGCAATGAGTGAGTAGCTCAGAAGAGGAAGAAAGTGTGGAAGGGAATGTTACTGACCTTGACAGTGAAGATGAAGAAGATTACCGCTTTGGGGAATGAGCATGTTCCTGATTCTGAATGCTATGAATCAGACGCAGGTGAACTACTAGTGGTGCATCGAAAGAAAAAGCCAAAAATTAAAGGATAGTTTTGAAAGGAAAATATAACATACTAGAAGAAGAATCCTGATAAATTTCTTCGTCGTCTCCATTCTAGCAATGCTATCAAATTTTCTCCAGGACTAAAAGGGCCAGCCCTAAACGTCAATTCTCATCTAGACCTTTGTGGAGTCTTTATACCTCCAGAATATTTGGTTTATTAGTAGATAATAAACCAAAGCATTTAATGGCCTACTTATGTTAGCTGGCATGTATCGCGCCAGCACACTCCACCTTACTGATATTTGGGCAGCACCTGGTACTGGCATCAAAATTTTCAGGCTGACTATGTCACTGCATCTTTTTATTTTTCTGCTATACTACCAAGGATTTGAAAACAAATCAACATGCAAGGTAAAAAAAACGTTGGATAGGCTTCCCCCAATCAGGCAAATATTTGAGATATTTGTACAAAACTGTAAAGAGAAGTACACTCAGAATTTGTAACTGTGGTTGAAATGCTTATAACATTTAGAGGTAAATCTCTCTTCAGGCAATATATTTCCAGCAAACCAGCCAAATATGGAATCAAAATATATGCACTGTGTGATTCAAAACTTTATATCTATGTAAAACAGAGATATATGATTGAACACAGCCAGATGGGCCATACAAGACTGATTAGCGCTCGCACTCATCACCGACCGTTGTTCCAAAACTTATTTCTCAAATCTTTGGGTCTGCCAGAAATACATACTCGGTGTCCCAAAACTGAGGGCGTATTTTGATGAAATCGAAAAATTGTATGAAAAATTCTGGTTGAATTATGTTCATCATGTTCACATTTTGTTCTGCACAAAATTGTAGTGTTCCTTGTACAGGGTGTACCAATTTTTTTTTTTTTCAATTCTTTTAGTAATTCCTTCTTAAAGGAGAGTCAAAAGAAGAAAAATGATGTTTATTTTTCTCACCTAAGTTCTTGGTTGATTTTCAAACAATTGCCGAATTTAATAAGTTTTGTTAGGGTCAATCTCTTTCTGTTCTCTTCTTTTCTCATCCTGAACAGACCTGATTTTTTAAATTTGTTCACAAGTGAACGGATGCGTTATCTATTGGTACAGGTTTTCTAAACTTTCTTTGAAACTTTTCTCTTACTTCCTTAAATTTCACTCCTCTGATACGAGATCTCGCGACAAAAATCCGCTCTTCTCTATTCATTATTAAAGGGTTCTAAAAACGATTGAAAAACTAATGAAAAGTTTGCGCCACCTTGTACATTGAACACTACAATTTTGTGCCAAAAATAATTTGAACGCGATCAACATAATTCAACAAGAATTTTTCATAAAAGTTTTCAGTTACATCAAAATACGCCCTCAATTTTTGGCCACCCGATATAACATTGGATAGTTGGTATACTCGCTTTCCAGTAGTGGTATCAATACTTCATTTCCACAAATTGACTGCCGCGAGGACAGGAAGAAAGAACAAAGCTGAGCTTCCTCCAGAATTCTTCGTGACGAAGAATAGACCTCTTACAGATAACATGTTTAGATTTGGAAGCAAACTTTCATTACTCTCATACATACCAGAGAGTAAGGCTCAGGAAAAAAGAAGTTATACTACTTAGCAGTATACGGCATGATGACAAAATAGACCAAGCTACAGATGATGAAAAGAAGCCTGATATCATCACTTTTCACAATTCAAAGCAAGGAGGAGTTAATGCAATTAAATATGATGTTTCAGGATACAGCCAGAGTTGGCCCCATAACTATGTATATTGATCTCCTGAACATCGCCTATCTAAATTACTATATATTCTCTACTCACAAATAAAAACAAACTGAATCAATTACAAATTCATACAGAATATAGGTCTAGCGCTTTAGAGGAAACTTTTAAGACGATATCTTAGAACTTCCGCTGCCAAGGAATTTCAAGCCAGGTGTTTCAAGAATGTTTCCTTCAATTGTAGCTGTAACAACCTCTGCAACCTTACATCCATCACAAGGCCTCGCAAATAGATGTGGATTTTCTGTCAGCTCAAAGGAAAGAAAGGTGAAAACATCGTGTAGTACTTGCGGAAAACACTTTTGCAGTGATCACATTAATATAACTATAAGTGTACTCAGTTCGAGAATGCAGGAACAAATAGTAAAACAGAGTAAAAATTAAAACCTATATAATCAGCTCGCATTGGTTTTCTTTGCATTCATCAACATATTTTGGTTATTTTTTATGAATAAATCTTTTTTTTTTTATTGCATTTATGTGTTATCATTCAATATACAACGTACGTTTATGAAAAAAATTGTATTCTTTATTTCAAAGGGTAATTATTTCATTATTTCATGTTTTGATTTAATCTAATCGAGATTGCCTGTTCTGTTATTTTTTAATTTAAATTGTCTAAAATCATATAAAATTGCATATCATATGTTTATTTTCAAAATAATGTGATCGGAATATATAGATTACTTTTTTCCTCATTCATTGATGAGCAACGAATAGTTAATAATTCATGTTCATTTTGCACACTTCTTATTTTGATGTGTCCCTTATTATCATAGAGAAATTAAGCAGAAGATTTTAATGATTTAGAGGCATACAAAGACAGATAAAACGTAATAAACGAACTCTATTTTAGTTTCCAGACCTAGGCAGCAAATATAAAATTTTAACCTCTAAACACTTAATTAAATTTCTTTGCAGAATAACGAACCAGCAGACACCTAAAGATTCCCTCTAGGAAGATTTAACAAAAAAGAGAAAAAATCGAATTCATGATTGAAAGATAGAGAGAGAAAACCGGTCATGACAAAGAAATAGTTTCAAAACTATTATTTCAGGAACAAAAGTTACAGGATTATATTGCGTCCCATACACGACATTGTTTTATTAAAAAGACGAATTTGAAGAAATAAATACCGTAATTTTTATACTAGGAATTAAATTCCTCTATCTATAGTTGGAATGAATCTCGTTCCAAGTGCATTGTACTTCATTAATTATTACTCCCATCAGCTTATTAATAGACATTTGAACAAATCTAATATTAAAGTAGTCATTTGTTTCTTATTTTCTATTAAAAATGAAATAATCCTGATTAAACTCCCATCCCCAATAAACTAGTTAATTATGTTCAAATTGTTCTTTATTTAGTTATCTATTTCCTGCCGCATATTATTTTATTAAAGTTCGTTTTCCTAATTACTCTTCGCGTTTCTTTGTGAACCTGAGTCTTGCCTGGAACATTAATAGTTGTATCTCACCTTTATGGGGATTTGAATTATATGTCCATATATATACTTCCCATCATATATTCTGTCCAGTATAGTCTCTTAGTCGGTCCAGTCTTCTGGGAATGGATTCTCTTTGGTAGTGAATAGTTCCAGATTGATTGTTTCTTCATTCATTTCATGCTGATCTGCAGTTTTCTTCTTATTCGGGTTCAGTATCTTCTTCTGAGATTATCTCTCTTACCTTCTCTTTATGGTTACAGATGGCTGACAGTAACTCATTAAGTTCCTGGTCATCGTCAGAGTCCCTCCTTTTCTTTGATGATCTGGTTGGCGATTTCGGTGTTGCTCTCACATTTTGGTTTTTCTTTCGGGTATTCTTTTCTTCTTTCTTATACTTATGTCCTTTATTGATTTTCTTGTTTTGGTTAACCTTTTCTTTTTCCGGTGTGTTATCGGTTTCGGTAGTCTCCTTTTTATCGTTCTCAGGCGGTGTTGCTCTTCCATTTAGGTTTTTTTCTTGGGTATTTTTTTCTCCTTTGTTATTCTTGTTTTGGTTATCTTCTTATTTTTCTTTGGTATTTAGAGCTTTAAGCACTTAACCCGAGAGGATGTTCGGAGGAAACGATAGGTATCTCGTTATAGCGAATGGTGAAAGTTCCAGGTTGGGTAACGAATGTTGGCCCTCTATTTCTTCATTAATCTTCTCTGTTGTTTTCCCTCCTATAATTTGATCCAGCTGCCTGCCGAGAATAACCCTTTGTGTGTTGATTTCTGGATGCACGGTTGCCTCCGGATTCATTCTTATGAGTTCTTCGCTTGCCGCTTTGGTGAGCAATTGTGCATGGTCGTTCTCTGAATGGCACATGGTTACGAATCCCTGGGGCGGTTCAAATAGCCTTACCAGTGCCACTTCTAATTTTGTGTAAATCGCCTTCGTTAGTTGCTCTCTCGTTGGTTTCGTGACGGCGTTGTTTATTTCTCTGAGTGGTAGGTGAAACTATGTTTCCCGTTCCTTAATTACTGTCTTTAATTTCCGTTATATTCCTCATTCTTTTTGGGTCGCAGTTAACTTTAGGGCAAAAGTATCTGCAGTGTCTATGCACCGGATTTATCTTTTTTGTTTGAAATGCCTCCTTTGTTAACACTCTCCTATTATAACTCTCTTAGGCACGTAAGCACCTAAACAGTCCTCATCACCTCTTTCCATAATATTATGACAGTTTTACTATTCTGAGTCAAAGAACAAACATCAGCGCATTTGGAAAACTAGATTACTTTGCATATTTTTACGTAAAAAATGATGATCAGGACAAGTTCTGGTCTCCCCTTAAGGTGTGCAAGCTGTGTGTCAAACATTTACGGATAAGTTGGCCCTTGGTATACTTATGATTTTGCGAGAGCTAAAAGATCATTGCAAATAATTTTCTATTCGTTAAGTGTAAATTTAAGTATATAACAGGAAAATAAATTTAAATTAGAATATCCTAGTTACTATGAGCTATAAGTCCAGTGTCTCCTTAAGATGCAATTCCATTGCCAGGTTTCATTGAACTACCTTCTCTTGAAGATCAGGATCATGATATAGAACTCAATGAGAGGAATGATGCAAATTTTGAAATTAAAAATGCATCACTTTGTAATGGATTGAATTAGCAGGAGTTTACTTACGCGTATGTTCCATGCTATTTGGTAGATTCCAAAATGGAGTCAAAATTCTGAGCATCAAGAGTGAATAAGAAAAACTTGTTGGAAAAAGAAGCGAAGGTATCCGAAATTCGACACAGAGAAATTGCATTTCTGCAGTACCTTCGAAGTCACAGTAGATCTGTGTAATTTCGTAACATACAGGGTTTACTGAAAGAATTGAAAATTCCGATCTGCCAGTCAACTTTAGGGAGACTGTTCATTGATAGCACACAGAAGTGCGTAAGCTTCGCCCTCCACCAGAGTTGAAATTTTAATAGTGCAGTCCCAATTGGACATTCATGAAGTCTTCGTGATGAACTTTCTGACATTATAGAAGTCATTGTATGGTTACATCATGAACATCAACGGAGATACAGGAATTATCATTGGTTACTCCGCATATGGAACAGCAGAGGTCGAGTCAAACAATTGAAGGAGAAAAATTAGCCTCCATAATCTGACATCAATCATGGTGATCTTAACATTCTACAAGTGCTAACTGTTGACATTAAGAATTTCATGACGTGTAAATTAAAGAAATCAATGCCAGTGTGTTTTATGAGCCACATATTCGGTATCTCATCAAAGATAAACATTTCATTGGAACAAAGTCAAAACTCGAAAAGAATTTTTAATTATCATTATAAGACCTTGATTTGAAATTGCTTACAAATACAAGAAAAAGGATTACATTGAAAAAGTCCATAAATCGTTTGAGAACTACCTAGGGCTCGTTTGTAACATGCGCATCATTTTGCATTTTCTGCAAGGCAATCTTACTAACTTCGCAGAAACCCTTGGTGAATCTAGCAATTAGTAGTGTGAAGAATTCCACCGAGATTTGAGGCCATGGAGAGATGAAATCAGGGTAGATGGGATATAAATATGTTGTCTGACTACTGTAGGAGTATAAAGCGAAATCTTCTACATATTTAACACCTCAGAAATAGCTTAAGCTACATTTTTGCCTAATCTAATTGTACAAAATTAGTAATAAGCTTTGTAGGAACAAAATACACGTCTTGTACATACATTACACTCAACCAATATTTTATTATTTTCAAGTATATATTAAAGGCTAAAACATTCTACAAAATTAGGAACAATTAGTTAAAAGAGGCATTATATTATTTTATTATACGAAGCAAAGGTATCCTGTAGCTCATAAAGAAGATGGAATACAGAACAAGATATGCTCATTTCTTTATTCAGCGGCCAATAGTCAGTAAAAAACTAGTGTTATATTTAACCTTATAAATAGTTTCCATTTTTTATAACACTAATAATACGCACTCTTAAACTAAACTTAAACAATGTCAAATTAAACTTGAAAATATCAAAGCAACAGAGAAATTAAGCCTGACTAAAGCTAAACAATAACAAAAATATACCTAAACAAGAGAATAGTCCACTCTTTTATGTAGTTGGTCTATTGACATCTTATACATATTTTCAGCTCTAAATTACTCACAACACAACAAACTTTGTGCTCTACCTTTATTACAGTTAGGTATGGTATGTTTAGAAAAGCCACTCACTCTTCTCGTCCAATCTAACACAATAGCCTCCCAAATTAACTTGTCAGGCAATGTGCTTTTCATACATTTTTAATCTTAATTTTCTTAAGAGAAGAAACGGAGCTAAAGGAATAACTCTAAATAAATGAATGTTCTGGCAACGTTACACATTGACAGCCTTTTGGTGTCAATGTGCCAGAAAAAATGATGGTGTACCTTCGATATGCCAGCAAATATGATTGTGTACCTTCAATATGCCAGCAAATATGATTATGTACCTTCGCTCATGAATTTCTATTCCTCATTTTTATTGCCAATGAATTGGATTTTCACTAAGTAGTTACGTATGTATTTGCTTCCCATTAATTTTGATATGATTAAGTACCTTCTCCTTAAGACTGGCAAGTCATAGGAGACTTAGAGCTGGAAGAAAGATGGATTGTAAGGAGTTTTGTATTCCTCTAGCGAGCAATGGACAAACAGCGTATTACAGTTGACTCAGCAAGCATTGTGATAATATATCAACAATGTACTTGACACAAATGCTGTATTTAATTCATTTTTCTCCGTAATTATTTTCTTAGATGAATGTGATGAAGAAAGGATACAAACTTACGTAAACTTCAGAGAATATAAGTTAGAATATGAAGAAAATAAATGTGCACTAATTTCATCATATATCTGGTGGCTCAAAAGGTTTTAATATTTCAACTAATCCCATGCATGTATATAGACTATATTTTACTACACTTTACATGAAGTGACTTTCTTATTAAGATTATAATTTAATAAAAATATACTTTCTAATTTTTTCATTTTACATATATGTACTTTAATAGAAATTCGTGTAAAAAAAGTATCACTAATATGTTATTTATGTTAGTCACTTAAATAAAACATTTTATCATGTTCCTTTTAAAAAAACTAATCGACTTCTTTTTTTCTTATAGATATGCTTCAGTGTGCCGCATTATTCTCAAATTTCTTCGATGATTATAATATTTATTCATTTAATTCAGTAAGTTTTAAGTTCAGTAAAAGTTTCATATACTGAAGATGAATTTTTTTCAAAGATTCAATTGCTAGAGGAGAAATATTCTACTATCTTTCAGTAATTATTTATTATAACTTTTTATGAACATATATTTTTGTCAAATTATTCTCTAATTGCCAAATAAGTATTAACGCAACTGAAATGAAGACAGAATACGTAGTCATGTATACTTAGAGAATATAAGCTAGAATAATAAGATAATAGTACACTAATTTTATATCATATATGGTGGCTCAAATTTTTTTTTATTTTTCAACTAACCCCCTGGATGTATATAGACGATATTATGCTACATTTTGGAGGAAATTAATTTCTTATTATGATTAAATTCGATAAAGAATATCCTTTCTGTTCTTTTCATAATTTACGCTAATAGAAATTCGTGTAAAAAAATATATCACGAATATTTTATTTATTTTGGTCAAATAATTGAAGTCTTATCTCCAAATAGATATGCTTGGTCGCGCAACAATTTTTCAATTTTTGTCCATGATTATAATATTTAGTCATTTAATTCAGGTTCAGTAAATTTTTCAGATGCCCAAGGTAAACCTTTATTCAGGGATTCTGTTGCTATTGGATAAATATGCAACGATCTTTCAGTAATTATTCTGGTTATAACTCTTTATGAACATATATTTTAGTCAAATTTAGTTATGATTTCATTACTATTGACGCAATCTATTCAAAGATTTAATATTACGTATTCTGTTATGGATTCGGGAGAAAGTCTAGGAATAGAGGAAATAAATATTAATGTCCTTTCAACAAAAATGGTGGCTTTATTATAAAGATTATTATCAGGTGCACGATCAATGAGAAAATGTGAACAATCTAATTTGACTATTATACTTTGTGATATCCAATAATCATTATGTTTTCTTACCCAATACCGCGTATGTTTGCTACCGTAGATTACCCATTGAAACACCCCAGTATCCGGTTGTTACATATAATTACTTCATATATTTTTGAGGGCCTTTGGTCAGAGATAATCTATTTTCTGCCCCCCAAATCCACACCTTTGTTTTTCACCAGGGAGTAAGTAATCAAGGGAAGCAGGACAAGCAATGGCATTGTTCTCCTGGTAAATTAATGGAAGTTAGTCCTATCCAAGGTAATATTTCTTTTCAAATTGGTTAATTGCTTCTAAAACAATTAAAAAATGTTTTCTTGGATTTTTTAGGGGGGTGGGGGGGCTGACGGCAACCTGACCTTGAAGTAAAAAAGGTTGAAAAAATGAAAATTTAGAAAATATTGCAAAGACGTCGAAAATATTTTGTGTTAGGAATTCCTAACTGGAAATTACTTGAGTGCGTTAAGTTCTTGAGGTTAGTTCAGCTAACCTCTACAGTCTCTCAACAATCTAGTTCTGTACTAGAGGTGGCTGCGCATAAAAGCTTAACTTGACATAATTTTATTCGCACTATTCGTATAACCATTTGTGGATTAAGATCTCGTTAAGCTTTAGACAGAAATATAAACGAAATGGCAATTCATTCCATAAGTAACCAGATGACCGATGGCTTCGCGGCTTCTGTTCACATGAGGAGCTCACGCTTTGCATGCGCTTCAGTCTGTGGCCTACGGCCAATTCGTCTCTACAACTGGAGTTTATTCTAAAAAGGTTTAAACGGTTTCCAATAAATGTCTCTTTATAATTTACTATTATTCTATGTTTTTAAGGAGGGTACTTATTTTCTAGGTTTAAAAGTCAGAAATATTTTGGCGGAAATATTTTGAAATACTGAAAAAAACAATCTGCATCTCTCTTTTTTCTATCTAAATTTTCTCGAATAATTTCAATTCACTCGTATTTAAGGACCAGTAGCAATTTCCTCCTGCTAAAAATTAAAATGAAAAATCAATTTAAAAAATAACTTTTATAAACTCTTTGATAATACTAAAAAACAAAAAGAAGAGCTACCTTAATTTTAATAAATTTTCTCAAATTTGGTTAACTTCACCGGATGTAATTCTTTTTGATTTAAAATTTCCAAAACTTTCAAAGATCATATGTAATTTTTTTTAACTTTACATTTTTGTTTTTAAAAATTCCAAAGATAAATCTGCTCTGATGATATACTAATGTCATAATTTTGTCCCTGACTATACCCATATGCCGAAATTTGCTCCTTGTTAATTTCTATGTACAATTTTTTTTTGAGTGAAAATATCAAGAAAAATTTCACATTGAAAATAGAGAGTAATGGATGTGTGAATTAGATGATTGTCGTTTTTCTCCTTTGGAAATCCAAAGGTGAATGTTTTGAAGAAAATGTTAAGAAATTAGATAAATATTGGACAAAAAGATCTAACTCTTAATAAAAAATAGATAGTTGTTCATTTTGAAACTAAAAAGCAAAAACCAACTTGGAATCTTCCGTTGAATGGTTGGAGGAAAGGATCGAAAAACAAGTCTTTCTAGGATCGCGGAGATGATTTGTTTTATTTAAAATGAAAACCAACGAGAGAATCTCCATCAAATTGTCTGCAATGAGAAAACGGCAGGGAAAGTGATGAAGTTAGAGGAAGTGAAATTCCTCGCACAGTACATAGATGCATATCCTCCTGAGAGTATTGGAACAGGAGGGAACTCGATGTGTCAGACGTAAACTGCAGCATAATTGCCAGTGCTTCACTTTACCAACCTATTCTGGAGGATGTAAGAAGATAAAATATGTAGAAGGTAAATTGCTAAAATAGTTAAATTGGGTGTAATTGGAACCAAATCTAGAATTTATGAAAGGTCAAATCCCAGGCTCATATATGCATATGTTCTTTTCGTCCTTAGTTTTTTTCTATACTCTTCCTATCAACCCATATAATACAGTTAGGCCAAAAGTTTTGAGACAACTAAATTTTTTCTACCACCCATCGTTAGCCGTAGGGATCCTTGTTGAACCCAATATACTTTTAAATAATTTTATTTTTATATTTTATATTTTAAAAACTTTATATCTGATGACTTTTATTGCTGATGGTTTATGTGCGCTCATAAAAATGGATGTAATAACATGAAAATATTTTGTTCGTGTCCAACTGTCACCTATTTGCCTTCAGTGAATCAAATTATATTTAATATTCTGATAAAATTTGTTTTAATTTGAAATATTCATATACACAAATTGATATTTTCCTCAAAATGTGCAATTATAGAGTAATCAGATTTAGCACTGATATGATTCGATGGTGGCATATCTGACATTGGGCTATATGAAATAATTGAAGAATCCTATAGTCAAATAAATGAGAGTGGTGTTGAAGACAGTGATACTAACCAAGTAAATGTCAATACTGTGGTAGGGAGAGAAAAATTTACTGTGAGGTGCAATGAATCTCCCAGAATGTGCTTTGTGAAAGTGCAGGCGTTCATGTAGTTGTAACTACACCTACTATTTCTGTCACACTCTTTATTATTCACGGTAAAATTGGAAAGAAATAGATTTTGTTGAATTAAGTGCATTGATAGTTCTTCATATCAGGGCTATGCAAATTGATTATCTATTTAGCACTAAGGTCCAGCAATTTATCGTCAAAATATGAGTCGGAACAAGTCCAAAGAAATAAAGAGATGAATAACATTAGATGACATGTCTACAAATGCAGCTTGAAAAAAATGGGGAACACGGAAAGTTGTCGCTATTGTGAAACTTTGACCGTACGTTCATTGTGGTATGTCAAATAAATTAAAATGATTGCCCTTATGTAATTGTTAAAGAATCCTTAGGATCTTTAAGAGCAAGATCTTCTTTCAAAGTATACAAGCTATTAAACCGGGTAATATAACGTAAGGTTGTTGTATATTTGAAGCTAGTAGCAGCTAGAATAGAAATATAATATACAGTAAATTTACAAATACGAGAGATGAAAATTACAACCAATCCCCATAAGTGTTCTATTGGATTCAATTTTGGGTCTTGAGGTTTCGAATAGATGTCTCTTTATAATTTACTCTTATCCTATGTTTTTTAGGAAAGATAACTATTTTCTAGGTTTAAAAGTCAGAAATATTTTGGCCGAAATATTTTGAAATACTGAAAAAACAATCTGCATCTCTCTTTTTTCTATCTAAATTTTCTGGAATAATTTCAATTCAATCGTATTTAAGGACCAGTAGCAATTTCCTCCTGCTAAAAATTAAAATCAAAAATCTATTTGAGAATTGAACTTTAATAAACTCTTTGATAATACTAAAATAACAAAAGGAAGTGCTACCTTAATTTTTATAAATTTTCTCAAATTTGGTTAACTTCACCGGATGTAATTATTTTTGTTTTAAAATTTCCAAAACTTTCGATAATAATATGTAATTTTTTTTAACTTTACATTTTTGTTTTCAAAAATTCAAAAAAAAAATCTGCTCTGATGATATACTAATGTCATAATTTTGTCCCTGAATATACCCATATGCCAAAATTTGCTCCTTGTTAATTTCTATGTACAATTTTTTTTTTGAGTGAAAATATCAAGAAAAATTTCACATTGAAAATAGAGGGTAATGGATGTGTGAATTAGATGATTGTCGTTTTTCTCCTTTTGAAATCCAAAGGTGAATGTTTTGAAGAAAATTTAAAGGAATTAAATAAATATTGGACAAAAGGATCTAACTCTTAATAAAAAATAGATAGTTGTTCATTTTGAAACTAAAAAGCAAAAACCAACATGGAATCTTCCGTTGAATGGTTGGAGGAACGGATAGAAAAACAAGTCTTTCTAGGATCAGGGAGATGATTTGTTTTATTTAAAATGAAAACCAACGAGGGAATCTCCATCAAATTGTCTGCAATGAGAAAACGGCAGGGAAAGTGATGAAGTTAGAGGAAGTGAAATTCCTCGCACAGTACATAGATGCATATCCTCCTGAGAGTATTGGAACAGGAGGAAACTCGATGTGTCAGACATCAGCTGCAGCATAATTGCCAGTGCTTAACTTTACCACCCTATTCTGGAGGATGTAAGAAGATAAAATATGTAGAAGGTAAATTGCTAAAATAGTTAAATTGGGTGTAATTGGAACCAAATCTAGTTTTATGAAAGGTCAAATCCCAGGCTCGTATATCCATATGTTCTTTTCGTCCTTAGTTTTTTTTTATACTCTTCCTATCAACCCATATAATACAGTTAGGCCAAAAGTTTTGAGACAACTAAATTTTTTCTACCACCCATCGTTAGCCGTAGGGATCCTTGTTAAACCCAATATACTTTTAAATTAATTTTATTTTTGATATTTTTTATTTTAAAAACTTTATATCTGATGACTTTTATTGCTGATGGTTTATGTGCGCTCATAAGAATGGATGTGATAACATGAAAATATTTTGTTCGTGTCCAACTGTCACCTATTTGCCTTCAGTGAATCAAATTATATTTAATATTCTGATAAAATCTGTTTTAATTTGAAATATTCATATACACAAGTTAATATTTTCCTCAAAATGTGCAATTATAGAGTAATCAGATTTAGCACTGATATGATTCGATGGTGGCATATCTGACATTGGGCTAAATGAAATAATTGAAGAATCCCATAGTCAAATAAATGAGAGTGGTGTTGAAGACAGTGATACTAACCAAGTAGATGTCAATACTGTGGTAGGGAGAGAAAAATTTACTGTGAGGTGAAATGAATCTCCCAGAATGTGCTTTGTGAAAGTGCAGGCGTTCATTTAGTTGTAACTACACCTACTATCTCTGTCACACTCTTTATTTTTCACGAATAGAATAATGGAACTTATTATGTAAGCAAGAAATAAAAAAGAAACAATTATTTACGGTAAAATTGGAAAAAATAGACTCTGTTGAATTGAGTGTGCCGTAGAGTCCCCCCCTTTTTGTTTTATTCTAAGAGTGCTAAGAGTGTCGAATATATTGATATTATAAGAATATCTTAACAAACAGAGCCGTTACGAAACACGTAAGGATATAAAAGAAACGCCCACTAATTCACAAAATAAACTTATATTTTACCTTTATCAAATGAATACATAACATTTAGACATTAACTACAGCAATACTCTAAATATTATTATAAACAAGAATTAATTGAATTAGTTTACCCACCAAAATTGGTTAACGTTTTCTCCACACACAACAATAATATAAGAATTAGGCTTACGGACTCATATGGAGTTTAAAGGCCTCAAAAATGTTATTTACTCTCGACGAGTGCCACCGGCCAGATGTAGATGAGCGAGATCACACGGTTGTTTTGGCGAGGGTGGCAGCTGGGGGGTCCACACGTTCTTCCGGGAGGCAAGGGGTTCTTCAAGGACGAGAACCAACACGGTGCTTTATGCAACACCTAGGCAGTCGTGGTCTCTCTGGCGAGAGTAAGTCGAACTTGGTTCTTAAATCAAGTTAACTTGGAGTGCGGTGTGACGACCGAGTAACGAGCTCGAGGAGGAGCTTTTCTTCTTCGTTACTTATTTCCTTATGGACGAGGACTGAACTCGGGGAGGGTCTTCTTCAAGGGCGAGGATAACGAAGGGGGGGTTTCTCTGGCGAGAATAAATTACTTAACGTTTGGTTTGTTAACCCGGAACTAGCTCAAGGAAGAGCTTTTTCTTAATTCCAGTCTTCCTCAAGGGCGAGTATAACGGAGGGGGATTTCATAGACGAGAACAAGTTGAACTTGGTTCCTCACCAAGTTAACTAAGAGTTCAGTGTGGCCACCGAGTAACGGGCTCGTGGAGGGAGCCTTTTCCTTCTTCTTTTCTTAATTCCTCAAGGACGAGGAATATCCCTGGTGTTTAAGGTGCACCGAGATATGAGGAGTCTCTCTGGCGAGAGTAAGTTAAACTTACCAAAGTTAACTTATCGTTTGGTTTGATAACCAGGGACATAGCTCGAGGATGAGCTTCTTCTTTGCACATTAAGGTAGGTAGCCCTACCTCTCTGGCAGGGTACTTATTGGTCTTGCGAGCCAAGTACTCTACCTCTCTAGTCTCGGTAGTTCGGTTTGATCCGAAGACTTCGTCACCTAGAGACTGACGTATACTACCTCGATTTTCCTCAGAGTTCCTCATTTATACCTCGTCACGCCACTGGGGGAGTGGAAAGTGCGGGAGGGGCTTGAGGACGGCCCCAGGAGAGTTCTTTTGGCCAACGGTTTCTCCCATGAAGTCAAACATAGGCTCCTCATTAGCCTTCGAGATTGAGAGAAACCCGTCTCCACTTTCTTATTCGACGTGAAACGGGATCTCACTCTTCTGGGGGAGATCTTACATTTTGACCTTTAGGGTCTTTCATGGCACCGAGTTGTGCCACACTGCGGTTAAGCACCGAAACCGCCGATGCCTTCGACGGATGTCTTTGCGGTAACCGCCTTGTGACTGCACCAAGAGTGAACGGGGATGGGGGGAGTGACCATTTCCCTACAGAGTGCATTGATAGTTATTCCTTACAGGGCTATGCAAATTGATTATCTATTTAGCACTAAGGTCCAGCAATTTATCGTCAAAATATGAGTCAGAACAAGTCCAAAGAAATAAAGAGATGAATAACATTAGATGACATGTCTACAAATGCAGCTTGAAAAAAATGGGGAACACGGAAAGTTGTCGCTATTGAGAAACTTTGACCGTAAGTTCATTGTGGTATGTCAAATAAATTAAAATGATTGCCCTTATGTAATTGTTAAAGAATTCTTAGGATCTTTAAGAGCAAGATCTTCTTTCAAAATATACAAGCTATTAAACTGGGTAATATAACGTAAAGTTGTTGTATATTTGCAGCTAGTAGCAGCTAGAATAGAAATATAATATAAAGTAAATTTACAAATACGGGAGATGAAAATGTACAACCAATCCCCATAAGTGTTCTATTGGATTGAATTTTGGGCTCTAAGGTGGCCATGCTATAGTTTTCATGCCCATTTTTCCAAACAACTTTTGGGTTAGTCATATGCACGCATTTTTAAGATAGTTTGCTCTAAAGTTTATGAAAACATGGTGGTATATCTTGTGGATCTCATTATTCTCTATGATAAAAACATCTCCACTGGCCAAAATGCAGCAACATTCCCACCCCCCCCTAAAAAAAACAATATTCGACTCTGTCTCCATTACAAACCCTTAATAAAATAAAGGTCATCATTGCATTTTCATACTTAGGTTCACAATTTGAAAAACCTTAAAAATGAACTGTTTAAACTATTGACATCTGCCAAACCTGATTTATTCCCCTGTATTTTCTAATTAATGACTAAAGATTCGAATCACTTTTTTAAGGCACCAGCCAATATTAGTCGATACAAAATTATATACTGATTTCTTTGTAAGTGCAGTAACACTGTCTTAGATGTGGGTGCAACAAGTCCTACGCTAGTTGGGAATTCGAATTCTTAACAAAAGTTCCTTATCTGTTAAATTAAATTTGCTTAGTTTACCTGGTTATTGTTCTTTATTGAGTACGACGACGACGTTTGATCATCCCCTTGGAAGAAGCTTAGGTGAGTCTAGTGCTGGTGGGTGCGTCTATGGGCGTGCAGCCCTAATCATGATCTACAGATGCGATTTCATATGTCACAAGGGAATTCGCCTTCCTGGGGAGGCGGGTGATGTCGTCGTGTCCTCTTCGCATCTGTATATTTCTTTGGTGTGTTGCGTAGGCCTCGGTGCTTTTTCCAACAGGAAACTCGCCATCGAAGCCCTTCTAGAAGAAGGTGAAACCTTCTCCACTCTCTTTGTGGGACCCATCGCAAGAGAAATGAGATTCTGCCATTGCTGCTATATTGTAGTTATGTATCTCCTGGGCAATTAATACCTCGTCTTTCCGGTTGTGTGGCCTCTCGTTCCATCTAGCGAGGACTAGTCTAGGTAATTTTGGGTTAAAAATTTTGACCAATTGATGTGAGACACGATGAGCTCAGCTACCAACGCCTGTGTAATAGAAACAGGGAATGTTTGGGTCACCTTTTCTAGACCACTTCCAGTGTGAGCTGGGCAGTGTGGATCCTAAACAAGGCCAACCACTCACCCCGGGAGCTGCTATGTCCTCGCCTCAGCATGCTCGATACCTGCCTCACGACTCGCTTCCATCTCAAATCGTCGCATTCGAACGTTAAATGTCACCGCTCACCCACATAATGGTCACGGGGATTTTGCCTTCCTGGGCGCTGTGCTGATTGAATTAAGCGCCCCGTCTGTCCCAGCTTAGCCTATTCTCCTTAATTCGGAGACACTGTCTTCTTACATTGCTTCCTTTTTTCCATACAGCCTCTCCCACAACATTTTATGGTCGTTCAAGAAATTTCATAGTCTAGACACCGACCAGTTTCATCTCACCCAACCAAGTCGGATCGGGGCTGAGGAGGTAGGGGACAACAATCTGCCTTACACTCACGCACACCTTCCTCACATACCGTTTCTATCTCCTTTCACGGTATAACAATTTTACGCCCAGCACAAGGTGGAGCCGCTATGCTGAAGGGCTGCATGGCCACTGGGTGGGAGGAGTGTTTCTTGAATAGCAGAAGCTGGATTTGCCTGCTCCGAATTAACCCCTCGCAGAACGGGCTACTGCCTAGGGAGATTAGCAATTGCGTCAGGTGATAAAATACGGTCTCTATGCCTAATGCGGAAACTTAAAAACCTTTTCCAATTCCTCTTTACCAGCGCCGAAGCCGCTTTCGGGTAGCTGCATGACAGAAAAGGAGATCTCCACCCATGTGCTCTCGTAGGCGACCAACCAAACTTCTGTGAAGTATACTCCTCCTCACCCCATTTTCTGCAGCTGCCTTTGAGAGACTCACTATATATAGCCGTAGGGGACTGGCAAGAAAGCACACATGTGGCTCAATATTGACACAATAGGGCCAGGCCCCGTCACTTTGTGCAACCTAACGTCGTGCTCTCACTGATAGATACCAGCTCTCCTGCCTAAGACACCATACTTTGACATCTAGATGAGCAAGGCATGGCCCTTCTGTTAGATTTGTTGAACAGGATCTGGGTATAAGGTATCCTCCCAAACTCTTGGCGAAACACTACTGTGCTCACTTTTGGCCACCCGGAGAAAGATCCCTTTATCCCAACCGGTTTACGTCCAATCTCTCTAACTTCCCTCATGTGCAAATTGATGGAGAAATTGGTAAATGTTAGATTAGCCTAATTTATAGACAGCGTCAGCCAACTGTTTTCTGCATGGTGTGGCTTCCGCAAGTTCCACTCCACGTGGGATGCTTTGTTCCGACTAAAATTTAATTCTTAGACAGTACTAAGCCAAGGTGTTTTTCGATTTGGAGAAGGTCTATGATACCGCATGCTGATGCGGTATTATGGAGACTGTCCACACGATTGGGACCAGGGGACGCTCTCAATCTTTATATCTAATTTTTTTAAGATCGTCGATTCCGCATATGCGCGGGAGAGCCCTCTTCGTCTTAATGCAACAGGAAGAAGTGGTCGCGCAGGGAAGTGTCCTTATTGTCACATTCTTTGCCTTGAGCACCAACGGCATCATCTCGGTGCTGCCGGATGATATTCTTGCTTCGCTTTACGTGGACGATTTTTCAATCTCTTTTGGAACGTCCCAGATACTAACTAATATTATTCGCATTTAAAGCTCATTGGTTCTTTATATCGCATAATTGCTAATAAAATTCTCACTTGATGCTGGATGGCTCTTAATATTATATTTTTACAGATAGAATTTTTCAAACCTTTCAATGACCTTTTCTAGGGGGATTTTTTTTGCGTTTGTTGTTTTTTTATCTGCTTTATTAATTTATTGAATTACTTTATTAACGAAATGTGTATTATATTTTCTGTCATGTATCCTGAGTTATTATTCGTAAAATGTTTCACTTCCGTATTTTCATTCCCTTACTTAATTGTTTCAGGAGAGCTGATTTTTTATTATCTTAATTCTTCTCTTTGCCTCGCTTATAGTTTTGCTTGATGACTTTTTCTTCTTTTTATTATCAAAGTTGTTTTTATTTGCTTCATTGAATTCAATTGTCATAATAATTAGAATAACTTTAAACCTGGTTTTGCCAAAGTTCTGTGTTACACTCGTTTTTTTCATCTTTCAAGTGGTTTACTGTGAGATAGAAATGTTTCCTTAAGAAACTTAAAGTTCTACTTTTCCAGCACGTGTCTTTAAAACGCCCATTCTATTATGTACTAGTGTGCCGAGATGGAGGTAAAAAGAATGAGATCTATGCCCTCTTACGCGTAGACAACAACAATTCGACATCGCCAAGTGGCTCCACGTCAGGCGGATGGAGACGCTCAAGCACTGGAAGACCTAAAATCTCGACCTCGTTGAGGCAGACCTCAACACCATATGTCAATTGTTCGGCTTTAGAAAGGCCTTTGAAAGTATTCTGCAGCCAAACATAACTTCGCTCGCAAAAAAGAAGGATATCTCGGTAGCATAAGTGTCCATGACCGTCAATCAAGGAGGAGGGTGGCAATAGCTTAAGGTGATTCGAAAGGCTTCTGCTCAATAACCGTATGCGAGAATAACGCCAGTAGTTTTGTCGTCACCTTCTCAACGAGATAAAGATTTAGGGCAATCGAATTCTCATTATTTTCTGAAAGAGATCATCATGCTCGATCTGGTCATCACTAAGAGGAACGAACGCATGTAAGTTTGGCCAAGTGGTCTCCAAGGTCAGCTAATAGTTCACGACAAAGCAGTCGACCTCCACGATGATGCTTGGCATCGTGGCATAAAAAGGAGAAAAGATGCTACTGGTCTTGTTCACAGCCGGTTACAAGATCAACGCGGCCGATTACAGCGACCTCTTGACCAAAATTCTTGCCCCGGGTGAAAAAGATCCAGAATAAAACGAGCTACCTCTCTCAGCAGGAAGGTGCGCCAGTCTACAAAGCCAAGATAGTGCATGAGTGGTTGGGGTCGAACAATCACTGATGTTTGATGGAATTTTGGTAGCCACAGTCAACTAACTTCAATTTTCTCGATTACAGCGTGCGAACGCACGTCGAGAGAAAAGTGTTCAAGGTCCGCCACAGCAATGTTGAAGAGCTGATTTTCTCCGTCAACCGTATGTGGGCCAGCATGAGGAATGACTTCGTCCGCAACATGTGTGTGAGCTTAAAGTTTCGCCATGAGCAACAGCTCGCCGCAGATTTAAACACATATTAACTATTAGAACATATTTTTATTTTAAAAAATTAAAACATGTCTAACTACATCAAAACTATCATTGTGTCCTTTGTAGATAATGTAGTAACGAGTGTAACAGGACTTTTGCAATAAGGTTTGTTTTTTTAGTCTACTTAATCATTTCTTTAGTTATTCCATCCCATTTTCAGCCTAGCGTCTAAAGTGCCCTTATTAGCCTAACTCATATTTGAGTTTAATGGCCTCATATTATTGTTTTTTGCCAAAGAAACCATGTATGTAATTGTAACCACATTCCTTCGGCTCATCTTGGTTAAAGTAGCCGAGTTCTTTACTGTTACTTCCATGTGAGTGAAACAAAGCAAAATGTATATTTTAACGTGTTACAAAGTATTTAGAACTGTAAAAAAGGTAAGAGCAGAAAAAATGCAAAAATATTAACATAGGGAGTGCTTAGAAGATCGTGGTTTTTATATAATATGTAAGATTTTAACTTTTGTCATGATATATCATATTAAATATTTCATCAAGGCAGTATCTTTTTTTCCTTTGTCTCTTCAATTAATTGTTGTAATCTCATAATGGAGTCTCAAACGATGCTCCTCAATAACATAACCCAAGTTTTCCCCAAAGAAAACTAGATGTGAATCCAAAATATCCACCTTCAAAGACAGACGGCAGCCCGAGTCTTTAAGGCTCTCAATAAGCTTTCCTACCAGCTGTTTTTAGTTTGTGATTTTATGAAAATCCATGAACTATACCGCATAATGCACAACATGACTTCTATAAAACTTTTTTACTCGTTAAGATGATTCTTTCTTTTTTTTTTTTAAAACATAATCGAAATTAATATAATTCCAATTTTTCTGCTGGAAAACTTCTAATATTTTGAGACAGACATATTTGTAAAATGAGGCCTAACAACAAAGCCTTTAGTTTACACAGTAGTTCCCTGTTTTGGTTTTCAGCCAATTTGCTTGTCCGAAATTAACCTCATGAATGACCTCATTCGACTTCACTTTTTAATTTTCAAAGTGATACAAAATTTATGTAAAAATCCGTTTGCTTTATTGAAAGATATCATATCCTCAAGCCTAAAATTCTCTTCAAAGGAAGCTATCAGACAATTAAAGAAGATGCGTTTCTCTGCTTGGTTCCCATTCCAAATGCGCAACAGAACGCGTCTGCTAAGTTAAATAATGAAAAGTTTCCGGGAAGAACTTTGACAAAGTCTTATAAAGGAAAGTCTCTAGAATGAAGATGCAATTAGGATACCAGATACCAGTAGGACGCTTCTAGTACCAATGTCCATACTGAACTATTTTCATTGAAAACAACTGCTAATGTTTCTCAGCCAGTCTTCCATAAATTTAAATAGGATGGGGTCTCTTCTGTGCACATTCAGCTTTATTTAGAATCATTTTTTATATATATCGTTGTAAAAAAATATTTAAATTTGAAATAAATTAAATCAACAGCTTCATCTTGGTTAATTTTTTACATCATTGCATCTGCGCGGTAACTCCTGATGTGTCATATATCACGATATTTACTTCCAAGTGATACTATCCGATTGTTAAAATAAATTTCAGAAGTTTCCAACGACAGAATTAAGAGGAACATAATTACATTTTCCAGGATCAGTGTTTATTCTTCTTCTTTTTTTAAATTGAACATATGCAGGGAGTCCCTGAATTAAAAAGCTATTTCAAATAATTGGGCAAATATTTAGAAGAAAACCCATTTTTAGTCGCGGGGGAGTCTATATCTCACTATGTCATCGGTCGGTCGGTTCCCGTTATATTTTTTATGGTTTTGGTAATAACATCATAACTATTTAGCTGATTCTAACGAAATCTAAAAGTCTTATGTTGTTTTCCATTACCTATCGAATGGTATAATTGCCAAGGTCCTCCCCAAGGTTAGCCCTGGAATAAGATTGTTTTGGCCATAAGATTATAACTATTTGGTTGATTGTAACGAAATTTGAACCCCTTATGTTGTTTCGCACTCCCTTTCGAATGATATAATAACTTAGGTATTCCCGAGTGTAGCCCGGCAATTATTATGTTTTGGCAATAAAATCATAACTTTCCGGCTGATTCTAACGATATTGGAAAGCCTTATGTTGTTTTACATTCGCTTTCGAATGATATAATTGCCACGATCCTCCCAAGGTTAGTCCGGGAGTTGAAAGTTTTGAGGGAACCAAGGTTATAAATCATAATAAATTAGAATACGTAACTTTTTGGTAAGCATACCTTGTGATGTTCATTAATAATAATGATAGAAAACAAATAGACTTGCGATTTGAGACATTGTTGGGGCTGCAGGGCCCCATCCGATCCTACCCCACTTTTTCCGAGGGAGGAAGGTATGCGCGCCCCAATGGCGTTTACTATAGGCTATATGACGATTGATTACACGGTAAGGATCTCCAACTACAAGAGATGAGTGCCACTTGGATGCCAGTGTCATGTAGAAAGAATCCCGTAAGTGCCTCTTTCCCACCATGGCAGGATCTTCCTATTCGTGAACAGTGATTCGGTGGGACAATTCCTTAAGTTTAACTCCTGCCTTTTCAAGATCTGGTAAGGGCCTCCGAGGACTCACGAAGAGGGATTTCTTTCCTCGGGTGGGGCTCCAGTGTCAGCCAAATTCATCTCACATTTATCGGTCAAATACTAATAGGATCTTATATATAAGGAGGTTGAAGCAGTTCGTATTTTGAATGATAAAATTGTTTCAATTATTGATAGACATGTTCCATTCCGTATGATCAGATATCGCACTAAGGACAAAGCCTGGTTTAATGATGACTGTAAGAGGGCTCATATGCGGAAACAAGAAGCCTACAACCTGTGGAAGGGGAGTAGATCTGCCTTTCTATGGGATAATTATGTGCACTACAGAACAGCAGCTCAGAGGGTATATAATAATGCGGAAGTTGAATTCAATACTACCACAAAGGGAACTCTTCAGCGCACAGCAAATTCCCACAAATTCTGGACCACTCTCAAGTCTGCTCTTTTTGGGAATGATTCATCTATGCCACCCCTTCTTAAACCTGATGGTTCCATTACCCATAGTCCTGAAGAAAAGGCAACACTGTTGGCTGATGTTTTTGATAATAAACAAAGTAATGAGAATCTAACTCTACCTGACACTTGTTTCCCTGAACCAAGGTTAAACAAGATTGCTTTCCGTTCAAGTGAAGTAAAACAGTTACTTCTTGATCTGGATGCTTATGGTGGTACTGACCCAAATGGTATATTCCCTTTATTCTTTAAGAAAACTGCAGAGTATTTGGCTCCCAAGCTTTCCGTTATTCTTCGGAAGCTGGCGAGGAGTGGTAGTTTTTGCGAATGTTGGAGAATTGGTAACATCATTCCACTATGTAAAAGTGCAAGTGGTAGTTTTAACCCTACTGAATATAGGCCCATTTCTATAACTCCTGTTCTATCTAAGATTTTTGAACGTTTACTAGCTAAACGTTTAAGTACATTTGCCGAGCTTAATCGTCTGTTTCCCTTTTTACAGTTTGGATTTCGTAAGGGTCTGAGCACTTGTGATGCACTTCTCACTGTCTCCACCATTGTCCAAAAATCATTAGACTCTGGTCAAGAAGTTCGCTTAGTTGGCCTGGATTTCAGTCCTGCATTTGACCGTGTCAATCATAAGGCCCTGATATTTAAGTTGAAGCAGTTGGGAGTAGGTGGTGTATTTTTAAATATTATTGAACAATTTTTAACAAATCGACATCAAAAGGTTTATGTTGACAATAATTTTAGTGATGAGAGAGAGGTGCTATCTGGTGTACCACAAGGCAGTGTTCTTGGTCCTCTACTGTTTATATTATATACCCATGATATGTGGTTTGGACTGGAAAATAGACTTATAGCCTATGCTGATGATGCTACTCTAATAGCCCCAGTCCCATCTCCTGAGTTGAGAGCATCGGTTGCAGAGTCTTTAAATAGAGATCTGGCTAAGATAAATGTTTGGTGCACTTCATGGGGCATGAAGTTAAATGCAAAGAAAACCCAGAGTATGATTGTTAGCAGATCCAGAACACTAGATCCTCCCCATCCAGATCTTTTAATAAATAACATTCCCATCTCCATATGTGATTCTTTTAAGTTGCTTGGAGTTATGCTTGACTCTAGGTTTACTTTTGAGAATCACATTCGATCTATTTCCTCCTCTATTGCTCAAAAAATTGGCATTTTGAGGAAATCTTACAAAGTATTTGGAGAGCAGACTGTTCTTAAAAATTGTTTTAATGCTTTTATTCTTCCGTGTTTTGAATATTGCGCCCCTGTTTGGAGTTCGGCAGCCAACTCTTATCTTAATTTATTAGATAAAAATTTGAGAGCAATAAAATTTTTAATTCCTGACCTCAAAGTTGATCTGTGGCACAGGCGAGCAATAAGCTCCTTATGCATCTTATATAAAATTTTTAACAATGCAGATCATCCACTGCATCACGATCTGCCCAATTTATATGCCCCTCAACGAGTTACCAGAGGTGTACTAAATGCCAATAGTAGGGCCTTTACGCCTATGAGATTCAACACAACACAGTTTTCAAGAAGTTTCATTCCTAACACAACTAAACTGTGGAATGAACTTCCTAGTGTTGTTGTTGAGTCCTTGGAACTTCAGAAATTTAAAGTGGGTGCTAATACATTTTTAATTAACAGAAACTTATAACTTTAATATTTTATTCATTATCCTCACATATATAATATTATAATATTTTTAACATTATAGCATTTATTTTTTTTTTTTTTATTTTTTTTTTTTTTTCTATTTATTTATTATGTTTTTCTTAATCTTTGTTTCGTTTTTTCCATACCAGGTTTCTTTCCCCGCTGGGGCCCTTGGGCTTATAGCTATTTGCTCTTCCAGTTGGGGTTGTGGCTTGGAACTTTAATAATAATAATAATAAACGTAATTTTTACAGTAGGTCTTTTTATCCAATTGGTATAATCCTATTGGAACCATTATGAAATTCAGCTCCATATAAGTTTTGGTGTTGCATCCTTAGCTAATAGGGAGTGGACAGTTTAATAACGAGAAAAAAATATTAGGATAAAATATTAGAATATAATAAGATTTTTAAATACTAAACTTGATACTAAGTTACTGTAAAATATTCTCCAAACCAAATAAGCATCTCTGCAGAATAATAAACCTTCTTTGCCTACAAAGAAAATAACTTATGTGAAAAATATCTATATATGCAATTATTTGATCGGAAATATCGTTAATATAAATTTAATTTTGTTTCCTTTTTCTTTCTACTTCCTTTCAAATTTGAAAAGAAAATCTCCAATTCAATTTTCCTTACGAAAAGTGATCAATCTGAGAATCTCTCTCTAAGCTTCAATAAAATACACTATTCTCAAATTTTGGAACAGTTTTTATTATTTGATTTAAAATCCACAATCACATTTTGGGAGGCAGTAGAGTTTAAAAGGATGGAAAAATAGGTAAAAGCCTCAAAAACAGCTTAAATACGCAAATAAATTGAGAGGAGTTTAGCTAACGGAGACCCATCTAACAACAAATTTGTCGCAAGTACTTACAAAAGTATCAGTATAAAATAGGTAATATATTATCCATTGTAATGTTATTGTTTTCCAGTATTTTCCATTTAATATTGATAAACATTTTATTATTGTTGAATTGTATAAAATGAGAGAGGAGATGCTTGCCCGCGTCACATTTAGGATATTTCAGAGGAACATCAATTACATTTAAGGTAATGAAGAGAATTCAAAATTATGTGAGAGAAGGATGCATATTGTTTGTAGAAAATAGCTAATATGTGATTCCTAGGGATTCTTTCATGAAATAAACAGCATGGAAAATTTGAGGAAAAGAATGGTAGTATGCTTTATTTAACTTATAGTATGTTAATACGTGTCGCTATCGTTGAGTAATATATTCACCTGCGTGCTAATTAAAGTTCCTTTGTAACTAGGTTCAGCTGAAATAAGAAATGCTTGATTCTGGACACCAACTGTGTCCAGTGTGGGAGAAAGAATTTGCAGGCACCACTGGTATAAACGCTGTGCTATTCGGACCTATTTGCCCCTGATTTGATCTGTTTTTGCTTGAAGTGAATTTGGGGGGAACGCTGTACGGATCCTCTGAAATATTTAAGTAACACAGAGAAGGTGGAGTTTCGTTTGAGAGTAATTGCTAAGAAGAATTTATTTTTGAATTGCATTGAATTTATTCGGTTCGCTTTATTTACTATGAAAACATTGTAATTATGTGGAAATTAATACTTATGTTTTTCACCTTATGCTAGAGGTTTGAAGCGAGGACAGAAATAAATGGAATTTAATGCAAATCCGATTTTAAACATGCTAAATACAACCTCAAAAAACCTATGTTTATCCTAAACCTAAAAAAGATCAACAGTAAAATCTAAGGAAGTTTAGAACTTATCACACAGCTTCACAAACCTTCCATCTACGATGGCTCTATTGTACACCACTCATCCTGGCTTACCTCCCAAATATTAGATAACAAAGGCACCCAGATTACGCAAGACCTGCTTTACCCTCAACATATTAAACAACACATCCGAGCAACCCGACCCCAATCTCACGATAAGAGCTCCGACTCGCTCCGAAAAATGCAATTAAACATCAGTCATACACTTTCACACTGAAAATAATACTTGCACTCAAGGTTCACTTAGAGATAATCGGAATACAACAACTGAGCATAGAGCCTAACTCCACGACTAGAACAGATAAATCATTTATTTCCTAAAATGTGGAGCAACGTGCACGCGCCAAGGACTATCGGGGGCTTCTCTCCGATAGTGACTAATGAGTGAGAAAGTGAACACTATCATGGAGATCATCAACCAGCTCTCACCCAAAATCTGTAGAAGTAAATGAAGTGGTTCTAGAGCAGTGAATCGTAAGCACATGTCGGCTAGGACCTGACATTTGGGATTGATCGAGTAATCTGTCCAAGGCGAGTGTGTACCGCTCAAATTCCCGAGCAGTAGATAGAGCCTAAGAAACCATGCCACGATACGGCGGAATTTCCGGTATTGAAGTCGGATAAGGGTAAATTGTAAGTAGAAATAACATTATACCTCCTATCTTGGTGTATCTGCAATGCTACTGCCAGAAAGTATGTAGTTGAAGCAAAGAAAAGAACGGAGACATCATGCCGGTCGTATATCGCGCATCCTCCGTATGGCCTCCATCCCAGAGTGGTGTGGTCGGAAAACCCTTATACCCTGGGAGGGTGGGCACGACGTACATCCCGAGCATGGACTCCTACAAAAAAATAGGTAAGAGGGAACGCGAGAAAAAAGAACTTCCGCAGATCTTTTCAGTTTTCTCGGAGTCCCCGGCTATTCGATTAAAGGCATTTGCACTCCAGGCCTAGTTCGGATGAGATACGAGGCCTATTTTGACTAAAGACACTCACAGGATGGACGTACGGTTGTCGGAGAGAGAAATGTAGCGTGTTGGCGGAACAAAGCATTATAGGTGCTGTCGCCGTCGATGGCTACTCGGGGAGGTTTAGCTCGCTATGCCAGACTTTTCCTCCCTCCTCCAAGAAACCTTCGGCGGGCGGGGTGCCTTTGAAGGCTAGATTCCTTCCAATGGACGGACGATCCACTGTCTACAAGACACCCAATCAAGCCTTGGGCGGGGGTGTAGGATCCAAAGATTCTATGTTGATGTCCTCCTTTTCGGGGGCAGCATCTGGAACCTCGAAAGACAGCCTCACGAGAACCTTTAGTGTTGTTGACTCTTGTAAGTCAATCGTGTCTGTGGAGCCGCGCGACTGTTTCGTCTTTCGGGAAATGTTTAAGCTGGGGGAGCTGACGAAATCTGGTTTTAGCCGAGGCTATTTATGAATCCTTTGTGCCATTAGCTCTCTCAGAGTGAGTAGAATAAGCAGATAGGTTCCGAATTGACAGGCAAACATCCGTGCTCGTAGGCCAGAAAGGGCCAGAAGTGGAGGAAGCAGGGCCAACATACTACATTGAGTGAGTTGAATAATCAGAAATGGTTTGAAGCCTGTTGGCTTGAAAACGCAAGCCATGTAGTCGCTCAATGAGGGAACCCGACCTAATCCAGGGTCCGTCCAGCGCACCTGCAAATTATGACGTGATCTTGGCCTCCTATCCCAAATGGGCCAAGTGGACGAACTCTCCCAACTTGTCTTGGTCTCTTGCCGAAACAGCAGTGAACTATTCCGTCCCCATATTTCCCACGGAGGGAGATGAACCCTTATCCCTCTTTGTTTTTCCTCTCTCCTTTCTCTTTTTGGAAGAAGAAGTTGGGAAATGAAATCGCAAATCGCCACCACCACCGCCAGAAGGAACGCCTAAGCTGGATGGTCCTGCCTCATTAAGATGCATTTGCCCGTCCACTGGTCGAAAGGGTAGCTCTAGTTACATCGTCCTCCGAGACACCTAATGATCGTGCGCGCTTAGAGGTGAATCTCCATGCGTATTCCCACTTTGCATCGAAGTGTCACTATAATTCAGAAATATAAAAATGGACACATGGAAAGTATATATTATAACCTTCTTCATTGACTTAAGAAGTTCAGAAAAAATCTCCACCGAATGTAAAAATTGCAGTATGTGATCATTACAAATTATCGGTCCTGGTCAAGTGATTATTCGTTTTGCCAACATGGTCCGCTATTCACGCAAAATCGTCATAGAAGTTACACCAAAATGGATGGTGCTGGCGTAGCCACCTTATATTTGAAGAGCAATTAGATGAGCAAAGTGAAACAGCCCAACACACCCTGTATATATTACTTACCCTAGCCAGCGGGCTTTCGGCTCTCGCAATAGATTTAGACATCGCGGAATAAACTACCAATGGCTATGGCTCATAAAAGGGGAAAAGTGTGTCGGGCAACCAGCAATTCTATAGATAGGAAAACAAGTTTGGAAAGGGGTAGGGATGTGTAAATTTCAGAGCAGTAGAGAATGGAAAGTCCACTAATGAGCAGAGAGGGCGATCATCTATTATTATCATACTTTGCTAGTTAACGCCAGGATGGCAGGCAGTCCAACAAGGTACCATCTTTACCGGACAGAACTCTGCCCATGTGTGAACATTACTCTTGGCAAAAGGAAAGGTAGAAAATGTTAAGGTGATAGACGTAATAATAATAAATAATACTATTAAATAAAAATAATAATAGTTTATCATAAGAATAATTATTATAATGATAAATACTAATAATACACAAAAAGGAATGCACAGTAATAGTAATAGAGAATAATTATAATATATTATAATAAATAATCATAAATAATATAAAATATATGAATAAATATAACTAATAATAATAATAATAATAATAATAATAATACTGAGAAATAAAGAATAATAATAATAATAAAAGGTAAAGTAATGCTGAGAGGGGGCGAGGGGAAAGCGTACCAACAAATTTCTTAGGACCCATCAGAGCCTTCACATTAACCTCGTGACAAGGTTTCACTAGTTTCCATTCATGCCGGGAGAATTTTCAGCTCCTCTATGTAGCAAATGTGATAGGCTACATAGGGTACTGCCATGCGAGGGAGAGGAAGGTAGAGAGTGGCTCCCTGTAGCCCTCAACGAATCCCTTTCCATCTCAAAAGGGTCCAAATGGACCCAAAGAAATCTGTGGAAATACTAAGAGATGAAATCTAGAGATCATGCGTCGATTTTAGGAACTCGCGCTAAACCCGGCATCAGCACAGTAAGCGATTAGTCTAGCACTGATTAGCCCCGTTCACAGTATCGGGCACGCTCTTCATCCCCGCCAAGCAAGTAACAATATCTAATAGATCAATTTAACAGCCCTTCTAGCATGCCCAGTGAAGTGAGAAGGTTGCTACTCTTTGTTATACTCATCGCATCCATCACTGCGTACTGTCCAGTTTTCCTCACCTGCAAAATAGTGAGGAAGATAAAAAGTGATGAATAAAATCTTCTCTTGAAAAAGCGAATTTGGAACATGTTTCAGTGGTCTTTAATCATCATTCCAAACATAGCTTACTTCATATTAGCTCTTTTCGTTCTTTTCTTTGGATTTAATAGGGAAAGGCAGCGAAAACGGAATCTACAAAAGGAACAAAATTATATAAGTGGGAAAAAAATATATACAAAGCAAAATTCTAATTCAAGGACATATATTTTGCGAAAGGTATATTATTTTAGCCATTAAATGGAGCAAACGAAATTCAAAATGCAGCAAAGACAAAATGTTTTCAAGTGCCCGGACTTTTTACTATACATAAGTTGGTTAAGTCAAGTTACAGCTTTTTTATAACTTTTTGTAAATAAATATAATGTCTAAAATTCTGGTATCATGAAGTATGTTATATTTAAAATGTTTTCAAATACTACAACATAATTTTTGAATAATATGATATCCAATGACGTTAGGACGTCATAATATTATGTATTATGATGGCGAAAATACCCTATACCGTGAAGGAAGGAAGCCTGATGCGTATGCTACAGCAATTAGATGTGTTTATGAGAATAGGAGAAGGGGGTACATCTAAGACCGACCTTGTATTTGACGACCCAAGAGGCAAGATGCAACGTAGTGACAAGTCTCTCCGTCGCATGAGCCGTCAGGATCGTAAAAAATTCTAAATCCAGCTGCAACATGAATGGACTGAGGGCGGGCAAGTTAATGCATCCTGGTCAAAACAGTCCGTCGTAGACTGGATGCAAGAAACCTAAAATCATGTCAAAATCTGCATTGGACCGCTGATCAATCTTAAGCAGAAGGTGCGTTGAGTGGCTTCGCCATGTGCTCAACGCAACTGGAGCATGCGCGAGTGGGGATGTGTTTTATGCTCCAAAGTGTTTACGTTCATCTTGATTTCAGCCCAAGGCAATGTTAGAGTTTGCAGGAGGCCAGGAAATCAGTTGGAGCGAGAGTGGATAGTGTCAAAAGTAAAGCATATTGCCGCTCTGTTGGATGGTATAGGGATACATGTTAAGTTCAGGGGGTGTTATCTCACACATTTCCATCGCATCATGAATTCAGCGAAGTACCAAGCTTTGGTAAGATTACATACTGCCCTCATTCCAAAACCTCTTCAGAAATGCAAGACTTGAGAGAAGCCATAATACATCGTCATCCAGCCTCCAATGAGTAACACAAGTCAGTCATCACCGAGGAGTTGTCCAACATGACACCCCTCAGATGTCGCACTCTCGAGAACAGCATGCCTCGAGGAATATATTTTTGATCATGGCTACGACTCTCGACAGGCTACCAAGCTTACAATATCAGTTTGCTGATGCTGAAATTTTTACTGTTTCATCTGCTAATTTTGTTTTATGTTGCTGATGTTACATGTTTTGGCCTTTTTGTATTTTATTAATTCCTTTTGGTTGTTTGGGACATATATAACTTATTGGTATTTATACCTGGTTAATTCACTCTGATATTGATTTAGATATAGGAGGCGCGGTCAATAAGTTTTGAAATTCGGATATAAGGAAACGAGATATAAGGAAAAGTGTTTTATTATTTTTCAATATAACTACGCTCGACTTCAATGCACTTGCGCCACTTGTCCCTGAGGCTTCGAATTTCCGACAACCAGAAATCTCTCGACTGCTCTTCAATCCACTCCTGAACGGCGAGCTGGACATCTTCATCGTCCCTAAAACCGGCGTCCACACAGTGCAGCCTTGAGCTAGCGGAATAAAAAGTAGTCGCTAGGGGCCAGATCTGGTCTGTAGGGGGGATTGTTGAGCTCCTCAAATCCGCACTCGCGCAGGGCAGCTTGTGCAACTCTGGCCGTGTGGACTTTGACGACGTTGAATTCGATAATGGGCCGTGAGGTTTCTAGGGACACAACGGACACAGACCTTGGTCATGGCCAAATTGTCGTGGATGTTTTTGATAACACTTCCATCTGATATTCCAAGTTGTCGCTCGATTTCCTCGACCTTCACCCGTCGATTTTCGAGCATCATTCACTGCACACGGGCCACATTGTCCTCATTGGTCACGTCTGACGGGGCTCATCTTCAAGGGACTCACGACCATGGCGGAACTGCCTATTCCAGCAAGCAATGTTTGTATAGGAAGAGGCGGTGTCGGTGTACACTGAAACCACGCGTTCATGGATCTCTTTTGCATTCTTGCCTTCCTTAGTCAAAAGTTTCATCAGTGCGCGGTGCTCAACCTTCTCCATTGTTGAAAAAATTGTGACTGTCGATCTGCGATCAGCTATTGCTTCTTAAATAGACGAGGCAGGAGCGTGCGGCTGCAGGTCCTGACTTGTCATAACTTGTGCTAACACCACCACAAACAGCCATCCCCCTTCCTCTGTTTTGTCCTACCGATTCGCAAAACTTATTGACCGCCCCTCGGGTATATATATATATATATATATATATATATATATATATATATATATATGTATATATATATATATATATATATGTATATATGTGTGTGTGTGTGTATGGGAGAAATAGTTTCGGCCAGATGCCATTTACAACTAATAATGAAGAAACTAGGCTTACCTTACATAGACTGTGTTCCTTGCCTAATGAAGACAATGAAGACAAAGCTTCGTTGTCTGTTAAAAGACCGATCCTTCTTCACTGGGTTGGAAAACTACTACCTGCTATTCATGGGACAAAGGAAACAGTAGAACGAATAGTAATAATAATTTCTGTAAATGGAATGAAAAAACTTCTTGGTGTGCTAAAAATAACACGAGTAACAGGAGAAGAACAGGCTATGACATGCATTTCATCAATTACTGACTGGAATCTTCGTGACGAAGTTCAAGGCCTTGTATTTGGCACAACTTCATCAAATACAGGCCTACAAAGAGAAGCCTGTACCATAACTGAGAAAGTAATAGGAAGGGACTTGATTAGATTGCGTGCCGTCATCATATTTTCTAAAGTATGTTGTCATGTGCTTGCAATATTTTACTTGAGCCTACAAGTGGTCCAAAGAGGAGTCTCTTTGAACGTTTTAAAAACAATGGTCGCCACTTAAAAAGGATTCCTTTTTAGAGGCTGATAGCAGTTTATTCGTGACTGCATCTTCGAGGAGAAATGGTCCCATATTTTCAGGAAGCTTTGAAATCTCGTCATTTGCGTGACGATTATGAAGAATTGCTGCGACCGAGTGTCATCCTTTAGGGCATTGATAAGATAAAATTTACATTAAAAGCCCCAGGAGCGACTCATCATGCACGCTGGATGGCTAAGGCTATATATATCCTGAAATTATTCTTGTTTCAGAATCAAAGGAAACTAACGGAACGTGAAAAGGCCAATATTACAGAGTGCTCTCTTTTTATTGCTTTGGTCTACTCGCGTTTTTGGAATGAAGCTCATTTTGGAATTTATGCTCCTTTAAATGACCTTCTGCTTCTTAAAATTTGGCAAAAGTACCCAAATCAGTGAATATCTAAAGAAGCAACCACAGCCCTTCCCCATCACATTTGGTATCTTGGAGAACATCTTGTTGGTCTTGCATTTATCGATCATAGAATCAATGCTGAGACCAAACAGAAGATGGTTTCCAATCTCCAACGTAATGAAAACACCAAAGTTGTTCGCCGATTGAATCTTACAGAAAACATCGAGGATTTGGACTTGCATGAACTGGTAACTCAAAAACTAAGCTAATCTTCAGTCTCCTAAAGAAAAATGGATACAAGTTTGCAGAGGATACATTCCTGAAGACTAACCCAAGTTCTTTGGAAGAGAATACGTGCTTTTAAGAACTTTAACGTCGAGCGATTAACTTAATGGTTGTTAACGATCCAGCAGAAAGAAGTATTGCTCTTATCAAATCGTATAATGAATCTCTAACAAAATATGAAGAACAGAAACAGTTGCTTCTCAGACTTGTGGCAAAATATCACAAAAATTTTCCTTCATGCTCAAAAGGATCAATGTTTAATCAGCAATTTTAGTTATAATTTGTGTCAAAAAGACATCATTTCCATTTTACTATTTTCTTTCTACTTTAATATAAATATTTAAAAAAAATTGTCTTTCAACACCAAAATCTGTTACAAATAAACTGTTATTTGCAAAGACTGTTCATTTCTATCCCCAAAATTAATTTACCAGCAGACTAATAAGTTAAGATCCATAGAGCGACCGGTAAATATTGTTCGATTTTGATGAAATTGAGTATGTGACCTACTGTTCAATGTGGTAATACAATCAGGCATGTAGAGATGAAAACCTAAAAAGAATTTTTTGGCGGGACCACCCTAATATATATATATATATATATATATATATATATATATATATATATATATATATATATTTAAGGCAAACCTACAAAAAAGATTCATAGAAATAACCAAGGAATAAAAAAATCGAGGTTTTCCAAATCTTTTGGCTGCCTGTACATATATTTGAATATTGTTGGATCTCTGATCGTGATCGTTAGAAATTGCTGTACTGTAGATACGAAATGGAACGGTTAAATACTTTAAAAAATTAAAGGCCTGGATATAAATGCTATGGAAAGCAAAATTCTATGAAAAAATTCCAGAGTTTTTCTATTTTTCTGGACAAATAATCAAAGTATCTAAAAAAAAATGTTACTTCCTTAAACATTAAAAAATAAAAAAATATATATCTTTACTTCATTTACTATGCAATTTAAACCCTTTAGCAGTAACATAGGTGATTTGTAATTATGTTAACTTGATTTAAACAATAATAGGAAAAACTGCATTCCTTCGCAGATCCAAAATTGCGCTTTGGTCCTGTTTGTGTTGGAATTGAGTATTTCACTCTCTGAAGATTTGATATTAGAAAAGAAGTGTAAAAATGAATATTATTGGTTAATAAGTCATCTTGTGTAATTATAATTTAATTCTTATTATAAGTTTTTAAAAAAATAAATCTTTGAATTTCTTTACCTTTCGCAAATGGTTCTTTCCAAAGAAAAGCGTGGAACTATAATTGCTCTGCACTAAATTGCTATGCAATACAATGCGATAGTTGCTAAGGATACCTGATCAAGGAGTACCGTCTATATAAACAGTACTGTTGACGTCAAAGAGCTTCAACTGAATGTCAAAATAATCTCCTGGTAAGCTCCCAGCTCAAGCATTGGGTTGCTTGCAGTACCAAGCTTGCTTACAATTGGAAAGAAGCAAGTGCGATCGTTTCACGCACAGAGTAAGGAGAAGAATATTTTACAAGCAATCAAGTAGATTAGCGCTAAAAATAATCATCATTTCACAAAAAAGAACCTTAAGGATATGCTCACTTTTGTGGGAAATATAAACATTGCCTCATTAAGAATGTGGCTAAGTGATGGTCTCTGACGTAGCTCTTTTCGGTTTTGGAGGAAATGGAGGAAGATTCCACGAGTCCTTTACTATGCTCAAAACCTCATTGATATACTACACTGAGACACTACAAGAAATCCCTCTATCCCAAAATATGGTCCCTATTACTCACGAAACTATCAACATACAGATCAGTGAGCAAGCCATACAACCTATGTGCCCAAAACAACACCTTATCCACATCACACACGACTGCAACACAGAAGAAAGCTCATCCTATGGCACAAACATGTTGTATCCTTGGCAAAGCTCTGAGCTAGTCACCTTACAAATTTTAACAGAGAAATCTTGCAACTGCCTCACAAATTATGTCACCACTGCTAGCATCAAACAGATACATCTCATACTTATTTACATCAATCCTGACACAACCACAGCTGATATAAAACCTCTAGACTAAAAGTAATGAAGTAATTCTTGTAGATCAACGTCCGATCGTCGTAGTTCATCATAGCCGCTGGCCTATGAGAGGGGCCCAAACGGGGGCCATCTTAGAGCAGGAATGAAGAGGAGGAACAGATTAAACACATATATTGTACATCTGATAATCTAACTGATCGTTATTTTTTTACTAAAGCCAATTATACCTTTTATGGTCTATTTCTACCTCTTGCAGAATATAGAATACATAGAAAATAAGAAAAATATAAAACGTCCCTTAAGTTTCACTTACTTCTAGGATTTGAAGCTGGGTGTTCCTTTAGTTTGCTCTAGATATTGATCCTGAAACATCCCGTCTTCAAGGAATTATATTGTCGAAAGGAGGCATCCTTCATTAGTGTGATATTATAAGTATGGCTCAGCCGGGGGTAAGGGGACCTACTTTAAACATCCCAATTTGTTAATAAATGGTGATTTGATTAACAAGGCTGACCAGCTTAAGTAAGCTCTTGGGAGTAACTCTAGATTCAAAACTCAATTTTGAAAGGCATCTAAGATACATGTCTCGCCATATTTCGCAGAAATTGGGCATTCTTCGTAAATCCAAGAAGATTTATGAGGATGATGTTGTTCTTCGCAAGTGTTTCTTTTCTTATATTTTACGTTATTTTGAGTATTGCTCTGCTGTATGCAGATTTGCTGCAGACTCTCATATGATAGTACTTGATTGTACATTTAATTCTGTAAAACTTTACTATCAGATTTGGATTTAGACATTGGGCATCGTAGAGATGTTGGAGGTCTTTGTATTTTATTCAAATTAATGAATGATGCGAATCATCCTCTGATTAATTTTGGCCGAGATTTTATCAACCAACCAGAGTTACTAGTTATTCTGAGACAGTAAATTCCATGGCATTCGAAATTGGTCGTCATTCTACATCTCATTTTTCTAAGTGCTTTTTACAAGGCATATATAGATTGTGGAATACCTTACTCACAAATATTGTGACTGCTCCTACGCTTTATAAGTTTAAAAAATTAGCTTATGTCTTTTTGTTAGGTAACCGTAGGGCTATTTATTCTTTTTCCTTTCATTCTTGCTGTGCTTTGAACTGCACGGACACTACTTGGTGGTATAATTTACAAATTTGTCGGTGTTACTCTTTGCATGGTGTATATATATTAAAAAAATAATATTGCAATATTTCTTAAATAAAAGGATAAAATGTAAGGCAAATGACGATTATAGTCCCTAGAAAATTATCAAAGCCAATATGAAAATTATAGATTAAGTTCTAAGCTTTGTATCATCCCATATTTTCATTCGCAAATGTTGAATACCGTGGATCAGATTATAGAAACAGTCAAATAATCTACACCATCTCCAAAACATTAATACCACATATTTTCTCACACCTAATGAAATCTATTATATTAACTCAGCGTAAATTTGAAAAGAATCTTTTTCAATACAACCAAATTTATGTTTATAGCAGACTCAGACTATCGATAAAAAGCAAAGTTTGTTACATACTTTTAAAAATTCTCAAATACTTTTTATTTCTCTAAAAAGGATACATACTTCATACTTGCGGTAAAATTAGGAAAATAAACCACTATAATTTGTATTTACCAGAAAGCATATGATTTAATAGAAACACAAGCGGTTATAACAGACATGAAGAATCAAAGCATAGTTCCGGTAGACATAATTATCATAGAACATATACCAAAATTGTAGACACTACTTAAAGTCTGTGTAAAAAATAGCTTGCCTCTTCAATGAATGTGTAAATCAAAGTAGGAGTTCGGAAGAGGGTCCCAATGACATAATAATCCTTTTTACACAAAATCGTGTAAAACAAGGAGATATTATGTATCCAAAATTATTCACGTAGTGTCTAGAAGAAATAAATCTTCATGAGGCTAAACTGTCCAAAAAATGGATTTAGATCTATGGGGATTACTTCAATCTTCTTAGATTCGTATATGATATTGTACTCATAATTAATAAATTCAAGAGATTGTATCTCTCTCTCTCTCACTCTCTCTCTCTCTCTTTCTTTCTCTTTCTCTCTCTCTCTCTCTCTCTCTCTCTCTCTCTCTCTCTATATATATATATATATATATATATATATATATATATATATATATATATATATATATATATATTTGGATAAAGAGATTAAAATGACAAGATCAAATAACATAACGTATGATCATTCTAGGCCGAAAAGCATTCGGAAAAGCATGCGTCATCTTCAAAAGCAAGATATCCATGTCCCTAAAGAGAAAGTATACAATAAGAAGCATAATCTCAACTATGATGACTTGACCAAAATGTTACATTGAAACTTGTAACAAACAAAGAGCCCATGACCGCATATGGTGGGGAGAACTTGGCGTGACAGAAAATCAAGAATTTGGAGAAGTGGATAAACCAAAATTTGGAATATAGTGGAAGCTATAAGAAACTGAATTAGAGCTAGTCAAGCCATGCAGCAAGTTTACAAAGAGATAGATTGAATATAAAAATTACTGATTGTACTCCACTTGCTAAAAGATGACCGCAAAGAAGACCAAGCATAAAGATGGAATGATGATCTTAAAAATAGGCTAAAAGTTTGCAACAAATTGCACAGGACACAAAAATTCAGAAAGATGAGAGTACTTCTCTCAACAATGAGATAAAAAGATCAACTCGCACGTGACTGGTCCCAAATAAACCAGATAGCTCTCAAGTAAAAAATGCGAGTCTAAATTTAGTATTGAAAGCATTCAAATACTCAGCAATAGATACAGCTTATTGAAACAAGCTGAGAATATTAAATCGCTTTTTATCTCCAAATTAGAATCTAATTAAATAATTATGTCCAAACAACATATAATCTCTACATTGGGTAATCTTTACATTAGCCACTCGGATTTTGTTGTTGTTGTGTTTCGTTCCAAATTGAATGATATCGGTGTTTCATCTTTCGTTCATCCGCGCATGAATATGCACTTGAATTTTTAGGCACCATTTTTCTTTGAGTGCATATCGGGGGAAAAAATTTAGAAAAAACATAATTAATAGAAAAATAAAATAGAAAAACTATAAATAAAATATCGTTTACTTAAATTATTCGGGGAGGAAAGCGTGAAATCGTTGAGGAATTTATATATTTTTTTAAATAGCAAAGTGGCGAGTGCTTTCACCAGTTGCTTGGTTTCGTTTAATTTTCCAGTAACGAAACGTGAAGTCGATTTGGATACGCAGAGGTTTCTCACAGTGGGGACAGGGGGTTTAAAGCCTAATAAGATTATGGGCCCATAAAAAGCAATTAAATTTTCGCGATTTGAAATAACGGGCGTAGCTTCAAAGTAAAAGCCGTGGTAAAACTAAATACCCGAAGAAAGGAGGTATTTATTAGACTAGAAGCAGGGCAAAGTTTCCAATTTAATTACAAAAAGTTTAAGTATTTAAAAGGATGGAAGAGAAAAAAAGAATTGAAAAGTTCCGGGAAAAGGAAAACATGTCTAAAACCCCTTAAAATAGGTGATTTTTTTTTTTAAATGGTTATTTTAGTATAGACATTACACTAGGGGCGGAGCAAACTAGTTCCAATTTAATTACAAAAGTTTAAGTATTTAAAATGGATGGAAGAGAAAAAGGTATTAAAAAATTCTAGGCAAAGGAAAACATGTATAAAATGATCCTAAAAAAAAGTGTAAACCAAAATAAAAATGAGTTATTTTGGTATTGATAAAGAGACAAGAGGCAAGTCAGCCCACTTTAATTTGAATATTAAGCAAATAAAACATTAATTGTTGTGGTCACTAAAGTGTGCTAATTTATATAGGGTCTTTCAATAAGGTCGCTCGATTTTTGCGTGTAAATAAAACCCGTTGTGTGTGATATATGCACTTAATTTATTTTAATTTGAAAGTACATTTTATGGCATTTAATGTGGAATATGACGTCGTTTAAATGTCCACCGCGGCTTTGCTTGGTGGAATGTAGTCGGGAAGCCCAATTTTCGATGACTTTGTCGCATAAATCTGGCTGAATTTGCTGAATGGCGTTCGCTATGTTGACTTTCAGGACATCAACTGTTTGCGGATTATTCGCATAGACCTGCAATTTAAGGTAGCCCCAAAGAAAGTAGTCTAATGGCGTTAAATCGCATGATCTCGGTGGCCAGTTGACGTCGCCGCCGCGCGCGAGATGACCCTGCCCTGAAACCGCTGGCGCAAAATGTCTATCGTGGCGTGCGAAGTGTGGCACGTAGCGCCGTCCTGTTAGAACCACATGTCGTCAGTATCCACATCAGGCATATAATCCAGTTGAAGCCACAAGAAGTTGCTTATCATCGATCTGTAGGTCTCACCGTTGACGGTTATGCCATCTCATCTTCGTTTTCCAAAAAATACGGACCGATGATTCCGTTAGTCGAAAATCTGCACCAAACAGTGACTTTGTTGAGATGCAATTTGTGCTGGTGTATCTCATGTGGATTATTTTTGTCTCAAATCTGACAATTTTTCTTGTTCACAAATCCATTCATTCAAAAGGGGCCTCGTCGCTGAAGATCATTTTTGGGGGGAGATTTTGGGCAAATTTCAACTGCTCTAGAGCCAAATCAGCGAATACACGGCATTGTTTATGGTCGTTCACCTTAAGTTCCTGGGTAAGGTGGATTTTGTACGGGTGCAGACCCAAGTCCTTACGCATAATTCGCCAAACTGAAGTCGCAGAAAGGCCAAGTTCTTGAGAACGTCGAGAAATTGACTGCCTCGGATTTTCCCGTACACTCTCATTTACGGCAGCGATGTCTCCAGCAAACTTTGCATTTCGGCGAAGTACGGGTGTTGGCTGATTGTCGATCGACCCTTTTGCCTCAACTTTGGCCACCAAGTGTCTTATAGTGGACTCGGCAGGACGATTGTGGCTATGATAGAAATCACGTAATGCGCGGAACGTTTGTCGAAAAGAGCACTGATTTTGATAATAACATTTGATAATTTGCACACGCTGTTAAACGTTATAACCTTCCATCGTAACCTGCACAGTACTACTGAACAGTTCACAGTGAGGTTGCCAGATGTCACTTTAACAACATGGCCAATATCGCCTGATAAATCTCGAGCGTCCTTGTTGAAAGGCCCTTTATTTATAGATTATTCGTATATGCGTTTGGTTATTCGTATATATGTTGGGTTACTTGAAACCAATTTCGCCCCCCCCCATAAACCCCAGCTCGCCACTAGAACAAGTAGTACGACGAAAGATTTTGGAAGAAAGGACAAATCATTACGTGCTCTCTGCTTTTCTCTCTATCCCTCCTTTCCCACATCTCTTGATCCATTATCTCTTCGTCTCCCTCTGTCCCCTTCTTTCACTCTCTCTCTCTCTCTTTTGGGCAAAATCTATGGATTCAATAGGCGGAGGCACAGTTTTAGGAAAAACATAAAACATAGGAGGAAAGCTTTGAGTAATCTACAGCGAATTAAGACTAGTATCGGTTTTAAAAAGTAAGTTTTTACTTCGCTAGTAATCTTCAGACATATTGTACAAAAATATTTCCCGCGAGTAAGGAAATAAGGAAAAGTGTATAGAATTAGAATAAAAACAACGGTATACTATAATCGCTTAGCCTTCTTTGAGGTTTGTTTGTTAAGTTCCCTTAAAGTAGCTTGGAATTTGTTTAGTAAACCCTTCGCTTAGGCACTAATCGTGCAACACTGATTAACGCGCAGGAGGTTAACTAAGCAGATCAAATCATTAGACAATCACTCACCTTTTGAGGGGGTTTCCCTTCTTTCTGCCTTCTCTTATCTCCGAAAACTTACAAACTTACCTGTCTTAAGAGGGCAAGGGGATATTATATCTAGTTCTGTTTGAGTTGTTGCAAGAAGCGAGGTCAAGATGTATTAGCCTGCTTGTTCAAAGACACTTCTGAATTCTGCCAAACTAACTCCAAATTTGAGTCTCTTCATAAAGACGGTTGAAGGAAGCGACTCAGTTTGATTTTCCATGTCCCCTGTCCCCAAACCAGGGTTCTGCTTCGGCTGTCCTTTCTCAAATAAAGAGGAATTATCTCATCTCATGACACTGTCTGAGTTTACCGTTGGTTTCACGTAAAAATCTACCTTTCTTCGCTAATCCGAATGGCAGTTCACTACAAACAAGTTTGTTTTGGTGTGTGTTTCTCTAGGGTGGGTCTCGAGGCCCCTCCCTGTTTTCTCATCTATAGAGTTAGGCAACGGAGGGAGAAGGGAAAAAGGAAAACTCCTCGGAGACTTCGCCATTATTCAACTACTCCTTTCCAAAATCATTTCTAGGCGATTAAAATAGTTGATTCTTTGAGCGATAAATTTACTTTAAATAAATCGGTGGCTAAACTATGTCGGAATGAAAAAGCAGGCATCAACGTCGGGCGATCCTTTCTGAAGGCGTGTCTGAGCCAATTCAAAATAAAAAATAACAAAGAGGCTAAGTTAATTTCAATTTGAGTACAAATGCAACCACCAAGGTATACCTTGATTTATATAAAAATAAACTCAAAGGCGCTACTTCAATGATCGAAACTAGTCCCCGGAGAATTGTGGGTAAGGATGTTCTTGTGTGGCTATAAATACGATCTCAAGCTAAGCTATCGCAAAAAACTCGACTTAACGTTAGGCTATGCCAACTTACTTGAATTCCGTGGAAAGGTTGGCGTTGCAGCACCGAACCCGCTGCAGCTGGGCTCTTTCACGCGGCGTGCCTAAAGCTCTCATGATGACGGCGATAGGGGCTGCTTGATGAAATACAAGAAATTCCATGGAGCGTGTGTAGTGGAATGGAGGTCGAAAAATAGTGGAGGACCCTACCGACCTCAGCAGGAGTTATAAGAGCGAACTAGAACAATTGTGTCCCGAAAGATACACCTTTCTTCTCCGGCAGAATCTATCTTAAAAAAAGTAGCTTCACAAAAGACTCAAGGTTGTATTCACAATAGGCTAATAAAAAAACGGCTTAGCACTAGCGATGCTAATATGGAGAGGGAGGCATTGCGAATTAAACTCTTGCGGAGTAAAAAGTGAATCGACCTGCTCTTGTCGAGGTCTGAGCAAAACTTCTGAGAGTTGACGCGACCTGTACGATAGTCGAGTAAGTTAGTAAATTAACATTCTAAGGTTTGCGCGCGCAAGCGCATCGCCGCAAAATATCCAGAAAAGATCTTTGTGAGTTACTTATAGAAATTAAATAAATACAAAATAAATCAAGACAACTTCATTATGCACTCATTAATAAATATTGACAATATATCTAATATATTGTACAAGAGTAGTCCACTAGTTCCCTAGCATAAACTACTCCTTTCACAAAGTTCATGGTAGAGTGCGGCGTCAAACTCACAGGCGTGCTATCAAGTGTCCCAAGGGCACTAATCATGGCTTCCCCGGAGAGATTTGTCGCATTTGCCAAAAGGTTCAGTCCAAGAAACTGGTCACCTTCGGCTCTCTACCAATCACCCTAGCTTTATTTTTCCTCTGATGGATCATGTTGCCCTCAGCCAACATGCTGCCATCAGTGGGGTGAATAACAAGGAGCAACGGGATCGGACGTGCGGATCTTGCGGGGCTTGACAAGATCCTTCTCTAAAATGGAAAAGATCTTGCCTATCATAGGCGCAACAGCCGGTGTAGGAAATCCCTCTTTTCCTTTGTGACGCCTTCTGAGGATGAGCTTGCATAGAGGCAAACACGGGTTCAACCCCATGGAAGATCCTACCATCTGAAGCAGGGTAACATTAGAGACCATGTCCATCTTATGTGCCCCCCTTCCTCCTGAGACATCACACATCCGTCAAAGCAAGAGAGGGGGGCACCTATAGTGAACCCAGTTGGCTCCTAGCGCACGAGTGAAGGATTTTAGGGGGCAAGGAGCGACGGATCCCTCCATTCCTTGCCCACTTCAGGGGGCTGGCCCTATCGAGGCGCTCCAACCTGAAGCGGTCAACTTTTAGCCGCCTACGTGCTTTCTTGTCTGTCCCTTGTGAAAGAAAAGGAGGGACTGCCTCTGGAAAGAAGGAGACACCCAAGGGCACCTCCAGAGAAGGGCATGAGGGTGATTCCCCTACAGCCGTAGGCAAAGAATGCGATATAATATAAATTTAATCAGTAATAATCCTTACAATACATTAGTGGTTCACTTTATAACCTTTAAATTGCAAATTGTTATTTTATTTTGTTCATTTGTAACGGTTGGCCAATCGCATTTATTAGCCTTGTTCATTTCGGGGAAAAATTCTTCCTAGATTCTTATTGTTTACTTGCATTCAAATTGTGTGGTTCACTATAGTATCGCTCTCGCTGTAAAACCTATGTGATTTTATATCCTCCGACAATCAATATTGATTGCCGGTTTGACGAATATTAAAATTGTAAATATACCAAACATCATTCGGCTGTAAGTATTCAAATACCTTAATTTAATAATACTAATTACTCTCTCTAATCGCTTTAAAACAGTAATTTGTTCCGTTAGTGGCGACAATATCGGGTTTAATTACTCGACGAAAACGTTTACATGATTTATTGCATGAAAAATCTGCAAAACTATAAAAGATTAATTAGAAAACAACTACCAATAAGACATACAACGCGAACAAGATCTTTACACTGAAATAACTCTGAAAGGAGACAGCAAATGGAACAAAAAAAAACTACCGAATGAGTAACTAACAACAAAATAAAAATATAAGTCATATAATGTTAAGAAGAACAACAGAAACAACTTTTGGAGACCGGTTTTAACGCCACTAATTACCGAATTACATTAACACAAAGATTAAAAAAAATAACCCGAGCAAACATTTAATAAACTAAAGCTACGCAATGAAAAAAACAAGAATAATACACTAAATTTCAAACAATATAATACATAATTACTCATCTAAAAACTGAAAAACCTAAAACCATTGACACACTAAATTATAATAATTAAAAAATGAATATCTTGAACGCCACGCTCCAATGAATCATTTTGCAAAGTTAATAATTTCTTCACATTTCCCTACTCATTCCACAAACCCTCATCTCTATCTCACTTTCCCTTACATTTATTTCACCAATCCTACTAAATCAAATCACAATCTCATTGACCTCAAGAATCTCTTTATGGGCGAAAAGTCGCCTTATAAATCTTTCGTGGTTTATGACAGTGTGAGAGAGATAGAGAGATTCACGCGGACAAAGACGCCTAAGAAGTATCTCATGGACGAAAGAACCTTCAACCGGCGTCTTTTGTTAAATTTCCGGGGCGATAACGGAGAGAAACAAGTTAAACTGGAGCCCGTAACTCAAATCAGCGAGAGGGCGCTAAGCCTTTGCCCGCCGGGCCTTTGAGATGGAGTGGTACCCGCTTATGACGGCAAACAAAATCGCTTCCGGCGAAGTCGTATACATTTCACAGCACGGCAATGAGAAAAGCAGTATTCAAGCAGGAGTAAAGCAGTACTCACGCGGTATCCAAGCAGTAATTGAAAGGATTCTTTAGATTTATCCAATGACACTATGCGCCACTTCTCAAGCGACTCCCTGGTACCCTAAGGGCTCACAGGCAAGAAATCAGTTGTTCAGACCTACGGCAGTCAATGACATAAGGACTCATTCTGGAATAACGCGCTCCGCTCCATGCCCTTATAGGATACTCCCTCCAACAACCACTCAAGCCCCCTCCTCCTGGAAATCGTAGGCCTATTACATTTTTCTCTATCACCGTCAAAGAGGCGTGACGCTTTCCGAATACGAAGCTTTACCTCATCATATCCTCCCGTTTTCTTTCGCATAAATATTGTGCTACTCACAGCTCGTGCCGAAGCATTCATTGTAAATTAATTTTCTTTTGCTAAACGATTAGTTTTTCCTTATAGTGTATCATTTATTGTAAAATTCTGTTATTTGTTTGTATAATAGTAAATATTATTTTGTTTCTGCTGTTTACATCCCAGAACCACACAAAATGCCATGGAACAATTTGACTAAGACGGCCAACGGTAGAAAACTTACTCGCATATCCCGCGCACTTAAAAGAGGTATTCCCCCACGTCTAGGGAGGGCAAGCGAAGGTCAGTGAAACCTATCTGACCTACGACAGAGAGGTTTCTCTTATATCAATCCCTCGCAAAATGTTTTTAACTTATGGCAAAAATACCCAACAAACTGTATATATAAGCCTCAAAGGATAGCATTGCAAATGTTAGTGATAAATTTCGCATTCTTTATCACTAGTAACCCGAGGAGATAGAGAAAGAAGCAGGCCTTTTTGGATTTTTGGGGGGTAACTCAGAAGCTTTTGACTCAAGTTTGTTCTCAATGGATCTGGTACAGCACGAAGACATATTTCAGCAAGCCAAAGACGACCAAGTCTAGACTCCACTGGTGGTTTACCTTGGTTTTAAATTGAACTATAATAGTCAATCCGATAGTCCACCCTCGGATTGACCAACAATCCGCCTTATTTAAAAATATGAAATTTTCTTCGAATTTAATAAAACTTTATAAATATATTTGGATATTTACTTAGTGCATGTCTTTGTATGTGTGAGAGCAGCATTTGTGGAGAATTCAGGCGATTGTACTCCAGATTGAAGCTTTAAAACTTCGGGGAGAAATCTCTTGAAATGTTTCATTTAGAATAGAATCTTCAGATTATTTCTGAATTATGAAGGAACTTTTAACATCATTAGATAAGGAAAAATCGGAAAAGTTCGAATTGTACTTCCGGTTTAAATATGCTACTTTTGAGTCTTATTAGTAATTATTTTGACTTAAACAGTTATTAAAAACAATAAAATAATGTTAGCGATTTGCCATCTGACTTTTATTACATTGTCGACCTATAATGTAACAAAGTTTCTCTAAACAACAAATTGCTGCAGTATATTTCCAGGACGTATTTACATAAAAAAATTGATAGAAAAAAAGGATGTGAGTGAGAGCTAATACGTGTTGTATTGTTGATAGCAATTTTAGTAGTATGACACAGAGTGTCGCAACAAAAACCTTAATGGAAGAGAAGTGGATGATAAAATAATTTCAGTAATGTGTGACCTGTTACAAGAATAGATCATTGGTCTAGTTTTATTAGCGAAAATCAAAGAAATGAATCGTAGTGGAAATTCCAAAACTATACTCATTTCTACTCGGTAAAGAAGAGTCAATAATAGTTAGAATACAGGAAATGTATAAAATTATACTAACTAAGATTAAAAACAGGGAGAGATAGGTATACACAACGACATATGATATTCAAGACCTAGGCGTGATTAAGATTATTAAACTCACTAGATAATGAGAATAATTAAATAGAAAATGGTTCGTTCCGTATCACTCCATTCTATTTTAACTCTATTTCGCTTATATCATATAACTAATTTTATTACTTATCTAAAGAGAGTATTAACTTTACTTGCAATTTAATATCTATCATAGGTAAACAGACTGGAGTAATTAAAAAACTTTGCATAAAATTGGAAGTTTCCTTTAGAAAGGGTTCTATTTTTATTAAAAGTTGGATAATTAGGATAAATTTAAATTATACAACAGGTTTTCCTATACGAAAATGGAAGAGAATAAATAAAATGTATAATTCCATTGCTGAACTTTCATCTTCATAAACAAAGAGATCATTTTCGTGTAGATCGATAGATACTTTGCCTAGATTTTTAGTCTCGTGTGACTCTATATCTCAGTAGGTAGGTCGTCGGTCAGTCCTGGTTTTGCTTTTTATTGGTTTTGGTAATAACATTGTAACTATTCGTCCGATTATAACGGAATTTGAAACACTAATGTTGTTTTACATTCTTTGTCGAATAAGATAATAGCCAAGGTCCCCCCATGGGTAGCACGCGAATTATTTTATTTGGGAAATAAAATCATAACTCTTTGGCCGATTCTGACGAAATTTAAAACTCTTATGTTGTTTTAGATTCACCTTCAAATGATATAATTGCCCAAGTCCTTCCAAGTTAGCCGAGGAATTGTTTTGAAAATAGCATCACAACTATTCGGCCGATTTTAACGAAATTTGAAATCCCTATGGTGTTTTACATTCACTTTTGAATGATATAATTGACATGGTTCTGCCATGGTTAGTTCCGTAATTATTGAAAGTTTTGAAGGTCGTAAGTTGATAAATCAGAAAAAGTGAGAACACGCGACTATGTTCAGCAGACCTTGTTTCAACATTAATCTATATAAGGAGTGTGAAAACTTTGGGAGTATAAACCATACGTGAGTAACTAGTTACCAAAATTTATACTGTGTGATATTAGCGATGTTGAAGAAAATATTATAACTTGCACTTTTATTTGACAAAGGCATTAAGCAATATTAAAATTAAACATACAGATAATATACATAGATTAATGCTAAATTTAATCTACTCATCTATGAATATTTACTGTCTATATTCCTAGTTCTGTCCTTTGGAACAATTCTATATAATGTACTTCTTTCTTTCTCGCCCCAACTCCTTTCTCTCGTTAATATGTCCCCCAACCCTCAAATGAATTAGCCTATTTCATTGTATCTTCAAATTACTACTGCTATCCTCTCGATTTTTTCCTTTCACTCTCCTAGCGACAGGTTATCCTTGTTCTACTACCTTAGTATCTTTATTATATATTTTTCTATTCTATTTTGAGCTCCCTGGGCTTATCCTTATCCATAAGAAAGTTAGCTTCAATCTAACTTTCCAGCAAGCTTATAAAGTTCTTAACTACTCACCTTTTGGAAATTCTCGAAAGGTTGGCGTTAGGTGGATTTTTTTATATAGACCAAATTTCTTACCCAACTTTGATGAAAGATTCCGTGCTATTTTCAAGGTAGGTCAAAGCATTAAATCCACTCATGCCGATGATTTTTATCTGAATTAAGTTTGGTAATTATTAATATATAGTCAGCATTTGATATTGTCGATTATTTCTTTTCTTCTTCATTGTGTTCCTAGATTAATAAATGTCTTTGACAATGTCCTTAATTTTTGTTGATCTTTTCGATCATATATTCTATCTAGATTGGTAGATATATGATGACGAGGAATCGTTTGGTGTGAGGCTAGTCTAATATTTTAAGTGTCTTCTAACGATACCCACATCTCTCTTTCCTTCTCTACAGCCTTGGTGCTGGAACCCTCTGAAATATTCTCTTGTTCTGAAATTATCGCAGTCACGAAATCTTTCAGAAAGTCAATAATAAAAACTGTGGGTTTACTAGTAATCATACATCGGATCTAAGCCACTGTACAAATATTGCCTATTTTTCTTTTTTAACTTTGGTTTTGAGGAATTTTCTTTTTGAAAATGGGTTTCACCTTTGATAGTCAACTATTTCTCATACTCCATATTACAAAGTTCAGCATTTTCTTTTTTTACGTTCTCCGTAATCTTAGGCGCATTCACTCTCACCTTGATCACAATAGTTTTTAATCACTTCTCCCCGCGTTTGTTCCCCGACAGCATTAATAATGTAGTTTTCTTATTGCTGGAACACATACACTCACATTTTAGAGCAATTCAACGTGTTAAAATTTGCCAGGTCTTGTTCACCTCTGCTTAGAACGGTTCTCTTGGGTAACCCCCTTGTTTCCTGGTTTGTACTAACTGGTCATTCAATGCAGAATCACCCTTAAAATCTTCATTGCTCAATACAAGCTCTTAAAAACAGATGCACCATCCTACCCTTTGCTTCAGTGAAACTATCCCATCACCGAGCTTCTTAAGTTTCAGGGCCTGCAAGTTGCTGATTTTTCCACATAGCTGTCTGTGCAAAATTAATGTTTTTTCTTCCTCACTATCTGCTCCTCATATGTTGAATGAACAACTTTTTTTTAATATAGTTCTCTCCATCCTCTGGTACCTTAATATTTGCCTTGTGGTCCTAACTCTTCTTGCAAGCTTTTGCGTCGTTGGGAGATGAATGCTCTCTGGATGAACATCGCATTAATCAGCGTTAAGAAAGTTGTTACTTTCTTTATTATTATTTTGTCATATTGATTTAGCTTATCTAAAGAATATTTTTAAAAATTTGATATTCCAAGCCTTTACACAAATTTTAGATTCGTCATCCTCTGGCAGGCTTAGTTTTGAGCTTTGCTTGCGAAAAAAGTGACAGAGGTGCGCGAATTGGCACGTCGTTCATGTTTGCAACACTTAATCTCCATAATTTTTCAAAGTAGGATCTTTCATCTGGAATAATGACTGATTTAAGAGGTTTGACATTGGCACGTCATCTCTTACAAATCAGCAAAATGAGGTATGGCTTTTCTGAAATAATTTGAATTAATGGCATTTCTTTTGGTTCAAATTATAAATGCTTGATAAACCAAATATATCTCATTTGATACGACTCACTAGATTATAATGATTTGGACTCTTTTAAATGAATATAATTAACAACAAAAACTCGATTGTTTTTAGTTTACATTTTTCTTTTCGGATAGGAAGGAAACTCTGAGTGAGAAAAGCACAAGACTTGGGGATTGTTTATTGTAATAGATTTGCTAACTCTTATCTAATCTCCAAAATAAAAATGCACGTATAAGAGGATAATATGTCTATTGACGTCTCTTGGAAAAGGTTTAAATAGATGGGCAATAAAAAAGAATGACAGATTATCATGGATGAGGAATATAGGTTTTTATTAGATAGGTTTTGGGCGGATCAAGTTTTTGCGTAAAGATAGTTTGATAAGTTAGAGGAAATTAATAATTTTAAGTTCTATGATGGAATTTGGCAGTTTATAAAGAGAGTTCTTTGGGAAATAGAGAATTGATTTGGAAATAAAAGAGAAAATATGACGTATGTGTATGGTTGTTGTATTGAATAGATTCATAAAGGAGAGCTTTTAGAAAAGAGGCTGTTAAGCCATCGCTTCTATTATAGATTTTTATTACGTTAATAGATCCATTGTATTCCACGTTATGTACCGTGAGTAGTACGTCATCAAATCAGAGTTAATATTAATATTTGCTACGATCATATTTCAGTAAAAAGCAGATATAGATAAACAATTACCCAGCGAACAGTGAAATAACTACGCAATTATATCATTCGAAAGAGAATGTAAAACAACATAGGGGTTTCAAATTTCGTTAGAATCGGCCGGATAATTACAATGAATAGATTCATAAAGGAGAGCTTTTAGAAAAGGGGCTGTTAAGCCATCGCTGCTATTATAGATTTTTATTACGTTAATAGATCCATTGTATTCCACGTTATGTACCGTACGTAGTACGTCATCAAATCAGAGTTAATATTAATAATATTTGCTACGATCATATTTCAGGAAAAAGCAGATATAGATAAATAATTGCCCGGCGCACAGTGAAATCACTTTCACAATTATATCATTCGAAAGAGAATATAAAACAACATAAAGGTTTTAAATTTCGTTAGAATCGTCCAGATAATTACAATGTTATTACAAAAACAAAAGAAAAGCAAAACGGATCCGACCGACATAGTGAGATGTTGAGTCCCCCGTGACTAAAAATATAAAAGAAAATTAATCATTTGCATTCCTAAATTTTTTCCACTTTCCGAAAATGCAAAAATTTCCCTTTTATTCCCTTCCAGAGAAAATTTAATAAAATGTGTGATATTTATAATAAGTTTTGAACTATTTTTCCAAAAGACAATTTAAATTAAGTTTAGGGCCATGTACGAGCTTTATATAATATAAAATTAGATTGATTTGCATATAGGAAATTCTGATTTTGTTTGGCGAGAACCAATTTTTCTCTTCCTGGATTTGGGGAGTTTAAGCATAAATTTAAATTTGAAAGGACCGGCTGATGTGCTTCTAAGTTTATCTAATAAGGTTAATATCGTTCGCACTGAAGAAAAAATGAAGATTGTGCGTGAGAGACTGTCTTTACATGTAGACCTAATCATGGGCATAATTTATAATTGTTTTAAGTATGCATTTTAATGAGAAATTAAAGGTTAATAACCAAATGGAGAAATTGATCTACAGGAACTTGAATTAGAAGCCTGGCGATAGAAAAATATCGTGTATAGTGGGAAAAGTTAAAAGTGGCAAAAGATTGTAATATGCAACTATGGCAATGTTATTATTATTTGAGAAATTGGATATCAGCCTTTGATTTAATGCTTTGTGTTTTTTCGTTTTCAACTTACGATAAATCTTTGTTGCGTTGAAATTCAAGTGTTTTAAGATGATTCTAGATAGAAAAAGGCAACTTGCTTCTATTATAGCTTTATTCATTATGAGTTGACGTTTCACGATTACACTTATCGTATCTTCAGAGCATACTAAGCAAAATTAAATTGATCCACCTTTTTTATACAAAGTGTTTAGGTGTTGGGTGAGATGCGTAGAGTGTAAATATTAATAGTCCACAAATTGTTTGAAGAAATTCAACTGTCGAGTCAACAGAAGAAGTTGAGAAGACTTCGGAGAAAGAACTGCTGAAGTGAGAGTCTTGTAGTCGAGTAGTGTTATCTTGCAGTTTGGTATCGTGGAAAAGAATTATTTTACTGCATAAAAGCCTGAAAGAGTTATTATCCTAACGTAAATAATTCTCTCTGAGATGATAACAATCTTTTGGCAAAAAAGCATAGAAAGGGCCCACGTTTCCTTCTGATGTTGTTTTAAGGTGGCCCATACACCCGTCGCACATGCATTACTACTTTGGGGCCAATTTAATGGAGACATGCTGCGTTTGTGTGCATCCAAATGAGGTCATTTACCGAGGTTTAGATGGATGCCTCTTTTTTTACATGATTCTGTAAAATTTAATATTGTGAGTAATTCCTAATAATATATATATATATATATATATATATATATATATATATATATATATATATATATATATATATATATATATATATATATATATAATTTCACGGTGAATGTAAGGACACATAGGAGGCTGAGGTACATGATTTATTTATGGAACAACGTTTCGGGCGTATCACCCATCTTCAGGTTCTAAAACATAAATTAATCTAATACAGTTAAAGAATTTCAAAAATATTGCAAAATCATTAGGTTAAGACTATGTAAGTAAATAAAAAATTAGAAAATAGCTCGGGAATTTAAAAGTCAAGAGAATCAAATTATCAATCTAATGTAATCACTATTGACACGAAAAAAAGAGCAAAAACACAGAAGTAAAAAATTACAGTATAATATTGCTGTCGTAGTTTAGCCGAGCTAATATATATATATATATATATATATATATATATATATATATATATATATATATATATATATATATATTTATTTATATATATTTATTTGTTTTATTAATTTTTAATAAACCAAATAACTTTAAATTGAGGTGTAGGTTCGTGCCTGGGTGATCGCTTGAGGATCGGGCTCTAAGAGTGCTAATCTTTATTTTAATTCTAGTGAATACATAGAAGGGGTTTCTTTCTTGACTTTATCAATTATTACCACTTTAACTCGTTCGAGGATAATTATAATGGTACTTTTACTGAAAAAAATAGACTTTAATGAACATGAACCATCTCACTTAATAACATAAAACAAATACTAATCTAATACACTTAAACAAAGAGAAAATGGGCTTACTTGGTGAGCTCTCGTGGCTCGATTCGAGATATAATTTTACGGGGCAAACAATTTTAAGTTAATATCGTTGCCCTTGGCCAGACATCAAATAAACTAATTATTATGGATAGGGACATAAACAACAGGATTAATCTTGACACAAATAAGGTAATGGATATTAAATACTCAGGCCCGTTTAGACTATCCTCGGAGATTTTTGATCGGAGTTGGTTGTTTGATCGCTAGATGGCGCTCGATGACTTGCCTGGCGAGTTGACGGGTGACGTCACGAGGGATCTTGGGTAGAGCGATTTTAAGCTAAATCTTAGCCCTTCCACTTTGCTTCCGGACGAGATGAAATCGTTGTCTTCTTTTAATTTTTTCTATCTAGTTAGGGTTTGTCCAACTCAGATAGAGTAAGATTTAGAGTCCTCACACTGGCTAGCTTGATACTCAATCTCTTGGGGGCTCGATCGGCGCCGAGCTTCCTTGGTACGATCTGGTTTCGTACAAGGACTGCAAAGTTCTTCTTAACTTGCAGAAAACTTTCTACCGGTGATTTTTCTGTTTCTTTCTCGAACTCGAAAAATCTCTCAACCGGTGATTACTTGTATCTTCCGTTAGAACAAAGATATACACAAATTACTCCCGCAGAGGTGGGTGGGAAGGTGGATGGGGGGCGGGAGTGACTTGGAGAGAGGGTAATACGAGATCGGCAGTTTGCACTTTTGAATGGGTTGTTTATCAGTGCACCCTCGAAGGGCCTGCCTTTTGAGCTGAGGTGAGGAATCAGTCTCGTATCATTTATCCTTTTGCCCATTCTCCCATGTTACCGGAGAACATCGAAGGGGCAAAGCTAAACCCAGAAGTATTTATTTATTATTTCCTTAGACTTGATACATATATATATATATATATATATATATATATATATATATATACTAAACTCTTATTATACCTCTACAATTGCTTACTGATGAAGTTCAGGAGAAATCACAAAGTGAAGAAATTATAAGGAATGTGGCTTAAAGAAGGATATGAATTTGATTGGTTGGTTGTTAAATAAGAGAAGGTTGGTTGGTTGTTAAATGAGGTAATTAAAATTAAGAAATAAGAAGGGGAATAGCGGTATTATCTATGTTGAGTGTAGGAGATTTTGTACGTATTAGTAGGGATTCCAATTTCTTAGACTATATTCATTGTTATTATGACCAATTATTTTGAAGTTATCCTGGGATAAGTTCGCTTCGTTCTATTTTTTATAGACAACATACATATTGGTTTACTCTCCTGACCACGAAACTCACCTAGGAACAACTCAGAATATGATAGCTAGTCGGTCCATAACACTTTTGCCTATGCATCCTGATCTACATATTGATGGAACAGTATTAACTACTAGTAACTATTTTAAGGTTTTTGGCGTTACTTTCGACAAGAAATTGACTTTTAAAAAGCACATACGTAATATTGCGTTCTTTGTTTTTCAGAAAGTTGGTATCTTGAGGAGATGTATTAGAATGTTTGGAGACGAAGCTATTATAACTAAGTGTTTTAATTCCTTCATTCTTCCCTGTTCGGAGTACTGCTCTCCTGTTTGGTCCTCAGGTGCAGATTCTCATCTTAAGCTCCGGATAGTCATGTCTTGGGTCAAGTTTATTTTACCAAGTATTAATGTTGACCTGTGGCATAGGCGTAAAGTGAGTTATTTATGCTTGTTGCATAAAATGTACTACAGGTATAAACATCCTTTGCATTTGTTATTAACTGATCTAGCTGTTTTTGCTTGTAATACAAGGCAGGCAGCCACTGCTAATAGTGTGACATTTTCTAGTATCAGGTATAGTACTAACTAGTTTGCCAGGAGTTTTATTGTGGCTGCAACCGTGATTTGGAATGGTTTGCCTAGTGCTGTCTACTGATCTCCTAACATTTAAGAGCGGAGCTAACTCATACTTATTAACTACTGACATCACCTGATTTCCAGCTTTTGGGCTGTTATTATCATTTTTCCCCTCGTATTTAATCTTTACTCTTATTTTATCTCTATCGTATTTTTATTTGCAGGTTGATCTCCTTCTGGAGGCCCTTTTTCCATGTGGGTATTCAGCTCGAGATTTAACGAAAGAAAGTACACCTAAAGCAGGTATTTGACCGCCTACTGACCTGTAGTTTAAAGTTAGCACCATACAAATGTTAATTAGGACTAGACTGGCTCAAAGTTTTTGGAGATATCCTAACCAACGAGGGCATCTTAACTCTGCCTGACAGAGTTTGCGGCCATATACAATTCCCCTTACTCCGCCACATATGAATATAATGGAATTAGAAGTCCTGTTCAATTTTTCCAAGAAACGTAAAAAATTCAGCCTCATTTTTTTGCCGCTAAATGACCCGGGGAAGGGCGCAAAACATACGAAGCAAATCCCAATTAAATTGAGCTGAAAATGATTCTAGTAACTTTCTAGGGCCAAACTTACTATTTTTTCAGCCATCGAATAAAGGCACCCATTTGGGGATGCCACATTTCCTAATTTTCCTTGGAATCCGATGACGAATAGTGTACTCAATTCTGATATGCTACTCTTAAAGGCTCCTTGCAGGCAGATTCCTCACCTGATCAATGGTATAAAAAATTACAATGAATGATTTTTGCCCACCGCCCTCAAAATAAGAGGAGTCTGGTGCATAACTAACATATGCATTTTACCGCTATTCTATCCATTATCACCTTCAAATCCTTTAGATGCCTCCGTTACCCTATGTGAATTAGCGTTGGATTTAGAAACTCGCCTTGCGTCATTGCCTAAGCTGCCACTCAATCAAATTGTGCATAGTCCTTACGATCTCCAAATTTACCTTCATGTGGTGTTGTCAACATGAGACACGCCCCCAAACTTGCTAAAATGTATAAATGTATACGCTCGAACGACCTAAGTATGTCGCGATCCGTAATCTGAAACCGGTTAAGCTACCATCAAATTCTTAAAAGACCGCAAGTTCCATATTGAGGCGTGCCTCGCGCTAACGCAGAAACAGCATTTACTTTTTAGAGACAGAAAGAGTGTCAGATTTCTCTTAAAAAAATTTTCTTGATGACACCCGCAACAATCTCACATAAAGTCTACTAGTAAAATTTAATTCCTTCTCTTACCAAATTGGAACTTAAATGTAATGGGGGACTGAAATATGACGGAGCTGTTGTTTATGCCAAGCCCCGGTGAATATATATTTATATATACCGGGACCATACATTCCATTGGATCATCAGAGCATGATGACAACTTTCACAACTTCTCCAATACAAGTGGAGATTCCTCGATGCAAATGTCTCAGAAAGGCTGAATGGGACCAATACAGAAGACAAATGAAGGAACATACAGTCCCAGACAACTGACGGCTATACAAACTGCGAGATTGAAGAAAGAATCATATATAACGGAGAGGATAATAAAAGTAGATCGCAAAACGATACCGTGGACCCAACACAAAACTCTTCGCGCTCCTAGATGGAACGCAAATATCCAAGATGAGATAAGCAACCTAGAAAATCTAATCGTGGAGATTAATCAACTTGGGAACTTGAACCATCGTAACATCGAACGGAATAGACTGATGAACCTCATAAAACAAAAAATCACTGAAAAGAACAATGAAACATGAAATAATATTATAACCAAGATAGGCACTGAAGGAAACCCCATCAAATTTTAGAGCCAGATAAGGAGGCTTAGAGGACACCCTCCTAGGGAAAGAATCTAGATAAAAATGGAAGAAGAGGAGATCACAAATACGAAAGAGATAGAAAGGAATTTTAGGTCGCACTGGCAGATGAAATTTGACATAGGTCAAGGTGAAAATAGAGATTTCGTTGCAGACTACGAAGCAGAGGTTGTCTAAAACTTCAGAGAAAGACGAGAAAGGATGGTGCCTTACCCTCAGGTTTACGGTTTAAGGCAGAATCTTGCAGAAGGTGCACCGTTTAGTCAAGAAGAATACGAGCAAGCCTAGAAGTTATTTAAACAAAAAACACCAGGCATCTCAGATATCACGAAAATGCACCTAAAAAAGGCTCCATCAAACATCAACAAGGAGATACTTAATATTTTCAACGCCTGTCTCAATAAAGGATATTTCCCCAAAACATTCAAGACCGCAAATATGATATTTATTCCGAAACTCGGGAAGCCAAAACCCGATCTAAACAGCTATAGACCGATATACTTGCTCGAATTCATTATCAAGACTCGAAAAACTTAAATAACTGATTAAAGAACCATCTAGAGACAAACAACTTATATAACATGCAACAGCCTGGTTTCCGAAGAAAATTAGGCACGGAAACGGCCCTTGCTCTTATCACAGAGAAGATCACCTTTGCTAAAGCAAGGAATCATAGAATTGATATAGTTCTGAGCGACGTGGCATCTGCCTTCGATAAAGTCTGGATCCCGGGTCTCAAGTCGAAAGTCGCTGGCCTCGCCCTGCAGGACTATTTCAGGAGAATCATATATAACTATCTGGACGAAGGAAAGCTAAAATAAATATTAATGGCTATAAAGGGGCACTCTTCAGGCTGGGTGCCGGAGTGCCCCAAAGGGGCTGCCTTAGTCCCACCCTTCACGTCATCTATACGAATGACCTCCCTCATCCCGATTATGACTTTGCACAGAATATCCAACTGGCCGATGATATAAGACAGATCGTGACAAGCGACTATCCATATCCAAGGGACGTTGCCAATAGAACGGGAGCAGATATAAGCACACTTAACAACTACGTGGGAAGAAATAAAATCAAAACCAACGAAGCCAAATTTAAAGTAATTCCGATTCGACGCCGTAAAAAAATCGAACATCCGTACAAACGGCAAAAATTACCCCTATACGCATGACGGCAGAGTCCTTGGATTAGAGATCACGTCAAATGGCTACATTTCACACTGCAAGGAAAGAGGGGAGGCAGGTCGGACAGCACTAAGTTCCCTTTATAGGTTCAAACATCTCTCGCCCGCAAATAACGCAAATTATATACCGCACTGGTGAGACCAGTCCTTCTTTCCAGACCATACCGCTTCATACCAACAGTAGGTGCGCCCTGAGAGACTTCAGACGATTCAAAATAGAGCTCCAAGATTTATTGCTGGTGTCACACTGAATGACCACATACCCACACGCCTACTACATCAAGTTACTGATTTGGACCCCATCAATATAACACTCCATAACCGAGCGAAATAAATATGGCATAGGATTCAAAATAACATGGACCCCGAGATGACAAACCAAATTAGACTACCTGATATTAACCAGAAGCTGACCTTTAAATACGCATTTCAAAGCAGCCAGATCCTGGCTCAAGGAGATGCTACAGCAATATACTTACCTTTACCGAAATCAACTCCAAAAGCCCATTGAAAATATGTACTAATGAGTTTAATTAAAAAAAAAGAAAAAAAATCCATATGGCCATTAATTAAATGAATAAATAAAATAAAAAGATCCGTAGTGGACTAAAAAAGAAAAAAGGAAAAAAAAGATCCGTAATGGACAAACAAAGGAAAAAGCGGTGAGTCCTCCTTCAAAATTGAAACCACCGTAAAATAAAACAAAGGCTTGAAAGCTTTTACCACATAAAACAGCCAAGATATCAGTTATTTGACGAAAAGAAAACAGAGTTAGCCAGTTAACCTGGTACACACTTCTTGTACTTATATACACACCTTCAAACTTTCTTCTCCTATGTATCCATACACATTATAACTTACACCATCATTGATCATTGATCTATGTATAAAATAGGGTATTGTAATTTTCATTTTAGGTTGATCAAACTAAAATCTTTACTCGGTTTTTTGGCGTAACCATTGATCGCTAGCAACCCAATGATAGCAAGACCTAACAGAAACACGCCATTCAGGCCTCTTTAGTTGCAATGAAGGGAGATGCAAATCATACAGTATTGCCATCGCCCCGCCTTTCGCTCTACGCCAAATGTTGGTCACTTACAGACAATCTCCGAACTCTTCTTTCAGACGAGTTGCAGCCACTTGACTTGAGGCTTCAAGAAGAATTGCTACCTGAAATTGTAAATAAATATAATAGGACTGTGTTTGTATAATCACCCGCTCTATTTCGCTACGAGATTTGAGGTCAGCCCTGAGTAGTATTGGGTCGTTTTCCAAATATCTTATAAAATTATGGCCTGCTAGTGATGAAAATAATATAGGTTTTGGACAGACAGAAAAAGAAAGGGGAATTCACATTCACTCCATGCATGGAGGCATCGCTGGCATCTTGTTATTCATCATTTCATTTTAATCCTCAACTCCTTATAATATATGACGTTTTAATCTGTGCTCCTACTACGTTATATTTACACTATTGAAGTACTCATCAAGTCGGTTTTTGAACATATTAACTGACGTGCTTTCAACTACACGGTTGGGAAGGCCATTCCACGTTTGTGTGATTTTAAACGTGAAGTAATTTGGGGCTATAGTAGAGTTAAATCGCTTGTTCACTAATTTTAAACCATTTTGGCGTGTATTGGCCCTTTCGTCCAGCTCAAACAATAGTCTGTAATCAATATTAGTAAATTCTTTTAAGATTTTGAATAACTCTATCAATTGTCCACGTAATCGTCTACTTTCAAGTGATAGTAGGTTTAATGAGCGTAGTCTATCTTCGTACGGTTTGTTTCGGATTTCAGGAATTAGTTTCGTAGCCCGAGGTTGTAGTCTTTCTAACTGCGCTATATCCTTATTTAGGGAGGGACACCAAAATTGAACCGCGTATTCGAAGTGTGGGCGCACGAGCGATTTGTATAGTGGCATGATTATATCTTTTGATTTGAAAGTAAAATTCCAAGCAATATATCCTAGCATGAGATTTGCTTTTTTGCAAGCTTCTGCGCATTGTTTTGATACTTTAAGGTCATCCGAGATTAAAATCCCCAGGTCTTTTTCTATATTAACGGATTCGAGAATTTGGTCTTTCATATGGTATTCTACTTTTAAGTTTGACATCCTAAATGCATGACCTTGCATTTACCTATGTTGAAGCACATTTGCCATTTATTCGCCCATTCCACAATTTTATTAAGGGGAACTTTGCATTTGCTCTACATCGGGCCTCGCAAGAGCACGGCTTCCTAGCTTTGTGTCATCTGCAAATTTAGAGATCCTACTAAACACTTCATTATCCAAGTCATTAATGTACACAATAAATAATAATGGGCCCAGGACTGCCCCCTTTGGTACGCCGCTGGTGACTGGGGCCCAGTCTGAACACGCCCCATTTACAAAAACCCGCTGTGAACGATTTAATAGCCAGTTTCTAATCCATTTAAGTATGTTACCCCTCACTCCAATTGCTCTAATTTTCATCAATAGCCTTTCGTGCGGGACTGTACCAAAGGCCTTTTTAAAGTCAAGGTAAATTATATCCGCCGCTTTAGTTTCATCATAGATGCAAATCATGTTATGAAAGAATTCGAGTAAATTGGTTAGGCACGAGCGCCCCCGTCTAAATCCATGCTGAGAGTCTGCAATTAAATTAATTGTTTCACAATGGCTCACCAACCTATCTCTAATTATCGATTCTAAGAGTTTTCCAATTACAAAAGTTAGACTGATGGGACGGAAATTAGTAGGCTCTGTTTTATCATCTTTTTTGAATATCGGTGTAACATTAGCACGCTTGAACTCTATTGGAACTAGGCCTTCCTCTCTTGATCGATTGAAAATCGTGCAGAGCGGTCTTTCCAATTCATTTTTTAGTTTTTTAAGATGTGTTGGGTACACCACATCGGGCCCGGGTGACTTTGACTTTTTCATTTTATTAATACATGAGAGAATCTCCTCTTCATTTATATTTATATTAGATAGGTTATTTTCTCTGTCAAAATTTATGTCCTCGCCTAGTGTTTCTAATTGCGTCACGTCTTCAATAGTAAAAACGCTCGAGAAGTGCTCATTTAATATTTTAGCAAATTGTTCTGAGACGTCCGTCATAACACCATCTTTACTTCTGATCGTCCCTATTGAACCCTTTATGGGTTTTCTACTGTTAACGTAACTGTAAAACCGTTTCGGTTCGTGTTTTGAATTTATAGCAAGGTCTTTTTCATATTTCAACTTAGATTCTCTAATGACCCGCTTTACCAGCCTTCGAGCGTCTACGTATTTTTCCCGATTTGTTGTCGTTTCGTTTTTTTTAAAACTTTGAGTCTTTATTACGCTCCCGAATTAAGTTAATTATTAAAGGGCTAACCCACGGTGCTCTCTTCGACTTTTCATTATTTCGACGAACGTACTTAACTAACTCGGAATCCACCGTGAACACATTTTGCTGTAGCTCCGAGTACATTCTTTGTACTGTCTTATTATCAAAACATCTCCCCCAGTCTATCCTTTTAATCCCGTCGCCTTCGGTTCAGATAGCGTCTCTGTTTCCCCAAGTCCCTGGTATTCGCTTATAACATCAAGGTTGGATCTCACCAGGTAGATCCATCTCATTTGTGAAGGCTTACTCGGTTCAAGGCAAGCCTCGAATCGTTTCATCCCGAAGGATTGGCCGGGATTCCTCTCACCTCCTTTGGAATATCCCCTACCCCTCAAGGATCTCAAGTTTCCCGTGTGACTTCGTGCCGAGCTGCAAAAGAGTCTTGATTTTTGGAGGTTTCACTTCTCTGGAGCAGAGGTGCCATCGTTCGTCTTCAAGGAGGATCGTGAACTCGTCTTCTGGTCTCCCCCCATCATCCTCGTCACCATAAAAATATTCGGCCGAGAATTTCATTGATCAATCGTTTATTTATTAATTTTCATCATTTCTGTGATTAGTATATTGCCTAACCATAATTTGTTTTAAATAAAAAAAAGTAATCCTTTCTCGTATTCTTTGTGATATAAGAATGAAGGTACTAAAATTAGTAGCTTATTGTTTATAAATTTCTATTTAAAGTGGAAACATTTAAAAATTGACTATTCTCTTCCATCTCTGAGCTTTGGGGGAAATTCTACGATATTCTGAATCATATTTCTACGTTCTTTTGAGCTAGAGCTGCATTTATATGCTCGGTGGATGTGTGTAATCGGCTCATACATCCGCCAAGCATATAAATGCTGCTCTACGTGGGAACCTTTCCACCAAGAGATAGCACGAGTAAAACAAACAATCGTGAACAACTGTCTCTCAAACAGCATGATTGATAAACAACTCTAATCATTTTTAAATAATCATTGCAAAGATACAGATAAAACTGAAAGTAATCAGGAAGAAGTCAACAACATCAAAGTGTATTACAGAAACCAGATGTCCACAGCCTATAAAATAGATGAAAAAAACATCAAGGAGATTATTAAGCCATATTAATAAACGAAGATAAGCCGGCCATCAACAGTGAAGCGACAAGCTGGAATCGCAAATTAAAATTATTTTAAAATTCCACTCACCGGACTGGCTCGTTTAGACTAACGTTATGCTCAACCTCAGCGGAATAAATATTCCTCAAAAATCGTTTTCTTTCATTCTGTTAGATCCTTGACTGCGCTTGTCGCTTGGATTGTTCTCTTACAAATTCGTTGAACGGTAAAGTCAAATTCTTTGAAATTTGGACTGATTTCATTCAAATGATGTTGATTGTATACCGTTTTGTTGAGCGTGACCGGCTATTCCACCACGAGTGATACGTTCGGAAGTGGCTAATTTCTCCTTGACTTGCCTTGATTGAGGCTAGTTGAGGGAATAGAAGAAGGACTCTTCTGCGCTGCCTGAAGGTAAAGTTGCATTTTGTTCATTGGATACCCTTTTCCACGTTCTCCATACCACTTTTCCTTATTTTCATAACGGATCCCTAACACTACATACACACCCAGTTACACACACCTACAGACTCGGGTCCCCTAGGATTCTCTCTCAAATTACGCCCTTGGGCGTAATGGCGAAGAGATGAATGAAACACGGCGTATTGCCCTGAGGACCTTGCCAGGCCGGCAAAAACCGGACAGGAGCAAGTTCTTCGAGAGAATTTACGGCGAGCTTGATATTGCCCCCAAACGACTAATTGATTTGCCAAATAGCTACGTAGCTATCTGTGCAAGGGAGGCTGATGCCGAAACTCTCTTCTCCCCGTGTGCCAGAGACTCCCTTCGGAAAATCGATCTCGCACTACGGACACCCCAAATAAAGGGCACACATAGAAGTGTGATCTGCCGACGCCTCGACCCATGGGTTAGAGGCCATTCGACCTACCAAATCACCAAAGAGATTTTTCGGAATAATCTGTGGGCCAAAGTAGCCGAAGTAATCAATTTAAAAACTACACCCACGATTTTAAGGTAGTATTCAGGGAAACCACAATGGCGAGTAAAGCAAAAGAAAACGGCCTTCTCCTCTTTAATGTCTGCATCTGCCCCGATCAAATTGAGTATGAGGAATTCGTTGACCTGCAAATGTGCTTCAGGTGCTACAGGTACAACGAACACACTACCGCCACTTGCCCCAACGCTACACTCACAGTTTGTTCTGTGTGCGCAGACCAAGACCATTCCTGGCGCGAATATAAAAGTTCGTTCCAAAAATGCCTCAATTCTGGTGACCCACACCAAATCATGGCAATGACCTGTCCAATAAAGAAGGAACACATACAAAAAGCAAAGGACAAAGGCCTAAAACCGTAGGAAAGAAAGGCTAACGCCACCAATACGAAGGTTGCCAAGGCAACGGTCACAGAGAGTAGGGTTGCCTCTGCACCTACGTACCTGCAAATCGAGAACGAAAAATCAACCAAAATAATCTCTCGCATAATTATGCACACATTGCTAACTTGACCCAAAATATATTGTCGATGGTCTTAGGGTTGAACAATACAAATGGCAATACGAGACTGACATACTTGAAGATCTAATAAAGCAGACTCTCGTCCGCGACCTTGTCCAATTCTCAACCGAGGCTTACGTTATTTTCACAGACGCAGAGTTCTGTAAGAAGAGATTCGGCAACGGGAAGACTCCTCTGTCCTCTCTCATGGAGCAAAAGTTAACCGAGATTAGAACACTCCTCGCCATAACACCTACGCTACATTACGAACGTTGTAACAAAACCTAGCCAAAAATTGAAGAAGACCTTAGCTGAACGGTAACCTCAACCTAAACATGTAACACTCTTACCGATTATGACAACCTAATTTAGGAAAACTTTTCACCGATATTTTCTTGCCGTAGCGGGGTTTACTAGTTACTACCAAAGCTTGAATGACAACCACTTTCGACACCCGAAACAACTCAATACGAGATTAAAATTACCAGAGCTACCCTCTTGCGCGCTTTATTTTTTACTTTACTATAAGTACCTATGTTGCTGGAGATACCCTTCCACCAGGGAAATATACTCACTTCAAACTTATAATAAACTTACCTTTACTATCCTTGTCAAAACTCTTTCACTACTATACTCTCTTACTTTAGCTCTACTACTCTATACTTCCTAACTTGTAAGGTCCAATGTCTAATTTCAGTTCCTCACTCCACTCATTACATCGGTAAAGGAGCCAAGAACATATCAAAACGCACCGAAGATGATCGAATAAGATCGAAAGCTCATCAATTTAGTTTGTTTTTTACCAAACCCATTCATTTAAATGAGAGATGAATACAGGACAAGTGATCCACCATCTACAAGATGGAATAAAAAAGATAGTTAGAAGAAGAGAAAGTTACCAAAGGAAATTAATTAATTCGAAATACACAATGGTCTTCAACAAAATTTGCATTCAAGAAAGACTGCTACCCAACTACACTAATGTATATTTATATATATATATATATATATATATATATATATATATATATATATATATATATATATATATATATATATACATATTCGTATAGTTGGGCAATAGAATTTCATTGTAATATATTTTTTTAAGGCGATTGTTAATTTATTGTAAATTGTTTTCTTTTCGAGTGTCTCGAATTGTTTTATATTAAGCTTTTTGTCTTGGCCTAACCCTTAGAAAGTCGTGACGCACGGGGACAAAAAAGTGGTTCACTTAGCAAAACGAAATTCTTTATTGGCCTTACGGGTTTCAATATATACCAATATCATTTTCAAAGGCTGAACTGTTGTGACTAGGGAATAAGATACAGAGCTTTATACATGCAATTAGCTGTGTTAACATTTATACGGACACATTTATAGGAAATGGAATTTATTTAAACACAAGAAGGTACATGCAAATGGTTGAGACTCTATAATAGTCACATAATTAAGATTGAGCGGGGTTATTATTAGGAGAAGGGGGACGGGAGGAAGGCAAGAAGAATTGTATATTTGTTTGAATATTTAATTCGTCTCGGGGCATGTGCAAATATTTAGGTGACCTCTTCAAGTTACTTCCGGTCCAGTTGTTTTCCATGTTTTTCCAACGTATCTGTCCTGGGGCACCGTTGCTTAAATGCTAGGTCATTTTTCGTGTTAGCTTGGTTTCCGGCATTCCCATATATGAATGAGGTTAGAGTTCACAGTCTCCTGTTCTACAAGTATATTCATATATTAGGTGACTTCTCTTCTTGGGTGTTATGGGATGCCCTGGGTTGTTTCTCGTCATGAGGTTGGATGTGCGTTTGTTATTGTAATATGTTATGAGGGATACATTAAACTCATTTTGTATGGCTTTATCTCCATTCTTTATGATTTTTTTCATAAATCTTTCATCTGTTTTGTAGGCTTTACTCATGATGTTCTTGTAGTAGAGTTTAATTATGTTCTTTTCTGCGTGTTAATTGGTACCTTGTTTAGGTGACATATACCACCTCTAATTTTTTTTATGAATAGCGGCGTGTATGTATCTGTTTGTGAAACCATTGTTTACGAGCACTTGAGTAGCACACTCGAGTTCTTCGTGTGTATCTTTCCCTGTTGAGTAATGTGTGAACGTACGGTTGATGTATGTATTTATTATGCTTTTTGGTAACGTTCGGGATATTCGCATTTGCATTCATGCGCAGACCTGGATTTTTATTTTTAACTAACTAAATAATTTCATTATATGTTTAATTATATGAGTATCTACAAATCAGACTTCTATACTTTTGACATTTTCAATTGTCTAATTAAGAGAAAAGCAATTTTTTAATTTTTCTAGTAATTCCTAAATTTATTCTTTTGTGTCTATATTTATTTATATGTTGTCTATATATCTACAGTAAATGTGTGGTTTTGGTAACCTTGAAAAACCTATTCTTCCACTATTGCCATGTAAAAGTTTACCCATAATACTCCAAGGACAGAACCCATTGCAAAACTATCGATTTGAATGTACAGATCCCCTTTTAATCCATAGAAGTGGGATTCCGTTGTGCAGGTTAAGAGGAATTCCTTCAAGGCATCTCTCTGTATTCTAAAAGAGGTGTGGTCGTTATGGTCGTATACTTTTTTTAGGATTAAATCTATAGTTTCGTGAACAAGTACATTAGTAAATAAGGATTCTACGTTCATGGAGGCTATGATGCTTAGGGGGGTGATAGAGCGGATTAGATCAATTAATTTGTCAAAGATTTCAGAATAAATATAGAAAGTTACCAAGTTCATATTTTGGAGTAGGGATCTGGCTTATTATAAGTCATGGGACTTCCCATTTTTATAGGTTTTTATGTTACCATAGCCTTAATTTAGTGCAAAGTCCCCAATTATTTTCCTTATTTTTATATTTCCTGCCTCGCTATTGATGCGTTCCATGGTTTTGTTCGATTTCTTTTTTAAATCTTCAGTGGGGTTTCTGGTGATTTTTGACACATTAGTCTCTCCCTAAGGATAGAGTCCATTTTAGCTAGGTATTCATCTTTCGGTATGATCACGAAATTTGAAGCTTTATGGGATTTACTAATGCTAATATTGGGATCGTTTCTAAGGTATTTGTCGGGCTTAATAATAGTGGGGAAAAGAACATTACTTTTAAAGCTATTTTTACATTTAACCGTCTCGGTAAGGAGCTTAGCTGCCAGTGATGGTTAGGTAGTAACTTTAATTTCATTCTTTAATTTTTGGAGGTTATCCAGGAGTGTTTCAATATTAAGACGGTTTTTGGTATTTTGGTATTCTTTAGGCTCACTTATGTCATAATTATTCGTGTCACAGGACTCATTCCAATATTCAATTTTTAAAAATTGTTCCTTTCAATAAATGACGTCCTGATTTATCTTATTGAGAGCAGATGTTATCATTAATTTAATTCACATTGCCCGGTTCTGAAGCTGTTTTAGGTCTATGGCTTCCTGTTTTTCCGTTAGCGCTTGACGGTTCGCGAATATTTTGTAGTCTTTGAGAAGGCAATCTTCTTCTGATAAAGTCATTATAGGTACTGAGTAAGTGTAAATAAAGATATCCATAATATGACATGTATATATATTCCTGTAGGTTTTCGTAAGAACGTGAAAATTCGTGTATGATATTGAACAATAAAATAGTATTTTATCTTGATTTTCTTTTTTTTTACGCTTGTATTAATTTTTATGAAATCAAGAAAACTATAGAAGCTATCTAAGTTCCATTTTTTCCTGAATAGGAAAGAGGTTACTGGGATATTACATTAAAATGTGTTATTTTAGGGGGCCACCATATATATATATATATATATATATATATATATATATATATATATATATATATATATATGTGTGGAAAAAAATCCCAAACTAATTAGTACGGTTAATCTATTGGCATTATTAGACAACTACTCTGCTTCAGGTCCAGCGGTAGATCCTTTCCTCCTCGAACTGAAAGACTACATTTATAAGATAGCTAATCACCAGTTCTCAGAAGAGACCTGTTCGAGCTCGAATAGCGTCGCGCCTCTTCGAAGTTGATAGAGAGTAAACGTAATTGTCTTACAATTTTTGTGGTGAGCCTCGAGGGTTTGTATCAAGGGAGTATTCTCGCCGGAAGTAGCTGAACTGTTATTGCAGCAGGTCGAGTCTTTACGTTGCTTCTTTGTCGTTAATTCTGAATAAATATTTCTTGCCTGCGAGCCCTTGGGGTGCTGGAGTCGCTTAAGAATTTGCGCGTCGTGTCCTTGGCTGATTCTAGGGAATCCTGATTTTATCATGCCCATGATGGAAATTATATAAGGGCTCGCTGGCCCACAAAAGCGGATCCCACTCAATATAAAGGGACGGGGTGAACGTGAACTTCGCAACCTCTGGCTGATCTTTTCCCGGCCTTCAGTTTGACTCGTGTCAGCTCGTATTATCGCCCTGAAAGTTTACCCCAAAACGCCGATTGAAGGTCTTCTTGTCTGGGAGATACTACGTAGGATTCTGTGTCCGCGTGACTCTCTCTGACAATAAGAATAATGGTTTGTGTTTTAAAATTCAGTTGTTTCCAAGAGGAATGTTGATGGAGAGAAACTCTGCGAAGATATGGAGAAATGATCTTTAATAAACCCCATCGGAACGATCGGGTAACATAGCAGTCAAGATTATTATGTTGGAATCTTATAGAAAACTCTGGCGAGTGTGTAGTTCATGTAGATCAAAATAGATTGATTAGAATTACAATGGTCCAATATCGATTACGTATGATTATTTTTTTAAAATTACCCTACTCTTTCTTAACAAATGGTTCCTAAATTGAATCTTGTCGAACCAGAGCATACGAAAGGAAGACAAATTTCAAAACTCCACAAAGTTTTTATTCCTGTTGTTAACGCGGGTGAATAAACATTCACTGCAATCTTACCTGTCCTTTGCAAAAGAAGTAAAGGTGAAAAAGAAGAAAAACTAGATATTTCCAATAAAATATAAAGGTAGAAAATGAACTATATTATGGTAGGAAGCTCTGTTGGTAAGATGTTAAACAAGTAGCCAAATTACGAATATACAAGTGTATTTAAAGTCTTTAGTTTTGTGTAATTGACGAATAAACAAGTTCTTGTAGTACACGTTCTAAAACAAGTTTTTTAGTAATGAGAGAAAGACTGGAGAAAACAGATTAAAGATACGAACAATTAAACTTTAGAATTCCTTTCATAATGTACATGAAAATCAAATCCTTTTCAGCGCTTATCTAGCGACTGCCTACTAGCGCATAGGTCGCCTTAAAATAGAGTGCAAAATTAAATATTTATTTAATGTGAGATAAAATTAAAACAAATTTTTACTGTATCTACGTTGTGGTATGTAGTTAAAATTAATAAATTTTTAAAAAAGTCTTAGGAAGGCGAACTGAATAGGATATATCATTGTGTGAAATGCAATTGTGATTGGGATAGCAAAAGAGATGAATGTGTTGGCGAAAAGGATAGGATAGGGAGAAAAATTATGTAAAGAGGAAGATGAATGATGATGATGATATGGATAGAGGAAGGGGTAATTATGACCTTATTTAAATAAAGGTGATGGCGAATTGTGCCAAGTTGCCTGGCAAAGAATTTTAATTTGATTTTTTTTTTTTTTACATATAGTGATATTTTGGTTTATCTTTTGAGTTTTTTGAACTTCTTTCTTCATCCATCTTCTTAGTTATTTAGTGGTTCTATTGAATCTAATATATTTTACCTTCTGCTTTTGAACTTTTGTTGGAAGTTTAGGGTTCTTTATTTTAATTATTTCAGTTTAACTTTGTTTAGAACTTCGTTTTGGAAGTTCTCTATTTATTCCAATATTTTGTGGGTACGATCCTTGATTAATTAATAAATCTTTTTCATTTTATTAGTTAGGTGGAGTTCACAGGATGGGGTTCTCTCAAATATGGATGTATTAGTTAGCATTTTTTTATGATGTTGAGCTTTTGTCTAAAGTTTAGGGTTCTCTTTTCTCTTTCTCTTAGTTTAACTTTGTATAAAACTTCGTTTGAGAAGTTCTCTATTTACTCCAATATCTTATTGTTAGGTTCCGGGATCAAGTGGTTTATTGGTTTCAATTTTTTACTTAGGTGGAGATCACAGGATTAGGTTCTCACTAATATGGATGTATTAGTTATAAAAAAGGGTTGCTCGGTTTTGGATCATTGCCATTTGAGACCATTTTCTTTGGTGTTTTTATCAGTAGTTATAATTTGTAATTAAAATTAACGAACAAGGGAAAGGTAGATCTATTTTTTGTTGCACTCAAAAAGGTCTCTCAACCTTTGCAGGAAAAAGCGGGCATTATTTGCTTGAACAACTTTTTCATTTATGTGCGAATTATATCCATTCTTTGGTTATTTTGAGGCCCCAATTGTATACGAAGTTACTCGTGCTCATTCGGTGTGTCCTTTTCCTGCTCAAGGTGATGGTTCTGAACATATTCGTGTTCCTTTATATTTTTCTTGTTTTTTTTTAAATCATTTACTTTAATAATTTTGGCGAGCAGTTCGCTGCACTATGTCTCCTTTTTTTATCTCATCTGTTAATAGTTTGGAGATATCGTCTGCCAGTTGGTATACATGGCGTAATCTCCAATGGATCGCAGCAGGTATCTACTATACAGGGTAAAGAGCATATGGCTCAGACACCTCTATGAGGCAACTTAGCCTCCAAGATTAATGTCATACCTGTATATTTATTTATTTTTATTTTGACTTTCTTTTTTTGAGATTAAGGCAGAGGATTCGGGTCAGGTTGGTTTTTAGACCGAGCTCAGATAATTTTATTTTTATTCCTGGACCCCATAACTAATCAAAGTTCTTAGTCACACCAGGGCGTGTAAGTTCCAATATTTAGCTTCCTAACAGTTCGACTACAAGCTTTATCACTGGTGTTGTTTCGTTGCCCCAATGTTTCCTAAATCTATGTTTGTGTTCGTTCTGCATATTATTATGATACAAGAAGGTTCTTAGCCCCTCAATAAGAAGTTTTTCGAGTAGTTTTCCCATAATTTCCAAAAGTGAGGTCGGTTGGTATCTCTCGATGTGTCCTTTAGGCATTCCTGTTTTGGGTAGAAATATCATTCTTACTGTTATTAACACGGGGCATGCTTTGAAGATTTTGTGTAAAGATGGTTATATTTTTTTGGTGCATTTGTGATGTGATCTTTTGTTATTTCGTTATTTAAATGATTCAAGGGCATATATTAAACTCGCGGATTTCATTTACTAGTGAGTATGGTGAGAGCGGATTTCTTCGATCTTCATTCACTCTGTCGTTTGTTGTCGTGAATGCTCCTTCTTTTAGTTACCATTTTTCTGTTGGCTAGGAACCTCTTCAATTTATTATATTGGATCGAGACACTTTTAAGTTCTCGTTTAGGAAGTTTGGGCAGTCATCTTTTTCTTTACACTACTTTTCTCATCATGAGAAGTTCCAGGAGTATACCAGTGCTAATGTTCAACAATGTCTTTGCATTCAAGTCTCCTAAAAGGATTGATGATGATTATCAAATTTTGGGTTAAGAAGGTATTAGCGCCGGGGAGGTTGATATGTTCTTGCTATAATTACATAGGTCTCCTGTAGTCATTTTTAGCTTGATGGCCAAATATGACTCATCTAGAACTATAATTTCGGAAAAAGCCAGTCCTCTTCATATCCCCATTGTTGTTGCGTCAAAGCGTGTTTGAGTAAGGGGCTTGTCTATAATTGTGTAGTTGGGAATTATTTTTTTTATTCTTGTAGGATAATTCCGTATTCTTAATATGTTTCTGTAGACGATTTTCTTAATTTTACATACACTCAAACTTCAGGTATCGTAGGTGATGGTCCATCTTACTGTTTTGTTGATTTTCCTGCTTTACCCTTTTTATATCTTCAATGGGGCTTATATATAACTTGAGCGTTTTTTTTTCTCAGGTGGTCTGCGAATCTTTTCTTAATTTTAAGAGCCTTTCTGGCGACTACCCACTTAGGCACAAGTCGTCGCACTCACAACAGCCTAGCACTAGGCTTCTTTAAAATAAGAATGAAAAACAATAACAATAACAAGGGAAAATCGCAACAAGCAGGAAGCATGCTCCAGCGGCGGGGGAGGTCCCACGACGCAGGAACGCGCAACATACCAAGAAAACGACAACAAAAGAACTAGTTAAATAAAAGGGAGAAGGCCGGACTTCCCCCAAAAGTCTATAAGTCTACCAGTCAAAGTGCACGCACTCGTCCCGAGTACAAGGGACAGGCCGTATCAAACCCCTGCATCCCGGTAACGGGAGAGGTAACATGGGTGAAGATCACCCAGAATAGGACATATAACCAGAATGTGCCGAACAGTCTGGGGAACGACGCAGTCATCACAATAGGGCGCAAGCAAGCGCTCCATCAAATGGCGATGCGTCACACGAGTGTGCCTGATTCGGAGACGAGAGAAGGCGACCTGAAGCCGTCGAGGCATTGAAGGATAGGTTCATGGAACAGTCGCGGCGCAATGGCACTCAACCTTAAGTTCCCGTGGACTGTCTCCCATCTTCTTCTACAAGCAGTCCGAAAAGCTGCCCGTATTCCTGCCATGTAGTCGGTGTGAGGAAGAGTGAAACGCTGCTCCAGTCACCTGGTCCTCGATGACTTTTTAGCGCCCTCGTAATCTCCCGTACTGAGAGGTGAATCGCTACTAACTAAGTCATGACGACAGACGCAGCGCCCGGAAGAGCCCCGCTGACTTTAAATAGAGGGGATACGGCCTGAAAACCGAACCCCTCTTCGAACTTGGAGCCATCCGTATACACTGGCACGGTTCCTGCGTGACACGAGATGTGCTTCAAAAAGGTCAAACGCAATACTCCCGGCGCTATACAAGCTTTGGGAGCAGAGGCGTGGCGACAAATAGCCAATGGTGGTAGCCCCCAGGGTGGCGTTGGAGACAGACAGGAGCGCCAACGGCCCGAGAGCTATATCTTGCTTTGGAACGGGTTTCCTAGTGTTAAACACAAAGGGGCTTAGGGTATGACTTGCGTCTCTCGGCGGCAGAAGCACCGTCGAGATCAGGTGAAAATGCTTTGAGAGCCGTTGGCGACAAAGGGAGAAGCTAAGCTCGTGGGTACAGGCGAGTAATGCACTGTGCACAGCGAATAGATAATAGCATCTATCCAGCATCGACAGGCAGGCTCTCAATAGGGGAAGTGCGACAGGTACCGGTCGCCAAGCGAAGCCCGGTGTGGTGGATTGAGTCCACCTTCCGCAATAGTCGTTCAGCTGTGGATGCATAAAACTAACATCCGTAGTCAAGTCTCGAACGAACAAAGAACCGATTAAAAAGTAAGGCAGTAGCCCTATCAGAACCCCAAGCGCTGAAAGTCACGGAACGAAGAATATCCATGGCGCGGGTACAAGAGACCCTAAGGCCTCGAATATGAGCTTCCTAGGTGAGGCTTCGGTTAAATACAAGACCTAGAAAATGGTGCAATGCAACCACTTCCAGGCGCAACCCATTAAGAAACAAATTTGTTTCTGGGTGGAGCCGTGGATGGCGGCAGAAGTGCACCACCTTATTCTTGTTCAAAGATAACCGAAACCTGTGTAATTAGGCGTAGCGAAAGAAGCGGTTCAAGGCCTGTTGGAGACGACGTTCCAGAGTTAGCATCTGGGCCTCGCCAAAAGAGATCGAAAGGTCGTCCACGTAGAGCATAGCAAGAACATCTTTTGGCCTCACCGAGGTGATGCCGTTGATGCACAAAGCAAAGCGTGTAACACTGATGAAACTTTCCTGTGGGACACCCTCTTCCTGCTCCATTAGGTCGGAAAGGATTCCCACCACCCGTACGCGGAATCGGCGATCTCGCAAAAATTCAGATATAAAAAACAGAAGGCGTCACCTCACCCACATGGTGTGGAGGGTCTCCATGATACCGTATCGCCATGCGGTATCATAGGCCTTCTCCAGGTCAAAAAACACCGTAGCGTAGTGCTGTATATGAAGGACGGCCTCGCAGACCACATTTTCCAGTCGAATCAGAGCATCCGAACGTGGAATAGAACTTGCGGAAGCAGCACTGCGCTGAATACAGATGGCCTCCGCTGTCCAGGAAAAAGGCGAAGTTAACATTTACCGATTTCTCTATCAATTTGCACACGCAGGAGGTCAGAGAAATTGGTTGGAAACCGGCCGTGGTAGAATTATTTCACCCCAGTTTGCAAAAAGCTAAGCAGTAGCAATTCGCCAGGAGTCTGGGAGGTTACCCTTTACCCAGATCCTGTTGAACAAATCTAACAGAAAGGCCATGCATCACTCACCAAGGTGTCAAAGCATAGCGTACGGGAAATCGTCCGGACCATGGGTGGTGTCCGCGCATGAAGCAAGAGCGGATCGCAACTCACTCAGAGTAAACCTGTCGTTGAGGGGTTCTCCGCCTCTTAAGGTAAAGTCCAGCCGGCGGTTTTCCGTGACATCACGACGTGCATTGAATGCTGGCGGAGCAGCATACCGGCTAGAGAATGCAGAGAAAGCTGTCGTAAAGGATTCTGCCACGGACGCGGCGTCCGAGATTTCACTCCCATTCTCCTGGATAACGGGAGGGGGATCCAGCGAGAACTTGCTCTGAATCCTTTTGACTCGCTTTCACAAATTTGCTCAAGGGTTTCTTACCGTTAAGTGAAGACACGTATGCCTGCCAAGAAGAGCCACAGGCGTGCTTCGAAATATACCGGAACCTAGCCCTAGCCCGACTAAATTCAGCGGCAGTGGAATCGTTTGGGCAGCGTTTATAGCGCATGTAAGCATAACGCTTCTGTTTGAGGGCCATCTCACACTCGGCCGATTTACACGGGAGTGGTCGGCGTGCAAACCGGCAAGAGATTGTGGGAATAGTAGTCAGGCCCGCGGCAATGAGGTTGCCGGAGAAGAATTCAACGACCTCATGAACCGACCTAAACTCCTCGACTAAGATATAGACTTCAGTCATTTCCTGAAATACAGGCCACCGTACCCGCACCATGCACCACCCAGGTGGGCTCTGAGGCGGCAGCGGCCCCATAAAATTATATTTGAATGGGGAAGTGCTTACTATTATGGAGGTCATCGACCACCCCTAATCAAAATCAGGCTGTGCATCTGGAGAGCACAGAGATAGAATAAGGCAATAAAATTAAGCGGTTCTCGGGCAGTGAGGCGTAAACGCATCCACATTTAGAACACTTATCTCAAGCTATTCGATCAGATCGGCAAGTACTTCTCCTCAGAGAGGATGTTTGCCGTTCAGATCTTCAAACAAGAGAAAAGGCCTCGGCAACCGTGCCACGACGCGGTGGAAGTCCCAGGCGTCGAAGTCAGCTGACGGTGGAACGTACGCAGTAATAACAGTATACCTCCTATCCACATGCAGCTGCACAGCCACTGCTTGATAGGAGGTAACTAAAGTAAAAGGAAGAAAGAAGACATCATAATAGGTGTAAACAGCGCATCCATCAGCCCGCCCATCACGTGGTGGTGGGGTAGCAAAACTCATATACTCCTAGAGCGCAGGCAGGGGGCACGTGCCTAGCATGGTCCCTGCAGAAAAAAAGCTAGTGGTGAGCTGTATGAGACGAGCCTCCGCAGCTCCTCCCAGTTGTCCTGGAGTGCATAGCAATTCTTTTGAAGGAATATGACCTCTAGGCCTAGCTCGGAGGGGACGCGGGGGCCCTCTTCGAAGAGAAGCCCCTCTTGGTATGGCCGCACGCTTCCCGGAAGTAGAATCCCGGGCGCTGTTGGCCGGACAATGCGCTGAAGGCACTGTCGCCTTCGAGGACTTATTGGGGAAGGTTCAGATCACAATGACTGTCTTTTTCACCCTCCACGTCGAAACCTTAGGCGGGCGTTTCGGCTTTCAAGGCGGTGGGAGGCCAACCTTTCGAAGATCCACCGTTTCCGAGCCACCCAGCCCCCAACTAGGAGTGGATGAATGAGCCGAAGCTCCTTAGTTTCAGTCCTCCTCTCGTAGGGAAGCTTTAGAAACCCAGGAAAATGGCCTAGCGACAAACTTCAGGGGTGTTGCCTCCTGTGAGTCTAACGCCGTTTCGCCTTACGGAAAGCGGTCACACTGGGGGAAGGGAAGGAGCCCTGGTTTTAGCCGGGACTGGATGTGAACCATTTGTGCCAACAGCTTTACCAGGAGACCCTTTGGGTTGAGTAAAACCCACAAAAGTGCTCCGAATGAGCGCAAAGACAACCGTGCATGCTGGACTGGATGGGCCAGCAGCAGTGGGTGTCTTTCTAAGCATTGAGGCGCAAGAAACGGGTCACCTTCGGCTCTCTACTAATTACACTAGCTAATGCTCTCGTTTGATGGATCATGTTGCTCTCGCCCAGCATGCTGCCATCAGTGGAGCGAATAACTAAGAAGCGTTTGAAGCCAGCGGACTCGAAAAAGCAAGGTAATCTCTGATTGAGGGGCTGACGTAATCGAGGCTCCACTGTGTGCACTTTTGGTCTTTTGGGTGTATTCCCAGCCCAGGTGAGCACCGGGGCCGGGCTTGCCAATCTTGGTTTGTTCTCGTTCAAGGATGTTACCGGCCTCGTCCTTCCCCGCAGCTCATGTGGAGAGAGAAGTGCCCCGAGTCTTTTTACTCTTTTTTTTATTTGTCCTTTGCTTTTTAGGAGAGGAGGACGTGGAATGGACACACTTCTCCTCTCCCCTAGCAGGAGCCGCCAGGTCAGATGGGCCAGCCTCTGCAAAGTCCTTCGCCGTGATTGCGAAGGTCCCAGCAGTCGTTGGAGCACCGACCGGAGGAGGAGGAGATCGCTCCACTGCTTGTGATGTCTTAGCAGCCTGACCCTTCTGGAGTGCCCCGCACAGGAGCAGATTTGGTCTCTGTGTTTGATGCCGAGCCTGAATCTGCCCCAATGGAAGGCCCGACCTTTTGAGGCTGGGCTGCGTTAGAGTGCATGTCTATCTCAGAGGGCCCTCCATTTGGCCATATCCCCCATGACATCACAGGTCATGTCAGTTTCGTCCATGTTCTTTTGACGGGAATGGGCCTTCACCCCCGCTAGATTTAATATATGTGCCAGCAAGTCTCTAGAGGGAAGCGGCCGATGCGGCCTTTTTTCCTTCTCCCCCTAGGAGGGTTTGCCCTACCGAGCCGCTTCAACAAGGAGCGACCGGTTATGGGCTGCCTTTTGGCTTTCCTGGCAGTGCCTTCTGATAGCAAAGGCGGAACTGCCAGATTTGAGATTGATTCACGTAATGACTCCATAGAAGGGAATGAGGGAGACTTCCCTACACCCGTAGGCACTGAAGAGGAGTAAGCCTCCTCTTCGGTTGAAGAGTTATTCAGGGTCTCTTGGGAAACCACAGGGGGGGAACCTCCATTTTCTCTGTGGAGCTGCCTGAGGGCGGCTCCGTCGTTCTTAAAGGGGAAATGGGGAGAGATTTTAGGTTTTCTAAGTTTTCATCCATGGGCATGGTGACCCTTTATTGTACGGGATGCAAATGCTAATTGTCCCCCGTAGTGGTCCACTCTGCAAAGGATGAGTACAGGGCTGGCAGAGCCAGGTGCCGCTATTTTAGATTACCCCTCCCGCCTGGAGGCCTGACAGTCCCTCAGCATGGCGGCTCCACCTTGGACACGGCGTAAAATTAATAGTGTGTGAAGAGAGAAGGAAAAGGGATGTGAGGAAGGTATGGGTGGGGATGAAGCAGGTTGTTAAAAACCTACCATCCCAAACCAGAGCTCAGGGGTTAGGGAACATTATACCCTCCCCCCTCAGCCCCAATTTGGGATAGTTGGCTGAGAAGAAGGTCAGCATCTACCTTGTGAAATTAGAGGCTGATCAGAGAATGTTGTGGGAGGAAACAGGGGGGAAACACAAGTGTTCTGAAGGAAGGAGAAGAGGCTAAGCTAGAGTCGGACGGGGCGCTGAGTCCCATCAACACGGCGGCCAGGAAGGCAAATCGCCGCGCCCCTTACGGGGGGTAAATATTTCAGACATCACCTGAGTTCATGGCAGTACTTTCATATGATTTTCCTGCCACTTTTCGGAAATGACCACAGTTTCGTGACAGTTGGATTCAACTACAAACCCAATGCAGGCATTCACTGTCTCAGGAGCGAGTGAGGACGTTATATTTACAGTATACTGTATCTCTGGACGATATAAAACAAGAGAGATTTTTGTTGTTTTATCGTTCAGAAACAGTAAATAATGATGATTAATAATGTTAGAGTTAAATCATAAATGGTTCAAAGAACTTTTTTATTTAAGAAAAATATGATACAATGTTAAAAAATCGTTGTTAGCAAAGGTTGTTTATATAGTCAATATAAACATAGGTCATTATGGAAACACTAATTATAATCACAAATAAATGCTGAACCAGTTTCGGATTGAAATACTTTTTTACTCTATTTATATTTACATATGTGAACTATAATTAAATCACTACCATGTACACTGCGTAGCACACGCCAAGGAAACGGAGCGAGTTAGTCTAATTTGACGCATACACGACCTTCGCGAACAGGTCTTTCCCGCCATTTGCAAAGTACGGTGTGTGAGCGACTCGACGTTATCAAGGCGGTTATATAGAGATAAAATTAGTCGATAGAGCTCGATAAATCTATATTTTGGAAAACTAAATGCGCTTTAAATTTTCTATTCCTAGCGAATTTTATGGCACCCAATTCGAGGAACTCGACGCCTAACGCTGCTCCGGGAAATTGTTTCCATGGAGGTCGGAAGCAAATAAATCAGGATAATATCCGGTTTTGAATTACTACTTACCACACTAATGTGGTTGCGACACAAGAATTTAGCCAAGTAGGGTTACATCTTTTATGGATTAAATTCCTCTTCCGGCGACTTATTAAATTGCTCAGTAATTCGAATTTATGTATAATTCATGCTAATGGAATTATAGAGTGTAAATGAAAGTTTCATTCATATATTTCCTGTGCTCTATAAAAAACTTCAAAATATTACTTTAGGATAGAGTGAAGGTAGCTTCTTCTTTGTGAGTTAGGAGAGAGAAAGAGAGAAGATGGGGGAAACGGAAGGGGATAACTTCCGCATGGTGAGGTCCAGGGTAGAGGGAATACTGGAACGAATTTGAAGAAAACTTGTAACTGAAAAACGCAAAGACATTGACCATTACCTTGGGTAATAATAGCAATAAAGAGGGAAATCAGGGTGGAAAAAGAGACCAGTAGAATATCGAAATAGTTTAGGGGCACATAATTTTGTTATACGAGGGGTATTTGCAAGTGAGTTAATTTGGATAATTTAAAAACAATATATGATGACCAAAGCCACGTGCTCTCACTTATTCTGATATATAGCCTTATGACATACAAAACTATCACTAATTACCAGACTTAGCCTGGTAGGACCTTGAAAATTATATCAGTCCAAAGAGGATGTAAAAAAACATAAATGTTTCCAATTTCGTTTGACTCGGCGGAATAGTTATGAAGTTATTACCAAATGATTCCCAGGCTAACCTTGTGAGGACATTGAAAATGGCATCATTCGAAAGTGAAGGTAAAACAACATAAGTTTTTAGATATCGTTAGAATTGTCCAGATAGTTATGATATTATTGCCAAAACAAAAAAAAGAATAAGAGGGACCGACCGATCGACGACCAATCGACCGACATAGTGAGATATGGAGTCGCACGCAATAAGCCCACGCGACTAAAAACGCGATAAGTATCTATCTGTTGCAAAAGAGCAAAATTCAATTTTACTTTTAAGATCAAAGTTCTAAAATTTAATTAATTCACATTTTTCCTAGAAGAAGCTATGTAATAATAATAATAATTTATAATTATTATATTTTTTACGGCAGGGAAAAACTAATACTTTAATAAAAACTTAATCTTTTTATGTTAGCTGTAATGAAATTTAATTAATTACTATTTTTCCTAGAAGCAACTAAGTAATAACAATAAAAATAATATTATTATAAAATTTTACGACATGGGAACACTAATATTTAATAAATATTCAATCATTTTATGCTAGTATTATTTGAAGAAAAATATTTGATGTTATTTATAGTGGAGGGAAAAAACTACGTCCTTCAAAAACAAGAAAACAAATTATTTTACATAATGTATATATATATATATATATATATATATACCTTTTTCTACTTAATAAACCTCACTACAATTTGACATGCTATAATGGTTAAGTATAAAATATCTAAACTCCTTTTTAAAAGTTTCTCTTAGAAATTAAATGCATTTTAATTATATGAATTTTAGAACGTTTAACTCAGCATTTTTCTTTTTTTTTAAGAGCTCATCTGGCGTCTGCCTACTTGGGCACTAGTCGACGTATACGTATTAAAAACCTGCCTAGTACTAGGCTACTTTAAAATCAAATTCAAAAAGACAAAAAACAACCCAAACCCAACACACAAAAAAAAGGGAAAAGGAAGCGAGCAGTAAACAAGCTCATGCGGCGGGGGGAGGTTCCCCCGGCGAAGGAACGTGCGACCTATAAGGGAAAATAACAAAAGCCAAAAAAACAAAACAAAACAAAACAAAAAAACAGGTTAAATAATAGGGAGAAGGCCGCCCTTTCCCCAAAAGTCAACAAATCCACCAGTCAATGTGCAAACACTCGTCCCGATTACAAGGAAAAGGCAGTAGCGATCCCGCAGATCACGGTACCGGGACAGGTAACGTGCGCGAAGATCACCCAGACTGGCACATTCGACAAGAATGTGACGAACAGTCTGGGGGATGACGCATTCGTCACAATAGGGCGCAGGCGAGCGCTCCATCAAATAGCGATGCGTCACACGAGTGTGTCCGATTCGGAGACGACAGAAAGCGACCTGAAGCCGTCGAGGTATTGGAGCACAGGTCCATGGGAAAGGTCGCAGCGCAATGGCCACCAACTTTAAGTTCCCTTCGACCGTCTCCCATCTTCTTTGCCAAGCAGTCTGAAGAGCTGACCGTATTCCTGCCATGTAGTCGGTGTGAGGAAGAGCGAAACGCTGGTCTGGTCGGAGAGTCCTCGCGGACTTCTTGGCGCCCTAAACCCCTCGCTCATTCTTCGCAATTCCTACATGTCTAGGAATCCAGCAGAAGATAATCTCGACATCCGCCGGCTCGCCAAAACCGTGGCATCACGGATATAGCGAACTAGGGGATGCAGGAAGATTCGAATGCCCCGAGCGCACTCAGGGTGCTTTGTGAGTCGCTATAGATCACAATCCGGTCTCCGAATCGGGCACGTCGCGTAATCTCCCGTACCGAGTGATGTATTACCACCAGCTCGGCCGTGAAGACAAACGCAGCGCCTGGCAGAGGCCCACTGACTTCAAACAGAGGATATACGCCGTGGAAGCCGACCCCCGCTTCGGACTTGGATCCATCCGTATACACTGCACGGTTCCAGCGTGACACGAGGTGTGCTCCAAAAAAGTCAAACGTAATACTCCCGGCGCTGTACAAGCTTTGGCAGCAGAGGCGTGGCGACAAATAGCTAAATGTGGTAACCTCCAGGCTGGCGTCCTGGGCAGAACCAGGGGTGCCACTGGCGTAACTTTGCAGTATAGGCACAGTCGAGATATGTTGGGGATGCAGTGAGAGCTGGTGGCGAGTGAGGGAGGCTCTGGGCTCACGCGTAAAGGCGAGTGATGTTCTGTACGCAGCGTAGAGTGGGTGGCATCTTCCCAGCATTGCCCAACAGGCTCTCAATGATGAAAGTGCAGGTGGCACCGGTCGAAGGCGAAGGCCAGTGTGGTGGATCGGGTCCACCTTCCGCAAAAAACGCTTGGCTGCGGATACATAAAACTCGGATCCGTTGTCGTGCTTCGAACGAACAATTGATCGGTTGAAAAGTAAGGCAGTAGCCCTATCAGCGCCCCAAGCGCTAAACGTCACGGAACGGAGAATATCCATGGGGCATGTACAAGAGACCCTAAGGATGCGAATATGAGCCCCCAAGGTGAGGCGTTAAGCAAATAAAAGACCAAATAAACGGTGCGATTCAACCACTTCCAGGTGCAGTCCATTAAAAAACAAAGCAGGGTTGGGGTGTAGCCGTGAATGGCGCCAGAAGTAAAACACCTGAGTATTGGCCAAAGAAAACCGTTACTTGTGCGCTTTGGCATGGCCTGTGATGTGGTTGGATGCCTGTTGGAGTCGATGCATCAGACACTTAGGACACTTATACGCTGGACACCCTCTTCCTGCTCCAATAGGCCGGAGAGGGCTCCCCCCACCCGTACGCGGAATCGACGATCTCGACAAAATTCAGATATAAGTAATGGGAGGCGCCGCCTCGCCCCCAGCGTGTGGAGAGTCTCCATTAAACATTATCACCATGGGATATCATAGGCCTTCTGTAGATAGAGAAACACCGTGGCCTAGTGCTGTCTACGAAGGAAGGCCTCGCAGACGGCATTTACCAGTCGGAGCAGAGCATCCGACGTCGAGTGCAATTTGCGGAAGCCGCACTGTGCAGAAGACAGATGAACTCCGCCCTCCAGGAGAAAGCCAAATCTAACATTTACCAATTTCTCCATCAACTTGCACACGCAAGAGGTTAGAGAAATTGGGCAGAAGCAAACCGGAGTAGAGTGATCTCTCTCCTGTTTCCGAAAGGCGAGCACAGTAGCAATTCGCCAGAAAGATGGGAGAAGAACCTCCACCCAGATACTGCTGAATAAATCTAACAGAAAGGCCATGACTCGCTCCCCCAGGTGTCGAAGCATGGCGTACGAGATATCGTCCGGACCATGAGCGGTGTCCGCGCACAAAAAAAACAGCGGAACGCAACTTACTCACAGTAAACCTGTAGTTGAAGGGTTCCCTGATTCTGGAAGTAAAGTCCAACCGGCGGCCTTCAGAAACATTACGACGTGCATTGAATGCTGGCGGAGCAGCATCCCGGTTAGATTATGCCGAGAAAGTGGTCGCGAAGGATGCCGCCACGGACGCAGGAATCAAGATTGCGGTCCCATTCTGCTGGAGAACGGAAATCGGGACATGCGAGAAATTGCCTTCAATCCTTTTGACTCGCTTCAACACCTCTGCAGAGGGGTCTTCCCGTTGAGTAAAGACACCTATGCTTACCAAGAAGAGCGGCGGGTGTGCTTCGAAATATACCGGAACCTAGCCCTAGCCCGACGAAATTCACCGACAGTGAAATCGTTCTGGCATCGCTTATAGCGCATGTAGGCATAACGCTTCTGTTTGAGGGCCGTCTCACACTCGCCCGACCACCAAGGGAATGCTCGGCGTGAAAAAACAGCCAGACGTTTTGGAAATAGTAGTCAGGCCCGCGGCAATAAGGTTACGGAGAAGAACTCAACGTCCTTATCTACCGACCTAAAGTCCTCGATTGAGATAGAGAATTCAGTCACTTCCTAAAATACAGGCATTCGCACCTGCGCCAAGCACCACCGAGTTGGGCTCTAAGGCGGCAGTTGCCCTGAATATGATATTTGATTGGGAGAGTGATCACTACCATGGAGATCATCGACCACCCCCCCAATCAAAATCAGGCTGTGCATCTGAAGAGCACAAGGATAGATCACGGCCAGAAAATGAAGCGGTTCTTAAACAGTAATGCGTGAACTCATCGACATTTAGGAGACCCATCTCAAGGTCTTCGATCAGATCGGCAGGGACTTGCCCCTGTGATTTATTGAGTAATCCTCCCAGAGAGGATGTCTGCCGTTCAGATCTTCACGCAAGTGAAAGGGCTTCGGCAACCGTGCCAAGACGCAGTGGAAGTCCCCCGCGTCGAATTCAGCTGACGCTGGAATATTTGCAGAAATGATAGTAAAACTCCTATACAGGTGAAGCTCCTCAGCCACTGCCTGGACGGAGGTATCTAAAGTGGAAGAAAGAACGGAGACATCATGCTGGGTGTAAACAGCGCATCCCCCAGCCCGGCCATCACGTGGTGCTGGGGTCGCAAACCCCTTATACCCCGTGATGGTGGACAGGGGGCACGCGCCTAACATGGTTTCCTGCAGAAAAATACCTAACAGGAAACGGGAGGAGACGAGCCACCGCAGGTCCTCCCAGTTAGCACGGAGTCCACGGCAATTCAATTGAAGGAATATACCCTCTAGGCCTAGCTCGTAGGAGACGCGGGGACCCTCTTCGAACAGAAGACCCTTACGGGAATTGCCATACAGTTTCCGGAGGCAGAAATCGGGGCCCTGTCGCCTTGGAAGAGTTATTGTGGGAGGTTGGGCTCGCCATGCGAGTCTTTTCCTCCCTGCACCTCGAAACCTAAAGAGGGCGTTGCGGCTTTGGATGCGGGGGGCATCTTTTCGAGGATCCACCGTCTCCGAGCCACTCAGCCTACCACTAGGCGTGGGCGAAGGAGCCGAGGCTCCTTTCTTGCTGTCCTTCTTTTGAGCGACAGCTTTAGGAACTCAAGAAGATGGCCTAGCGACCATCTTCAGGGGTGTTGCCTCCTGTGAATCTAACGACTCGGTGGAGGCCAGTGGCCGTTCTGCTCTACGGGAAACGGTCACGCTGGGGAAAGGAGAGTAAGACCTGGTTTTAGGCCGGGGCTTGGTGTGAACCCTTTGTGCCGTCAGCTTTCCCAGGGGACCACCCGGCTTGAGTAGAACCCGCACAAGGGCTCCGAATGGGAGCGAAAATAACCGTGCTCGTTGGCCTGGATGGGCCAGGAGCAGACGGTTTCTTTCTAACCATTGAGGCAAACGACGTCCCAGGCAGAGCCGGGCGCATCAGGACCAAGTCCTTAGCCTTGCGGAATGAAAGTCTATCCTGTGCCTAAACAGTCAAAATTTCTTTCTCATTGAGATATGCACCACATTGTTTCGAAAAAGCGAGGTGTGCCTCTCTGAAATTGACACACTTGGCCACATACGATTGGGACTAATCATATGCAGCCTTGGAGTAAAGTCGGGTGACCCCGACTTACTTTGCACGTCTACATGAACGATCCGTATGACCGAAGTGGTGACAGTAATAGCACCGCCGTGGCAGTGGCACAAATGCTTTTACGCGGTAGCGATACCAACCGGCACGCACCGAATCAGTGAGCTTGTCACAGTTAAACGTGACAAAGAGCGTAGGGGTGGGTCTCGAGGCCCCTCCAAATTTTGTCATAACTTGCTCGACCTTTACCACACCGTGGTCGGCCAGCTGTAGAGTGATATCTCTTATGGAGTAATCCACGAGTTCCCTCGCATAAACTTCTCCTTTCACAAAGTTCACGGTAAAGTGCGGCTTCACACTTACCCGGGTGCCATCAAGTTTTCGAAGAGCAATTATCCTGGCCACCTCGGAGGGATCCGCCGCATTCGCCAGATCTCTCCCGTCCGAGAAACGGGTCACCTTCGGCTCTCTACCAATAACATTAGCTAATGTTCTCCTCTGATGGATCATGCTGGCCTTGGCCAACATGCTGGCATCAGTGGAGCGAATAACAAGGAAGCGTTTGAAGCTAGCGAGCTTGAAAATTACAGGTAACCTCTGAATGAGGTGCCCCGATGTTATCGAGGCTCCACCCTGCGCTCTTTTGTTCTTAGTCATAGTCGAAGGGTCTGCACCCGGGGGATCAGAGTGGCCGGATGGGTAAATCTTAAATTGGTCGCTTACCGAAGTAGCAGCAGACCCATCCACTTCCGCAGCCCACGTAGATGGAGAGGAACCCTGAGTCTTTTTATTCTTTTCCTGTTCTTTTTCCTTTTAGCAGAGGAGGGAGGGGAATGAACCCGCTTCTCCCCTCCGCCGGCAGCAGCCCCTAGGCCAAATGGACCGGCCCTAGCTATGTCTTTCTCCGAAATGGATAAGGTCCTGGAAGTCGTAGGGGCACCGGTTGGAGGAGATCCCTCCTCTCCTTGTACTGTCTCGAAAACCCGAGGCGTTTGAGGAAAACCTTGGATAGGGGCGGATTCGGGTTCAGTGCTTGGTGCCGAGCCCGGATTCCCTCCCATGGAAGGCCCTACCGTCTGAGGCTGGGTTGCCTCAACGACCATGTCTTTCTCATGGGGGGCCTACAGTTAAACATCCCAGCAGTTGTTTTGAGGGAAGCGATCGAAGCGGCTTGGCTTCCTTCTCCCCCTAAGGAGATTTGATCTACCGAGCCGCTTCAATGTGGAGCACCGGCTATGGCAGTCCCTTTGGAAAGAAAAGGGGGGACTGCCGCTAGAAACAGGGAGGTGCCCGAAAGCACGTCCAAAGAAGAGGGTGAGGGGGAGTCTCCTATACCTGTAGACGAAGGAGAGGAGTAAGCCTCCTCTCCGGTTAGAGAAATTTGGAGGGTCCCCTGCGTAAGCACATTCGTGGGGGGGGACCTCCATTTTGTGTGGAGCTGCCCTAGGGCAGCTCCGTCGATGGAACAGGGGGAATTAAAGGGATTTTTTTTCGGACTCATCATTGGGCATGGTGACTGTCTTAGAATGCCCCCCCTTTTTGTTCTTAGATTGCTAAGAGTGCTAATATATTGATATCTGAATAATATCTTAAAGAAGAGAGCCGTTCTGAAACACGTAAGGATATAAGAGAAACGCATAATAATCCCCAAATAAACTTATATTTTAACTTTAACCATTGAATACACAACATCTAAACATTAACTACAGCAATACTCTGAATATTATCATGAACAAGAATTAATTAAATTCGTTCGCCCCTCAAAAATTGGTTAATTTCTCTACACACAACAATAATATAAGATTTAGGCTTACAGACTCTACTGGAATTTAAAGGCCTTAGAAATGTTATTGACTCACGACGTGTGCCGTCTGACCAGATGTAGATGGGCGAAATCACACGGTCGTTTTGGCGAGGGTAGCAGCTGGGGGGTCCACACGGTATTCCGGGGGGGGGGAGTTATTCAAGTATGAGAACAATTACGCTGCTTTATGCAACACCAAGGTAGTCGTAGTCTCTCTGGCGAGAGGGAGTCGAACTTGGTTCTTAAATCAAGTTAACTTGGAGTGCGGTGTGACCACCGAGTAACGAGCTTGAGGGGGGAGCTTTTCTCCTTCGTTACTTAATTCCTCATGGACGAGGACTGAACTCGGGGAGGGTCTTCTTCGAAGCGCGAGGATCGATGCGAGGGGGTTGCTATGACGAGAATAAGTTCCCTAAAACCGGAAACTAGCTCAGGGATGAGCTTCTTCTTAGTTCTAGTCTTCTTCAAGGGCGAGTATAACGAAGGGAGGTTTCTCTGACGAGAATAATTTGAACTTGGTTTCTTACCAAGTTAACTTAGGAGTTCGGTGTGGCGAACGAGTAACGGGCTCGAGGCGGAGCCTTTTCCTTCTTCTTTTCTTAATTCCTCAAGGACGAGGAATACCCCTGGTGTTCAAGGTGCACCAGGATATGAGGAGTCTCTCTGGCGAGAGTAAGTTGAACTTACCAAAGTTAACTTAATGTTTGGTTTGATAACCAGGGACTAGCTCAAGGATGAGTTTCTTCTTAGCCCCTTAAGTTAGGTAGCTCTGCCTCTTTCGCAGGGTACTTCTTAGTCTGGCGAGCCAAGTACACTACCAATCCAGTCTAGGTAGCTCGGTTTTAATCGAGGACTCGTCACCTGGAGTCTAACGTATACTACCCCGATTTTCCTCAGTGTTCCTCATTTATACCTTGTCACCCCACTGGGGGAGTGGTAAGGGGGGGAGGGGCTTGAGGACGGCCCCAGGAGAGTTCTTTTGCCCAACGGTTTTTCCCACGAAGTCAAACATCGGCTCCTCGTTAGCCTTCGAGCTTGGGAGAAACACGTCTCCAATTTCTTATTTGACGTGAAACTGAATCTCACTCTCCTGGAGGAGATCTTGCATTTTGACCTTTAGGGTCTTTCATGGCACCGAGTTGTGCCACGCTGCGGTTACGCTTTTGACTCGCCGATGCCTGGGCCGGATGTCTTTGCGGTAACCGCCTTGAGACTACCCCGCGAGTGAACAAGGGGGGCGGGGAAGTGACGATTCCTCTACAGTGACCCTCTTTTTATTTACGGGATACAATAGCTCATCACCCCTTGCAGTAGCCCGCTCTGCAAGGAATGCGTACATGCCAGACAGAACCAGGTGCTGCCCTTTATAGCCACCCCTTTCGCCTAGGGACCTGGCAGCCCTTCAGCATGGCGGCTCTACGTTGGGCACTGCGTCTAATTGATTGTGTGTGAAGAGAATAGGAAAAAGGATGTGAGGATGGTATGGGTGATGATGAAGCAGGTTGTTAAAAAAAAACCATCCCGAACCGGAGCTCAGGGGTTAGGGAACGTTGTCCCCTACCTCCTGAGCCCCGATCTGAGACAGTTGGCTGAGAAGAAGATCAGCATCTACCCTGTGAAATTATATGCTCACCAGAGAAAGTTGTGGGAGAGTTTGTATGAAAAGCGAAGAAAACGGGGGGAAACACAAGTGTTTTGAAGGAAGGAAAAGATGCTAAGCTGGGATCGTATGGGGTGCTGAATCCCGTCAGCACGGCGGTTAGGATGGCAAATCGCCGCTCCCCTTACGGGGTTTTCAATTCAGCATTAATATTGATATATTATTTGTATTATATCCACACATTCCATGATATTTTCTGTTCTTATTATTTAATTGTAAAGTTTTCTTATTTATATATTCTATATGCTTCTTCTATATAAACAATATGAAAGTACGTCTCGTTTTTTATTATAACAAACATTCAGAAAGTTTAGAAATATATTCTATATAGCTTATAATGTGATTTTTAATGTTTATATATAGATAATCACAAAGTGGTTAATGAATTTATATTAATATTCATTATATTTTAATGCCGGGTTTTTTATTTTCCAGCAAGAGCTTCTATACCCAGGATTGTTAGCAGATTTGAGTGAAACCAGTGTTGGAAGGCAAAATATTTTTAGAGTGTACACTTCTTTATAAAATGAAAAAAATAGTATTTAAATATATCATTTAATTAAAAATTTAATAAAAAATCTTTATATTTACGTAAAAAATTAATTAATAAAAAAAATAATTCATAGCAACTATGTAAACTAGGGAAAAGACAAGTTGGCAATTTGCTAGTTTTTTTAGTATATATAAAAATTAATTATCTATTAATCTAGATAACCGAATTTTAAATTAGTTTAGCGTCTTGAAAATATATTTATCTGAATAACCTCCCCCTTTGAACAGCTGGAGAAAATAGCAAAAAAAAAGTGACCACTATGAAGCTAAAATACAAACTATTTTTCGTTCATTATTCATTTGGAAATCGAATTAATTTCGAGCCAAAGTAATTAGCCAGAAAGCAATAATACCCATTTAGACGGAAAAGGCAAAATTAGTTTGCTAATACTGCGTAAACAGGAGTGAAATGTAGTTCTAATATTATTACTATTAGGTCGAGCGATAATGGTGGGGAAAAATTAGCACCGCACTTTCTAACCTTATATCCCTGCTTTAAGGCGTCATCTCCCATCCACAATCGACCATTTAAAATGATTAATAATAATGGGCGATATTTAAGCGCATAAAAATGGAAAATATGCAATTTTAGCTGTTTTCACGATCTAGTCAAATAATATATATTTATATTTCATTTAGTTGTAGCCTTTAAGATGATGATGAAACGCACAAAATAATTAGAATGATAATCACTGGTTGAGACTTTGACTTGTGGTCGTCATTTATTTTGAGGGGGGAAATTGGCATTAAGAAATGTAATACTCACTAAATAGATTTGAAAACTCAGACTCACTCAGTCATGTAATTTAGTTTAATAATGTTGTAGAGCGTAGAATAAATATCCTAGCATATTTATTTTACGGTAATGAGATATTTTACTTAAGGAATAAAAATGTAAACTTATATAGAATAAAGGTATGAATGAACTAGGATATATGTAGTGATGATTATAAAGTTAGCTGAAGGGAAAATATAAGGAAGGCACAAAGGTCCTCTCAATCCGTGTTACACTATTTGTTAGCTAAGATTTTAAATGGCTTCGAACAAGGTCACTTAATTGCCATTTGTTTTCTTATTTGCTCTTTTAGAATTCTTTATTTAAAAGAGGATATTGAGGAATTTTATGGTATCGAGGGAAGCTTGATATTCTTGCAATTATGAAGAAAATAGGGATGGAAATTGAATTCATTTATTTAGTAAAGCTATGTGTAAGCTATGCATATATAAATTGAACTCTTTACAACTTATTATTATTTTCTGTTTTATTTACGATAATAAGAATTATTAATCCGGCAAACTTTGTTATAAACTTCTTTGTAAATAGTTGAGAAAATGAAAGTGAGAAATTTCTCTAACTCCCGCCTTCTCGATCACGTTCCTCACCAACTGTCTCATTTCAAATCTTGTCGTCTATTCTCAGTTTAACTTACACCTCATAAAATATTCGTAATTTAAAAAGATTGATTTAATTAATAGATATACTATATTTTTAGCTAATGAATAGGGTAATTATTATAATTTTAATGTCATTAACGTCATATCTCATAAGAGATTTAAAACAAATAACTTATTACTACTTTCTTGGTCGCGTGCGAGTCTAGTTGCGAGCAACTTAACATATCTATATGTCGGTGGGTTCCCGTTTTGCTTTTTGTAATAACATTGTAACTATTTGATAGATTTTAACAAAATTTAAAACCCCAATGAGGTTTAACATTCTCTTCCGTATTATATAATTGCCAAAGTCCTCCAAAGGTTAGCCCGGAAAAGATTTTGTTTTGGCAATAAAATCATAGCTTTTCGGCCGATTCAAACGAAATTTGAAACCGTTGTTTTATATTCGGTTCGAATGATATAATTATCAAAGTTAGCCAGGAAATTACTTTGTTTTGGCAATAACCATTAACTATTCAGCCCATTCTAACTAAATTCGAAACCCTTATGTTGTTTTAGATTCTCTTTTGAATCACAGAATTACCAAGGTATTCCTAAGGTTAGTCCAGGAATTTCCGAAATTTTTGAAGGTCACAAGGTCATAAATCAGAATAAGTGGAATCACATTTCATCCTCTATTGCACCTGTACCACATGATGATAGCTTATTGGTTCCACGACCGCCAGAAAATGTAAGTAAATCCTATCAAATTGTATGCTATATATGAAATATTCAAAACATCTAGCTAAGGTTTCTTGTAATTCATATTCCATATTCATGCTCCAGCTATTAAATGCATCTATTTTTATATATATTTTTCAGGTACTGGGTATGATGGAGGTCTCATCAGGAGGGTCGGAAGGTTGTGACAATGATGAAGTAGATGAAGCGTTTTAGCCAAGAATGAGTACCCACCCACACTTTCCAAATCAACGTGAACTGGATGATCTCATTATGAACTTGGGTCTCACTCAAATAGAAGCTGAGCTTTTGGCATCCAGACTTAATGAATGGAATCTGTTGGGGGGGGACTGCAGATCAACAGAATACAGGAAGCACCCTGTTGAATTCGAAGTATGCCTGAAGAATAATGACCTTTCAATCTTTTAGAACCCTATACCCACCTTATTAATCTATTGTTCTCTTAAACACTGCGAGTGAATTGAATTTTAAATATAATTTTAATTTTAATTATATTTCGTATGAAAATTTATTAGGTTTAATTTTGTTTTTTATAGTTCCATTCTTGAACAAAAGATAAGATAAGTTTATTAAGAAAAGTTATAATGAGTAATTTTACAAACACATGAGTAAAAATAATTAGGTAAATAGTAGAACCATTACTTTAGTTTCAATTTTTATCGGCGTCGTCACTGTCGCTGCCTCGAGGTATGTCCTTGACTTTGCCTCCTTTTCATTTTTTCAGTTTCTCCTTTTTCTCCTGTCTAGCCTTTTTCCTGACGGGTCATCTCATTGCCATAGCTTTGTGATCTCCTTTGCAATTTATGCATTTCGGTTTTTCCTCTCTGCCTTGCGATACTTGTCAGGGGGCAGTCCCTCGTGTTATGTTGTTCGACTGTGTAGCGCTTGAAGAAGCAGTTGATCGGGAAAAACTCTTCTGCTTCAATTTTATTGGGTCAAACCTAAAGGTCTAATCGTGGCAGTCCCTCTCTCATAGATCTTCGTGCCATTTTAATGCAAGCGAACCCTATTTTTACAATGTTTTGCGCATTGCCGAATTTCTCCACTCTTGTTATTTTCGCACATTCGTTGCCACTTAATTCTTCTTTAATTGGAGTTCTCGGTAAAGAATGGGTGTAGTCGTCGGAGGATTATTGTTCCTTGAAATAATATCTCGTATGCAATCGTGGCTTCCAATTTGATCTTGTAAAGGTTTCTTTTAATTTCTTCCGAGACCAACTTTCTAAGTCCCCAATGGTATCACAGGTGGCTGCATACCCAGAGGGGGTTTCAATTAGCCGTAGTAGAGAAATATTTAGGACTCCGAAGATCGACTGCATGACCGTCACCCTCATCGTTTTGGTTCACTCTCTTTGGGTGCGAAGGATGACCCTTTTGTTTTCCGGTGTGGCCGACCTCATGGGCCCGCCTGGGGGTAAAGTTATCCACTACTTGCGGGTTTCTTTTATTCTTTTGCGATAATGGAACTTCGCCTTGTGATCGGTTAAAAAATGTCTGGCGTAGGCAATGAACTATCCTAAGACCTTACCTCCTGTTCCGCTCCAATCACTTCGCCGAATGAACAAAGGAATTCTTGTTACCAAAGAAGGATATATAATGCGAGGAGAAAGCAGAAAAAGAAGGAGAATGAATTAGTTGTTTATTCTGTATGTAGTAAGCGCTGCTGATTTTAGATTCACCGTTTGGCATCTAAACATCCCTCATGTGGTGCGGCAACGAGATAAACCCACGCGCAAGTTAAATTCTTATAAAGAGTGAAACCATCGAAGGCATCAGGACCACGTCATTTGTTATGAGAAGTTTAAGAAGAAAAAGTGGAGGTTCTCGAAATTATAATGAGTTGTAAGTACATTGGATGAGAGATCTAAAGAGGACTCGACTTGGGGAACTCAAAATCGGTAGCGCCAGCTCAAGTTCTTTAAATAAGAAAAATTCTCCTGCGTCCAAAAGGGCACGAAATACTCCTTAGACATGAGCTGCAGCGGGGCTTCCACATGAGCCCCCACAATTTAATGGTTTGAAAATTGGCATCATATATAAAGTTGCGAATCAGTGGACAAAATAATAACAACCAAACAATTGCAACACAAATTTTTAATTGTCTCGTAACACAAATAATCTATCTTCCAACGTGAAAAATTATTTTCTAAATTTATCAATGAATTATAAAAAAATAACAGATTCACTGGCACAGGCCTTTTTTATCTGAAAAGTTCCTTAAGGTGGACCAATATTAATGGTCATAAAACAGAAAGTTTAATGCTCCATTTTTGCAAAGTTTAGAGCAAATGTGCCAAGAAATGAGAGATAAGCGCTTTTAATTGTACCCGACATCTTTAATGGAAGAACTCGGATTGCAACTTAAATTCCAAGACAATTATTAAATTCTGCTAATTTCCTGTCAGGCTGTTAGACTAAATTCATAAAGGAACGTAAATATCTAATTATATTTAATTAATCAACTACTTTTAATGATGCCATTTAAATGAAACATAAATACATTTATGTCGTTTAAAAAGGACTTTCATACGGGAACTCCTGAAAATGCAAATTAAATCTAACGACATATATTACGCTCTGCTACAGTCCTGAAAATCTGAGAGACCGAAACCCGAATTAAACTAAAATATAATATAATATTCAATGTTTTTTATGTGTTCATGTAGCTCTATCTAATAATTATATAAATTTACGGGCAATAAAGATATGCTGTAGCAAAAATCACTTATGCTTTAGCAGTGGCTTTGTATCAAACCTAGATGTAAGAGGGGTGGTCACTAAGTTTTGCAATTCGGATATAAGGAAACGAGATATAAGGAAAAGTGTTTTATTATTTTTCAATATAACTACCGTCGACTTCAATGCACTTGCGCCACTTGTCCCTGAGGCTTCGAATTCCCGACAACCATAAATCTCCCGACTGATGTTCAATCCACTCCTGGACGGCGAGCTGGACATCTTCATCGTCCCCAAACCGGCTTCCACGCAGTGCAACCTTGAGCTGGCAGAATAAAAGGTAGTCGCTAGGGGCCAGATCTGGACTGTAGGGGGTATGGTTGAGCTCCTTAAATCCGCCCTCGCGTAGGGCAGCTTGTACAACTCTGGCCTTCTGGACAGGGGCATTGTCGTGGAGGAGCAGGACACCGCGTGTCAACTTGCCGCGCCGCTTCTGACGGATGCACTTCTTGAACCCAGCCAGTTCCTCGTCCTAATATTGGCTTGCGATGGTCCTTCCACGAGGCGCATATTCCACCATCAACATCCCCTCAGATTCCCAGAATATGGTAGCCATTATCTTCCTGGCTGAGGGTTGGGTCCGGAACTTGATGGCGGTCGGAGAGCCTCTGTGTTTCAAGGCCATGTTTTCGAGCTTGGTCTCGGGATCCCACTGATGGAACCACGTTCCATCACTAGTCACTATGCGTGACTCAAATCCTGCCGGGTCTTGGTTGTACAGGGGCATTTGTGCCTTCCTTGGTCAAAAGTTGATCACTGCGCGGTGCTCAACCTTCTCCATTGTTGAAAAATTTGTGACTGACGATCTGCGATCAGCTACTGCTTCTTAAATAGACGAGACAGGAGCGTGCGGCTGCACGCTCCTTCCTCTGTTTTGCCCTACCGATTTGCAAAACTTATTGACCACCCCTCGTATACGCGAATTAAATGATACAAAGATTGAAAATGTGTTAACCTAACATCGCCTTACATAAATAGTCCTCGTTATTTAATTTCCTTAAAGTTTATAATTTTTTTCTTAAAAAATTCTCATTAATAAAAATTCTTAAGCTTGTTTGTGGCCTCATCCAACCCAATATTGCAACATTGAGATAATACTGTAATAAAATTATCAAATAGTAAAGTGCAAACTAGAACTTTCCTCAAATATATGATACTTGTTAGAGGAAGAAAAGCTCTCTCAGGCACGAATATCATTTACAATATTCACTATTTTTATACTCATGACTATAAAGTATAAAAAAATACCAGATACTTGAAAATATTTTATGCATTTTAAGAGGAAACAGCTCAGCTTTCTAAGTAAAAACACAAATCTTTAAGTATCCTTAAATAATCAGAGATTTCTTTTCAACAAAATGTTGCATTTTATTTTACTTTTTTGCCTTAACAGGATCAAAGCTTATATCAACACTTAAGTATAAGTTATGCAATATTATTAGCAGACAAATGAATATATATTAATTATTAGCTTCAGATTAGGGTACCCTTTTAACTTTATTCAGGTTTTATTTACCTTGTTGGTGGGGATGGTGACCCCGTACCCGGCCAGACAGTGGGTTGGGGACCTTTACACCTATTCCAGGCCTCACTCCAGCGCCCAAGACTATCGCATGAGCAGACTCTCCGCCTCCCTGGGCCTCTCCCAGAGATTCACTGGGCTGAGATTTGTGTGTATCTGTGGGAAGTTTAAAAGATGTGTGGTGTCTTGAATCTGTGTTAGGCATTTGGGGTAGTTTGGTTTCATATGGGTAGTGGGAGATATTTTGTGCATGTATGACATCAGGAGTGGTGATTGGTTTGTTCGTATATGTGTTAGGGTTCTTCTGATCTGCTTTGTGAGTATTTGTTCATAGTTGTGTATTGTTGGAGGTGGTGCATTCAATATTTTGCTGTGGGTTCTATGTGTCAAGTAGTGTTGCGTAATCTGAGAGTGGATTGTTTTCATGTTTTGCTTGCTTTTGTCTTCTGCTGTTGTGTTAGGGTCTGTGTCTAAGTTGGTGGTGTAGTTGTTGTTGTCATCAAAAATGGTCTGTTTTTTTTTGTGTCGGTGACTGTGAGGTTGTCTGGGAATGTGGTGGAAGAGATGATTTGGATGTTGCGTTTTCTGCCTGAGTTGTGATGCATGTAGTTTTAGGTGATTTTTGATTGGTAGGATGTTCGTCTCGTCGTATAGATATTGAGTGTTTGTGTCAAGAGTGCATCCTGTGGCAGTGCAAAGGGCTGTGTTTTGTATTGTCTGTAGGATTTTGGTGTTCGTTTTTGAAATGATTGGGGACCAGGTTGTGTTGGCGTATTCTAGTACTGCTCTTGCTTTTCCCCCAGTGTGTAGTTGTTAGTGGCTTAATGACTTTGAGTGTTTTCATGGATTTGACTGTTGTGTTTTTTATGTGTTTTGAGTATGTGAGTTTGGGGTCAAAAGTGAGGCCAAGGATCTTCGGTTATTTTGTGGTGGGTAGTGTTATGTTTTGTATGTTTAGATTTAGGGTTGTTTTGTATTCTGCAGGGTCTATGTGAAGAGGTTGGTGATTGTTTTGGTGGTGTGTATTTTGTTGAGATAAAATTGTATCTGTTGTGCAGAGATTTCTGATTTGTTGTGTGATGAGAGTAATGTGATGTCGTCTGCGTAGGGGAGAATTTTTACTATTTGTGGGGGAGTCGGTATATCTGAAGTGTGGATGCTGAAAAGTGTTGGGGAAAGTACTCCTTGTGAAAGTCCGGTTTGAACCCATGTTGGTGTGGGGTGTTTGGGATGTTGGATGTGATGTAGGATAGGATGATATTTTCTAGTGTTTTGGCTATGGAGGAAAGCAGCGCTATTGGTCTGTAGGAGTCTCCTTTGTTTATGTCTTTGTTTGGTTTGGTCATTGAGATTATCTTTGGTCCTTTTCATTGTTTAGGTATGTTTTTTGTGTCTATGAAGAGGTTGTAAGTGTGCGTGAGGAGGTTTATGGCGTTTTAATCTAGATGTTTGAGGTGTTTGATGTTTATGTGATCAGGGCCGTGGATTTGTTTTCTCTTGCTTGTTTTATGGCTCTGATGGTCTGTTCTGTTGTGGTTGTGAATTGTGCTTTGGGAAGGTTATTCTACCTTCTTCATAATCTTCAGAATCCTGAAAATAAATCTGTTTTGAAATATTTGTGGATACTTATGTTCTAATTCTAACACGCCTGGTTCCAACAAACTTCAAGAAATACCCTTCTTTTTTACAAACCAGACTGCCAGGATATCCGGCTGAACAGAGCCCATAAATTTAGCCATAATGTGAAAACTTTTTTATTGGAAAAGAATTGTATTTTTAAGTTGTATTATGGCTTATCTTTTGTTAAAGTACCTTTGAGTAGCTATGTTACTTCAGTAATGGTTAATATCAACGATTAATGGATTTGAATAGGATCTGGTTTTAACTTAATTTATCTAACAAGATTCGCCTCCGAGATTGATGTGTACAAATGTTTTGTATATAATTAATCTTCTTCCAACTTAATCAGAAAAAAATGAGCCTCCAGACAAACCTTTTCAATCAAAATTAGAATCTTGCTCATCACATCTGAAAACACTGAATGAATAAATTATAGGGACGCTAGTTTTTGTATCAAAATTTGTTATTAATGGTTTATTCAGATTTAAATAGTTTAATATAGAATATATTTAAATCAGCGGTTCATATTTTAACTTGTAACAATTTTGCAAAATTTGGGACATATTTTAATGACATTGTAACATATAAATACAAGAAGCGGCTTCGCCACTCATTACAGGAAGCACATGAGCTTCATATGCAGAATTTGGTCGGTGGTCTACGGACTATCCAGCTCTGGCAATAGGCTTTTGATCTATAAAAGGATTCCCATGTTTATAGTATATATCTCCTAATAATTTCTCCTTTGTCTAAGATTTTTTTTCAGATCCATGCTTATTTTATAGGTACTCGTAAATAGTAGGAAAACACTTTTGTTATCGACTTCATGATTTAAATTTTATCTTCTTTCTCCTTTTCTTTAATCGTTTTTCCAGTTTTTTCTTATATTTCATTTCCTTTTTAAATTAGTTTTTAAGCCAATAATTCAAATTTCTCTTGTTTTCTTTAATAGCTTCCTCTTTCATATATGCAACAGACGTCTTTCGATGAAAACGTTTCCAATATTATTTGTTTTTTCTTTTTTCTTTTTAACTTGTTATTAAGACAAAATCTTTTGTATTGAATCAGGTAGAATATCATTAACAATATTGTTGCGTTTATCTTCATCTGTTTTAAATACGTCCGTATTACAAAAAACAATATATGTTTTCAATTAATTTTTTCGCATTCAGTAACAAAATCATTTTTACGACTTTATTTTCAGTTTTTGCACATCCTGATTTAGTGCAAACTTTTCTAATGTCAGCTCCTGCATGTTTATATATATATATATATATATATATATATATATATATATATATATATATATATATATATATATATATATATATATATATGTATAACTGAATCACGAAAATAAGGAACGTGAGGAATTTATGAATAACGTTATAGCCACGAGGAAAATGAAACAACGGAGAACTGCGAGGCCTTTCGACTAATGGTCCTTTACTGAGCAGACTAAAAGACAGGGAAAAAGAGAAAGATATTTATACACCTGATTAATGAAAATATGGGATATAAAGATTAAAAGGGGTGGGATTTCCAGATACCTGGAAAAAACCTATTAACAAGATGAGCCGTCAGGGTTAAAAAAAAAAAAAAGTTTACGGGTTACAAAAGAAAGGACGGGGCAATGTTTGGGAATCACATATGCAATATGAAAACAAAAAAAAAAAAAGTTTATACATGATAACTAGAAAATATGACAAAATAAAAATATGAGGAAAGGTTTTTTATATAAATAAGCTAAAATAACTTCTATGTGGTAATCATTAATTCAGAAATTTTATCTTTAAAGTCATTCTTAAACATTCTTTTGATACAAGGGTCCAAAAAATACATTCCAGGGCTGAGATTAAAATTCTAAGTCAGTTGTATAAATGCCGATTCTAAAAGATTTCGTGAAAAAAAGTCATTTGATTTGGCAATCACAGAACTCTCCTTCCAATTAATACGATGGGAATTTTCACTCAAATGGATAAAAATGGCATTTGATGTTTGCCCAGTGCTTACAGAGTACTTATGTTGCTTAATACGCACATTCAGATCCTTGCTAGTTTGCCCAATATAAAATGAAGGGCAATCCAAACAAGGGATTTTATAAATTACGTTATTTGTTTCATTAGGGCAATTTTTTATTAACATTCTTTTTAAAGTATTAGTATAAGAGAAAACAAGATTTACATTAAGTGTTTTTAACAATGTTTTTACGGTTTCAAAGCCATTAAAATAAGGTAAAATGAGGATATTCTTGGGCGCTTCCTTCTCAATAGTACTTTCGTTATAAAACTTTTTTTTGGCTTTAATATAACAAATATCAAGTATATTTTCTGGATAACACAAGTCTGCACCGATTTTTCTTATAGATTCAATTTCCTGATCCAAATATTGAGGACTGACAATGCGCAACGCACGTAAAAACATAGAGGAAAAAATTGATATCTTAATATTAAGATGGTGGCCTGAATAAAAATGGACATAGGTTAAGTTGTTGGTTGGTTTCCTATAAATACTAAAATTGCAATTAAATGATTCCCTATGTATTAAGACATCTAAGAATGGAAGGCAATTGTCTTTCTCTAATTCAACAGTAAATTTTATGGAAGGTACCTGGTTATTTAAATTGGAAAGCAAATTATTTACATCAATATTAAAAGGCAAAATAATTAAAATGTCATCAACATATCTATACCACTTTAAGGGGATATCAATGATATGAGGTAAATATTGTTTTTCGAAGAATTCCATATACAAATTTGAGAGTAGGGGAGATAAGGGGTTGCCCATTGCCATACCAAATATTTGTTGGTAAAATTCACCATTAAAAACGAACTTACAGTCACAAATGCACAACTTAATGAGTGAAATAATATGACTTACAGATAGAGGTAATTCATGATGAGTAAGCTCATTACTAAGATAATCTAAAATGGAATCAATAGGGACTTTGGTAAAGAGAGAGCAAACGTCAAAACTTACCAACCTATCATTGGGGCAAATAGTAATTTGATTTAATTTTTCTACTAAGTCAAGGGAGTTGAGTAAATGAGAACCGGATATTGTTCCAAGTAAAGGGGACAACAGTTTGGTAATATATTTTGATAATTTATATGAAACTGAACCAACTGTGCTAATAATAGGCCGCATAGGGTTGTTATCTTTGTGTGTTTTTACCAACCCGTATAAGTAAGGTAACGAGGGAGATTTTTCTGACAAAACACCTATTAATTCCTTCTTATCTTTAAGGATTTTTTTCAGTATACTATTGAAATGTTTAATAACTTGATCTAAGGGGTTCCTTGTTAATTTTATGTAAGTCACACCGTCAGCTAGTAGGGCATGCATGCGCGATATGTAATAATTTTTATCAAGAATTACGATACTATTCGACTTGTCGGCTTTTGTGATATGTAATGCGTTATCTTTTTTAAGATCGGCCAAGCTTTTTTTATACCGAGCGGGAAAATTACTTTCATGACTAACATTGGTGGCCCCATAAACAATACCTTTAATTCTTGATAAAAATGATTACATATCGCGCATGCATGCCCTACTGGCTGACGGTGTGACTTACATAAAATTAACAAGGAACCCCTTAGATCAAGTTATTAAACATTTCAATAGTATACTGAAAAAAATCCTTAAAGATAAGAAGGAATTAATAGGTGTTTTGTCAGAAAAATCTCCCTCGTTACCTTACTTATACGGGTTGGTAAAAACACACAAAGATAACAACCCTATGCGGCCTATTATTAGCACAGTTGGTTCAGTTTCATATAAATTATCAAAATATATTACCAAACTGTTGTCCCCTTTACTTGGAACAATATCTGGTTCTCATTTACTCAACTCCCTTGACTTAGTAGAAAAATTAAATCAAATTACTATTTGCCCCAATGATAGGTTGGTAAGTTTTGACGTTTGCTCTCTCTTTACCAAAGTCCCTATTGATTCCATTTTAGATTATCTTAGTAATGAGCTTACTCATCATGAATTACCTCTATCTGTAAGTCATATTATTTCACTCATTAAGTTGTGCATTTGTGACTGTAAGTTCGTTTTTAATGGTGAATTTTACCAACAAATATTTGGTATGGCAATGGGCAACCCCTTATCTCCCCTACTCTCAAATTTGTATATGGAATTCTTCGAAAAACAATATTTACCTCATATCATTGATATCCCCTTAAAGTGGTATAGATATGTTGATGACATTTTAATTATTTTGCCTTTTAATATTGATGTAAATAATTTGCTTTCCAATTTAAATAACCAGGTACCTTCCATAAAATTTACTGTTGAATTAGAGAAAGACAATTGCCTTCCATTCTTAGATGTCTTAATACATAGGGAATCATTTAATTGCAATTTTAGTATTTATAGGAAACCAACCAACAACTTAACCTATGTCCATTTTTATTCAGGCCACCATCTTAATATTAAGATATCAATTTTTTCCTCTATGTTTTTACGTGCGTTGCGCATTGTCAGTCCTCAATATTTGGATCAGGAAATTGAATCTATAAGAAAAATCGGTGCAGACTTGTGTTATCCAGAAAATATACTTGATATTTGTTATATTAAAGCCAAAAAAAAGTTTTATAACGAAAGTACTATTGAGAAGGAAGCGCCCAAGAATATCCTCATTTTACCTTATTTTAATGGCTTTGAAACCGTAAAAACATTGTTAAAAACACTTAATGTAAATCTTGTTTTCTCTTATACTAATACTTTAAAAAGAATGTTAATAAAAAATTGCCCTAATGAAACAAATAACGTAATTTATAAAATCCCTTGTTTGGATTGCCCTTCATTTTATATTGGGCAAACTAGCAAGGATCTGAATGTGCGTATTAAGCAACATAAGTACTCTGTAAGCACTGGGCAAACATCAAATGCCATTTTTATATATTTGAGTGAAAATTCCCATCGTATTAATTGGAAGGAGAGTTCTGTGATTGCCAAATCAAATGACTTTTTTTCACGAAATCTTTTAGAATCGGCATTTATACAACTGACTTAGAATTTTAATCTCAGCCCTGGAATGTATTTTTTGGACCCTTGTATCAAAAGAATGTTTAAGAATGACTTTAAAGATAAAATTTCTGAATTAATGATTACCACATAGAAGTTATTTTAGCTTATTTATATAAAAAACCTTTCCTCATATTTTTATTTTGTCATATTTTCTAGTTATCATGTATAAACTTTTTTTTTTTTTTTTTTCATATTGCATATGTGATTCCCAAACATTGCCCCGTCCTTTCTTTTGTAACCCGTAAACTTTTTTTTTTTTTAACCCTGACGGCTCATCTTGTTAATAGGTTTTTTCCAGGTATCTGGAAATCCCACCCCTTTTAATCTTTATATCCCATATTTTCATTAATCAGGTGTATAAATATCTTTCTCTTTTTCCCTGTCTTTTAGTCTGCTCAGTAAAGGACCATTAGTCGAAAGGCCTCGCAGTTCTCCGTTGTTTCATTTTCCTCGTGGCTATAACGTTATTCATATATATATATATATATATATTGTAGAAAGCAAAGTGAACCTCATTATTCGACCTCAGAAGATTTAATCAATATGAATCAGGAAAAGTCAAATGTTATGAATAAATTAATAATAAACGCATCCTGTTTGATTGTCAATAATCTCAATAAAACATCCACTGAAGCTTTTAAAAAGACCTTTCACATTCTGCTAGATTAGAATACAATACTTGGGTATATTTGTCGCTTTCAATGTTCCATTTGCTGCAGTTGTTAATGAGAATTTGGAATATGTCATTTATTTGCGCATAGGACTCAAGAACAGTCTCAAGGAAAGAGTGATTAATGTTCCAACGAGTTGGTGCAACTTTTTAAATCATTAATTAAGTTTAGTATCTAAAAGACGCGCGTGTTTAGTTGAATTCGCAGAAGAAGAGAAAAAGGATCACCTTTGAATGATTATATGATCTGCATGTATAATCTTTTTAACTGATTGTGATAGACTAAATTTAATCTATTGGTTATAAATTAAATAGTACAGGCAGTGGTATATATTTTTTATATTCTATTCAGTTGGTTTGACATAAAGTTTGTTCCATCCTAAGTTTTAACGGCAAACCTTTGACTCCTTTTTAGTTCTTTAACTTTATCTAACAATATTATAGATAAAACTTTACCGTACGATTAGTGTTTATATTTATAAAACCAAAGAATATTTTGCCAAAATTATTATCTCTTAAAACGTAGCGCACAACACAAGAAAGTTGCAAACGTAGTATTTCAATATCAGTAGCCTCGTCATGAATAATAGGAGCTAATGTAGACTTTTCAATTTCCCCTTTATCAACTTTGAAAATAATTCGCCCACGCATTAAATAAGTAATTTTTTATTTTATTTGAAATACCAGAAAAACTTGATTTTTCCAAATGCATTTCTAATAATGGAACGTAGTTCTTACATAAATTTGGTAATTCAACATAATTACCCTTGTTTTAAGAATCTGTGATTCATTCTGGCCTCTGAATGCAAATTGCTGCTCACTCAAAAAACAAACAGCGTCTTTTAGTCGTTTTAAATTCTCTCTATTCTTCTTCACTTATTTAATATTAAATTCTAAATTCTTCTTATTGCGGTTAAAATACAAAATTAATCTGCGTTTTTTCGAATCTGGTTAAATTTATCGGAGATGCTTTATGAGTAAAAGCAATTTCGTCTCTTCTAGTTGCATTATGCAAATTAGTTAAATTAGTAAGGCACCTAGAATTTCACGTACTCATTTCTTTGTTGAATAACTAACACGGTTATAAATTTAACCATCAAAGACAAGCAGTTTACCATTTTAATTATATATTGCGCTTTGTTTAATTCTCTAACACAATTTTATTTGATGTCTTCGTTATTGATATAACTGGAGTAGGCCTACTACTTTTAATCAGACTCGCTTTATCTTCGTAAATTTTTGACGTAAATTTATCAACTATTGTTACGTCGATGATACACTTGCATTGTTTTTTACTCATAATATCTTTAATGTTTGCTTCATTTTTAGAAATAAAGGTTTGCACTTTAAATCTAACAAGTACACAAGAAATATTAATTGCACAATCAAAAATTGATTAATACACAATTAAATTATTCTAAACTGGCTTTGACAATCAAAAGTTGGTATGTTTTCGTGTAGTGTTTTTTTTTGTTAATGTGATATAAGTCTAAAAACCTGGGAATATCAATATAATGTAGTTATGTTAAAATCTAAGCTGAGCATTCTCAATTCACTTTAGGTTAAACTCAATGGAAGCGACTGGCTACGAAGAAAACTCTCAAATCTGAAGCTGCCACTGTAGCTACGAAGAAGCCTCACCCATATAGCCCTGAACATTTGCTATTTAGGGAATTCGTCGTTACTAGAAACCTACCGAATCTTAATCCAGGGATTGATTCGCGAAATTTCCTAAGAAACAATGATCAGGGTTTTCAATTTTTCGCCATAATTGCTCTTTAGTAGCTTCATTATTTGGTCTTACTTTACGAGACGGTACACACCCAAAGTAGTGCAAATCCAACCTAGAGATAGCTAGCCTGTTAGCCGTATCTGCTTTCAACGCGCCTAGAGAATTGTATTTTCTGTGTCACATCAAAGAATGTTAAAATTTTCAGGACTTTTCTAGCTTATTTATTTGAAAAATTATGAACTATAAACGCAACTTTAAGTTCCCTTCGACCGTCTCCCATCTTCCTTGCCAAGCAGCCCAAAGAGCTGACCGTATTCCTGCTATGTAGTCGGTGTGAGGAAGGGTGAGATGCTGGTCCGGTCGCAGAGTCCTTGCGGACTCTTTCGCGCACTCATCGGCGCGCTTATTCCCCGCAATTCCTACATGTCCAGGAACCCAGCAGAAGATAATCTCGACATCCGCCCACCTTGCCAAAACCGAGGCGTCAAGGATATCGCGAACCAGGGGATGCGGAGATTAAAATGCCACGAGAGCATTCAGAGCACTTTGTGAGTTGCTATAGATCGCAATCCGGTCTCCGAACCAGATACGTCGCGTAATCTCCAGTACCAAGTGATGTATTACCACCAACTCGGCCTTGAAGACAGACGAAACGCCTGGCAGAGCCCCGCTGACTTCAAACAGAGACAATACAGCGTGGAAGCCGACTTCCACTTGGGACTTGGAGCCATTTGTATACACGGACACGGTTCCAGTGTGACACGAGGTGTGCTCCAAAAAGGTCAAACACAATACTCCCGGCGCTGTAGAAACTTTGGGAGCAGAGGCGTGGCGACAAATAGCCATATATGGTACCCTCCAGGGTGGCGTCTTGGGCAGAACCAGGGACACTCCGGGCCCGAAAGCTATACCTAACTCTCAAAGGAGTTCCTAGCCCCAAACCCAAAGGACTTAGGGTATGATTTGCGTCTCTTGGCGGAATAGGACCCGTCGAGATCAGCTGCGTATGCAGTGAGAGCTATTGGCGACTGAGGGAGGCGCCGGGCTCGCACGTATGCAGGCCAAGAATACACTATGACCGGTTAGAGCTAGTGGCATCTTCCCAGAATCGAATAGTAGGATCTCAATGGGGGAAGTGCAGAAGGCACCGGTCGCCAGGCGAAGGCCGGTGTGGTGGATCGGGTCCACCTTACGCAATACACGCTCGGCTGAAGATGCATAAAACTCGCATCTGTATTCGAGCTAGGAACGAACAAACGATAGATAAAAAATTCTAAGGCAGTAACCCTATCAGCGCCCCAAGAGCTATACTTCACGAAACAGGAAATATTCATGGCGTGGGTACAAGAATCCCTAAGACTGCAGATATGAGCGTCCCAGGTAAGGCGTCGGTCAAATACACGACCAAGAGAACAGGCGATTCAACGATTTCTAGGCGTACACCATTAAGAAACAAGCCTGGGTTAGGGTAAGCCCTGCATGGCAGCGGAAGTGCACCACCTTAGTCTTGGCCAAGAAAAACCGAAACCTGTTGGCTTCGTCGTAGCGAGGCACGCGGTTCAATGCCTGTTGGAGTCGAGGCGCCAGAGTTGGCATCTAGGCCTCACCAAAAGATATCGAAAGGTCGTCAACGTTAAGCGTAGCGAGAACATCTTCAGGCAGTACCATGAGATGCCGTTGATGCTCAGGTTAAAGAATGTGGCACTGAGGAAACTTCCCTGCGAGATACACTCTTCCTGCCTCATTGGGCCGGAAGCCTCCCCTCGCCCCCATCGTGGGGAGAGTATCCATGATACTGTAACGCCATGTGGTATCATAGGCCTTCTCAAGATCGAAAAATACCGTGGCGTACTGCTGTCTACCAAGAAAGGCCTCGAAAATGGCATTTTCCAGTTGGAGCAGAGCCTCCGACTTGTAGTTGAACTTACCGAAGCCGCACGGTGAGGAAGACAGATGGCTGCCATACCTTAGCCCCTATCACATGTCCAAACGCATGCTTCCCACGTACACTGCAAGAGAGAGTAGAAGGCGCCTCATGGCCCACCATTCCCAAGTTAAATCAATAAGGTCCGATCCCTCATTTGCCTCCATGCGTCGATCTCGCCAGATTGAATTTGGCTTATGGGAAAATAAGATATTTTCCCAAGCGCCACCGGGACATTTCATGGAAGTCCTCCCACCCCATTGTCCCTTACGCCAAGGAGCTGGCTCCGGCTATTTGCGCGATAGCATTTGGCGTTGGAAGCGGGTCCTGATTATGTTCGCGAGGCATCACGCCGATCCAGTCTCCCTTGTGCACCCAGGAACTCTACCCCGAGAAACCCCTTATTGTCCAGAAGAGGACAATATCCCTTGAGTGCCAAGGTTCGTGCCCCTCGAGATGCCAAGTCAACAGGCCCCCCCCCTGTTGTTCAGAAAGAGAACAACTTTAGAACAGCCATTATTCTTCAAGCCCGTTCGTCAAGAAACGGTTCTCGTTCTCAAGAAATCACGTCAGTAGTAATTTAATTCACCCATTTTTAACATTCTTCAAGAGAACGCTTGGTTACACCAATAACCTCCATTGTTCATCTAGAACATCTGCGATATTCTGTCTCAAGGATCACTCATACTTCCGAGCCCCACTTCGCTCTCACTGCTCGAAGTCAGTCATTCCCCCTCGTTAAGGACAACCCCCCAGAAGAACCCCTCCTCCTTGAAAAGAAACCGCCAGTTGGACTAAAGCTTCCTTCCCATCGCCCTCTGCCACGACAACCTTATAATTACGTAAGCTGCGCATTACATTTAACCATTTAACTTTGTGTCAACGCAACTCTGTGCTTTAAACGGATTCTAGCTAACCATTTTGTCGTTTTAAATCTCTCCAAATCTCAATCCTCCGCTTAGTCAAATATTCTCATAAACTTTTTCGTTTCCTGTGTCTCTCCCATTAAAAACCCGGTCATGTGAATATTTTCTCTGTGCTGTTTTGATGAATTAATTAATAAAACTCTATTTCATTAATGTTTGCAATATTATTTTTCCTTGTTCTCCGTTCCACTTCTTAAGTATATTGAATATAAAAAAGCCCTCTCCAGGCCCGCTTTTGAACCATTCTTGGCATCTGATTACCACGCACTCGAAATATAGAATAATCCCCTCAACGAATAGATAGATATAGTATATCGTCAGAGCCTATTCTACGACAAAATCTAACAGAAAAACCATGCTTCGCTCACCCAGGGGACTAAGCATGGCGGACGAGACATCGTCTAGACCATAGGCAGTGTCCGCGCACGAAGCAACAGCGGAACGCACTCACTGAGAGTAAACCTGTCGTTGAAGGGTTATCCGCCTCTGGAGTTAAAGTCCAATCAGCAGCCTTCCGCGACATCACGACGTGCATTGAATGCTTGAGCAGCAGCATCCCGGCTAGATAATGGGGATAAAGCGGTCGCGAAGGATTCCACGTCCGCCGGTCCAATATTGCGGTCCCATTCTCCTGGAGAACGGGAGGGGGGGTCCTGCGAAAACTTGCCCTGAATCCTTTTGACTCGCTTCCACACTTCTGCTCGAGGATTCTTTCCGGTAAGTGGAGACACGTATGCCCGTTCAAGAAGAGCGGCGGGCGTACTTCCAAATATAACAGAACCTAGCCGTATCCCTTGGGCGGCGCTTATAGCGCATGTTGGCATAACGCTTCTGTTTGAGGGCCTTCTCACGCTCGTCCGACCACCACGGGAGTTGACGGCGACAAAAACGGCCAGATATTCTTGGAATAGTAATCAGGCCTGAAGCGATGAGGTTGCGAGAGTAGAACTCAACGGCCTTATCTACCAACCTAAGCTCCGCGACTGAGATAGAGAATTCAGTCATTTCCTGAAATGCAGGCCACCGTGCCTGCGCCAAGAACTACGAGGGTGTACTCTTAGGCGGCAGCCGCCCATAAAATGATATATGAATGAGAAAGGGATCATTACCATGGAGATCATCGACCGCACCCTAATAAAAATCAGGCTGTGCATCCGGAGAGCACAGAGATAGATCAAGGCAAGTAAATGAAGTGGTTTTCGGGCAAGGATGCGTAAACTCATCCACATTTAGGACAGTCATCTCAACCTTTTCGATCAAATTAATAAGGACTTCAGAGAGGATGTCTACCGTTCAGATCTCCAAGCAAGAGAAAGTGTTTCGGCAACGGTGCCACGACGCGGTGGAAGGTCCCCGCGTCGAAGTCCTGTGACGGAGGAATGTACGCAGAAATAACAGTATGCCTCCAATCCAGGTAAAGCTGCACAGCCACTGACTGCAAAGAGCTATCTAGAGTGAAACAAAGAACGGAGACATCATGCCGGGTATTGGGGTCCCAAAACCCGTATATCCCGGGAGAAGAGGCAGGGAGCACGCACCTAGCATGGTCTCCTGTAGAAAAATAGCTAAGGGGGAAGGGGGCGAGACGAGCCTTCGTAGCTCCTCCAGGCCTAAGTCGGAGGAGCCCCCGTGGCCCTCTTCGAACAGATGACCCTGACGGGAATGGTCGTACGCTTCCCAGAGGCAGAACTCCGGAAGCTGTTGGGCGGACGATGCGCCGAAGCCGTGGACGCTTTCGAGGACTTATCGGGGGAGAAGGTCGCTCGCCAGGCGAGTCTTTTCCTTCCAGCGTCTTGAAACCTTAAGCAAGCGTGGGGGCATCGGGGGCGGTGGTGCATCTTTTGGAGGATCCACCGTCCCAAAGCCACCCCACTCGCCACTGGCTGTGGGCAAAGGAGGCGAAGCTGCTTTATTGCTGTCCTCCTTCCAGGAGGCAGTTTTAGGAACCCAGGAACATGGTCTAGTAAGCAATTTCTGGGGTGAGCCTACGGGAAATGTTCACGCTGGAGGCAGGGAGGGGAGCCCTGGTAAGAGCCTGGTCTGGGTGTTAACTCTTTGTGCCACCAGCTTTACCAGGGAAGCGCCCGGGTTGAGTAAAACCCGTAGTATGGCTTCGAATGGCCGCGGATTCAACCGTGCTCGTTGGCCTGGATGCGATAGGAGCAGAGGGAGTCCCAGACAGAGCCGGGCGCGCCAGGACCAAGTCCTTAGCCTCGCGGAATGAGAGACGATCCTGGACCTGAACGGCCAGCATTTCTTTCTCAAGGAGATATTCAGCACATTGCTTCGAAGAAGCGGAGTGCAGTTCTTTGCAATTGACACACTTGGCCACACACCTATTTGGACTTATCGTGTGCGGCCTTGGAGCAATTTACGCAGTTTTCGGGTGACCCAGACTTTGCACATCTACATGAGCTAATTAGAATGGCCTAAGCGGTGAGAGTAATAGTACTTCCGCGGCAGTAGTACGCGGCAGTAGCTGTACAAACAGGCATGCACCGACTCAAGGAGCACGTCACAGTGAAACGTGACGAAGTGTCTAGGCGTTTGTCTCGAGGCAACTCCAAGTTTTCTCCTCACACGCTCGAACTTGAACGCCCCGTCGTCGGCCAACTCTAGAGTGATGTCCACTATGGAGTAGTCCATAAGTTTCCTCGCATAAGCTACTCCTTTCACAAAGTTCATGTTAGAGTGAGACGCAACACTCACCGGTGGGCCATCAAGTGTCCAAGAGCACTTAACTTGGCCGCCTCGGAGGGATCGGCCGCATTCGCCCGAAGGCTCCCGTCCGCGAAACGGGTCACCTTCGGTCTCTAGCAACCATACTAGCTAATGCTCTCCTCTAATGGATCATGTTGCCCTTGGCCAACATGCTGCCATCAGTGAGGCGAATAACTAAAAGGCGTTTAAAGCCAGCAGATTCGAAAACACCAGGTAATCTCTGAATGATGGGCCCCGACGTAATCCAGGCTTCGCTCTGCGCACTTTTGTTCTTATTTTGGGACTCCCCGCCTAGGGGGGAAAACGGGGCCGGACGTGCTGATATGGGTTTGGTCGCATTCAAGGAGGGTAGCAGACCCGTCCTTTTATGCGGCCCCCGGGAGGGAAAAGAGCCCCGAGTCTTTTTTGTGTTCTTTTTATTAGTCTTTTTCCTTTTAGGAGAGGAGGGCGGGGAATTTACCCGCTTCTTCCCTCCCCAATCAGGAGCCCAAAGGCCAGATGGGCCGGCCTCTGCAAGGTCCCTTCCTGAGATAGTAAAGGTCCCAGCAGTCGTGGGTGCACCGGCCGGAGGAGGAGATCTCTCCCCTCCTTGTGCTGTCTTAGCAGCCCGACACTACTGGCGATGGTCCCGCACAGGAGCTAACTTGGGCTCGGTGTTTGATGCCGAGCCCGAATCTGCCCCCATGGAAGGCCCCACCTTCTGAGGCTGGGCTGCGTCAGGGAGGATGTCTATCTCATGGAGGCCTCATTTTCCGTAGGATATCACCGGTCATGTCAGTCTTGTCCATGTTCTTTGGGGGGGCATAACCCTTCACCCCCGCTCGATTTAATATATGGGCCAGCAGGTCTTTAGAGGGAAGCGGCCGATGGGGCCTTTTTCCCTATCCCCTTTAAGGAGGTTTTCCCTACCGAACCGCTTCAACAGGGAGCGTCCGGTTATGGTCAGCCTGCTGGCTTTCCTGGCAGTTCCCTGTGAAAGCAAAGGCGGGAGTGCGAGATTTGAGATGGAGTCACGTGGCGACTCTAAAGAAGGGGGTGAGGGGTAGCCCTCTGCACCCGTAGGCACTGGAGAGGAGTAAGCCTCCTCTCCGGTTGAAGAGTTATAGAGGGTTCCCTGGAAAACCACTGGGAGGGAGGGGAAGGACCTCCATTTTCTCTGTGGAGCTGCCTGATGGCCGCTCCGTCGTTCTTAAGCGGGAAAGAGGGAGAGATATTGTTTTTGGAAAGTTTTCATCATTGGGCATGGTGAGCCTTTTCTTTACGGGAAGCAAATGCTATTCGGCCGCGCAGTGGCCCGCTCTGCGAAGGGTGAGTACAGGCCTGGTAGAGCCAGGTGCCGGCATTTCTGATCACCTCTCCCTCCTGGTGGCCTGGCAGTCCCTCAGCATGGCGGCTCCACCTCGACACGGCGTAAAATGGATAGTGTTTGAAAATAGAAAGGAAGAGGAGGTGAGGAAGATCTGTGTGGGGATAAAGCAGCTTATTAAAATCCCACCATCCTAAAATGCAGCTCACGGATGAGAGATCATTGTCTTCTTCCCTCTCAGCACCAATCCGGCATAGTTTGCTGAGAAGAAGGTCAGCATCTACGCTGTGAAATTAGAGGCTAACCAGAGAAAGTTGTGAGAGAGGTTGTATGAAAAGCGAGGAAACAGGGGGGAAACACATGTGTCTGAATGAAGGAGAAGAGGCTAAGCTGGGGTCGGACGGGGTGCCGAGTCCCGTCAGCATGACGGCCAGGATTGCAAATCACCGCCATCCTTACGGGCATGAAACAACCATTTATATCCATTACGTATTTTTACTATTTTTATAATATAACTAAACAATGGCTTCGCTACTAATATTAAAATTTAAAATAAAAAAAAAGTATCCATGGTTAAATTGTGCTAAATTTTCTGAACTTCGCCAAATATAATAATTTTAAAAAGGAACTCTAAACTAAAGTTCCCCCTTTCAAAATATCACGTTGCTAAAATTTAGTTATAGAAGAAGATATATAAAAATAAATTTTCTGTACTTCACCATTTGTAATTCTTTGGGTTTAAAAAAATCACAAAATTTCGATACTTATATTTATTTCTGAACTTCACCATTTTGTTTTTTTTATATTATAAATGAATTATTGCAAATAACTTTGATAAAAAACAGAAGTCATAATCAAACTAGGATGAAATTATTATTCAAATACTCAAAATAATTCTCCTCATAATTTATTGAGTTAGTGAAGTGATGATGATAATAGTTTTAACCGGCGAATAAAAAATTATAAAATTAAAGACCAAGATGAAATTCTTTGGCTTCGAAATATAAAACCCTTTTCAATATAAGAAAAACTGTGAAAAATTTGAGTTTCAAATGCATTTATTCGATGATACCTTTGTGGCTCATGTAGCTTAGCAAGTTTTTTTATGTTTAAGCGGTTTCGTCTTTTGATAATAGCTGAGCGACTGCTAAAACCTGATTCTACTAGGTATCGTTCTCACAGAGCAATATAAATTTAGTTGCAATTTCATTATTTGTCTACAAGTTATGTAGTCCATGTTTAAATTTAGTTTAGTTTAATTAGTCGGCAAGTCAACGAGGTTTTCTTGTAGTATGATGTCAACATCAGATCCATTTATCTCAAATGGATCTACCAACCAACTTGGAATATTCATCATTTCTAGGAGATCTCTGAACCTAAATTCCATATCATCGAGCATTTTTTTCAAATGATCGATTAACGTGAAAATGTCATCTTCATGCAGCTCTTCAAGAGCTACAAATATCGGAAAATGTTGAAACTCCTCACGCTCGATATTCATTTTTAATAAACGAACTTTCCAAGAAAAGCACTGTTTGACTCTTTAGGAATTAAAAGATTGGTATTTTTTTCTTGTAGCTGTTTCTTCAGCATATTTAGCTTTTCAAATATTTCTGAAAGGTAGAAAATTTCGGATTTTGCAGATATATATGATTTCTTCTCTAAGCTCCGTGCCATTAAAAAGTAATTCGACACTTTTTCATACTTCAAAACAGTGACGCAGAGAATTACTTTTAGAGAGCCATCTCACTCACCTTTGTATGCAAAATTAGTTTACTAATCTCTTTATTATTAGCAGAGACTTGACGAAAAAGACAATTTTGATGTGACTTTGACTTAATAAGATTTACAACCTTTATTACGTTATCAAGAACATCTTTCAAATTTCTTCCCAAATCTTTTAAAATTGAATTTTGGCGATTAACGATGCAGTGTATGCAAAACACATTAGGGACAGTCTCTTATGGATAAGCAATAAAGCCTCTCTATCTACCAAACATAGCAACAGCACCATCAGTTGCATATGGTATGATGTTACGTATTGGAATAGTTTTTTATTGGAAATAGTTCATTTTCATCGTTAAAAACCTAACATACGCCATAAGAATCATGAGAATGGTTTGATTATTAGGTAAACGTGTTTCATCAACCTGTAACGCAAAAACTTTGTAAAAGTGCAACTAGTTGATTTTCAAAATCCTCTGCCATTTCCTCGATGCGTCATGATACTGTATTGCTGCTCAACGGAATAGAATCAGTAATTTCTTGGGAATCTGTAGCATAACATTAGAAACTGCCACAGATAATGAGGTAAAAATCAAATTTTCACCATTAGTATGAGGTTTTTCTGTTTTTGCTATTAGCTTTGAAATTTCATGAGATGCGATGAAACCTTTGTCTAATTTATTCTGATACTTGCCGAATAAGGAAGTAACAGTGCTCTGTCATTGGAAATCATCACGAAGTTTTAGGAAATAATCTAACGATTTGTCATTTTTTTTTTTCATGTGCTCACTCTCCAGATGATATTTAAGTTAACCTGCAAATACTAGCGTTAGAAAGTTCTATCATGGTATGAGACACATTGGCTTTGTTATATTCCTGGGAGACTGTAGAAAGCCGTAGGCTAAAAACTCGCTTGAGTATAATCGGTATGTTTTATTATTATCAGCCATGGATAGTCTGATATAAAAAAATAAATTGATAACTACCTAGAATAAAAATGCAAATATGTTTATTGTTATATGATTGTAAAATATACCTAATATAACTGAAGATTGAACCGACTATTTTAAGTAACATTTATTCGGGACTGACTAAATGTTTTAATCAAGTAATAAACTTAATGACTGAAATGATTTAAGGAAGTAATAATCTTAATGAAACAAATTCACAAACAGATCAGGGACGTATATTTTGTGTGTTCATCCAATAATCTTTTAGGATTTACCAATAAATTGTAATTCACATTTTATGCCCACTCTGGTATAGAAGCACAGCTTATTGTGTAACTCAAGGTACGCCACTGAAAACCTAAATTTACAAGTTGTTATACAAGATAAATATAACAAATATGAAAGTTGAGTAAAACAGTTGAAATATAAGTTTCTCACCTAATATAATAAAAAAAGTGTAGACTAGTTTTAACTATAATAAACATGATTGTCACAGAATTGCAATGGTACTGTAGTGGATTATCAATTGTAGCGTAATAACTAGAAATTTTCTTTCTACAGTGAAAGAAAACGGTATTTACAACGACTGACCAATTAAAAATCATTAAAACACTAAGTAATTAGTATATTTTAGCATATTCTAAATATATTTTAATTATATATATATATATATATATATATATATATATATATATATATATATCTCGATTTAATTTTATTAATCCATTAATGCAAAGACTAGGAGGCAATCAAAGTTTTATGTCTCATTTATTGAGGTGTGGCCATTGAAATTGGCCCACTAAAAATTCTAAAGTTTCTGTGGAAGACTTAAAATTTTCCATGGGCAATTTTGGTCATGTGGCCACAGGTTGGGAATCGCTAGTGTAAACCAACAATGGTTTCATGATTTCTTTAGAAAGAAGTATTTCTTGAATGCAAAAACATTTATTTGAAAAATATATTACTAAATAGAATATTATTACACCACATAATTGATTTCATCTATATTTATCATCAATTACCATTTTAATTGAATAGAAAAGGTCTAGTGACTGAAACCTACCTCTTACCAGGAAGAGGATCATCGAGTGATTTGGGATTCAACGATGGAAAAAAATTTACATTCATTTAAATATTAGAATAATTTTTCATATCAAGGAAATTTTAAAAAAAGGAATGAATAAACAAAAATATATATTAATCTCAAAACATTTGCACGACTGTATATATTTTCATCGAAAGCTCTAAATTTAAACCATACTTTTGGTTTAATAAGATAATCAACTATACGAGAATCTCTCATTTAAACAAAGATCTCGCTCATCTTTGTCAGATAACTCAACTATTTTTAGTCTTATGCGAGTCAGGTCGCCGGCAACTCGAGATTTCACTATGTCAGTCGATCGATCGGTCGGTCCTCGTTTTGCTTTTCATTCTTTGGTAATAACATCATAACTATTGGGCCAATTCTAACGAAATCTGAAAGCCTTATGTAGTTTTACATTTTCTTTCGAATCATCAGCTACGCAACCTACAGCAACCCCACCTACAACACCATCATTTATACCACCTACAACACCTTCCCCTACACCGCATTCACCGACACCACCTACACCACCAACACCAACACCACCTACACCAACAGCGCCTGCACCACCTACGCCTATACCATCACCACATACATCACCACTTACACCACCTAAGCCTATACCACTACATCCTACACGACACGACCTACATCAGCTACACCACTACCACCTACACCACTTAAAATACCACCACCTAGACTACGTATAACCCCACCACCATCACTTACCTCACCTATGGCACCAACACCGCAATCATCTACATCACCACCACTTACACCAACACAAGCTACACTGACACCACCTACACCCCACCCTCCTGTACCACCTACACCGCGACATCCTGCACAACCTACACCACCAACAACTACACCACTACCACTTTCTCATACACCACACCACCTAAATCTACACCACCACTTACACCTACACCGCCATCACCACCAGCACCTATAACTATACCGCCTACACCAGCACCAAATACAGCTACACCACCTCCAACAACATTACCACCTACTCCACCACATTCACAGCCACCACATACACTTACAGCACATACACGTATACCACCAACAAAAACATCCCCACCACCTTCAACACCACCACCTACACCACCATCTACAACATCAATACCTATACCACCACCACCTACAACTACACCAGCACTACCTACAACAACTGCACCACCTAGATCACCACCGCGTCACCATATACACCAACTAGATCTGAGCCACCACCACCTGCACCTCCTACACGATCTAAAAAAACCCTGCTTACATCACCGACACCTACACCACCAATAAAAATCTAATAGGCTTACTATTTTCCAAGAGGGGGAAGAGGGGGATCGGGGATCGGGCCTCGAGTGGTTGTGCAGGGCACGGAGCGAAGCGCGTTGTTCCAGAATGAGTACTTACGTCCTTGACTACCGTAATTCTTAACAACTGGTTCCTTGCCGGAGACTCCTTATGGTAACATAGAGTCGCTTGTGAAGTAGCGCGTTGTTTCCTTTGGCTGGTTCCAATGAATTCTCTCGATTATTGCTTGGAAACTGCATGAGCAGTGCTTGACCTCTGGTTGAATACTAATTTGCTCGTTCTGAGTTTCTGTGTTTGGGAGTTTATTAGGACGGAATGTGAGATGGGAGTTTCTGGGATGAGAGTTGATATGTTCGGCGTTTATAGATTAGAAAGTTATTGTGTTTAACTTCATTAAGTCTGAGTTCATAAGTTGGCAGCTCATAAGTGACCTCATTGATACGTTTCTCTTCTCTTTTGTTGTGAATTTATCATTTGCAGATTAATTCGGTGGGTGTGGGGGGGGGGGGATTTGAACTGGTAGTTCATGGAAAGGGAAATATCCGTTCGGAGTTTATGAAGAGTGAAACATGAGTTGGAATTTCATTAATAATTGATTAATTTCCTGGGAGTTCATGACGAGACCATAATTAGTTGGTTGTTCATGAAGAGAAAAATATGAGTTAGGAACTTGGGAGCCCAGAACAAAGATAACGTAATAAATCCAAATCAACAGAATCATATTCTTATAGAGTGTATCTGGGGTATAAAAAAACAAAGAAAAAGTTGGAATAAATGCATAAACGATATGAAAATAGTATTGCAAGCATTTATGTATGTGAAAAACAATATAAGTTAAAAAATTGGCTTAGATTAACAAAATTAAATTCTATTATCTCTAACGCTTGTTTGGCCTACCATTTCCGTTAGTGAATATTCAAACTTAGTATTCAAACCATTAAGGGGAAACAAAAACTAGTACCAAAATCTATAAAAGAACTTTCGTTAATGGTCTATTTAAAAAACTAGAAATACTATAACGTAATTACGTAAGAAATAATTTGTTTAAAAGGAATAAATTCCTTTTATATTAATATAAATACTAATAAACACATAAATATAAAAATAGAATACAAATATACTAATACACACAAATATAAAAATAGAATACAAATATACAAACCTTCGTTAGAGGATCACTACGCGAAAATATTTAAATACCAGTAGGTAGGTAAGAGGGTAAATATCAAGAGAATAAGAAAGGAGAGTATAGGAGCAAGGATAGTTGTAGATATATAGTTAAGGCAAGTGTAAGTACTCAGGATACCACTCATTACGTTACTTAGATCGTTTTTAGACTTTGTAATACACCAGTACGGTTATATGTAGGAGCAAAAGTTAAATACGACCTTCTAGCTTCGTGTCTAGGCTTCATCTGACGCAGTATTGCACACTATTCGAACTATACATTACTGTTAGAAGTTCCCTAGAAATTTATATTTATATTATTTCCCACTATATTACAGTATAGTATAAAAACATATGTTTGAAAATGAAATGATAGAAACTTAACAAATAATGCGATTTAAGACTATCATAATTTAGGGAATGCGTTCGAGCAGAGACGTCGCAAACACACCTCCAGAAGGGAAGGTTCTGCATATATGAAAGAATTTAGATTCAGACGTAAGCGCAGAGCTTGATAAACCCTTCTACTTGGCTATCGTTCAGAAGAGTATAGAAAATACTAAATGCTTTGACGACTATTTTCACCTCAGAAGGAGTTGATTATTTTCAAAAGGTTAAGAAAAAAAGGCCTCCTGAAAACAAATACAAACTTTGCCTTATTTCCAGGAAGGAGTTTTTTTATTGTGTTGCAAATAAATTAATAAATTGTTTGAATAAATATAGGCTACCACTAGTGTCTCTCCAAAATGTCCTTGTACATTTGCCCTTTTATTCTTCGATCGACTATCTCCATTCTTCCAATCCGTTATGAGGAAAACAACCCCATACCGAGATTAATCCTCTCCTGAATTTAACTGTCCGAATCGTATCACATTTTCGTTACATCTGACCAAAGAATTTGTTTCTTAAACATTGCTGGTCTATTTACATATTCTTATAGAAAGTCAAAGAAATCTTTGCAGCAAGTTTTCCTAAGAAGTGGGTTCATTTACGGAGTACGAGAAAAGAGATGATAACGACGCAGCTTTCTAATTATTATATTATTGCTAACTTCAACTCAACTTGTTACCACAGCATTACACACTCTCTAAGTTATTTTGAGGTTTATCAAGTAAATTTTAACTGGTTTTGAGCTGCACGTTTTTTTAACAGCCAAGGGCGACATGAACATGTCAAAGGATGAACTAAATTACAAGACTTACAGTTGCTTATTATTTTACCAACTGAAGTTGGCACCATAAGGTGTATAGATGTCTTTCTGTAACCAAGGCCACTATAATGGAAGGCCACAATGTATACAGGATGAGGATGTTGACAGTAGGAATACCAATATGACGAAGAAAACATATCCAGTAGTTTAGAATATCCAATATATTCGGGAAGAATTGAAATTTAGTGTTTAATGAGACAATTTTAAGATTTAACCTCTTCATATGAATGTGTTGTATACTTTTCCTTTTCAAAATTCATTATTGTCCTTATAGTATTTTACTGCTTACCATTTTGCTTTTCAGATCATTACACTCTAGTAATTACATAAATTCCACGTTCCTTGTAAATTTCCTTATCTAGCATTAAATAATTTAAAAGAATAAACCTAAGGTATTGCTATAGAAATATAAACAACCAAACTACGCGCCCAGAGGCGGCCTATATTGTAGTACAACCACCAAGTTTCTTGATCAACCATAACCCACTTGTAACATACTTGTACGAGGGGTGGTCAATAAGTTTTGCAATTCGGATATAAAGAAACGTGATATGAGGAAAAGTATTTTATTATTTTTCAATATAACTACCCTCGACTTCAATGAACTTGCGCCAATTGTCTATGAGGATTCGAATTCCCGACAATCAGAAATCTCCCAACTGCTATTCAATCCACTCCTGAACGGCCAGCTGGACATCTTGACGGTCCCCAAACCAGCGTCCACGCAGTGCAGCATTGAACTGGCGGGATAAATGTAGTCGCTAGGGACCAGATCTGGACTGTAGGGGAATGGTTGAGCTCTTCGAATCCGCACTCGCGCAGGGCAGCTTGTACAACTCTGGCCTTGTGGACTTTGACGACATTGAATTCGATCATGGGGCGTGAGGTTTCTAGGGACCCAACGGGCAGAGACCTTGGTCATGGCCAAATTGTTGTGGATGATGTTGATAACACTTCCATGTGATATTTCAAGTTCTCGCTCGATTTCTTCGACCTTCACTCGTCGATTTTCGAGGATCATCCTCTCCACACGGGCCTCATTGTCCTCGTTGGTCACATCTGACGGGCGTCCTGGACGGGGGTCATCTTCAAGGGACTCACGACCATGGCGGAACTCCCTATTCCAGCGAGTAATGGCTGCATAGGAAGGGGCGGTGTCGTTTTACACTGCAACCATGCGCTCATGGATCTCTTTTGCATTCTTGCCTTCCTTGGTCAAAAACTTGATCACTGCGCGGTGCTCAACCTTCTTCATTATTGAAAAATTTATGACTGACGATCTGCGATCAGCTAGTGCTTCTTAAATAGACGAGGCAGGAGCGTGCGGCTGCAGGTCCTGACTTGTCATAACTTGTCCTAACACCCCCACAAACAGCCATCCCCCTTCCTCTGTTTTGCCCTACCAATTCGCAAAACTTATTGACCGCCCCTCGTATATTTATAAGTTTTTTTCCAAAGAAAGCGTTCTTTATAATTAATATAATCGAAAGGTTCAGTTACCATAATTGCTAAATTAAGATATTTAGCCTAACTTAAAATTCCCTGTAAAGGTTAACATAAAAATTGTAATTAGTTTAAGCTTAATACACATTCTAAATATTTGTTCCTGGTAAGTTGTATAATATTGTTTCTTGTAAATAGGCCCTGACTGGGCGTGAAATAGTCCTTCCTGGAGTTAGGGCATAGGGGAGGAGTCTTTTTCTTATTGCCGTAGAGTTGAATGTAGATTGTCTTTGTGGTGATGCGGAAAGAGACTACGCCAGAAATTGAAGGGGGGAGGGGGAGGGTGAAATAGATCCCAGACGGGGGTTAATTAGAGTTTCTGGGTTTAGAGAAACGGATTGTAGAAAAATAGCTTTACTATATACAAAGAAAGTATTATTAGCCTAAGTAAATAAATGACAATAAATAAGATGAGACCACGGGTACAAAACCTGGAGGGGGGGGGGGAGATATAAATGAGTTGACGAGGAAGAGATTCCGAGAGAGGATGTACGGTGATTGCTTCTAGGGAAAGAGATAGAGTGCAAATAACGGGGAGACTCACGTAAAACATCATTGACCGGAGACTTTGAAGACGACGAGTAAGCGGGGCCTTGTTGCAAAGTTCCACCTGCAAAATTCTTTCTTCTTCAACCTTGCTGAGAAATGAACGAGGGAGTACTCCAGACGAGAACGAAGTCGATACCCGAGTGATTGGTCCCTGTCCGTGTCTATCGTCTGTCAGGCATGAACTCTGGCCTTAGGTACGATCGAGGTCGGGTAAAGAGGTGACGTGTGGCGTTCATAGCTGGAAGCCGTTGGGAGGTGGAGCAGGGCGTACGAGACTGTACGTAGCTGATAACCAAGTCGGGGCTGTATGGTACTAATTTTTCAAAGCTTTTCCCGAGTTATTTATACTGCTTCGGCAGAAACGGGTCACTAGATGCCCCAAATAGGGGGATGTGGATCACATTAGACTTGGCGCGCCAGGGCGCAGGGAATATTCTTGGCGAGTATCAGAGGCTCGCGCGAAAGTCCTTGACACCATATGTCTGGTGCCGATCAGGCGATGTAATGGGGGAGATGGGGAACTCAACACGGATCACACGGCCACGCGCCATTGTTAAAGCGGGTCTTTGGGTTAGACTGAACAAGTCCTATTACCGAACAACTCCAAAATTATAATAATAGTAATAATACAATATGTGAGTCTCGATAACCAGGGGCTTACATACAAGGATATTAAAAAAAGGTCCCACAATGCCAAAAAGATAGTACATACGAACAAGAGAACTCATCAAAAGTATATATACAATAAAAAAGAAATAATGGCACATATTCTTACAAGGCATTACACTAAACTACAAGAATTATTCAGGAATATCTACAAAAGTAATCCATTTAACATTACATTTAACTAATGGAAAATTACTCCGGAGACAAATCCAGGGGATTTTTGCTTAATCTGTCCGCTATTCAATTTTAGGAACCCTTAATGTATACAATTTTAAATTGTAATTCTTGGAGAGAGAGGCTCCACCTCATGAGGCGACCACTATTGTTCTTAACGTTCCGTTGGTAAGAGAGGGGCTTATGGTCAGTTTCGAACATGTGCAAATTCTGATCGATGAGGGAAATCGGATCGGCGTCGAACACGGGGACGGAGTTTAAGTTCCGGAAATCGATACACATCCAGTAAGAATTGTCCACCTTCTTTATCATGACGACCGGAGGGCAATACTCCGACTCCGAGGGCTCTATAATACTCATCTTTAATACCCTACTCTACCCCCTCATTGAACACTTTTCTTAAGTTAGTAGGGAAGGGCTATGGCTTCCAACAGACAGGTTCATCGGTGGTGAGCCGAATATTGTGCTCGAACTGGACAGCACAACTAGGGGTATCCGAGATTACATCGGTGAATTGGGTGAGTAACTCTTGTAACTGGGTCTTTTGGGGTATCGAAAGCTGAAGGTTCATACTCCACCCGGTCGATGGGGAATCGGGGGTATCGGGCTTCTCGTAGTATATTTCGCTTCTCGTTCCACGAAGGCGACTTGTACCACGACAAAAGGGTCAAGCGGGTAGCTGGACTCCAAGGCAAATTCTTCGTCCAGGGCCACAAGTTGGTTGGCACAAGCGCTTCGATGGTAATTTTTAAGTATGTACACGTGGAATAGCTTAGTGCCAGACGGGTTTTGGATCAAGTAATTGACGGGGCTGGGTATCTTGATCACTGGGGAGGGGCCCTTCTTCAATTGGCTTAAAATTTTGTTGTTCTCCATCGGGAGTAGTAAAAGGACTTCTTCACTGGGTTTAAATTTTTGTTCTTGGGATTTACAGTTAAAGTAGGTTTTACACTTGCTCAATTTTGTCTCGGCGTTCTGATGCGCGATCTCAGCGCATTTTTCTAACCTTTGCCTCAGATCTAAGAGATAAGCGTAGTAGGATTGAATCTGATGGTCTAATTTCGAATTAGAGAAGAGATCCTTTAACATTACGTCCATATAAAAGCTAATATGGGGCCAAACTAAGGTTGAGCCTCTCGCACATCCGGTTACCAGTTGGGTGAAAAGGGGTTGGTAAAAAGGGATTTATCATCAGGAGCTTGCCTACGTAGTTCATTAGTTGCGACATGAATTGGCGGCCATGATCAGACAGGATTTCCTTGGGTAATTCAACGCGGGAGAAGATGGAGATTAGTGCTTCCGCGCAGGAGATGCTGTTTATATCCTTCAATGGAACGTCCTCGCGGAACCGGGTGGCAAAATCCATTAAAGTTAGCAAGTGACTCTGACCTTCACTCGCCGGGACATAGGGGTGGGGGGTATCGGACTGATGAGATCACTTGCGACAAGAGAAAATGGCTCTGAGATTAGGGATCCTCTCTGCAACCGTGCGGGCTTACTTGCCCTTTGATGGCAGTCATTTGGCAGATGTCGCAAGACCTACAGTAGCGAAGGATTTCTTCATGGAAGGCAGTTATATTTTCCTCATTAATAGTTTGCTTTTATTATTGTGAACAATATATATTACAAAACTGTATGCTAACTTGAAGCATCAGAAAAACAATAGAGTTTCAGCGGGTCTTTTTCATTAAAAACAAATCTTTTAAACTGAAGTCCTTTAATGAAATTAAATTTGGAACTTAAAGTTTTCCATTTTTTACTAACACTATCGGGTACTTTAGAATCCCAATCCAGGTTTAAATTATAAATTTCCCTTAGTGAAAGTTTTATTTTAATATAAAAGGGTTAATTAAACCTAGAGGGTCAAAAATCTGAGAAATATTTGATAAAATTTGTCTTTTAGTTTGGAATTCAGAATTTAAAATAGGAGGTTTTCTTCTTAGTATATCCAATTTGGAATTGTATATATATATATATATATATATATATATATATATATATATATATATATATATATATATATCCAAGGACTTTAGACTTTTCATTTGATGATGAAAGTTCTTTAGTTAAATGATTTAAAATTGAGTTAGAAGTAGATACCCGCTCCCTTTGGTTAAAATTACCTTTGGTCAAAAGTTGATTTGTCTCTGTAACAATCTGAACAATGTTTTCTTTAGTATGAGAAATGAACAAAAAATTGTCCACATAAAAGTCATCAATTATAGAATTTTTCAAATTTACTTCAGCATAATTCTCAATGGGATGCCAAGTATGAAATTAAGAATAAATGAAGAACTTATGAAACCGAAAATGATGGTAGTGTATCTGTACGCCAAAAAATTCCCATTCTCATATAATTAAGATGAAAATTTGTTTTTATCAGAACTCAATTTTAATTTAATCATCAAGCATGCCTTTTCTATATCAGAATGAAAAGTAGAACATTTCCACTTGTTTTGAAATATAAAAGTAGTAAATATACATATATATTCCAGCATTAGCTGCCTCATTCAGAGAAGGGCTGTTTCCTAGCTTACGTGAGGCGTTAAACACTGGCCTAACTTTAGTGGTTACCATTTCATCTTCTCTAACTACTGGCCTATGAGGAATCCGAATATGATCTTTTGTGTTGAATTACCTTCAATGGGCTCAATAATGCCTTTTTTTATCTAGTCAAGTAAAATTCTTTATATTTTTCATTATAGCCTAAATTTTATTATTATTGTAAACTTTCTTAGCTAATACTTTTGCAAGATTGTAATTTGAAGGAACATTACGTATTAATTCTTCTTTACCATGGAAGTTCATTGAAGTATTTTGCTTCTTTAGGTTGAATAGATCTCTTAACATTGTTAATATATCTCATCATATTTGGAAATTTTTTCTTTTATTCCTAATTGATCCAAAGTGAACAAGTTATCAAGCCCTTGTTCAATTTTAGACTCTTCAAAAATAATTGTTAGAAGAGAACGGTACTTTAAGGACAGCTCATGATTGAGTTTTTGTAATCATCATTAAATGCTATAGAAGAGTTGTCTGATACAAAATTCCTCTTAGCAAGTTTAGAATTGTTTTTAAAGAGCTTTGTTTTAGAATTTTAATTTGAAGTTTTACAATTTTTCCACTGGTTATGAAGTTTAATAGAGCTAAAATGCTTAGAATTTGATTTATTAGTTTTTAAAGTTGTGCTTAAAATTAGAATTATAATTGTATTTATTATCTTAGGTAGGACTTTTGGGTTTACTTTTCTATTTATTAGATTTATCACAATTATCAGAAGATGTAGAACAATTTTCGGTAACACTTCATTTTAGGGGCGCCGGTTAGGTGGGGCTGTTTATAGGATACAATTTTGGGCTACAATATGTCTTATCACGTCAGATGTGATCAATCACGGCGTTATATTTTTTGTATACGAGTATACACTGGGGGCTGTGCCCCCCAGACACCCCGAATTGATTGAAAGTCAGGATCATCGTAGGGTGGTCCTCCCGCAGTGATACCTCCCCCACGAGCAGTCATCTTGAATTTACTGGTAACCTAATGACAAACAATACTTACTTACTTACGCAAAACAATTAATTACGAAAAAATATGAAATTTGAATAATGTCATTTAAACTTAAATGGGAACCTGCGAAAAATGTACCTACGCGCTAATTGTTTAAAACGGCACCGCTGTTGCTTACTGTTTTCGTTTACATATAGGAGGGGCGGTCAATAAGTTTTGCAATTTGGATATAAGGAAACGAGATATGAGGAAAAGTGTTTTATTATTTTTTCAATATAACTACCCTCGACTTCAATGCACTTGCGCCACTTGTCCCTGAGGCTTCCAATTCCCGACTACTGTTCAATTCACTCCTGGACGGAGAGCTGTACATTTTCATCGTCCCCAAACCGGTGTCCACGCAGTGCAACCTTGAGCTGGCGGAATAAAAAGTAGTCGCTAGGGGACAGATCTGGTCTGTAGGGGGGATGGTTGAGCTCCTCGAATCCGCACTCGCGCAGGACAACTTGTGCAACTCTGGCCTTGTGGACTTTGACGACGTTGAAGTCGATTATGGGGCGTGAGGTTTCTAGGGACCCAACTGGCAGAGACTTTGGTCATGGCCAAATTGTCGTAAATGATGTTGATAACACTTCCATGTGATATTCCAAGTTCTCGCTCGATTTCTTCGACCTTCACCTGCGAATTTAGAGGATCACCCTCTCCACACGGGCCACATTTTCCTGGTTGGTCACGTCTGACGGGCGTTCTGGACGAGGGTCATCTTCAAGGGAGTCATGGCCATGGTGAAACTCCCTATTCCAGCGACCAATGGTTGCATAGGAAGGGGCGGTGTCGGTGTACACTGCAACCATGCGTTCATGGATCTCTTTTGCATCCTTGCCTTCCTTGGTCAAAAATTTGATCAATGCGCGGTGCTCAACCTTCTCCATTGTTGAAAGATTTGTGACTGACGATCTGTGATCAGTTACTGCTTCTTAAATAGACGAGGCAGGTCCTGACTTGTCATAACTTGTTCTAACACCCCCACAAACAGCTATTCCCCTTTCTCTGTTTTCCCCTACCGATTCGCAAAACTTATTGACCGCCCCTCGTATTCTATCACAACCAAGCATTACATTTTCTGAAAAATTTAAATTCGCACTGCATTTCAGGGATTTTATGGTTTCTCGATTATTTTATGCGCCTCTAAAAACTCCAAAAGTTTTTCACGGTCATGCAAAATAAATCCGAATTTAAATAACGAAGAAGTACAACTAGAGCATGATGAACCTGGAACATTTGCGCTGCAGTTCCTATTTATAGCTACGACGTTTCCAGTAAAAGCTGTTATCGTTCGCAGCAAAACAAAAAATATGAAAACAAAAAAATAGGAAAAAACAATAAGAGACATCAAGAAACCTTACCTAACTTAGAAAAAACTATAAGCAAGCCAAGGCGCAGATATTTAGTAAATAATACAAAATAAAGGTTGCAAACCCCCAAAACAGCAAAAAAATATAACGCCGTGATTGGTCACATATGAAGCTACCGTTTGACGTAATAAGACATTTATTGTAGTCTACTAACAGCGCCACCTACTGTGCGCACCTAATCTAAAGTAATACCCAATTTTCAACCCTAACCCGAGATCTATTATTAAATTCTTTGATGGAATCAATGGGTATAAAACCATATAACAATTTAATGACTTTCCCAGAAGTACCCTCTGCAAACTCAACTCTACCAATGTAAGGTAGGATATCCATTCCCAAAAGACCCTTGATTGCAAGATGATTGCCAGCAAATTTTTGAAGACATAGACTTAAGGGATAATTCTTAATTTCCATTTAGGAATTATTTGATTAATGTTTGCATATAAATTTAGGTCATCAATGCAAACGGGTTAGTTTTAATTTCATTTCCATTTGGCATCACAATTTTAGGAGAACACATCTCTCCTTGTTGCTTTATTTTAGAGTTATAAGTGATAACCTCTCTATTTACCCTCTTGAAGGACAATTTTAACTGATTTAAAGCATCTTTGTCTCTAAGGCTTATTTCAGACCCTGTATTTATTAAAAATGGAATTTGAATCATTTTGTTTTCAGAAATGACAATAAAGTTGACTACAGGACACAATATGTTATTAGAACTAGCTTCTAGCCATTCTTTTAAATTAAGATCAGTTAAAACCAAATTGGAGCATATGGGGGTGACGTGCTTAGCGTTTTTGCAAATTTGACATTTAAAGGTAATTTTCCGTAATTTCTAGGACATTCACAAGCCTCATTTACTTTACTTAAGCATTTGCTACATTGTTTAAGATTTATGGCTGTGTTAACCCTGTCACTATGCTCTTGAAATTTCTTGCATCTAACAGAGATATGTTTAGGCATTTGACAAAGTTTACAATTTCGAGAAATGTTAGTTTTGACTAGAATGGTTACTATGACTGGAATTAAATTTAAAATTATTAGAATTATTGGAAGTTACCTTTTGATAGCCCTGAGAAATGTATGTTTAGTTTTAGAATTTTGAGTTTCAGGCTTATTTTAAACTTCAGGTTTATGATTTGGACGTCTATTTAATATTTTAAATATTTCCAAGTAATTATCAAAGATATGGCTCAACTAGGGATGTCGTAGAATGACCCCCTTTTTTGTTCTAAGAGTGCTAAGAGTGCTATTTAAATATTGATATCTTAAAGACGAGAGCCGTTGGAAACACGTAAGGATATAGAGAAACGCACAATAATTTCCCAAATAAACTTATATTTTAACTTAAACAATTGAACACAAAATTTAAACATTAACCACAGCAATACTCCGAATATTATCATACACAAGAATTAATTCAATTAGTTTGATCCTATAAAATTGGTTAATTTCGCTACATATCTCAATAATATAAGATTTAGGCTTACGGACTCTACTGGAGTTTAAATCCCTCAGGAATGTTATTGTCTCATGAACCGTTCCTCCTGGCCAGATGTAGGTGGGCGGGATCACGAGTTCCTTTTGGCGAGGGTAGCAGCTAGGGGGGTCTTCAAGGACGAGAAAAATTACGGTGATTTATGCGGTACCAAGGTAGTCGTGGTCTCTCTGGTGAGAGTAAGTCAAACTTGGTTCTTAAATCAAGTTAACTTGGAGTGCGGTGTGACCACCAAGTAACGAGCTTGAGGGGGAGCTTTTCTCCTTCGTTACTTAATTCCTCATTGGCGAGGACTGAACTCGGGGAGGATCTTCTTCAAGGTCAAGGATAACGGAGGGGGGGTTTCTCTGGCGAGAACAATTTGAACTTGAAGGTCGGTTTGGTAACCAGGAACTAGCTCGAGGATGAGCTTCTTCTTAGTTCCAGTCTTCCTCAAGAGCGGGTATATCGGAGGGGGGTTTCTCTGACGAGAACAAGTTGAACTTGGTTCCTCAACCAAGTTAACTTATGAGTTCGGTGTTGCCACCGAGTAACGGGCTCGAGGGGAAGCCTTTTTCTTCTCCTTTTCTTAATTCCTAAAGGACGAGGAATGCCCCTGGTGTTTGAGATGCACCCCGATATGAGGATTCTCTCTGACGAGGGTAAGTTGAACTTAACAAGTTAACTTAACGTTTAGTTTGATAACCAGGGGCTAGCTCGAGGATAAGCTGCTTCTTAGCCCTTTAAGGTAGGGAGCCTTGCCTCTCTTGCAGGGTACTTCTTGGTTTGGCGAGCCAAGTAATCCAGGACTTCGTTACCTGGAGACTGACGTATTCTACCTCGATTTTCCTCAGGGTTCCTTATTTATACATTGTCACAACATTGGGGGAGTGCTAAGAGGAAAGGAGGCTTGATGATGGGCCCAGGATGGTTCTTATGCCAAACGGTTTTTCTCACCTAGTCTTACATCAGCTCCTCGTTAGCCTTAGAGCTTCGGAGAACACGTCTCCAATTTCTTATTTGACGTCAAATTGAGTCTCACTCTCCTGGGGAAGATCTAGGATTTTAACCTTCAGGTCTTTCATAGCGTTGAGTGGTGCGGCGCTGCGGTTACGCGCTTGACCCGACGATGGCTGGGGCCGGATATCTTTTTTTGTAATCGCCTCGTGACTCCACACCGAGAGAACGGGGGGTGAGTGACGATTTCCCTACACACCTCCAATCGAAGAAATTAATGGAGGGGTGGGAGAGGCTCCCGGGAACTCACAAAAACTAACTCAACCTAGTCGAGATTATCAAAGTTGTATTTCTTTGAGCCCTCTCTTACATCAAGTTTCCTTACACATGAGCACCCTTGCGCGCGTTTACACAGGCAATGTTTCGAACTAGACCTACTCGCAATACCATTTTACATGAAAATAACAAAACCTTAATTCGTCGATTACCCGCATAAAAAAAAACCAACAAAACAAGCTACTTCCTTACATTTCTAAGCTTTTGGGAACTTAAATCCTACCGAAACCTATTAAAAATTCAAACAAATGAAAACATGATTTTACGCTTATTAGGTACTGAAATAACCCTCAATGATATTTCGTCTCCGCCTATAGAGCAGGGGTACTTTATCGGCTCCTTTGATGTAGCTAATAATAAAATGGTGCTCTAATACCAATACTTAACCGCGCATTAGTCGGCCGTTCGGGTTATTGAGTCTACCTAAGTATGTTACTAAATGGTAGCGGTATTCAAACGTACTCGAATTACCCTTCTTATGGTACTTGACTACCTTTAAACTGAACATTTTGGCTAGAGCGGCCTGTTGCAGCGGGGCATAATTAATGAGAACTTGAGTCCCATAATCCTTTTTTATCACGGTAAACTGTAAGATCAAGTGTGGGTTCGATCTTTGGGGATCGAAAAACTTTTCCCTACGAGGTCGTTAATGGGCGTGGTGCTCCTTACGAATTGGCGTATTAGCGGTAACTCCGCCGACGTTCCGTTCGGGCAGGAGACTACTAGGGGTAGGGGATACTTATCCGCGTCTACCATTTGACTAGTTTTATCTGGGTGTATCGCAATAACACATCTTTCCTCCTTCCTTATCAACTCCTTTGACTTGGTTCTCTTCGCAGGTAGTTTTTTTCACCAAGTCTTACATTGGCTCCTCGTTAGCCTTCGAACTTGGGAGAAACACGTCTCCAATTTCTTGTTTGACGTCAAATTGAATCTCACTCTTCTGGGGGAGATCTTACCTGTTAACCTTTTGGTCTTTCATAGCGCCGAGTGGTGTGGCGTTGTGTTTAGGCGCTTGACCCGACGATGCCTGGGGCTGGATGTCTTTGCGGTAATCGCATCGTGACTCCGCTACGAGAGAACGGGGGAAGTGACGATTTTCCTGCAAGGGATAAGTGGCCCCACATCTACGTGGGTAACTTTTCACAAACAATAATGCTTAAACATATAAATCCAGGAGATTCTGGTTCTAAAAGGTTTAAATTTAATTTTAAAAGATCCTGGATATGATATCTCAGGGTATTTATAAATGAGAAAATTGATCCAAGTTATGTACCAAAAGCCAATGAACTATTTTCAATAAAGTATCATTAACTACCTAAATATTCTTCTTTAAAAAGTTCCTGATTTCCCAAACTTCCATGTATTTTGCCTTCTTCATCACCTATTGGTAGATGTTCCACCAATTCATAAGCTGTTCCTTCTAAAGAAGATCTTAAATACTTCAATTCTTTGACACTTAGAAACTTGAGGAAAAGCAGCTATTATATTGTCAAAGGAAGTCTTAAAATTAATAAAAGAAAAGGGATCATCCCTGCTATCTTTAATTTTTTCAATTTAAGTTCGGGTAATTTAAGATTGAATTTATTTGTTTCTTTAGCTTGATTGAAGGAAGCATTTGAACTTACAGTTAGATTATCAGATTCATGATTATCAGGTTTAATTAAAGATTTAAGCGCGTCGATTTGCCTCAGGCAGCTCAACTGATATTCAACAATATCGGATTCGATTTGATCAGAATTCTCTCCTTTTTCTATATTTCTAAATATTAAGTCATTTTGAATTGTTTTCAAATCACAAAAATATTTTCAATTTCCACAATAAAGTCTTGAGTGTAATCTAAAGTTGGAGCCTCAAGCTTTTCAAAAGCGTCGAGGGACTTAGTTATTAAAGATTTTATTATTCTCGCTTCAATGCTTAAATTCTCATCAGACTCCATGATGAAGTATTAAGTTAGGTTTAAATAGGCCTAATTAAAATCTTAGAAGAGAAAAAAATTAAATTTAAGTTTCAAGTTGAAGGGTAGTAATTGTTAAATTAATTGTGTACAGTACGGATTACTGAAGCACTTATAAGCTCAAGTTACAAATGATTAAATTACAAAAGTGAAGTATAGAGTACCATACACCCTACACTGCATATCCCTAACTTACAAACCTAGCTCAAGTCTCAAGTTAGGACCTATGAAACAAGGCAATAAATCAAATTAAAAACCTGAGAAAGTTATAAATTTGCCTTTCACTCATAATAGGCAGAAGCCTACTTATAATAAAGAAAGAAAAATGTTAAGGGCCCCTTGGAGTAAACTTTGCAAAGTATTTGCAAACTAACTCTTTAATTTAAAAAGGTGATTTTTTTAGTATTTGAATAATAATTTCAACTTAGTTTGGTTATGATTTTTGTTTTTTTTATCAAAGTTCAGAAATAAATATGAGTATCGAAATTTTGTGATTTTTTTTCAAACCCAAAGAATTAAAAATAGTGAAGTTCAGAAAATTTATTTGTATATATCTTCTATGAATATATTTCAGCAACGTGATATTTTTTAAAGGGGAAAAATTTTGTTTAGAATTCCTTTTTAAAATTATTATAATTAGCGAAGTTAAAAAATTGATAAAAATTTAACCAAAGCTGCTTTTTTTTAGATTTTAAATTTTAATTTAAGTAGCGAAGTGTAAGCTTCCCCTTCGTTTTGACCAATCGCGCCTGCGCAGAAACCAGGAGCTCTCTGACGTTGGAAGGGCCGCTACCTACGAGGAATTCCGTTCCCTTTCCTGGGACTCCGACGCCAGCTTCCTTCTTTCCTAGACTAATGCCGCTTTCACTCTCTCCTCAAGCGAGGAGGCAATTAACCTATCTCCCTTCCGTTTCCCCTTGACTCCCCTTTCTCCTCCAGGTGTCCGTGACTAAGCCCCCTTGGGCTTCCCCTTGGCTGACCCTGTCTCACCGATTCACCGTGCCATAGTGAATGGGCCCCCTAAGGTACTCTAACGGACGATCCTATCTCACCCATCCGCGACTCCCGGTCCCAACCATCGAGATCCGAGAAGAAAACAACTTCAATTTGGTCATCGGCTCCCCCCTTGTTGAACTCAGAGACTATGTTCAGCTAGCCGCGGCTGAACTAGGGGCTTTGGTCATCGAGGACCACCCTATCCCTGCGAATTTAGTTCATATTCTGCAACCTGGGCTCACTGTCCCTCCAGTCATCGAAATACCTGCACACGACGTGTCTCCTCCACCCTCCTCGGTCTCCAATCACCCGTCGGAGTACGATTTCCTTCTTGACGCCCTTACTGCTTTACCCGACATTATGATAGGCCCTCGAGCAATGGTTACCAGAACAAGCATAACGACGACGCAATTAACAATGACAACCAGAATAAGAACGACGACCGTCGGGACAATGGAAAGCGCCACGACCCTGCGTAAAGAGACCCGGGCTTTGTCAGCCCTGGCATGGATCCACTTGAACACGAGTTCTTCGGGCTGATCCTGACGCCCTGTTGGACGTGGCCCTTCCTGGTACCTTCAAAAGGCTGCCGCCCGTTAACCACCTCCTCAAGGCGTGCGAGGCTTCGGTGTTAAAATATTCATCGATAAAAGGTATCACCGTTGGGTTTCCTCATCCCCTACTAACTTCCCCGTTCTCCTCCAGCTGCTCGACCTGGGAATTATAGAAGAAACCCCCTCAGGTATCTCGTTGCAACCAAGTCTTCTGTGTCCCAAATCCTAACGGCTCTGCTAGGCTCATCTATAACATGGACCACAAAGAGGACTTCTTCAAGCCTGCTTCATTCCGCCTTCCCTCCCTCACCAAGGATCATTACTCTTGCACCCCCAAGAACTGGGCAGCTAAGGTAGACCTCAAGGACGGGTTGTAACACGTCCCTATCCACTTCAAGGCTCGTCACTGGTTTAGGATCAAGTGCGCTGGCAGGAGCTCTCGTTTTACATGCCTGACAATGAGTTTCGCTGGAGCCCCCATTCCTAATGCCGTCTACTCTCGGTGCCGGCATGAGCGCCTTCGTCCGGTCCTTTAGTTGCAGGTCCTTCTGCTACTTCGAGGATGTCCTGGTCCTGGGTCCCCGCCGTGCCGTCCGTAAATGCATCCATGCCCTCCTCTCTGTATTCTTTAATATCAATGAGAATAAGAGCATGCTGTTCCCTTCCACGACTGTGACTAACCTCGGGGTTCCCCTTAACCTTAAGAAAAGTCACCTGGCCAGCATCCTGGAAATTTGCAACAAAACAAGACAAGCTCTCCGTTTTGCGTGTAACAAAGCCATCTCCGCCCGCTCCTGGACTCGTTTCGCGGGCCTTCTCAACTTTTCGCTCCCCCTCCTGGGCCTCCCGATCTTCTGGATACATATGTGCCTTGACCAGACTTTCATCCCGACCGTGGCAAGATCCCTCCTCTTGATCCCATTAATCACCTCTTTATGGCGCTGCTCGAGGGGCCGCTCGTGGGGGCCTTCTGCAGGTCTTGACTGATGCCAGCTCGGGTCATCGGGTTCTAGCATCGGCATCCCGCTTCCCCTCGGCACCACGAAAAACATCTTTGTTAGCGAGTCCATTGGCGTAGGATAGGCCTTCTGCTATTCCCCAAAGCTCGCCTTTATACAGACAACATGGGCGCCTTCTTTAATACCCTTCGGGGTAAACTCCCCCCCAAATTCTCCGCCGCCTCTCTCTAAGCTCCTCAAGTAACCTTTTCAGCACTTTTCGTTGATGGTGCCCTAGCCTCTCCTTCGTCCGATCCACCAGGAACAAGGCCGAGTTCGCCTCCAGACTCTTCGAAAACCCCTTTACTACTTTAGCCTGGCTCGCGCCGACCTCCGACTCCTGAGTATAGATAGAGATCGGTATCACCTGGAGGCTCATGGACGTTTTTGCTTCCGCGCTTGGCTCTTCGCTTTTCCCGCCCTTCCCTCCCTGTTCCTGTTGGTTTGTGCACCTCCTTTCCAGTTCCCTGGGTTTGTTCTAGTTCCCTGTTTAAGTTAAGGCCCTTTTCTAAGGTCCATTCCCTTGTTTGTTAATTCTTATTTTCTTATGTTAACGGCTTTTTCCGAGGACTTAAACCTGTACTTATTTATTAAAGGAAGGGTTCCTCTCATCCTTAGTCTCAAACTTGTACTTGTTTATTAAAGAAAGGGTTTCTCTCATCCCTGGTGGGAGGCATGAATCACAAACCTTGTATTTGTTTCGTTCGGACCAATCACGCGCCTCCACCCAGATATGGATCCTGGGGCAGCAGTTCTAGGTTGGGTAGCAGAGGCGGAGCGGCACCACGAGGAACGTCTCCAACGTGCGCAGTAGTTCCTTCAAGACGCCGCCGATAATGTTTTCGTTTCTTGGCGCCTTCGTGTAGCGCGACTGCGCAGAAACGAGCACCTTCCTGACGTTGAAAGATCCTCTACCTACGAGGAATTTCCTTCCCTCTCCTGGGACTCCGATGCCAGCTTCCCTCTTTCCTGGAATAACGTCCCTTTCGCTCCCACCACAAGCGAGGCGTCCTCGGCAATTAACATATCCCCCTTCCGTTCCCCCTTGTTTCCACTCTCTCCTCCAGGTTTCCGTGACTGAGCCCCATTGGGTTCACCATTGGGCTCCCCTTTGGCTGACCCTCTCTCACGGATTTACCACTCACCTTGCCATAGTGAATGGGTGCCCTTGGGTATTCCACAGGACGAACCTATCTCACCCATCCACGACCTCCCGGTTCCTACCATCGAGATCCGAGAAGAAGACAACTTATATTTGGTCATCAGCTCCCTACGTGATGAACTCAGAGACTATGTTCAGCTAGCCGCCGCTAAAATAGGGGCTCTATTATCGACGAAACTCCCCCCCTCCAGTCTAGTATTTACTCATTTTAAAACTAATTACACTAAATTATATAGTTGTATTTACTAAACTTGTTATGTTCAACGGTATTAAACTTATCGAGGGACTTAAGAGGGTAAACCCACCTTTAGTTAAATTTTAACTATAGTCGTTATTTTTTTTACCTTGATTTAAACTTACATCACCTTCAATAATTACTTTCAATATTTATTAATATTACCCCTACAATGTGTGTTTTAATAAAATTCGAAGGACCCGCCAATAGTTAAGACCCCGAATACTACTTTGTTCTCAACGTCGGATGGCACGTTTTAATTTTTTCCCAATTTTGTCCCGCGCACTTAAAATGATTGCAATTAATTTTCCGTAATATCTATGAATATAAATTAACGTATACTAAAGGAATGATCCCCTTAGCGGTTTAATGATAGTATAAAAATATTCGTACATATTTGCCCCATTACTCAAATTATAATTGTAAAGCGGAGAAAGTAATAACACGTTGAAGAATAATTCTTTAACCTATTAGGATTGCATCATTTTCACTCTACTTCATTTTTATATTTATTTTTATCTGGTTTTCTTACTTCTTTCGTTTTTCTCCCTGCTTCACGACCATCAAAGGCTATGCATTTGTCAGTTGATTATGACTCCAGTTTACCTGAAAAAATCCGATATAAATCATTCACATTCCAGACACGTGGCGAATATTTCCTTCTTTGAACTGTAAATTTCTTGATTTTTTTTTTCATTTGATAGAAAGAGAAAACGAATGAAAACCCCCCAAATCTTTCAGCGCCAACAAAGAGAATGGGCAAAGCGTAAATACTTTGGATAGTTTACAGTTAAATTTTCAGTCTATTTCCCAGGAAGGCTTGAGAAATATATTAAAGGCAATTTGGGGGCAATGAACTATCAACTATTATTCTAATAATACCTATTGATTTGTTGAATGGCACATTGCTTAATAGTATATTGCAGGGAATACCATATGCTATATAAAGTTGTTGGTCGGCTTTAGAAGAAAAATACATCATATACAAATATTCTTTGGTAAAATTCTTGCCATACCAAAAACACACACTTTGCACGATCATAACACAAAGCTCCAAGAGATGATAAAGGAGTTATTGAGAAGTATTGTAATTTTAGGAGATGGTTGGAGACCAATAAATGATAAGATATTTATCCATTGAAAGATAGACATGTAGTTTCTGCCCTATAATAAATAATAATAATTCTTAGAATATTTTCAGATCTATATGATTAAACAATTAAATGAAATTTACTCTCTTGTGTAATGTAAGGGTGTCCCACCTTATACAACTCATTTTTAGAAGAGAGAAAATTCTTGTAAATTTTGTTACAAAATTTCCGAATTTACTTCGAGTAATTTAAAAATAACTTTTAAAGCTTATGCCTTTTTAATTTAAGTTAGAGTAAAACGACCTTGCGATTTTTAGACCATTTTAATTAATCTTGTCAACACAAGGACTTTTTTAAGAAATTAATGCTGAGGATTTTTCTAAATACATTTTTTTAAATCCCTTCGTTGGTGATATAGCACATGAAACATATATAAAGCATATCCTGCTTTATGAAGAAAAGAAAGATTATAGCATCACTTTAGCACTAAAGAGATTACACACAAATGGCTGAAAATATGCTCTATATTCGAAATCAAAATCTAGAAATCGGCATAAGGAAATTAATTTTTTATGTTATTAAGTCTCTTATAGAGTCTAATCCTTAGCAGTATGCACGAAATATGGCAGAAAGTTTAAATATAAGTTATGAAATTACGCATAAACAGGTTATAAAAATGGCAAAATGAACAAATTATTGTATTTGTTTCACATGAACTGAGTTAATATTTAAATCCTATGAATATTTATTCAAATCTATTGGCTGAAAATGCATTAACTCCATCTCGGTACAAAATCGCTATGAGTGATAATAGGGTGTTCTTTCCTAGAATATTAAGAACAATAAATTATTGTTTCATTGTAATTTAAACACATTCATACTCGTCGACATGCTCTTCCACAACATAACTTTATCCTCTGCATTTACTGCGATGTCAAATCAGTTATTCGTTATGAGTTCTTAAAAAATAATCAAATAGTTCAGCAAAAATATGTTGGTTAAATGCAAAGCTTGAATAAAGTTCTCGGAAGAAACGTCCTTCATTGCTCTAATGTAAGATTCTCGTCCTATTCCATAGCAATTCACTTTCATTCTTGGCAGGTTTAAACCAATTAAACAAAAGTTTGAGGTATAAGAGGTTTATAACGTCTGCACAATAGGGATAGACTTGGATTTGATCGTAAAGTGGATTAGATGTTAAGAGGCGGTCGAATGTATTATGCGATATTCCCATTGTTTTGTTGTAAGACATTTGACGTTAAATATTTCCCCGTAAAAAGGACCAATTAGCTAATAGTGTCATTGTATAAGTGGAAAGGAAAATCCAATAACTACAATGGAAAATGACTGGTAAATGTTTGAGGCAAAAATATAATACAGCCTGAAAGAGATATAACAGATTGAATGTTAGAGGCTGACCAATATGGGTTTAAATCAGGCAGGATCAGTGTATGGAGAAAGCTGGCTTATAAAGCGATTAATAAGAATTTTAATGTATATAGTGATGTTACTGATCTTGAGAATGTGTTTAATCGTAGATTTAGAGAAACATTATAGCTGAATCTATGAATGCATGGCGTATCCTGAAAAAGAAACTATTACTTCGGTTGGAAGAGAGGAGAGAATAGGTATTTTATGGTGTGATGTTAGTTGTGAAGAAAGTGGTGAGATGGCTTAATCTAAAGTGATAAGGTAAGCATCTTCAAAAAATCTTTTTTTTTCTAAATTTCTTAGGTTCTGTCCATTTTTTCCTGCCTTTTCACTTGAAAAAAAAATCATAAGTATTTTGACATAAGAGGGGAAGTCCTTAAGTTTTGCAATTCGGATATAAGGAAAAGTGTTTTATTATTTTTCAATATAACTACCCTCGACTTCAATGCACTTGCGCCACTTGTCCCTGAGGCTTCGAATTTCCGACAACCAGAAATCTCTCGACTGCTCTTCAATCCACTCCTGGACGGCGAGCTGGACATCTTCATCGTCCCCAAACCGGCGTCCACGAAGTGCAGCCTTGGGCTGGCAGAATAAAAAGTAGACGCTAGGGGCCACCCTGGACTGTAAGAAAAATGGTTGAGCTCCTCGAATCCGCTTTCGCGCAAGGCAGCTTGTGCAACTCTGGCCTTGTGGACAGGAGCATTGTCGTGGAGGAGCAGGACACCACAAGTCAATTTGCTGCGCCGCTTCTAAGGGATGCACTTCTTTAACCCAGCCAGTTCCTCGGCGTAATATTAGCCTGTGATAGTTCTTCCACGAGGCGCATAGTCCACCATCAACACTCGGTCAGAATCCCATAAGCTGGTGGCTATGATCTTCCAGGCTGAGGGTTGGGTCCAGATCTTGATGGGGGTCGGAGAGCCCCTGTTCTTCCCGGCCATGCTTTCAAGCTCTGTCTCTAAATCCCAGTGATGGACCCATGTTTCATCAACTGTCACTATGCGTGACACTAATCCCACCTGTCTTGGTTGTACAGGAGCAACAGCTCCCCTGAACTTTGACCAAGTTGAAGTCGATCATGGGGAGTGAGGATTCGTGAGGTTTCTAGGGACCCAACGGACAGAGACCTTGGTCATGGCCAAATTATCGTGGATGATGTTGATAACACTTCCATGTGATATTCCGAGTTTGCGCTCGATTTCTTCGAACTTCATCCGTCGATTCATAGAAAGGGGCGGTGTCGGTATACACTGCAACCATGCGTTCATGGATCTCTTTTGCATTCTTTGCTTCCTTGGTCAAAAATTTGATCAGTGCGCGGTGCTCAACCTTCTCCATTGTTGAAAAATTTGTGACTGACGATGTGCGATCAGCTACTGCTTCATAAATATACGAGGTAGGAGCGTGCGGCTGCAGGTCCTGACTTGTCATAACTTGTCTTAACAGACCCCACAAACAGCCATCCCTTTTCCTCTGTTTTGCCCTACCAATTCGCAAAACTTATTGACCACCCCTCGTATCATGTTAAAATTTGACACAAGGAGCTTTATATTTTTGATCTTGAGATTGGCCAAAGAGACCAGTTTCGGGATCTCTTTATTCATGTTTTGCACAATAACTTAATTTAGAAGATTAGCCAAGACTTTGTTAGAAAAGAAATTGCATAAAATTATTTAATAACGATAATAATAGCTAGCTATTGTTTTTCGGGAAATATCATGAACTCAATCAAAATCTAAAAAAAAAAATCTACAATTTACAACTTCACAATGTCTTTAAGCAACGAGGTTAGGAAGCTTTGTGTCGTTCAGTTCATATCTCAGATCCACCATATATGTCCATTGGTAGGCGTCAACTCGACCATCTACCATATCTTCACTGAAATTTTCCAGGCTAGATAGACAACTAGTGTTAATGAGAATGGCATTAACGTGGGTGACTCAGCTGACAAGAAAACGAAGCTAACTCAAAAGACATGGATTACCATTAGCGTAATCCTAGATGTTTTCACCATCAATACACCCTGACTAGTGTGACTTTAAAGTTTCTACTGTATGTCATAGAATGTGATATTATCTGTAATACAGACATTCAAGTTCCTGCCATCCTTTCTTCTACCTTGAATCTCAAAGGGCTGATCTGGATAACTTCATCTCAATCATAAAAACCTGTCCAGGTAAAATATCACTCAGAGTCACATGTCCAAGGTGTGTGCAAAAAAGAAATGCAAGCTGCATTACTATGGATGGATAGTGACTCAAATATGTCTTGAGCAGTGAACCCAGATGTAGCTCAGAGACCTAAGCTATGCTAGTGGCTAGTCTTATTTTATAAACTGATATTATTTTATTAGGAAGACTTGTCATTGACATTTTTTCTGGTACAGCTTAGTCAGCGTCTTAAATGGATTTACTGTATACATGGTAACTTATAGATACTTTTTACCTTGTTTTAGACACTACATTAATTAACAGTGGAAGTTTATTGAGGTGCTGCCAAAAAACTAGATTTACTGTTCAAAAAAAGTTGGAATATTGGCCTGTGTACAACACATTCTGTAAAAACTAGTAGAAAAGGTGGGAAAAGCTGCTTGGGGAGGAGATGGCTAGATAACCCATAGTATTAGCATATTATTGATGTTCAGACGCACTTTTCAATAGAAACCCCCCAAATACTAAGTATCAAATTTAAAATGCTGAAGGAAAAGAAGACCGGTAAATAATTCCTCAAAGATACACTCACAGCAGACAGGCTTCCAAGAGCCGAATAGATGAAATAAATCAACAAAAAGTCATTGTTCTTATGGAAATGCCTCCTATAGGTATTCAGTGGAGTTAATCAGGCAAATCCATGACCAGAATCCTGTACTCAATGAAAATGCTGTTGATTTCAGTTCACTCCAACCTCTTATCACCAAACCTTCCTGCGAGCGTTCTACACTCCTGTATGAATGATTTCAATATCTTCTGCAGACGAATGCTCTCGTAAAAGATCCAAGTCTAATCTAGGATATGTTTAAATATACAAACGCTGACCCAGACATTCCGGATGCATTACATAATAAGAGAAAAAAACCTAAATCGTTACTAACGTAGGAATTTCACGCCATTTATCCGTTTTAGCATGGATTGTCTGACACATTGAAGCACGACATTGCTACTGACTTAGAAGCCCCTGAAAAGCCAAAGAGATTCAGAACAGGGAAGACAATATTACGGCGAGAAAAGTGAAGACTAACCTTTTGTTGATCTCAATAGTCTGAATCGCATTTCTTGCTGCACACAAAGTCTTGAATAAAGACTTGATCAAAAATAAAGACATCAAAACAACGTTGGACTTTGTTAAGCGTTAAGAATCTGAAAGCATGAGTGTTATTGTTGAATATGATCTCCAAACAGATACTAAGCAACGGGACTATTTCCTTCAAGATGTTTAGTTCCACAGACACTGATTTAACAGCTTCCAAACAAAAACTATCAAAAACATTGTTAAACATAATTATAAAATTAATCCTAATGTAATGTTTTCACTCCTTGAGAGATTATTTCTGTAAAAAGTGTAAATTTAAAAGCTATGTCATGAAAACGAATTATGTGATATTTTTGAAAACTTTGTATGTACAAATGTGTCATTTAAAATTCCTAGAGAACAAGAGAAAAAGTGAGAGAACGAGAGAACAACACAAACAAGGACCGGTAAAGACCCTAAGTTCGGGTCAAGGCAAGTCCTCTTACATACGGTGTTAAAGTACCATATCTAATGTTACTGTATCATGCTATTTTTAACATGCTGTTCTTTTAATTAATTCACTTTTACGGTGCACACTGATCTACATGTGTACCATTTGGAATTTTTGAACATGCTGTTTTTTCAGTATTTAACTATTTCAATTCTACCGTACACACTTATCTACATGAGTGCTGTTTTTACATGAAGGTTCAGTTCTCCTTCAAATGCCCGAACACACTTCAACAAACCAGGGGGTAGCGTGACATGACATTACTCTCTTCTCCCGCAGGATCGCCTGCTTGTGATGAAAATAATATACGTAAGTGACAGACAGAAAAAGGAAAAGGAATATTTACCTTATGGTGGATAGGATATATTGTCTTTTAAGATTTATTTCCTTGCCTAATTTTGGTACTTGTGTCACGTCCTCAGCAGTAAAAACGCTCGCAAAGTGCTCATTAAATATTTTAGCAATTTGCTCTGGGATCTTCGTCCTAACACCATCTTTAATTCTGATTGGCCCCATTAAACCCTTTATGTGCTTTCTAGTGTTTACGTAACTAAAAAATTTTTTAGTTCTTGCTTGGAATTTAAGGCAAGATCTTTTTCATATCTCATCTTAGCTTCCCTAACCGCACTCTTTCCCAGAATTCGAGAGTGTATGTATCTTTTTCGATTTGTTATCGTTTGATTTTTTAAAAAATTGATAGTTTTTATTACTCTCCCGAATTAAATTAATTATTAAAGGGCAAACCCGCGGTGCTCTCTTTAACTTCTCATTCTTTTGGCGTATGTACTTAACTAACTCTGAATCCACAGTGAGCAGAGTTTGCGGTAGTTCCGAGTACTAACCCTGTTCTATCCTATTATATAAATATCTTTTCTAGTTTATCTTTCTAATCCGGTGGCGAAATTGGAGACGCGTCTCCATAAGGACCGAAGATCCATCAGAACCAGAGGTGGGACGCTCTGAGAAAATCCGGTGGAGAAAGAACCTTCATGCGGCCCGTTCACAAATCCCCCCTACAACCTCTACCCCAGTGGCGTGACGAAGTATATATACCAAACACTTGTGAAAAACGGGGTAGAATACGTGAGTCAGCAGGATACGAAGTTCTCGGCAAGAAACCCGGGCTACCAAGAAAGGGACGAATAAGCAGCTCATCCTCGAGCTAGTTCCTGGTTATCAAACCGAACTTTAACTTAACTTGTCCAAGTTCAACTTATTCTTGTCATAGAACTTTGACCCCCATCCTGGTGTAGCACAAAGCACCGAGATAGTTCCCGCCCTTGAGGAATACCAGAACTAAGAAGAAAAAAAAGCTCAACTTCGAGCCCGTTCCCGGTGGTCACACCGAACTTTAAGTTAACTTGATTTAAGAATCAAGTTAAACTTATTCTCGTCAGAGAAATCCCCCCCACCTCCTCCTATCCTGGTACAGCCTAAAGCAGAGAGATAATCCTCACCCTTGAGGAAGATCTCCGAGTATACTCCCTCCATAACGCCCCTAAGTCTGAGTATTCAAGTTTTGGCACATCGCTAGCCAGTGCGAATTATTCCCCAGAATAATCCAAAGAGGAGAAAGGAACATTCTTTCACAATCCCGTGGTGATATCCCTTCATGCCGAAGGCGAGTGGATCCCCCATCTGCCACTAGCAAAATGCCTCTGTTGTTTTCAAAGTTATTCCGTCCGCCACCAACCATCTGGCCGTGGCACGTGTCAACGAGCCAACAAGATTCCTGTGTTGTCTGAGCTCATTGAGTTCAAGGTTAGACTCAAACCTGTCGCAAGAGGAACAAAGGTATTTAAACTCCAGTAAAGGCAGTTAGCACTTTTAAATATTGTAGGGAACGGTGGGTCAACCGTCACTATAATTTTGAGAGGTAAATTTAGAAAGCATCAATTAAAATTTATTGTAGTCATTTCTGTATATTTAGTGTGTATTATTTCTTTGGTTCATGTGTAATTTTTTTTGTTTTAATTAAGTTTTGGTTTGTTTTAGGAACTTTTTATTCTATCCTCGAAATGCTAAGTACGGCACAAGGAACCCTCAAAGTTTAAAGAAGTCAATAATCAAGATAATAATAATAAACATATTTAGCACTTTTAGAGAGATATACGTTAATCAGGGACTTTAGGGGGGGGGGGTAGTACGTAAACAACCCATATGTACGAACTGCCTTCCATCACTTGGTCCTTCCTAATACTACAACATTAATATTTGTTGTCAGGTGTGAGAGCTGCTCCCTATACCACGTCAGTATAAATGTAGCAATTTTGGACAGACTGGTATTTTTTTCTTTTTCAAGCGATTGAAATAGATTCGGCCAGAAGATTTTCAAAAATAAAACAGATGTATTCTGCTAAATAGGCGCTAATTTCACTGCTTTTCATAATATGAATCTACTCACAAGTTTCATAGAACTTGCTATCACGCTAATTTTGTATGAAACTTTGTGACCAAGATAATGCTTGTGAATCACATATGGTATGCAAGACTTGCACCGAATATTTGCGTCGTTGGATAAAGGAAAAGAAAAGTTGAGTGAAATGTGGAATTCCCGTAGGTTCGATGGAGCTGAAAAACCTTGGCACTAATGCTAATTTTGCGCTAGTGATTTGACTAGGACCAAGAAAAAGAACAGGAGCATCCTCAAGTATCCTGATCTTCAATCAGTTCGTCGTCCAGTAGCTCATTGTGCCGAAATTCCATGACCTCTTGTTGGAAAACTATCTACAATTACTAACAAAGTTGGCTCCAATATTGAAGAAAATGAAGAAGAAGGAATTGCTCTTGATAATGATGCTCCACATTTTGATCTCCTAAGAGATCTAAATGGTCTAGTTCTCTATCATACCTTTTCATACTTCTCTGCCAAACTGTTAACACCCTGATTGAAAAAACGTCCTTTTATCTGACAGTGCTCACATTTACTTCTATCTCAGCAGACTGCAAAATTAACTGAGATTTTCTTCGGCCAAAATGACTTTGTCTAAGGTACAGATATTGCGCAGCTTCTTCTTAAGCCTGGCTTGTCCCAGTAGAAATTCGGAGATTGAAGAATGTTTAGAGATACAATGGTAACCAGTTTGCATCTGTACCCCTTGCCAATGATCGAGCTCAGCATTAAAAGAAGCAGAAAGAAGAACTGTTATGTATTTCAGGAATTGATTTCTTTTAGAGCAACAAACGTCATAAAATACCACTGGTGGACAGAGACAGGACACGCTCCAACCACATCACAACAAGCTCAGCTTGATCAAACTTCACCAAAGCTCTGAACAAAGATGGTGGCTGCTTCACTTACTTGTGCGGGGCATTTTTTTGATTAACCATGAAGAAATTGAAATCTGGTATCTTTGAGAGTTCTCAACTCCGTCAGCTTATGAGGGATCTAGAGTTTGAAAAGACAATAAACAAAGTGGAACTGAGAGCGTACAATGCTATTCTTCTGGTCGCAAATACTTTCTTTCCAACGAAAATGCCAGGAACTACATAGAACTTGATACCAATATGCTGACTACTTTAGAAACCTCGAATACATTAAGTGCATCTAAATACATAACATTCTTAAATCAAAGTAAAATCAGTAGCTGAAATTTTTCCATTTAGAATGAAGCAATGGAAATTACTAGAGTAAAAAGGCAACATATCTGTTTAGCGGATAAAACACGATGAATTTGAAAATTTACTTTGAAATTAGCGTGATTCAATTTCCACAAAATTTGTAAGGGTTTGTTTACTGATGTTTTGAAGCATAGTGATCACATGCCAAAACTAAGGGAATACTAATATTGTTTTGCATTAAAAGCTCACGAGTCAATTTCACCAAGTGCTTTAGTTCAGTCTCTAGCTGGAACCTCCAAGCATCCTCCATCGAAAATTTAAATCTTTGCTCAATATTTGCCGATAGAGGGTTCCTCCATTGTTCCATAAAATAAATCTGTTCAACACAAATGCTCCCATATCCATGTTTGAATTTTCCGATGCTAATCTTACCATCATAAACGGTTTCATCAGGGTGCCAAACGGGGAGAGCTGTATTATAGCCAAGGTTCAAATTTATTTTGATCATACATAAGCACATTCATCCTCCCAAAAAATTCTTCGGAAAAAGTTATTTCCTAATTATAAAAAATCCGTACTGGGATTTTCGAATATTTTTGATGGGTAGTGCGAAAAAGGTGCCAATTAGTGTGAAAAAAATTCGTGTTAAAACATTTTGCTCTTTGACTATACTTTTAGCCTGGGTATCGAGCTTGAAAATGGAAAATTTCTTTAAAAGGAGCCAAAATCTAGGTAAAACCCGAAATATCTATATGCGAGAAAATTATTTGCGGGTATTACACATAATAATAATTTATGTTTATATTTTATGTATGCAAAAGTTTTTAATTGAATAACTATATCTTCAGCTGGCGTAAGCAGGAGTACAAAATAAAATATGCCACATTTTCCACTAAAACTGCAAAAATTGCCCCAGATTTAATTTAATCGAGAAGTTGGCCGGTAGTTCCCAAACATTAGTCTATAACAGGTAGTGGCAATTACCTTTGGCAGTTACCCAAACTTGCTTCGTCTGAGGTCCTCGTTATCCCCTTAATTAAAATATTGCTTCATCTGAAATTTTTCATTTGAAACTTTCGTGCAAAGTTTTCTTTCATTTTTGCAAAGAAATATCACTTTTTATGCACTTTCCCTATAGCTATAAGATAGTTGATGGTAATTAATTTAGTAATAAATAAAAATACTAAGGCAATAAATACACTAACCAAAGAACTACATTTGAAACAAATCGCTCACAAAGTTCTTAGTGCGAAAAATGATAACGCTTTAGTGGCCCTATAATTTCATCAAAATATTGTGTTTTTGAGGTAAGGGCTATCTGCAGATCGTTTACTGGAGTCCCTTGATTTATGTATGCTATTTTTATATTTGCAAGGGCAGAAAATCTTTGCTCACACAAGTATGTTATAGCAAACGGAAGCAACATTTTGTTGCTTATGAGCAATCAAGGGGAAACGTTTTCTCTGATATTGACATCCAATATAAAGCATTTTGAGCTTCCTTGCAAGCCCAAAGTACCAAAACCGCTTCTGCCAATCAGTCCTACTCCTAGGGTATTTCAGCACTCATACAAGCGAAAGGATTCAAGACCCAACTTACAGCCTTTTTATCAACATTTAGAAAATACTCTGACATACGTTCGCTTATTTTCGCAAAGTGACTGGTCACAATCAATTTCACATCATCAAACACAACGTCAGAGTCTTTCAAAAACTCTCCCTAGGTTGAGAAATTAGAGTTTTACATTTGTTCAGCCTTCTGGAGCCACATCTCAAGTTTTGACTTTAATGCAGTCATTTTCCGCTTGCTGAGATGATGTCAATTTGTTTTCGTTGTTAGTCATTCTTCCGAGAATTCACATGTTCGAAGATATCGACCAAATAAGCAAAATGTGAAAGACATATGGAATCACGATAAGACTGTGTAAACTTTTCTTTGTTCTCAAGTAGAAAGCTCTTTATTTTGTCTTTCAGAATCCATACTCGTTTGAGAACATTTCCACGGGATAGCAACCTAGCCTCTAAATGATACAACCGGGTGTAAAATTGCCACTCTAAACCTTTACAGAAGTCGCGGAATAGTAGGGTGTTTCATGCATTTGCTTTTACAAAATGTACTACTTTAACCACGTGTATTAACATCTCTTCAAGTTGGGCCTCAAACCATTTCACAACCAAAGCTTGGCGATGAATCATACAGTATGTAAGTAATAACTACATTTGAATTATGCTTTTGCACGAGCGCAACAAAACCATTTAACCATCCGAGAATTGCTAGAGCTACATCCACGGAAACTTACACATAATTATGTCATTTCAAGCCAAGCTTGGGAAGATTGGGAATCGAATTCATTTTTGCAAAGTCATCAACTCAGCGAATTCACAACTCCAGAGAAGCGCTTAACAGCATTTATTCTTAGATTGTTCCTTCACCCCGGTATCTAACATATACCATTAGCTGAGCGTCGCTACTTGTATCATTTGTCTCATCCAAATGAATGGCGAAGTCTCCAATTGTTTTTATTACAGAAATTATTTGTTTTCGGATGTCTTCGGCCAACATAGAAATTCGATCTTTTGCACTTTTTGCAGATAAAGCAACTGCGTCAATTTGGTTTGATTGCTCCTTGCCACACACAGTTTCCACAAGTTTCAGCGCAGCGGGCTTGAATAATTCCTCTGCGATTGTATGATGCTTAATACCTTTCTCAACTAGACAAGCCATCTCAAGGTTTGCTCGTATTGCTGCTCTTTGCCCAAGAGTACAATTCGTCATGTTTTCCATGCTGCTTTTTCACTCTCAATTCCAAGTGTCAAAATAGTCAGAGGTTTGGACGAGAGATCGGGATGAACATTGTCCAGGTGCTTTTTCAACTGATTTTTTTTTCAAGGACTCAACTCCTAGTACCTTCTTGCACACAAGGCATTGTGGCTTCTGCTGGACTCTATCACTTATTTCCGTGAACCCATTTTTCAAGAACTCAGCTTAATACTTTCTTTTTCAGTTCGATGATATCTGCGGGTTTAAAATAAAATGTTATTTGTAAGATTCGAGATTGGTAATATCGGAAAAAATTTACTAAAACTGGTGATGGCTTTACATGTTTTTGAAGCATGAAACAGAACCAATTAGCAATAATGAGCAAATGTGGGTGCAATAGTAAAAGTGTACACCTAAAATTCGTTAAAGCAGACAAAATAATACTTCAAGAACTATTTCAAAAGGATACTGATAGTCATTAAGAAAATCCAGGTTCTGCGGAAATCTTTAGGACTATTTCATACTGCTTAAAAACTGCTGAAATTTGTCACCACTCAGTATGTATCTTTTTTTGTTTTCTCATTCATGTAATTTTTTTTTAATATTTTATGTATACAAAAACACATAATATAATATGAAACTTTTAGCAATCTTTAGGATTTTGTAGACACCGTATATAGATCTGTGTAACCAAATGTGCAACACATCATCTCAACGAATATTGAATTGACATGACCGTACACGAACCGCTCATAATTTCCATAACAGAAATTTCAGGCTGGACATAATGCTTGTAGCTCTACTCTTGGCTCAGGGTTGCCAGATGATTTTTTTTTTGTTACAATGTTAAATTACATATGTTGATAGTAACGAAAATATTTCATACAGAAATTCGGTATTTCTCTGATTAACACCGAATTCCTCCATTACCCCCCATAATTGTCAGTTTACCCCAGCGGGGGTAATTTGCTTGCCCCTATTTGCTGATCCATGGTGTATAATGTCAAGAAAATATTTTAAAAATTTCGTAGTAATAAAATAATTTCTTCAGCTTGCGCAAACCTCTTATGTTTCTAAGAATATATGCTAGTTTACAATACTAAGCCAATTGCTGATAGGCAATTGATTAAAATAATTGTCAGTTTGTAATGGTATTGTATCAAGTTTCTGCATTTAGCATTCGCCTTAGTTTAGAAAAAAACAACATTATCTTGCTGTTGATGATTTCTAAATATGTAACTACTGTGTGAGTGCGTAACTGTGTGTGTTTGTGACAGCTCCACCACGCTGCCCGCTTTGATCTCTTTTCATTCTCAAGGAGGTTTCTCCTGTAACGCTTAATTGCGCACAGGGAGTGTTTAGGTTTGGTTGTACTTATGTTAAGCACATTGCCATTGACTTCCAAAATGACACGCGAAGTTGTTGAAAACCGATTTTTTTGGACTCTTTCGAAACTTAATTAAAGAAAGCTCCCCATATTTCAAGATGTTTTAAAAGGATGTTCGAGGGAAAGAAATGAGTTCAAGAAGACACCAATTAAAGAACCACCTTTCAGTGACATATGAATGTCTGCTCTCAACTTGAAGGAATTTGGAGTTCAGCATCAATTACAATTGTGTCAACTAAACACGTCAAAAACATGCTAAATAAATTAAATAATGACTATAAAATCTTTAGCATGTCTTATCATGGCAGGAAAGATAATCCTACTTACAGAAGGAAACTTGAAAATCTCCAGCATAAGTTGTAAAGAACTATTAGACATTGCAGCCATTAAATGCAAAGAAACTATTCCCACATGTCCAAAACAAAACAATGTGCCCAAAGAAGAGAAAGAATTTCTTAATAATCAGAGAAGTGAGTGAGCATGGTAATCACAGGAATCAATGCCACTACAACATCCAAAAAAATCAAAACAATGATGGGAAAATGGATAAGATCTAGTAAGAATACAATTCTGTAAGCAATTCATAATGCTGAACACTGTGAACAACAACCTTCCTTCAGTTACGTGCCACCTGATTCAACTTCAGCATTTTTAACAGAATTCTCTGACCATTAAAATGAATTAAGTGCTAATAAAAGCAAGTGACAAGAGCAAACTGCTCCTTTTCAATCAGTAATGTATTAGGCAACACAACTGGCATTTCCAATCAAAGAGCAGTAAGTATTTCTATTACAACTTTGAAAGATTTTGGAGTAATAAAGGAAACTGATTCAAGTCAAATCATCAACAGAAGCAAGATACGGCGCGAGTGAATCCAAATTAACTAGAAAACTAATAGTAAAACTGAAGTGAAGAAAGATTTAATCATTAGTATCTTCTTTAACTAAAGGAAGGATAAAAATTTATCGCAGTCATCAAAAGAAAAAAAAATACCGGACAGTAGCAACTGAAGCTGTAAAACAATTGATTAAGCTCGTGATCGAAGCATAATGGAAAGTATTGAACCAAGCTAAAGGATGAATTAATTAAAGTTACATTTAAGTCAGGGCAAACCAAGCCTCTTTATAAAACCAAAAAGTTTAGTTAAATAAAATCTAATTAAGTTATGGTGGTTGGGCTAGAGTAGGGTGGAATTCGAAATACGGAGACCTCTCGTTAGTGAGTTCTGGATTGTTTTGCTAAATATTTATTTGAAAAAAAACCCCGAAGAGCCGTAGATAGCTGGTCAAAAAAACATATTGCGATGCTTCTCAGGCATTTTTATGAAATTGAACAAGAATTATCCAATTTTCGCTCTACTCGGAGAAATTATTAATTCATCTCTATTTCAATCAACTTGCGCAAGCTGATAAAAATCTTTTATTAATAGGTAATTTTTAACATATGTTCTAAAAATTATAGACTGTTTTTGCAAACTACCCACAAACTTCTCAATTAAAATTAAATTGTTGGCAATTTTGGCAGTTTCAATTGGAAATGTGCAATATTTCATTTTTAGTCGCGTGCTACTCTAAAAAACATTATGTCGGTCGGTCGGTCGGTTGGTTTTGCTTTTTTATCCCCTGGCAATAATATCATAACTATTCTGCCTATTATCACAAAATTTAAAAGCATTGTGTTGCTTTAGATTTACTTTTGAATGATATAATTGCCAAAGTCTTCTCAAGTTTAGCCAGGGAATTATTTGGTAATAACTTCATAACTATTCGATCGATTCTAACGAAATTGGAAGCCCTTAAGTAGTTTTACATTTTATTTATTCGTATAATTGCCAAGGTCCTCTAAAAGAAAGTGGGAGAATTATTGAAAATTTTGAAGGTGCTCAGGTCATGAATTAATATAAGTGAGAGCACTCGACTTTGGTAAGTAATTTTCTAGCTCATTAGTTTTTAGGTTGTTCCCTGTATTTTGGCTATTTTTAATGCATTTTTCTATATCCAAGCTCGGCGCGCAACCTAAAAGTATGGCCATAAATAAAAACGATTTTAATACAATTTTTTCATACCAATTGGAACCTTTTCTGCAATACCAATCAAAGAGATTAGAAAATAGTGGAAAATAACCTAACCCTAATATACAGTGTATATTCGCCGCGTGGTTAATTCAATTTCTCAATTGTCCTTTAAATTCCTAATTACTTTATCTCTCTTTCATACTGCCGACCGACCTAGCGAAGTGTGCCTTAAAAGCTTGTCTATTCGGAAGAAGTTTTGTTCTTCCGCGTAGCCGAGTGGATAAAAGCTCACTTTAATTGAACCCAAAGCGGTTGTTCACTGCGTCAGCCTGCTTCCTTCGAATCCTAACCCTGTTCAGATTTTTTCGAATTATGAAATTACGTTCTACTGATGAAAAAATGATTCCGTTTTTTCTTCCTTGCGGTATGCTGGATTTTTTTCAGCATTTTCTCGCGCTCCTAAAAGTTATGATTGTATATTTGCTGCATGTTTAACTCAATTTCTACTTTGTTAATTTGAAGTCCGAGTTAATTTCTCTCTTTCATATTCCTGATTGACATAGCGAAGCGTCTCTAAAGGCTTTTTTATTTGAAGAATTTTTGTTCTTCCGCGTACCCAAGTAGTTAAAGGCTTACTTAAATTGAGATCAAGGCGGTTGATTGCTGCCTTCGGAAAAAAAACTTTCTCCGAAGAAAAATATTATTCCGTTTTTTCTTTCTTGCAGTATGGTAGATTGATTTTATCATTCTCTTGTGCTCATGAGAGATATATGTACATTGTATATTTGCCGCGTGTTTAACTCAATCTCTTCGTTGTCCTTTGAATTCCCAATCAATTTCTCTTTCTTTCATAGTCTCAATCGGCCTAGGGGAGCGTGCTTTAAAAACTTGTATATTCGGAAGAATTTTTGTTCTTCTGTGTTGACGAGTGGTTAAATGCTCACATTATTTGGGATCAAAGCGGTTGCTCGCTGCCTCAGTGTGCTCGATTCGAATCCCACCCCAGTAAGGATTTTTTCGAATTAGAAAATAACTTTTTCCGAAGAAAAAATTATTCCATTTTCTCTTTCTTGCGGTATGTTGGATTTATTTCATTCTCTTGCGGTCATAAGAGATACACACAATATATATATATATATATATATATATATATATATATATATATTTATGAAAATAGGAGGGAAAAGGCATTGAGTAGTAAGAAAGTATCAAAGACCTTATAAAAGTAAAAGTAAGATTCAGATTCCTTCCAACCTTGCCAACTATATATCTCCAAATAATGGAAGAGGGTAAATTTTGACCTGAATGAGCTCATGAAACTAGAAACCAGGTTAAACATGTAATACACTAGAACTTTTGGAGGATGCAAAGATCAAAGAGACCAGAGTACATGTTAATTAAGATAATCCATTCTAAGTCAGAGGAATAAGAGTAAATTAAAATATAAAAATATAAAGGCCGTGCATGAGTCAAAGCTCTCTCTCTAATTTATCCAATCAAAACCAATTGGCAAGTAGGGAGGCTAAGCTTCTCTCAAGGCTGAGATAATTCATTTTTCCTTTAGCATTATACCTGTCTACTCAATATGGTTTGTTTAAATAATCTCTCTTTTTCTATATTTGATCTTAAAACTTCTAGGGTCTTTTCTGATTACATTTAAAGTTCGATTTTTGGCCTCATCTGCCCTATCATGTCTATTTTAATCTCTGCCATGGTTTATCTCCTTCCCTCTCTCAATTTTATGTTTATTTTAAGTTATCTTTTGATAATATACTTGAATTAGAGGTCAAAAGTACTTAAAATACTCGCTCCGTAAGGGGCGCGGCGATTTGGCATCCTGGCCGCCGTGCTAACGGGACTCATAAGGCACCAGCTCAGCCTCTTCTCCTTTGTCGTAAAATGCCTCCCCTTTTTGTTCTATTCTAAGAGTGATAAGAGTTTCTAATATATATAGATATCTGAATATCTTAACGTACACAGCCGTTCCGAAACACGTAAGGATATCGAGAGAAACGCAAAATAATCCCCAAATAAACTTATTTTTTAACTTTAACCATTGAATACACAACATCTAAACATTAATTACAGCAATACTCGGAATATTTTCGTAAACAAGAATTAATTAAATTAGTTTCCTCACAAAATTGGTTAATTTCTCTACACACAACAATAATATAAGAATTAGGCTTACGGACTTATCTGGAGTTTGAAGGCCTCAGAAATGTTATTGACTCACGACGCGTGCCGTCTGTCCAGATGTAGATGGGCGAAATTACACGGTCGTTTTGGTGAGGGTAGCAGCTGGGGGGTCCACACGTTCTTTCGGTTGGGGGGGTTCTTCAAGGACGAGAACAAATATGGTACTTTATGCAACACCTAGGCAGTCGTGGTCTCTCTGGCGAGAGTAAGTCGAACTTGGTTCTTAGATCAAGTTAACTTGGAGTGCGGTGTGACCACCAAGTAACGAGCTTGAGGGGGAGCTTTTCTCCTTCGTTACTTAATTCCTTATGGACGAGGACTGAACTCGGGGAGGGTCTTCTTCAAGGGCGACGATAGATGAGACAGGGTTTCTCTGACGAGAATAAGTTACTTAAAGTTCGGTTTGGTAACCGGGAACTAGATCGAGGATGAGTTTCTTCTTAGTTCTAGTCTTCTTCAAGGGCGAGTATAACGGAGGGGGATTTCTCTGGCGAGAATTATTTGAACTTGTTTCCTTACCAAGTTAACTTAGGAGTTTGGTGTGGCCACCGAGTAACGGGCTCGAGGGGGGAGCCTTTTCCTTCTTTTTTTCTTAATTCCTCAAAGACGAGGAATACCCCAGGTGTTTAAGGTGCACCGGGATATGAGGAGTCTCTCTGACGAGAGTAAGTTGAACTTAACAAAGTTAACTTAACGTTTGGTTTGATAACCAGGGACTTAGCTCGAGGATGAGCTTCTTCTTAGCTCCTTAAGGTAGGTAGCCCTGCCTCTTTTGCAGGGTACTTCTTGGTCTGTCAAGACAAGTACACTACCTCTCCAGTCTTGGTAGTTCGGTTTGATCCGAAGACTTCGCTACCTAGAGACTGACGTATGCTACCTCAATTTTCCTCAGAGTTCCTCATTTATACCTTGTCACCCCACTGGGGGAGTGGTAAGGGGGGAGGGGCTTGAGGACGGCCCTAGGAGAGTTCTTTTTCCAAACGGTTTTTCCCACGAAGTCAAACATCGGCTCCTCGTTAGCCTTCGAGATTGGGAGAAACACGTCTCCAATTTATTATTTGACGTGAAACTGGATCTTACTCTCGTGGGGGAGATCTTACATTTTGACCTTTAGGGTCTTTCATGGCACCAAGTTGTGCCACGCTGCGGTTACGCTTTTGACTCGCCGATGCCTGGGCTGGATGTCTTTGCGGTAACCGCCTTGGGACTGCATCAAGAGTGAATGGGGGGGGATACTATTCCCCTACATCCTTCTTTCAGGTAGCCTGTATTTCTCCCCTACTTCCTCACTTCTCCTACAATTTCTCCTACAACTTTCTCTGGTCGGCCTCTATTTTCACAGGGTAGATGCAGACCTTCTTCACAGCCAACTATCCAGGATTAGGGCTGAGGGGGGAGGGAACAATGTTTCCTAACCCCTGAGTTCTAGTTTGGAATTGTGAGTTTTTAACAAACTACTTCATCCCCACCCATACCTTCCTTACATCCCTTTTTATTCTCTCTTCACACTCTATTAGTTTTACGCTGTGTCCAAATGGAGCCGCCATGCTGAGAGTCTGCTAGACCACCAGACGGGATGGATGGACTTATATAGCGGCACCTGGCTTTGCCAGGCCTGTAAGCACCACTTGCAGGGCGGGCTACTGCAAGGAGTGATGAGCGTGTGCATCCTGTGAGAAAATTAGGGTCCCTATGCCCAATAATAATAAAAAAAAACCCTCTTCCCCTTCACAGTCAACGGAGCCGCCTTCTGGCAGATCCACAAAAAAATGGAGGTTACTTCCCCCCTGTGCTTGCGTAGGGGACCCTCCAAATCTCTCTGAACAGAGAAAAGGCTTACTCCTTTCCTTCACTTACGGGTGTAGGGGACTCCCCTACACCCCCTTGTCTGGAGGTGCCTTCTGGCACATCCCTCTTTACAGCGGAGGTCCCCCCCTTTACTTTCCAAGGGGACTGCCAAGAATGCCAACAGGTAGCCCATAGCCAACCGCTCCCCATTGAAGCGGCTCAGTAGGGCAAATCTCTTAAGGGGGAGAGGGAGGCCAGGCCCCTACGGCGCTTCCCTCAAATGACCTGTTGGCAAGAATATTGAACCTTGCCGGGGTCAAGGCCTGTGCCTGCTCACACTTGACTTGTGACAGCACTGCTAATGGGACCTGTGATGTCCTAGGAGGAGGGAGATTGCCAACCTGAGCCCCCCCTAAGATAGTCATGGTTTTTGAGGCAAACTAGCCTCAGACGGTAGGGCCTTCCATGGGAAGAAATCCGGGCTTGGCGCCAAACACCAAACTCGAGTCAGCCCGTATGCAAGGTCTTCCTCAAACGGTAAGGGTTTCCACGGCAGTACAAGGAGGGAAAGGATCTCCTTCGACCAGTGCCCTTGCGAGTGCCAGGACCTTCTCCATTTCGGAGAAGGACCTTGCTGAGGCCGGTCCATCTTGCCTGGGGGCTCCTGCCAGCGGAGGAGAGAAGCGGGTTCATTCCCCACCCTCCTCTCCTAAAAAGAAAATAAACACAAAAAAGACTAAAGAGACTCGAGGTTCCTCTCCATCCGCGCGGGCTGCGGGGACGGATGGGTCTGCTGCCACTTCGGTAAGCGCTGAAGCAAAGATCGGCATATCCTGCCCCTCTTTTCCCCCTCTGGGGCCCCTTATTCAGAGATTACCCGATGTTTTCGAGCCCGCTGAATTCAAACTCTTCCTCGTTATTTGCTCCACTGATATCACCATGTTCGCTAAAGGCAACATGGTCCATCAGAGGAGAGCTGTAGCTAGTGTGACTGGTAGAGAGCCGAAGGTGACCCGTTTCTCGGATGGGCGCTTTTTGGCAAATGCGTCGAATTCCTCCGAGGCGTCCAAAATTAGTGCCATTTGGACACTTGATGACACGCCTGTGAGTGTAACGTCGCACTCTACCATGGACTTTGTGAAAGAAGTAGTTTATACGAGGGAACTCGGTGATTACTCAATAGAGGACATCATCTTAGAGCTACCCGACCATGGGGCGGTCAAGTTCGAACATGTGATGAGAAAACAGGGTTGGGCCTCGAGACCCACTCCTACACTCTTCGTCACGTTCGACTGTGACAAGCTTCCTGAGTCGGTTCGTTCAAGTTGGTACCGCTACCGAGTGTAGGCATTCGTGATACTGCCACGGACGTGCTATTACTCTCACTGCTTCCGCCATACAAATCACTCATGTAGACGTGCAAAGTCGTGATCACCCGAAGTCTGTGGAAAATGCAACAAGGGCGTACACGATAAGTCCATATCGTGTGTGACCAAGTGTGTCAATTGCCGAGAGCCGCACCTTGCATCTTCGAAGCAATGTGGTGCATATCTCCTTGAGAGAAAAATCCTGGCCTCCCAGGCCCAGGATCGACTCTCATTCCGCGAGGCTAAGGACTTGGTCCTGGCGCGCTAGGGTCTTGCTGGGACGTCTTACGCCGTAATGCTTAAAAAGGCACCTCCTGCTCCTTTCCATCCAGGCTAACGAGCACGTTTGTTTCCTCGCTCATTCGGAGCCTTTCTAGGGGTTCTACTCTACTCACCCAACTCCGGCTAAAAACTGGGCTCCCCTCCCTTTCCCCAGCTTGACCGTTTCCCGTAAGGCGAAACGGCCACGCGCCTCCATCGAGTCGTTAGACTTACAGGAGGCAGCACCCCTGAAGTTGGTCGCCAGGCCATCTTCCTGGGTTCCTAAAGCTCCCCCCTGAATGTAGGACAGAGACAAAGGAGCTTTGGTTCCTTCACGGGGGATCTTCGAAAAAAGGGCCCCTTGCCTCCGAAGCCGCAACGCCCTCTTAAGGTTTTGAGGCGGAGGGAGGAAAAGACTCGCATGGTGAGCTCAACTTCCCCCAATAGGTCCTTGAAGGCGAAAGTGCCTTAAGCGCATTGTCCGTCTCAACAGCGCCCGGGGTTTTGCCTTGGCGAAGCGTACGGCCATCCCCCTGAGGGTCTTCTGTTCGACGAGGGCCCCTGCGTCTCCTCCGATCTAAGCCTGGAAGGCATATTCCTTCAATAGAATTGCCGTTGACTCCCGGCCAACTGGGAGGAGATGCAGAGGCTCGTCTCGTCCCGTCCCCCGTGGCCCCTACCCGTTCTCCCAGGGTATAATGGTTTTGCGACCTCACTACCAGGAGATGAAAGCCAGGCTGGGGGATGCGCAGTTTACACCCGGCATGATGTCTCCGTTCTTCCTTTCACTTTAGATACCTCCATTCAGGCAATGGCTCTGCATCTTCACCTGGATAGGAGGTATACTGTTATTTCTGCGTAGATTCCGCCGTCAGCTGACTTCGACGCCGGGGACTTGCACCCCACCGTGGCACGGTTTACGAGGCCCTTTCTCTTCTTGCTTGGTGATCTGAACGGCATACATTCTCTCTGGGGAGAGTATTCAATAAATCCCAGGGGACAAGTCCTAGTCGATCTGAAAAAAGAGCTTGAGATAGGTGTCCTAAATGTGGGTGAGTTTACGCATCACTGCCCGAGAAATGCTTCATTTTCTTGCCTTTATCTATCTCTGTACTGTCCGGATGCACAGCCTGATTTTGATTGCAGGGTGGTCGATGCCATCCATGGGAGTGATCACTTTCCCATTCAAATATCATTTTCAGGGCGGCTGCCGCCCCAGAGCCCACCTCGGTGGCGCTTAGCGCGGGCGCGGTGGCCTGCATCTCAGGAAATGACTGAATTCTCTACCTCAGTAGAGGAGTTTAGGTCGGTAGTTGAGGCTGTTGAGTTCTTCTGCGGCAACTTCATCGCCGGGGGCCTAACTACTCTTCTCAGAATGTCTGGCAGTTTTGCATGCTTAGTGTGAGACGGCCCTTAAACAGAAGCGTTATGCCTACATGCGCTATAAGCGCATGTAGTACCATGATTTATAGCGACTCACAGAGCGCCCAGAGTGCTATAGGGGCATTGGAATCTCCACACCCTCTTGTTCGTGATATCCGTGACGCCACGGTTTTAGTTAGCGAGGGAGAAGTCGAGATTTTCTCCTGCTGGGTTACTGGATATTGTGGAATTGCGAGAAATGAGAGCGCCGACGAGGACACCAAAGAGTCAGCTAGGATCGGGCGACCGGATCTGCGTTTCGCACATCCGCCCACAGACTACATGGCAGGAATACGAACACTCTTTGGGATGCTTGGCAAAGTTGATGGGAGACGTTCCAGGGAAACTCAAAGTTGCATGCCATTGCACCTCGACTGTTGACATCAACCTATACCCGAATGCCGCGAAGGCTTCAGGTCTCTTTCTGTCGTCTTCGAATCGGGCATACTCCTTTGACGCATCGCCATTTAATGGAGCGCTCGCCTGCGCCCTATTGTGACTACTGCGCCATCCCTCAGACTGTTCGGCACATTCTTGTCGAACTCCCCAGTCTGGGTGATCTTCGCGCACGTTACCTGTCCCAGTACCGGATGGGTGGGGTTGCTACCGATTCTCCTTTTTACTAGGGACGAGTGCGTGCACATTGACTGGTGGACCTGTAGACTTTTGGGAGGGAAGGCCGGCCTTCTCCCTTTTATTTAACTAGTTTTTTTTGTTTTCTTTATTGGTCGCACGTTCCTGCGCCGAGGGGACCTCTCCCCGACGCATGAGCTTGCTTGCTGCTCGTTGCCTTATCCTATTTTAAAGTAGCCTAGTACTAGACAGTTTTTAATACGGTGACTAATGCCCAAGTAAGCAGTCGCCAGATGAGCTCTTAAAATTAAATAAAAAACCAATAAAAATCAAAATATTCGTTAATTTATTACATGTGGTTTTGTTGGATATATGCTGTAGATTCTAAACAAATTTTTCCTGAATTAACCTAGATATCCTGGTTTTAATGAGGTATTACTAAGAAATTCGTTTTTCCTGCTTTAATATTTCTACTTTTGATTATTCCCTTATCTGCTACATTCACCAGACTTATCAATTTTCTGACCTTTAATTTTTCTCCGTTAATGCTTCAGTTCTTTGTGGGAGTTTCTCCTCTGCGAAAGAAATTCATCCAATTTTAGATGCTCCGATTGCAGCTCAATTACGAGTGATCATTGTAGATAGCGGAAGAAAACTTCCACGAAGATATTAAAATGAATCTTTATATGAATAAAGGAAGGAAATATAAACATAGTAATGTTTTGAGATATAGACAAATAAACAGAGAAATACAAAGATGATCGGCGCCAAAATAAATTTGGATAAATGATCAGTGTGATAAAATTGAGTATTTATTAAAGACCACTACACACATGATTTATATAAAAAGTGAGAAAACTTACTGGTACAGGAAGATTACGTAGAGGCGAAAAAATAATGAAGAAAAGGATTAAATAGCAATGGAAAAGAGTTGATGGAAAGGGTATATTGAAGAATCGTTCGAAGAGGATAGAACAGAACAGTTAGAGCTTAATGTGGAAATGACTTGACCTACTATTGGAAAAGATGAATTAGAAAAAGAATTTAATAAGATGAATTCAGGAAAGGCAGTTGGGGAATGTGGATAGCAGTGGAAATGTTGCGTGCTCTGAATAACTTTAGTATTAGAAAAATAACCAGCATTGCAAATAAGATATACAATAGTGGATAACTAAATGACTTTATGTGCAAATTAATTTCTTCGAATATACTAAAGAGGTCGGTAACACTAGAGTGCAATAAACACAGAACTTAAAGTATAATGAGTCAATTATTTAAATTAAATAATGAATGAAATCGGAGAAGAGCAATATCCCTTCACAGAAGCAAAAGGAACAAGAAGTGCTATATCTATACTAAGGATATTAAGTGAAAGAAGTATTGAGATGCAGAAGGATTTGTAAATGTGCTTCAGAGATTATGAAAAAGCATTCGATCGAGTAAAACATAAAATACATTTTGAAGGCCGTAGGAGTACACGGAAAAGACTCGAAAATAAGGAATCAGAGGGCAGCAGTAAGAGTTGGGGCAGATTTGAGTGATTAGATACATATAAGAAGAGGAGCAAGAGAGGGGTGCGTTCTCTCTGCATATCTGTTCTCTCTTTACAGGGAGATGATACAGAGATCAATTGAGGATACAGAAAGCTTTAACTTGAGAGGCCAAAATATAAAAAATATAAGGTATAGTGATGAGACGCTACTGTTTGCTGACACCCAGGAAAAACTTCAAGACATTTTAACAGTAGTAAATTAAAAGAGTGAAGCAAAAGGCATGTCAAATAAATGTGGATAAAACAGAAGTTATGGTAATTCGTTTTGAAGCCACAAACAAGTTCCTAGGTGCATGGTAAGAGTGAATGGCAAGGCTATGAAGCAGATAAGAAGATTTTGCTACTTGCGAAGTTATATTATGGAAGACGGAAGATATAATGGGAAACTAAGAGAACAATCTGCGAGGCAAAGAAGGTATTGCAGAAGATGAGGGATATCTCATGTAATAGACACCTATCAAGACAAACAAGGAAAAAGAACTGATAACCCTATGTCTAGTCTGTGCTGTTGTATGGATCAGAAGCTTGGACGATCAATAATGAGAGAGAGAAAAAGTTGGAGGTATTTAAATTCAGGTGTTAGCGTAGAATGTTGAAAATTTTGTGGATGAACAGAATATCAACTAAGACAATTGGAACTAAAAGAGAATTACTGTAAAATAATCTAAATCTCTCTTTCCCTAGCTTTCTCTGGGCGGTAATACTATCATTTTCTCTGACTGCGTTAGGAATCTGGGTGTTGTTTTTGATGAGCATCTCTCCTTTAAGCCTCATATCCGCAATGTCAGCAAATCCTCTCTATGTTTCCTTCGTAACTTCTCTCGCATTCGCTCTCACTTTGATCGCCAAAGTCTTGAGACTGCTGTTCATGCCTTCATCACCTCACGCCTTGACTACTGTAACTCTGCTTGTGAATCTGCCATCCTCCTCTCTCCGCTCCCTTTAACTTGTACAGAACTGTGCCGCCCGGCTTCTTCTCCGTCACCCTCGCTTCTCTCTCTTGAAACCCTTGCTGCATGAACTGCACTGGCTCCCTGTCAGATCCCGTACTCACTTCAAGATACTTCTCTTCACATTTAAGGCCCTAAACAACAAGGCCCCGTCTTACCTCTCTTCTGCCCTCTCGCCACGCCATGTCCCTAGGGCCCTTCGGTCATCACATGCACCTCTTTTGAATATTCCTCGTTCATCCCTCTTCTCAATGGGGGACTGCTCCTTCTCAATCTGCGCCCCTAAGTTGTGGAATACTCCTCCTGCTGAAATCAGGTCTTCTCCCTCTCTTACCACATTTAAATGTCTCCTGAAAACGCATCTTTTCAGTATTGCCTTCTCCCCCTCTTGAATTTCCATTGAATTTTCCTTCTCATCTCAGCACAATGTGCGCTCTGGGAAGGCCTCAGGCCTTAAATAGTGCATTACAAAAGACTTATTATTATTATTATCAAACGCTACTGTTTGCTGACACTTAGGAAAAACCTTAGGACATTTTAACAGTAGTAAAGGAGATGAGGGAAGAAAAAGGCCTGTCAATAAATGTGGATAAAACAGAAGTTATGGTAATTAATTTTAAAGGCGCAATTTCCTAGGTGCATAGTAAGAGTGAATGGCAAGGCTATGAAGCAGGTAAGAAGATTTTGCTACTTGACAAGTTATATTAGGCAAAAGGGAAGTTGTAATGGGAAACTAAGAGAACAATCTGCGAGTCAAATAAGGCATTGCAGAAGATGAGGGATATTTTATATAATAGACAACAATCAAGATAAACAAGGAAAAGGAAATGATAAACCTATGTTTAGTCTGTGCCATTGTATGGATCAGAAGCTTGAACGATCAATAATCAGATGGAGAAAAAGTTGAGGGCATTTGAATTCTGGTGTTAGCCGAGAATGTTGAAAATCTTGTTGATGGACAGAATATCAACTAAGACAATTGGAACTGAAAGAGAATTGCTGAAAAAATTAAGAAGACAAAAGAGATTTTTAGGACATGTTATACGAAGAGGAAAAATAGAAAATTTTAGTCTAACTGGAAGAATCACACGAAGAAGAGCAAGAAACAGACAAAGAGAGAAGTTTATGGATGAAATGGTAAGACTAGTGGGAAAAGGAGACATGGTTGGACAGCTGCTACAAATATTAAGAGACAGAGAGATGAGAAATATGGCGTTCCATGTCCGGCACTGTCTGCGAGTGAACGGCACTTTGGTAAGGTAAGGTATATGAATGAAGAAGTTTGTTTGTTCATTCGCTTTAGTAAAGCAACCTATGAATTTTAAAATAACCTTATAACAGCCAGTTTTGAACAGTGAAACTAATGATACTACTAAATATTTTTTACTTATGGCTGTATTCAATGACGAAATTGCCAATATATTCAAACCTTATAATATAATTCCTTGTTTTCATCAAAAGAATATTTTCTTGCTATCACACTTAGGGAAACTTTGGAATCTTTTCACAACGGTTTTTCATATACTCTCGGATAGTATGGGTGTAGGAGAGAATATGAATAAATGAATAATATGAAAGGAATTTCAGTAAAGTACTAGTCAAGAAGAATAACAGTTAACATTCACAACCATAAATATTAGACTCCTGCAAAACATGCTTTCAAAATAAGACTATGAGTCGGTAGGTAAATTAACTTTTCTTATTTCCAAGTTAGGATGTTATCCAGACCTTTTTAAAAATCCCTCGATTTTGGAAAACTTTGCAACCTATCCTAACTTGGAATAAAGAGCAGTTAATTTACTTGTGGACTCATAGTTACATATATAAACTTATATTGAAAATATATTTGTTCTTATTTTCAAGGCCATGTTTATTATTTTATCTAGTTAGGTCGTACCTTAAAACGCATATCTCAATATCTAAGTTTCTCGCTTCTAGGAATAGAGCGCATTTTTACTTACGTTGATCCTAGTGAATGCACAAATAAATCACTCATATTTAAGAATTGATATTTTAACTGGTATGTATGTGAGAGTATGCAGGTGAGGGGATAGAAATGGTGTGTGGATAGACAGCAGAAAGTAGACCAGTGGTGAAAAGAGAAAGAAGTGTGGTAGGGTGCAAAGTGATGCTAGAGCCTGGTGATCAGGCCTATCGCTTTAAAATTTTTTATGTTTTGTAGTTCTGTTATTGTTTATAGTTTTTTTATACATATATATATATACATGTATAAAAAAAACGATAAACAACAACAGAACTACAAAACATATAATATATATAATTTGGCGTTCAAGCCATTTGTCTTCATATTGCTAATGTATTTTGTTAATGCTGTGCGCGTTTGCTGTTGTTTTGGTAAGTCATTAATTATAACTTACTATGTTTGTTTTAGTGTCTTTGTTTCTTCGTAAATTTGATATGTGTTTTTTGTGTATTATGTTTCTTCTTTGTAGTCTTGTTTGGTGAGTTTCATCTTCTTGTGTAGGTTTCCTTCTTCGGTAGTTTTTTGTTTTAGTTGATGGGTTGTGTCGATATCAGGAAATTTTTGTCTAATCGGTTGGTTTCATGGTTGGTATTTTAGTCTTGATTTGGGGCAAAATCAAGTCATCTTGCGTACAACGGCACTTCTGCTCCGCCAGCTAAAATCCCAGCGGAGCTTGGAAATCTGGCGTGACATACAGCTCTTCTATTCTGATCAATCAGTTGTACGATTTCCTCGTCCAACTCTCGATTGACCTTTTCCAGCATATTCCTTGTCCGTTCTTCGATGACAACGTTAATGGTGGTTAACCCCGCCTCCCGGTGCAGTTCGCCCTGTGTTCTTCTTTCCATTCTGCGTGTACCTGTAATTAGGTACGCGCATTTGTTCTTCACCACTTGTAGTCTCCTCTTCTGTGTCTTTGAGACACAAGAGAGGGCGGAGGCGGGGTATAGCAACGTCGATCTTACTAGTGCGGTATAAATCTTCTTTTTGTTGCTTTGACAAAGATTTCTGAACCTATACAGAGTCTTGACTGCAGCAGTGGCCTTGGTGATACGTTCTTGGACGTGCTTTGTGTACCCGGTTGAGGTGATCCTCATGCCGAGCACATTGCATTCATTGGTGTAAGGATATCGTCTATCCCCCACCCTGACGTCATCAAGTAGTCTCCTGCCTATGGGGACTACTTTGAACTTATCCTGGTTGGTTGGGGTTTTCCACCGGGCCTCGTAGGTGTTAAGGTTTTCAATTTCTGCTGCTGTCATTCGAGCTTGCAAAGGCGCATTCCTCCATGGGCAAGTGATTATCTGGGTGAAATCATCGGCGAATTGTAAGTTGAGGCAAGTGGGGCTTACAGGAACTGGGACATCCGTGGTGTAAATCAAGTAGAGAGTGGGAGACAGGCACCTCCCCTGCGCGAGGCCCGTATTGAGCGGAAACTTTGGCCCATCCGTGCACCCGTTAACTGATGTACGCCGCTCTCTCCATGACATAGTCACAGAGAGTTCTCTCTGAGTTTTTACTTAGTCCCAGTCGTAAGATCTTCTACTGCATTTCCCGTTGCCACACCTTATCAGACGCCTTTGATACATCTCGACAAACAATGTCCACGTAACTCTTTTCCCGTTTTGCATGGGCTAACTTTTCCGTGATGACGTTAATCACCATTTCCGTACTTCGCTTACTGCTAAACCCAAATTGGTGTGGGTTGTAGAGCGAGTTTTCCTCCAGGTGAGACACCAGTTTTTTGTTAAGAATCTTTTCGAAGAGCTTCCCACCAAATTCCAGAAGTGAAATTGGCCGGAAGCTCTCCTTCAACTTGGGGTTCTTTCCATGCTTAGGCAAGAAAAACATTTTCACTGTTTTATAAGCGTCTGGAAAGTATCCCGTATCGAGACAGGCGTTAAATATTCTCCTCATTCCTCGGATGATACAGGCTGGTGCCTTTTCAAAGTTGAGCTTTGTAAGCCCCGATTGTCCTGGGGCTTTTTTTGGAATGAGCGAAGCGCGCTGAGTAGTTCTTCTTCTGTAATCTCGGCATCTCCGTCGCGCTGTCTATCCACCTGGTGATGAGGGTGCGTCTTGTCTATTTCTTCGTTTAGCTCTTTAATGATGTTACTTTCGAACTCTAGGTCATATTCTTCGTTTTCTTCTTCAGTTATACTGAAGATCTTTTCCCAGTAACTTCGGAATATCTCTTCCACTTTTTCTTCTTCTTCTTCGATGTCTCCGTTTTCTTTCCTGTAGCTCGATCTTATGCTTCTTTCCAGTTGATCCTTTAAGAATTCGGATCTTCTTCCCAAATTCTTTGGGAGTTGCTTTGTGATCGAGGCTCTCGATCGCGTCCTCCCATCTTCTGTTCTGTTGTTCGAGGATCAACTGGTTCAATTCTTCTTTGATTTCTTTACTTCTTTGCATCGAGTGAACTGATGCATTTACGATGTTGTATTCATACATTATCTTCAGTTCACGGTATATTTCCTTCATATATTCGGTCCATTCGTAGGTCGAGATGGTCCTATATGCGGAACGAGGGATACAAGCCCTATCTGCGTCGATGATTTGATTATTAAGGTCATCGAGTGCCTGGTCAATCTCCTTGAGAATTGCCTCGTCCAGGTTGGGCGGATCGTAGGCCTTGATAAGGTGTGCGTACCGTGCCTAGTCTGCTCGCCTGTAGTTCTTCCTGACTACTGCTGGGACTTGTGTAGGGTTCGTATTGATAGTGAGTAGGATCCCTATATGATAACCACATGGCACCTGGACTGGTTAAATGTAGTAATTGAACAGTAGCTGACGATTCACCAGACAGATGGTTGGTTTTGTGGCACATCGTTCTTTGACATAGGTGGAAAAGTCGGGGCCTATCCGCTGGGCAATATTTCTGTCCAGCAACCGAGCCAGGCTTATCCCTATACCGCTTAGGGTCTTGTAACTGGATTCTCGGCATCTGGCGTTTAGATCCCCCATTAGTATGGTGGAGGCTCTTCTGCCAAATAGGCCAGTGAGAGTGTGAATAGGCAACACATCTCTCCTTGGCGGTTGATATCCGGTTGCAATGACCAACTTTTTTAAGTCGAGCTTGACCTCAATCACGAGGTAGGATTCTTCTAAGTTCCTTATCTGCTTGTATTTTAACCCTTTCTTTATTGCAATAGCGGCGCCATCGTACCGCTTTTGCAAAAAGTTAGTGATCAACACATCGTAGTTCCAGATTTTCCTTTCTGTATTACGCGTGTCGATCCCGTGTTCTGAAATCAGTATGATGTCTGCATCAATTTCTCTGAATACATTTCCGTAAAGAATTCCTTTCGTCGTCCAGCCGTTGGCGTTGATTTCCATTATTTTCAGTGCGTTACGTAACATGGTGAGTTGCTTTTCCTATGTTTTTTCTTCCCCTTTTTTAGTCTGGGGGCTGGTTGGGCGATTTTAATCGGCGTAGGTTTTTTCTTTTTTGGAGAGGGGCTCGGGGTCTTTAACCTGCTCTAGGTGGCTCGTGTGTGAGTGTAAGGTCCCTCTTCGCTGTCAGATGAGGAGGATCCATCCTCAATTCCAGCCTTTTCATCTTCTTCTTCTTCTTCTGTTTCTTCCGATGATGAGGCTTCAATCATATCCTCCAAACAGGATTTGATGTTGTTATTTTTCATGACAGAGTCTTTGAAAGCCTTGGAGCACTTGGGGTCTTCAGGCATGACTACTATCGGGAGGTTGTTCGCCTTCAGGAGCGCGTTGAGCACTTGCTTATAACAACCAGGCTTCACTGCCATCGCCTGATCTGCATGGGTTATGCAGATCAGTATTTTGGCATTCAAATCTCCGGTTATGTTGAAATGTGCAGGTGCCGGTGCAGTCTTCACCTCTGCACTCTTCCTAGCGGCCCTCACGTAAGTTGTCTCCTTTGCTTTTCTTTCCTCTTCCTCCTAATGATTTCGCGGCGCTTGGGGCAATTAAGGGCCATCGTCCGATGCTCCCCTTTGTAATTCAGGCATTTCTTCGAGGTGCTTTCGAACTTGACGAATCTGTGCCCTTTTGTGGCGCACTAACTGCACCACAGCTTGTTTTTTTTTCCGGGCAGGTCGTAGATGTGTGTTCTTCAAGTTTGTAGCATACAAAGCCCATTTGTATGCTACTGAATTTTTCTTGTTGGATATTTTCCCCTGGTATTCTCATATTGAAGACGAGAATACCATTTTGGGTGGCCTTCCTTGCCATGTCCGTGGTCGAGAAGTCATCTTAAACACGTGAGTGTGTTCGCGGAATTTAATTATCTCACGAACTTGTGCCCATGGGTTGCTTTTGGTGATTTTCTCTTTCAGTTCATCCGTCTTATGTTTACCTACCCAGCTCTCCACTTTGCGGTAGATGACGCTTCTATTCGCTGCCACTTGTGGGGGGGTTTTGGCTTCTAGTCCGGTGTTCTTCAGAACTCTCGCTCCCTCTTCTGATAGAAGCTGGTCTACATCCTTCGTCTCGGCACACATGGCGATGAATCCGGATGAAACTTCCATGAGTTTTACCAGTGCCACCTTTGGCTCGATGTACAGGGTTTCACATAAGTTCTTCTTGTTCGGGTTCTTCATTCCGGAGATGGTCTTTAAGGGGACCCTCTTAGTGAGGGCCTCCATGGTCTTCGTGTTCCTCTTGTGATTTCTTCTTTTCCTGTAACTAAAGTGTAATTAATATGTTTTTTATGTGTTCAAAGAAAGTTAGGGTGTGGTAAAGGAGGTAAAGGATGGTGTGAGTAGGGCTGGTAATGGGTTCAAATAAATTTGAGAAAAACGCCGCCGTCCATTTATCCTGTTGCTCTCCCGCTCGTATGCTGCCAGTATGATGGATTGATGCCTCCATTTGTACATATTTTGTTCACTTTTAGATCACAATCTTAATTTATACATTGTTGGTAATGAGGAGTCCATATCAACGGTACATCATTTCTTAGTTGAATTTACGAACCGTTCCCAAATTTTTATTAGAGGCTCATCTGTTTATATCTCCATCTGGAACTACTTTATTCTTACTTGAAAGCGCAAACAGCTATTTGTTCTTATTTGAAACCCACGATTCTATTTGTCTTTTATTTTCGATTACGAGACTTTTTCCATCTCTATTTAATTTGTTTGCGCTTATAAGACTATGCTTTCATCTCCATCTACTTTGGTTGTACCTGGAAATATATACCTACATTTGCAATTTGATCCTTTCCCTTACATCATTCGTACTTCCAAACTGACTTGCCATTGCGAACTTATTTACTTTCTTTTTGATTACGCGTCCATATGTACTTCTGTAACTCCTAAAATATTTTAAAATTTAGCCTGATTAAACAATGTACTAATTTAAGAGTGAATAGCGACGGACTGTCGAAAAGTTAAACGACAAAGGTGGAATATGTTAAGTAGCGAAAAGTCCAGGTTGGAAAGATCTCTCTGATAAAAATGAAATTGTCGTATTTGTTTTATTTAAACAGGTAAATAAAATTTATAGCTTTCAATCCTTTAAGTAGTTTCTTTCTTAATCGGTCTATGAAAATTTTTATTTCCACCTTTTCAGAGTATTCATATTTTCTAGCTATATTAGGTTGCAGTGGAACTCTCATCAAATTTGTGATTCGTAAAAAAATGGCACTATTTCAGGCCAAATTAAATGCCTCATAATCGAAAATATCCTTTTAAAAATTTGGTAATTTTTGGTTAAATAGAAGTACGTTTGTGTGTATATAAATTCTGGGCCTAAGTTTTTCTTTGTTAAAGGGGATAAAACTACTTGCAAGTCCTCCTTCTCTCTGTCCCTCAACCACGATCTGAGGAGGACACAAGAGGAGGAGGCCTGCAGCCGACTTCCCCCGGGAGAAAATTCCCACACATCTAACCTTCAGCTTAAGTGAACTAATGGGTAAGCACTTGGCGAGAAGCAATAAAGTTTAGTGTGGAGGTAGAAACAGCAGCCTTGGTACTCTGTGAAAAAGAAATACCCAAGCAAAAGGACAAGAAAGACCTGCCAATTAATGTAATTCCGAACGACCATAATGCATTTATTCATCAGTTATTCTTCTTTTATCACACACAGATTCCCTAGGTTACTCCGGTTTATAGCTATCGCGAGATCTGGCAATTATCAAGATCCTACTTAGTTTTCTTTGTTTTATGATGTGTGTTTAAAGCCACTTCTACATTTGGAGGCGTTATAGGTTTTCTACATCATGTTTTGATTCATACTTCTTTCATATTTATTCGGTCATTGTTAGTATGTTTGTTTGTCATTTTATGTTTCAGTTGTCTTATTTGTGTTTTGTTCATATTCGTTTCTCATATTTCAGTTTTCATACTTTGATTGTCTTAATTTCCCTTCTCAGTATTCATTAATTATTCCTAGAGAATTATTTATTTCTGTACGGTATTTTTTGTCGTTTTTGGTAAGGTTTTATGTTCCATTTGATTCCCTTTCTGAATTCATCCCATATACATGGGTTCTTTTTCTCTTTTCAGCTGATATCTTGAGCTTCGGAAATGAAGCTAAGTGAGTTGATCTTCGGGGATATAGACATGTTCTGCAAATACTTGTTTGATATTATTGATTTTCTACTATAAATCTCATGCACTCTTTTTGAGGGCCTCATTAGTCGGTGGTGTCTAGGGACGAAGGCGTGTCACCTAAAAGTATCGAAAAAGTATACAGACCTGTAAGCCAGGCAGCCACTGTAGGCGCTGGCCTCGCGTACAATTGAATTGGGGGATGGTAAATACCTAGAGTGCAATATTATTAAGGTTCGTCTCAATGGTTATTCTAAAGATAAACACCTTTACAAAAATAAACTTTAATACAAATAATAAAAAAGAACAAGGGCACAGATAAATATGGCATTCTACATAATATTTAGTACGCCCAAAGAATATTATGACGGACAAAAATTAAGGAAACTAAGTTCGGCAAGTCTATTAGTGTTGCACAAAATGGGTAAACGGAGAGGTGGGACTTACGAGAAAAGGACTCCTTGTTACTTATGGTGGATGAATTGGCGAAGTGGAAGACCAATGGCTAGGTCTTCATCGATATGTTCCCGATACGAAGGCGTCCAGAGAGACTCCGAAAGGGGTTGAGATTACCTCGGCCCCCCAAGGAGAAGTAATCACAAATCGAGGTTCGTCTTGCGGGACTGCAGGAAGTCTCAACCAATGTAGTGAGACGAAAGAAACCCAGAACAATCTTTCTGATTACGTCGGATTACGTGAAGACGATCTGCTGAAGAGATCACAAGGGCCAGGAGACCACTTCACGGGGAACAGATACTCGGACCTGGACGGCAAGAAGCTTAGGCTTTCTCTATAAAATGAGCCTTTCCAGACATCACCTTGGATAGTAGCCATAGCCATGGTCATCAGAAGGCTGTGTGCAGCAAGGCACCCCAAGGGATATCGGACGCGGCTTAAGCAAACATTGACCTCGATAATTTCGGAGCATCGACCAGGCGAAAGGGAAATATCCAAGATTCCTATCTACCCCTCAGAGCGGGAGGGCGTTATCAAGCTGGTGAAGGCCGGTAATAAAGCACCGTCTATGTGACAACGGTGTATTGAGTTTCATGCTCCTACAGATAGTAATTTGGCCTTTAAGTGAAGGTCGCTGACTTTTCGCATTTCTCTCTTCTTGAAGTTTGTCTTTAATCTTACGGACTTATTCTGTACTCGTTGCATATCTTTTCTCCTTGATTGAGGCATCATATGCAGTGATTGTTTTCTAATGGGGGGGGCGGTAAGTTAGTGTAACTCTACCCAGTGCCATATATATTCTTCTCTTTTTCTTCATTGAGATCCTCTCTCGTTATTGATTTATCAAATATTTTGATGTTATTTGTAGGCCCAAAGCTTTGCCCTCGGATCTATAAATGTACAATTTACCTTGATATATGATATCTGCTGTTTTCCTTCTTGCAATATGAATTACGTTAAATAATTAGGTGTTTGTCTGTATTTTCCATTGTTTTTCATATCTGTTGATGTTACTAATTTCCAGGTTGTTAATCGCGCTTGTCTTCTTTCATTTCAACTTGGGGATGTTATACGTTCGCTAATATCATCCGCGAACTAGATGTTCAGCATCTCTCGTCTCGTAGGCGGTGGCATATTAGCTGTATAACCTGAATATAGCGTGGGAGATAAACAACCACCTTGCCGTAATCAGGCTTTCATTTCAAATTCTGGTCCCATGTATTCATTTATCACGATTATTGCTTTTCATTCCCCGATTTACTCGCAGAGAATTCTCTCCAAATTATTTTTCATTTGGAGATTTAGGATTTTATATTGTATGCCTCTGCTCCAGAATTTATCAAAGGTTCTTTCTACTCTCTAAGCATTAAATTTATATAACTTTTTCGGTTTAACTTCTGCTATTATTTTTTCTATTAGTCCCAGGGCCATGATTGTATCTCTGTTCTTCCGGAATCCAAATTGGAAATAATTTTATAGATTATTTTTTTAGAATTTCGATAAATTTTCTTGTCATTATCTTTTCAAATACTTTACGGGTAAAATCTAACAACACTAAGGCGCTTAACTATTCAGGAGATTTGATGGCTTGTCTGGTTCATAAAATAAAAATATTCTTGTTGACTCTACTGCGTTATGGAAGCAGCCGATGTTTATACTTGCATTAAAGATCTTTTTGATAAACCCATTTCGGTATTCGTGGCATTGATCGAGTTGATCTTGTTGAGCCCTGGTGGTCCTGGAGCTTTCTGTTTCAATGAGGAAATTACGCTCGATATTTCTTCACTTCTTTTTATACCTCCCTTACACAGTTGTTCTTCCCTGATAGGATCTACCCATAGCGTTGGAGTAATCCTATCGATGTTATTACGTAGGTACTCATGCACCCTGTCTTCCGTTTCAGCACCAAATTCTTCGTTTTCTTCCGGTGAAATTGAAATAACTGATTCCCAGTAGCGTCTGAATTTTCGTTCTATTTTCTGAACTTCTCCCATTAAGTTGCCGTTCTCGTCCTTAAGATTAATTACTTTTTTTAGTTTTTACCATCTTTTTTGTTAATTGCTCTCCAAATTTCTTTTGCTGACTTGTTCAAGTCTCTCTGCTTAATACATTGATCCCAGCTTTTTCTTGCTGTTTAGCTATTAAGTAGATGATTATTGCTTTTAAATCTTAATATTTTTCTTGGCTAGCTCCTCCTAGCCATGTTGAATTGTATGCCCTTTTAATTTGTTTTTTTTTATTCATCATCTCGGTGGTCAATTCTTGCTGTTTTTGATTCTGTAACTTGTTTTTGGTACGTATTTTGTTCCTGTGACCATCAGGGCATTCGTTAATTGCTTCATTTCTTCATCCTTTGCCCTGAGGGAAGCGCCTGCTTGGTCTGTCGGAATATATCATTTGAATTTCTCTTTATACTTCCTCAATTTACTCTGTGGCATTGTTTACTACTAATTTTAGGTACCTGACTCGAATTTTGATTGATTTGAAGCAGTGTTCCTACATGGTCAATGCTTGAATTTGATACCGGTCACATATTAATATTTAATGGCATATCACAACTGCTTAATAATATGTTTGGTTTAGTAGCGTTATTTCCTGTAATATAGGTGGGATGATCTGGTCACACTCTTTTTAAGATGTTTCTTTCTAATATCATCTACCGATTTCTGCCAGCATTATTTGTTGTTCTGTATCCATTTACATGATATCTTGAATATAGCTCTTCCATTAATATTGTTGGGTGACCTTGTGTGGAATTTGTTATAAAATTGTACCGGTAAAATTTTCGTTCGTGGTTGGTAGCCTCGAATTTCTAGTTCAATTTTCACAGATAGATTTGTCTCATGTTCCAATTGGACTTCTGTGTTTGATGCCTCTTTTGATGACTACAGCTTGCGCTTCATTTCTTTCTCCTATGGGTTGTTCGATGTGACGGTATAAATACATAATTTTAATACTTTTCTTCGTTTTTAATTACATGGTACAGGATGATACAATATCTGAATACAATATAGGATGATGATTTTGTTTTTCTTTATTGTGAATTTGGCTTAGAGGTCTACTTCCTGACTTTGATGTTTCCTCAGTTTGGACAATGGAGTTGGAGGGATTATATTTTCCATTGTTTATTTGTTCAAATGTTCCATTTGAGAGAGCTACAACTTAGCCTCGGTAAACAATAATCTTCTTTCTTTCAAAGGTTTTTCAACTATTTTTTCATTTTCATCTGCATTATAGTCCTATTTGCACATATTCTCTTTAACTGCTCAGATTATTTAGATAAGGTTCAGTTTTCGTAGTAGTGGCATGGATTCCGTCGCCTCCATCTTAAAAGGGAGATTTTTCCCATCTCGCACATTCTTTTTTAAAAGGCTAAATTTCGTCCTAGTCTTTTGATGTTGTCGAGTTTTTTGATTATTATTTTTCAATTCTTTCTTTTATAGGTTAAAGTTCCATTTATAATGCGTCTTATTTATTTTTTAGTAAGGCCATACGTAAAATTTCAGACGACTCTTGATTTTGTTATTAACAATTAATGTTAGCAAATGTTGCGGGTTTGCCTAGATAGCTAATTCTACAAAATAATATGCTCACGACTAGGTCTGATCCTACTTCTTGCGGTATTGTTATGTTGGTTCTTGCTTGCTTCATCTCATTTATGTTTGCTTTTCCAATCCTGCATAATTTTCATTTTGTGCATATTGTTTTACTTGCATTTTCTCTCTTTCTTTCCTCTATATTGTTTCTTTCCCTTTTGTACAGCTCCTCACCAAGGCGTGATGGTCGCCTTCACAATTTAGACATTATTTAGTGTTGGAGTTACATTCCCTCAATCCGTCTTCACCTGAGCATTCTGAACATTTATTTCCTTCTCCATGCAGTTCTTCGTTGTGTGGTTTTCTCGAGTGTACCAGTTGTAGCAAATTTAAATATTCATAAACTTTATTATAATACTTTTACTGGAACTCTCACATTAAATGCTAGTAACCCATTTATGGCTATTCTGTTTTCCTTGTCACTGTTACTACAATTAACATTAAATAAGCGGGTGTTTTTCCCGAATTTAATTATTTGGTGGAGTTTTAAGATTTAATTGTTATTTTTAATCCCATGCTTCAAGTCTTCTGGCCAATGTGGTCCTCCCATATGTCTACTTTTGGGAAAATTGAGCTTCTGTTTGCGATGATTTCTGGACGAATAGTGGGTTTATCCCTATTTTTCTGATGGTCTCGATTCTTTTATGAGAAACCAATCGTTCTTCATCACTTTATTGATCTCATATTGCTATGTATTTAGTTGAGTTGTCTATCGCTTTTACCAGCGCTACTTTAATTTCGCCGTACAAACTTTGTATTACTTTTTTCCTCTTTTTTATGTTTTTTCTCTCTCTCTATTTATGTCTATTTCTATCTTTACTCTCTATTAGTATGCGTACACTGCTCGATCATCCTACCGAAATTTCCTACCGCTAACAACATTCCATAGTTGGACTCTGGCTCGTAGCGAAAACAGAACCCCCTTTATGGCCCCTAGCAGTGTCTCCTAAAGGGGTTTGCTACACATTCGTCTCCTACTGAATATAAGACTCTGTCGGTAATCGAGTTATATTGTGCAAGTTGGTAATAGACAACGTGGAAGACAAAAGTTCACAAGGAAATCGGTGAAAGAAGAAATTAATACAACTTTGAGGTAATAAGTCATTCCTAGAAACAGGTGTTCTTTCCACTCAGCCCAGGTAACCCAATTCTGTCATTATTTTTGTATTATTTCCTCAGCAGTATTTTTCTTTTAAAAATTGCGTTTACAAAGCTGTAACTATATTTGAAGTAAATCAAATTAAGTCCTTCTGGCACTACTTGTTACTAATCTTGTTTTTAATCTTAACTCTATTAAAAATAAGCCTCAGTTAATAGTTTCTCTCCACATATACATAGTTTCTATACTTATTTAAAAGCAGTTTTCCATGTATAACTCGTTTGGCGGACGAGTATTTTTTTGAATCTCTAGCCTCTCAATAAACGTTTAATATTCTATTTACCCGAATATCATTATTTCATCATCGAGGACTTATAAAAACATTGAAAGGCATAAATGCAGTTTAATAGGAGACCTACTGCGGTCATAATAAAATAGAATACTTACAATTTTATAAACTGGAATGAAAAAATAATAATGGTCACTTAAACATTCCAATAATCGTTCCATTTATCAAAGCTGTATCATTGACTGAAGACTACCCCTCCTCACCTCCCCACAACCCTCATTCTGTAGTAGGAACATAGTGTGGGCACCGGCAACAAAGCATCAGAGAATTTGCAAATAAGGATTTAGTTGCAAACTTTATGGAGGCATTAGCTTTATACCCTTTGTGAACTGCCAGGAGCACAGGGGGATTCTCACACCCTTCTTGTTGCATGCGTGAAGAAAATTTAATAGCCAATTCTCCGAGGGGTCAGCATTCCCTCGGGTGGCTGATGATTCACAACCTGCCATCATGAATTCTACATGAGTCATACCGCCGTTGGTGAACGAACAATAATACCCGTGCATTCCATCACCCTTCATCTATGGGTAGAAATGGGTCACGTAGCTCGGTGCGTGCAAGGGAAGAACTCGATACGGAGAAGAACTCTAAAATTGCAATAAGAAAACCTTTTTCAGCAGTAAAACAGGAAACACATTATGAGATAAAGAAGTCGCATCTGGATAAGAAAGCTGAAACAATCTCACAGACCCTGCATGATTTCGGCTAGAGGACATGACTTGTACCAAAAAGAGAGCTCGCATCGGGTTGTTTTAATGATACTGGGTTGCAGCGATGCAAATGCTATTCCAGCCCTTATTCGCGGGATTCCAGTTCGCTCTTGTAAATGTCCTGACGTGAATTACGAGAAAATAGTAATATGCATAGAGAACAAATTTGTAAATACCCAAAATTTGAAGCAAAGGAACAGATGCATTAAACAAAATTTAGCATGAAGCTGACCCTTCCCCTCCTTCCCCACCAACTAGCGGCAAACCGTAGTGTGATTTGCTCCCAAATTAAAAAATCGATTGGAGAACACTCCACAACAGACATAAAGAAACGAAACCGAAAAACAGACAACATGGGTAAAGTTTAAAGAGAATAAATTTTAAGAACAGTATCTAAGTCTTCAAGATAACTTTCGACACCACTAAAATGACATTAAAAGAGGCAAATGATGAATTTCTAACCTACAATATAAGATTTCAAGGATAAAAAATAAGAGAGTGGGAGATGTTTCACTACATTATGAAGTGTTTCACGTGCGACAGAATGGAGGAACATATCATGAAGAACTACCTGACTAAAATATGTATATGCTTTGAAGAGACTTAAAAAGGACACAGGATAAAGGAATGCATTTGCTACGGGGAGCAGTTGGAAAAGATATACTGAAAAAGAAGGAGAAGAAAAAATAATAGAAAAAATCATACTTAAGAAGGCGCTACTAAACGGGAGGCACCAACCCAAAAGGAACAGTCTCCATATATCCGGTGACACTGACGTAAACAAAATGATGTGTATTATCATGGCGCACATCCAAACTGTGGCGAACCCAGGCTGCTATATGAAATCACTGACCTGATTTTAAAGGACAAAGAGGAGAAGAAAGAAATATTCCCCTACTCTCATTAGAGGAGACTGGAAACATCCAAAAATGAAGATGAAAACCACATGAAAAGTGAAGATTAAACCTCAATGTAAACAAGATAAGAAATAAAGGCGTGAAAGAATTGAGAACACATCATTAGTAGCCTAAAGAAAGGTCAGTTTTCGGAAGAGGAAATCCAAATTTGAGAGAAAATGGATATAATCGTAAAGGTTCCAAGGGAGGCGAAGGATAAGCCAGCCACAAAATACACGCAAAGAAAAATACACAAAAAGTAACACAGACATTTAACATGCATGGAAGAAATATGAGAATCTTGCGAATTACAGACAAAAGGCTGGCACACGAAAAGGGTACAATTTGAAAAGATATCCAGATAAATAGACGTGGATATAATTATCATATCAGAACAGGGCATGGTACAGACAATAAGGATATAAAGTTCTGGAAATGTCAAGTAACAGCAAAGAATCACACGCAGTAACGCTACGAAGGCAAGGCAATCGTAATTGTAAAGAGCATAAAATATAAAAAAAATAAAAATCTTGGAAGAATCCTATCTGAAGATAGAAGTTAAAACTGAACTAGAAGTCATATTGATAGCTACTGGACACCAACCTTAAGGGAATAGTTTGTTTCCCTTTACCCACGTTCCTGTCCATTTTCCGCAAAAGAATCCTGGTAGTTTTTTCTTGGAGATATCAATGAAAAATGCTAAGAATAAAAATACTGAACGACCACTGGGAGTGTGTGGTGCTTAAATACCCTTTTATACAGAAACTTCTTCCAGGACTTGGGATCTTATTCTCGACCTACAGCACGGGACGCTCAGCCATAAAATACGAAATTTGCTTAGCAAACCTCACCTAAATCCTGAGCTAAGAAAAAAACATATAATAAAGCAAACTTAGAAGCCTACCAAAAAGAATTAAAGAACTACATCCTACCTGACTAGTAAAATGCTGCGTTAGAAGATATAGATGAAGAGCTACAGAGATTAAAGAACATTACCATTAAGCAGACAAAAAGGCAATTCCCAAAATTACATGTAAGATATTTTTAACCTACAAATGGACTGAAAAAAGGAAACCCTTACAACATGAACTAAGAGAATCATACCAGATAACCATCAGAGAAGAGGCCCTTAAAATTAATTATACTTCAGAGAAAGAAAGATAGAAAAAGAAAAAAGACAACTAATCCTCGATCAACCTTGCAAAAGATGGAATGAATCTATTAACTAACTAGATCATAAAGCATCCATCCAAAAATTGTGGAATTCAGTGAGGAGATTGAAAGGATAACCACCAGAAGTAGAAAATTAAATCTAGTATGCAAATGTGTGAAGAAGAGAAAATTGAATTCCATTTACGAGTTCGAAAACGAAATTATTGACGAGTTGAATGCCATTATTTATAGGACACATCCGAACCTCCAGGTGGAAGCACAAAATAATATGTTGGAAGGCGATGGTGCACAAATAACTATTCTCCTTTAACCACAAAGCACTGGGCCCAACGGGATGAATAAACTAAATTAAACATAAGCCCCCGGGAAACTGAAAGGATGGAGGAAAAAATACTACGCTTTCCTAATCACTGGCGACCCCTTCCACATCTCTAAAATCGAAACTTTATCTCATCTACTTTTCCAAATTTTATCATGTTGTCAATTCCGCATCAATTTGTACCATTGTCTGTTCTTAATAATATATAAATATGGATCTCATACGTCTTCTTTAGGATGAGTGAATTTCACTCAAAATTGAACGAATGCAAATTAAAAGTTTAATTTGCTGATCGACTTGATTCCATTCTTCCTTGCAAAAAAGCACTCTACAAAATTGAACAAGCTTCAAGTCAAAACTAGTAATCAACTTGTGCTTTTTACATCAATAAATTTTCCAAATATATATATATATATATATATATATATAAATATATAAACCATATTTTTTAATTTATGGTGAAAGTTTTATCTGTTGAGCTAATTCGATGCACATACCTGTCTCCCATTTCGTTTTTCTGCCTACCAGGACCATCTAGCAACATTTGGTTAGCATGGCATAACCTTTATTTGCTCTATATTATCTTTAAGGAATTTTTTTATTGAACATTTATATTATAGAATAATAAATTCAATTTTCCCAATAAATCCTCTGGGAATATTTAATAAAATCAAGTTAAGTAATTCAGTGTATATTTAATATACTTGAATCGTTTAGCATTCCTGCTTTAGATTGTTTCTTCCCTTCAAAATCTTTTAGAGAAAAGATCTTCATAACATATCTTTGTATTTTTTATACGAGAGGGGATCAAAAATGGATGAAATTTCTCAAAATTATAAATTTTGTATTTGGTATTCAAGCGGTATTACGTAATTCCATTTCATATTTTGCAATATTAATGTGACTTGTAGCCTTACTGTAGAAATTTTGGACGAAATCTTATTGGTTTTAGAGCCCCCAATTTGAATTATCAACATGTATTAAAAATAGCTGCAATTTATTATTCGAATCTTTGTGTGTCGTATGAATTTGTCGCAGGTATGGTTTAAATCCCTCTTTCCATCCTAAGGATTTCTTTTCATTTTTTAGATTTTCTTTAAAATTCATAAGGGTATCTTTCCATTTTGGCCAAATCTCTTTAGGGTTGTGTAAATATTAAAAAAAACAACCCTTATACAATGTGAATTATTTAATTGTTTGCAACTCTGGAAAGGAATGACTTTGATGGGGGCATTATTAGAAGAAAATGGTAGAAGGAACGCAGGCATGATATAACCAGCTAAGTAAAGTTTAAAGGGAGACGCTGAACACAACACGGCTACAGCTCTCGACCAGTCATGATCTGACGAAAGCTGGTTGTCGACTAGCCAACGAAACTATTCACCCGCCCAAAAGATTGGTTAAATGAATCTTGTAAGTGAAAATGACGAACAGGGGTAAAATAATAGAAATGACTAGAAATAATATAGCGCCGCCAATGAGACGAGGCAATGGGAGAAATAAAACGAGAAAGATAGGTAGATAGATTGTTAAATACAAAGAAAAAGACAGTAAGTAATCACTTTTCACTACCAACTGTAATCACTTGAAAATCGTAAGACTTTTTTTAATAATATAGTCATTATTATTTCTATCACCTAATAAAAATGATAACGGAGATCGCTTAAAATAAATTATCTTAGATGAGGATAGAGGAGAACCTCCGAAAGAAAAACGTGGTCTGCGTAGAAATAAGGAAAATGACTAAAACCTCTTGGAATTCTCTTCCAATAAAGCTAAGACCAAGTCAGGATAAATATATATGATTCAGATCTCTTAAATCAAAGATTTATTTGCTAATAATTATTACAAAAAGCATCTTGTAATATAGAAGAAAGTACTTGGAAACAATTTCTCTTTTCCCTGACAACTAAATGACCTAATTGGATTCAGAAACCATTTGATCGGTTCTTTTATCTACCTTGCGGAGATGATTTCACCGTATAAAGTAGAAAGAAACAACTTTTATTAACTAAACTTCCGAACTAATGATAACTTAGATTGAACGTTTAGAAGAAGTGTTTCGTCAAGTGCTGTAGTTAGGGGAAATAATTTTTGGGGGAAGTCTGTTAAAAAGAGGGATGGATTACCTACAGTACTTAGGAAAGAGTGAGTGCTCTACTCTCTTAAACTCCCCCTCCACTTATTCTGCTGGGAATGTTCTTACTCAAGATAAGTATATCAAAACTGGGTCTCGCATTCATCACAGTAGTGCACACGCCACTCATAAATGGCTATGCGGCAACTTTATAACTATACGGAAAATTGAGTCTTATTCCAATGCCACATGAGAAATCCCGGCTAATCGGAATGCCTCTAAGATAATTCACACAGTCCTTACGAGGTAACCAATCTCTGCTGAGAAACTACCTCTTACATCCGTCCTGAAAATTCTCATAAATAAAACTATTTAAAATAAATTTATATGCGTTCTGATGGTAGTCCGAGTATCTTACCAATACACCAATATGGATGGTCTAAGTGGTATTCAAGAGCCGTAAATAATAATGACTCTAGAAGATTTTCATTCTTCTAATTTATTGCATTCCATTATTTAAACATTTCCTAACCTATTGATTTTTCAATCATTTTCATTAGAGCCTTAAAGTTTTCTTGTAAGAACTTTTTAACTATATGAACTTCAAGATTTAGGTTTGGAATAATGGATCTTTCCATTTAAAATTAATAAATTGGATGCTTCATTTTAAATTTTGTTCTTTTCAGAACTTTGAAATTATTATTTTTTTTATTATATCTGAGATTACATTTAAGATCTAAGACATTATTTCAATATATAACTGAATAATACCATCTTTAATTCTACCTCTAAATCTACCTCTTTTAAATATATTCATAGTTATTTTAATTACTTTTTTCTTGCTTACTTCCTTTTGGTAGAATTTTATTCTAGTAATTTTCCACTATCATTTGTCTTTAGAAGTTTCATTTTTAAATTTTTATCTTTACTCCTAAGGAAATTTTAAAAGTTTACATGATTTTTTTATATTTTTCTTCTTATATGAGGTTCATTACACGTGAGCACAGTAATACTTAACTCAATTTATAACACTTAAATTTGTATTTTCTTGCATTTTGATATATGGAGATATTAATTCTCAATTACTCTATATTTTATGACTGCACTTTTTTAAACCATTTGAATATTAGTTTTTGTCACCTAGGTATATTTGAAGTAGTTATCTAAGTTCATAAAACAGTCGCAAGTCAGGTTTTCAATATATTTGAAGCTTTTAGCAAAGTTATTGCTAAGAGTTTAGAAAAACAATATCATTATCGAATATTTTAGAATTTTAAGTAAATAAAATAATTACAAATCGTGAAGTTCAGAAAATGTATTGACTTTATGGCATAGATATTTTTCCTAGAGGGTATGCACGAAAAAGGAGGGCTTTTTAACACCAAGAACTCGGTAACCCGATGCAACCAGCCTCGCCGAAACCTCATGTCTCAATCTTTTGAGCCCCAGCGGACGCGTTACTGATCAAGTGAACGCGCGTTGCCGTCGCGCAGCCTCAATCGCCCGAAAAAAATTCCTCGGTGAATGGCATTCGTCTCTGTTTTCTTACCTGCCATTTCTGTCTCCTAATTCAGATCCGGCACAAACATCAGCTGAGTAGAACGGATAACTGACGAAGAAACTGATGCTTGGACACGAGCTGGAGCCGGTTGTCCTGTGAAGCGCAAGCTCCTTTATATGTCGTCGTCGGCTCCAGATTGTGTCTGAACATCGGTTTCGTCGTCAGTTATCCGGTCTCCTTGGCTGATGTTTGTGCCGGATATGGTTTAGGAGACCAGGTCTGTTGCGGAAGAACCGCGGGCAAAAGTCACAGGGGGGGTGCAAAAGGTGGAATGTGGTTGTTCCGGTCGCCCCTTTCTTCTTCGTTTTCATCCTTATGCTGTCTTATATTCTTCCCAAAGGCCTAAACGACAGAGACGAATGCCATTCGCTGAGGAATTTGTTTTGTGCGATCGTGGCTGCCTGACGACGACCTGCGCGCATTTGCCAAGTAACGCGTCCACTGCGGCTCAAAAACATTTAAAAATGCGGTTTCGGATAGGCTGGTTGCATCAAACTACCGGGTTTGTGGTCTATTAAGGCTCGCCTTTGTCGTGTCTTCCCGCTGGGCGCTTCGCTCCTCTAACCAAGTGAGACATATGAGTCTTATATGGCACATGTCTTCTTGGTCAACCGTTGTGGTCTTGCTGTTGGTTACGTTTAGAGTGGCACCACATCCACGACCTTACCGCTTTGGTGACCCTGCCAGGCGTTTCTGACTCCCGGTGGCATCGCTCTTAGAATCATCGGAAGACTCAAGCCTATCCACCACGGTATGTAGGGGTCATAAAAGCCTTGGACTTATCTTGTGACTTGTTAAATAAATCATAGCTGAAACTTCACCACCTCCTACTTTCTCATGTACGTATCTAACTGGATTTCATTCTTAGAGTAGTTTCTCCAGATTTTTTTCTTTAGAGGCTCTAAGTTATAATTTATTTTAATTTAATCAAAATTTCTTATCATAAAGTTAAGTTATATCACTTAGCAACTTTAGATTATTTCCATTTATTAGGTCAATATTTTCAATTGTGAATCTGATTATGCTAATAAAAATCAGAAGATTCTTATTCTACAGCTTAAATTTGTAGCAGCACTTTAGAAATAGAAAAATAATTTGTACCATTATTTTTATTGAATGTTGCACTCAATTCGTTATATGTAGAGGGTTAAATGAAAAAAATGTACAAGTTAAACTAGTAGCCTTATATTCTCGATTGAAGTTTGGGAGGGGGGTAATACATGGGTATTATCTCTGATAACCCTCTACCTAGAGGTGCAATATACACTGGTGCTCACTTTCGGGTTGTCTTTTGGGTAAATATGTAGATTATCGGCGCGAACGATGGGACGTACTATTTTGTCCGTGTTCCAAAATGTTTAAAGTTTTTGGAGTACATTTAAGTTGACGGCTCGTGTAGGGGTAAACACAATGGGAGGCTACACTACGATGATCCTAAGTTTCATTAAATTGGGGGGGGGGGTCTGAGGGGCATAGCCCCCCAGTATATAATCCTAATTGTTTATAGAATAATAATTCGAAAAGGACTCAAACGCGCATGAATATTCCGACACGAGTGAACGATAATATTTACACACAATTTTTTTTCGGCCGGGCCGCTAATCTACATATTTACCGTCTTTTGAACCTTTTTTTCACCTTCTCCTATATTTTACCCTTATATAGTCCCAAAACAGAGAGTGAGAGGGCGCTAAGGGTATAAATAATATATATCATTATCATCATCACTAACTTTTTAATTTAATAACGGGATTTAATTTTTAGTATTTGAATATTAATTTCATCTTAGTTTGGTTATGACTTATGTTTTTTATCAAAGTTATTTCTAATCATTCTTTTATAATATGAAAAAACAAAGTGGTCAAGTTTAGAAATAAATATAAGTATCGAAATTTTGTGAATTTTTTAAAATCCAAAGAATTACAAATGGTGAAGTTCAGAAAATTTCTTTTATATCATCATCATCATTACTAACTCGATAATTTAAAAACGGGATTTTTGGGAGTATTTGAATAATAAATTCATCTTAGTTCGGTTATGACTTGAGTATATTTTAAATTTTTTATGAAGGTAATTTCTAAGAATTTCTTTAGAGTTTGAAAAAACAAAATAGTTTTGTGCAGAAAAAATAAATAGGATTATCCGATGCTTTTTAATGTTTAAAAAGAAAATGAATTACAATTAGTGAAGTTTAGAAAATTTATTAAAATTTCAGTAAAGCTGCTTTTCATTTTATCTAACGTGATTTTTTGAAAGGGAAAAATAGTTTAGAGTTCATTTTTAAAATTATTAGAATTAGCCAAGTTCAGAAAATGAATAAAAATTTACCCATGGTTGCTTTTTTTAGATTTTAAATTTTAATCTTACTAGCGAAGCTCAATCTTCCTCCATAGAGGGGAGTGGAAAAGCCATTGCCTGGTAGAATAGAAAAAATAGTCTCGTAAATTTCAGAAAATGCATTAAAATAATGTATGGCAGTTTTTTCTTATATAAATGGAAATTAAGATGACAAAAAAGCTATGGGAATGTTCATTTCCATATACCAAAGGAATTCCGATGAAGGGCTTTCTTGCCTTTAGGCCTGGAAAATACACATGGCTTGTGCCAAATATCGTTCGTTTTCCAACTCTAGATTACGGATTATACATATATGTATATATCTATTATTTATCTATCGATCTATCTATCTACCGCAATGGTGGTGTGGAACTAAAGTTCAAATAAATTCGCAAATACACCAATTATGATAGAAAATGAGGGAGAGAACGAAAGACAGAGACAGAGACAGAGAGTAAGGTGAGGAAACGGGGTGGAAAAAAAGAAGAGCAGTTGATCTGTGGAGATTTGAGAAGAGTAGGGGGAGGGCACCTGTTCACGATTCGGCCACACATAATCTTCCATTTCTCGCTGCTGCGACTTTAGTGCTAACTTCCGTGTGATATACTGTTATTTATTATCGCTTCTGTCACAGATAATGTTCAATGGCCTTTTCTCAGAGTCTTCAGAGGTAGGAATTCAAGTTAGACCCCCCAACATATTATCTTGGATCCTCCACTGGAGGGTTTTAATATTTTATTAACTTAACTTTGTCGATCCGTAAACTTCTTTTCTAACCCTGGAAAATGGAATCATAAAGATATATAAAGCAATTATCAACATGATTAAAGATAAAAGGAGGTACTTGTTGAATTCTTATCTTATCTAATTCATTTGGCGTGATATTCCTTCAAAAACTCATTTGATATTGTTTGTAGTCATATTTACTTGAAATACAAAATAATATAAGTTTTATTATTTAATCCTTATGTAGCTTATTTATATTAAAACGTTTAGGGAGTAGATCTTCTTTTGAGCACGGAGGTGGGGCTGGGTGGGGAGGATTTCCAGTTTGGTATATTGTAAGAAAGATCTTCAATGGTTACTCCCTTCTGTCAAAAGAGGCTTGATATCCTATTTAAAGCAATTTTATCTCTATTCTAAGATTGAAATGGTTAGGGATGATTTCAAGGAAGTGCAAAAGACGATCCAAGAGAGAGCACAAAGATTCACTTGAGATACTTTATTCAAGACGGCGTCCAGATCATCAATGGTTCAGTTCTAGCAGACACACTGCTATGAGTTACATATATATAAATACATATATTTATTCAGGAATAGCTGATCTATTAAATTATTTGAATTAATAGTTTGTTCACAAATTTTGTCAATCACCTCTAGCCATTTAACAGGTAGCTTGTTGATCCCTCTAGGATAATATTCACCGGGTTTTGAGCTCTAGAATTTGTCCACAAAATATTTTACATTGTCTTCTTCAAAGATTTACTATTTGAAATATTTTATAGTGAACCAAAAATATGGAAATAACTTAGGGCAAGGTTAGGTGAATATGGTGGGTGAGACTGAATGTGAGGTCTTAGGTTTTCATGAAAAAGCAAAACGTGTCTCCTGTTAACGAGTATAGGGTGTTTTGTAAAGGAATTTTACGCACCCTTAGCAGCTGTTGAATTTCACCAGTTCTTTTAAAACAACTTTATCTAAGTCTAAAGATCGTAAATGATCTGTTAATAATTCATCCGCAGAAAGAAACTTAAAAAAACTAATTCGGACATGGTGATCACTAATGGCATCATTGCTATACAGATAGAAAGTTTCTTTGTTCTTTCTGAAGCGTTTTTTATATTCATAAACTTCCCCAACATCACATTTCGAATACGTACTTTTAGTCCCTCTATTTTAAGTCTTGATATTTTAATTTAAACTATGATGCACATTTGTTTACTGCTGAAGTAAGAATATCGGTGGTATCTCTTTCTGCCCAGGTAATTTCAGGATTAAGGTTAAAACAATTGAAGTGCACCGTTAGATTTTGGCTACCCTCAGCTGGGGGAGGATTTGAAGCAAGCACACTAAGGCAGCGAGCATCTGCTTTGGCTAAACTTCATCATTAACTCTTGCTCAAGAGAGATATGCAATATATATATATATATATGTTGTATCACAGTAGATGCTAATTAACCAAAGAGAAATAAGAAGAGGTTATTATACCTAAATTAAGAGAGCAAAAGGAGATATATATCAAACGGAATATAATATTTTATCCCTTAAAAAAGGTGAAATACAGGGTCACCACCAAAAAACGAGCCTGCAAACACTTTTTTCGTATACCCTTCATTCATTCACTAATCATCCTTACTTCGCAAAACATGACAGAAGCAACGCTTTTGAACACAATTAGATCTTAATGGGAACTCCAGCAAAGAATATACGGCGACAAACATTAATACAAGACAGGCTCGTTCAAGAAAGTGAACGACACTTTCGTGTATCAGTTCAAATGTGAAAAAGCCCCCTCCAAGAGCAGAATTCAGAACTGGGTGGACACCTTCAAGAACTATGTGACAGTGGAGAACCTCAATGCTTCCAGTGACAACCGTCGAAGCCATTCGGTACGCCCCAGGAAGCGGACATCTGAGCTGCCGAGAGCGTGAGAGGGTCAGTTCAGCAGAGTCCAAAACGCTCTGTGCGCAAGCGAAATCAGTCCCTCGGTATATCCTGTGAGACTTGGAGGAGAGTGCTAGTAATGAATGTAAAGGCCTACTCATACAGAATACAGACAAAGCAGACCCTTACTCCCTCTTACAAGGAGCAGATAACGGTTCTTGCAGTCAAGATACTAAAACCTCTTTTGGACCTCAGATGAAGCTCACTTCCATCTTGTAGGAAAGGTAATCTCGAGGACAAATGTCTACATGGGGACCTCCTGACCAAATGATATACCCAACAAGAACCTACGCTCCCCTAAGTGCACGGTATGGACTGTAATCTCAGCCAGAGGCATCATCAAACCATTCTTCTTCGAGGAAACCGGCGCGACATGACAGTCAGTAAGGAGCGGTATGTTGAGGCCCTCAAAACCTTCAAGAGGTTGCTGCAGACTCTGTTCTTCTCGCTTATGGGGACGTTCTGGTTCCAGCAAGATGGAACAAACTCTCACACCTTAAACCTGTCCCAAGATTGGCTGAAAGAGAACTTTGCTGGCCGTATGATCATACAGAAGAAACAATTGCTTGAGTAGTCAACTGCTTTCCTCGAAATTCGTGTGATTGCGGAATTCATAGCACTTTTCTCCTCTGTAATATCCTGTAAAAAAAACAACAAATAAAAACATAATTATAAATATACAAATAATTTTCACTTAATGTCATTAAAAATGTTGAAAAAACCCAGTATCCAAATATACCAAACACATTTAATTTATATATTACATTCAGAGTTCTTTTTTAGAGCTCGGAGGTAAAATGGGGTGCCAAAGATTTGTTTTGGCTTAATATGCCTTGTAGGCCTTAAATATTTGATCATATATCTCAAGAGAGTACTTTTTCGCTCTTGTATTAATAAATTCGCCGCAAACATAGCAAAATGCGGCTGTCCGTTTCTTACAACCTCTTGATATCATATGTGATGTATGCTTCAATCTATGACGAGTGACAATGTCTGCGCTGTGAAGGCTAGGGTAAAACTGATCTTTTGAGTAGACATTCTTTATATTTATAGTCATATACGTTGCCAGAATGTTCTAGAAATTCTTTAGACATATAACAAATTCTCGAAAACTCTACAGTTTATTTTTCAACAAATTAGTGCTGAATCTATGTTTGGAATGTAAGAGAACTTCATTACTATCCAGGTCGCAAAAAACAAAATATAAGGGAAATAATTGCTATTTCTACTGTATTGCTGATTTTATTTCTTTTCAAATACAGTATATCATGTTTATATCATACCTAAAAGAACAACCATAAATGCGATAATCTAAAAATTCAATGTCCTAGCCACAATAGCCAAGTTTGAGGATTATAATTGCCTTTTTCTATTTAAGAGAGCCACAAACAATTGAGAAATAACACTTTTAACTCAATGACAAGAAAAAAGAGAAATTTTGTTACAGTGTTACCTGAAAACCGCCACAACATATGCTGCTGGACCAGCACATCTTGTCTGCGCCACATTAACAAACTTCCCAAGAATCAAGCCCCCAATTAACATACGACCACTCCAGTGTCTTTTTTATAAAACTGGCTACGAACCAAACACTTACCAAGTAGACCACTGCAGGGAAACACCACTACAGAAACAAGATAACTGCACTCCTCCCCACACTTGCTAGCACGAACTCACACCTACCCACTTCCCACTCTAGACCTTACACCTTTACCCCCCACTCCGCCTCCTATCCACATCTTCCCCCTTTTGTTGGCCCCAGCCTCTGTTCAGGAACCACCTAGCCTTTCTGCCCCTATCCATATTTCCACCGCTCACATTTTTACTGTTTCCGCCCCTGATTCTATTTTCCCTATCTCTTATCCCACTGACTCCACCTTTAATCTTAGTGTCTCCAACCCTCCCTCCACTGTCGCTACCCCTCAATATACTGTCACTACTCCTGATTCCACTGTGTCCACTCCTTCTTCCTCTGACTGAACCATTCCTTCCAATCTCTCCATTCATCATTTCAGTGTTCCCACCTCTCTTCCTACTGTTGCCACCTCTAAACCAACTAGTCTTCCTCAATGACCACGCCTCACGCTTTCTACCTTTACACTAAAGTAAAGTGTGAGAAATTCAAACGACACATAAATACGAACAAGCAGCACAACATCAACCTCTAGTACAGTAACCTTAAACATATAGAAAACCACTGTTGTACGCTCATGGAGACCATAAGCACAGCAAGTAACATATACACACACACCATGTAAAACATACACACACATAGAGCAATTCTCATTATCCATACATACAGAAAGGCTCATTATAGTAGATAAAAAATCGCAGTCCTACGTGCCGCGATGGGACCCGTACCTTAGACAACGCACGCTGAATTGTCCCTTTCTACTCATGGCTCTGCGTAAAGAGGATGTTGCGCACGGACCAAACAAAACCTATCAGCATCCAACCTAATAACCGCAAATTTATTGATATTAATTGCATCATTGGCCCATTTCGATCTCCCTGGGACAAGATACACAAGCACAGCACACTCAAACCACACGCGCAAAAGCACTTCGAATACATAGTGTCAGCTTTACGTTGAGGAGCTTTGGCTCTCTCCCTGATATAAATGGAGGGATTTGATAACACTACTGCACATAACATCATTAAATCCACACTAAAACGTCCCACATGTCCCTCCGGCATTCCAGGCCCTATAATTCACCACTTCCTAAAAACTACCTTCCCAAAACTCACACACTATTTAACGCATCATTCCGTTTTTTAGGAGAGACCGGTCTATTCAAGCGTTTGTGATCATAGTTCATGCCATCATACACAAGTTACGACAAGCCTTACCCTAAATACTCTCTATCAGCGAGGACGCGGAAAAGGGCTTGAATAATTGTGGTCTGGGTGACTTCGTTGCAAACTAGCCAACAACACGTAACTCTCTTTCACTATCCTGCAGGGTCCTCCGATTTATACCGCAAGCTTTTTTTCCTTTATTTTCCATCTTTCTGTGACACTAGGAGGTGGGAAAAATAGGAAAACACGTCAAGAAAGTTTGTGTTTATATGTGTGCGTGTATGTACGGATAAAAGGCGTATTACTTGGGTTGAAATTTTCCCAGGCAAATTATCCAAGGGAAGGAGCTTTTAAAATGATCGGCAGGGAAACTTCTGTCGCAATGGATCTCGGTGGTCGAACAAACAACTCTATTCCCCTGACGATCCCTTCGTGAGATGTAAAAAAATCACGCTAAAACCCATTAATTCGTGAATGTACCACGAGCGTAAGACTTTTGAAATTTACTTCAAACTTTTTTCATTATTACCTCGCGTAGCAAAATGTGGGCTGAGACAGACAATCTGTGCAGTTTTGGAGAGTGGAAATACGAGTATATTGAAAGTGAGGAAAGTATATGTTACTAGGTATTTTGAATAGTAGAGAAATAATGGGTAAAATTGTATAATAAATAGAAAAGGGAAGTGAAAATAGAAAGTAGCTTTGTCTGGTGAAAGGGTAAATCTGACTTTCTCTGTGTTTTGGATTTTGGTAGTTTTGTTTGTAAACTACAAAAGAACAATCAAGCCGTTATAGCAGAGGCTGTTGAGTAGCAGTCTGCTACTTGTAAACGATCTCTATAATTCGAGACCTGAGGTTAAAGGAGCTTTGATCGGATGCATACACTACTGATTTAAAGGTTATTGAAAGAACTTAGGTTTCTGAATCGGTAGAATTCTCCTGAACCCCTCCATGATTTGGCTACAGTTATTATGTTATAAATCCATTATCCACCTTTCGTAATACGGAGTGCTAAAAATGTGCTCTTAGTGCGGAAAGGAATGCGTACACTCCCCTGCTCCCACGGATGTATGCAAGTGTTCGCCGGAATAATGGAAATATTGAGAACTTTTGAGTGCTGGTGGATATCTTTCATCTTTTCTCGAAAGAGTTGATATTTTCGATTGCCACTGCCGCTGTCCTGGCTATAAATTTCATATTTCTATGAGGGAACCGTAAAAATCATTAAGATGTCGTCCGCAAATTAGACATACTGTAAGTTATTGGGTGTCGTAGGTTAGCCGAGATTATTCTTTTTTTATTTTTAATTATTATGATTAATAAAAATAGGTTTTACGTTCGTACTTCCAGTGATCGCTTCAGGATCGATCTCTGAGAGCGCTTTTCTTATTTTTATTCTATTGAATAAATATAAAGGAGAGTTACCTCTTCAATATACTAAATACTGCCAACGTAACTCGTTCAAGGATAATTTAAACACTTCAACCAAAATAGACCTTTACTGTATATTAATCAAATCAAACAAAGTTAATACATACACGTAAAAGTACAACTTAAAAATGGTTCTTATGTCCCATTAACGACACTCGGTTTCTGGTTGCTTTAAGGGAGAACAATCTACTTTAAAAAGAATTCGTATTTAAGATATACAAAATACTCTACGTTAAATGCACGGGGACATAACGATGGAATTCATTACTCACAGAAGGTATTGGTGTTTATCCAGAGAAGCCAAACGAAATATCTTCACTCGCAACTTCTTAACTGCCTCGGTTAACTCGTATATCCCTACATTGGGGGAAGGTCAATTATAAAGATGTTTTAATACAGGGTACTTAAACAGCCGCCTTGTGACACTCCTGCCTCGAGTTAAAACTCAGCTTCATTAAAACCTTTTAATTGCATGAATGCTGTCCTCTGCAATATGTAGTGGCATATAATGGTTTCGGGTAAGTGATCGAGGGACAGTTGCAGTATTTTGCACTGCAGACCTCTCCTCCAAACTTTTGTCAAAGCCCATTATGATGGGTAGGAGGACCAGATTTTCGTGGCCATTATCTGCTTTAAACTTAGCCAACTTCTCAGTGATCACGGCTAGAGCCATATCATTCCCCAGCTTTCTTCCAGAAAATGCTGATCGTTGTTGTGCATTAAACTGTTTTCGAGTAAAGATTTGAGTTTCTTGGCCAGTATCTTCTCAAAGATTTTGCCTGGACATTCTAAGAGAAATATAGGTCTGAGGTTAGCTGGACTAACAGGTAGCTTCGCAACTTTGGGAATAAATATCATTTTAGCTACTTTCCAGTGGTCAGGGTAATAACCCACGTGAAAGCAGGTGTTCATGATATTCATGAGCCCAGCAAGATATTAAGAGGGAGCTCTGATAAAAATCTTACGTTACAGTCCTCTACGCTCAGATGCTCGTTTTCAAAAAGATTGTAAACTTTATGACAGTTCCTATGAAGTAATTTTACCGCCGTATCCTTTGATTCATTTTTCTTGCGCTACAAAACATAATATTTAGGCTAGTTCCTATGAATCTATACATTTAACTCATTAATCAAACTCTCTTAAATTCTAATTCAAATTGTCATTCTCCTCCAGGGATATCTTAAAAATAGATGCCCAGAAGCTTCTGAACTCCTCTTTGTCTGCTTTTGTCCTCTTTTTAGTCGTAGGCTTGTCTACCTGAATGTGCGTAAGACATTTTCTAAGTTCAGTCTGTCTATAAGATTGTTCTAAAGCACATTCTGTTGTTGCCTAATCAGTCTCATTAGTTAGTCGCGTATTTGTTGTGTGGGTCTGTGCGTAATGGTGTTGGGGACTGTGAAGCTTACTGCATTCTTCCGTTCTCTGCATTCCTTCGTGAATGATACTATTCTATGAGGTCTATGTAGGGGCAGGAAGTGCTTAATTAAATACTTTAATTAAATGCTGGGTATTTTCATCCAACTCCTCGTCAATATTTTCTCATTTGGCTTTAATTAATGCCTAGGAATGTAGTATGCGAGGATTTGTTTATTAGCATCCAAGTTGGAGCGAGAGTAACTCTAATGTTTTGGGATGAAGATTTGGATAGATGCAGATGATATTTTAATAAGGATAGCTTGAGGATAAGAGGCCCGGTTCAATGAAGTGTTTATAAGGTAACAAAGTGCTCTGCCGTCTTAAGGCAAAAAGCATTAACTGCAAAAAGGGATTTTTGAGATTTTGGTACCGTTGGATTCGTCTCGACGAGACGCATCTAACTAGAAGGTTGCCAGTTATGCTATTTAATTCATTAAAATTTTAAGAGAGCTCAAAAAGCATTATCTCCACCTAAAATAAAAGGATTTTTCAGGCAGAAAGCATTAATCCTTTCTTTTCAGGCAGAAAGCATTAAGTACAAAATTTTAGCTAGATAATGCGTTTTGCCTGCAAATGTCAATGTGAATTCCCATAGCAAGTTGCAGACAAAATGCATTAAGTAGATTATACAATATGATTCGCATTGAGAACTCAGCCTGAGCTGCAATTCCGTCATGTTTCTGCAGGTTCTGATCTGTTTGAACAAAGCAAAACATGATTAATTTCAGGTACCTATATCTCGATCATAATTTGAAAGAGGGATTTCATTTCACTTCTGTCCTTCTAATTGAAAGGTCTGAATAAATTGTTTCGCAATGTTTACCAGTGCACAAGCCATTTTTAGGGAATTGAGGAAAAGGTTAGTAACTTCTTTTAACTGATGATATTATGTTTAAATTCTATAGCTAATGTTAATGTTGAATGTCAACCTAACTTTTTTGTTTGTTTTAAATATACAGGGTGGGCCAAAAAAAGGGGCCATTATTAAAAGACTGACTAAAACTTTATTTTTCTATACCTATTTTTAAACTAAACATTATCTACGGTTTAGTTTTAAAAATATAAAAATAAATTTTAAGTAAATTTTTTAATAATACCCCTTTTTTTTGGCCCACCCTGTATTTTTCAAGAATGAAAGAAATAAAAATTGTACAGCTGTTTAACAAAAGACAGTGCTTTTCCGAGAAATCATTTCCTTTGTTTGAGCACAACATGATTCTTTGTACAATTTCTCTTAAATTAGTGAGGTTAATATACTAAAATTTATGTGAAATAGAGTTTTGGATGTCTTTCTGTGCATGTAAAAGTTTTATATAGATCAAGTTTTTGGTTCATAACTTTTTAACCATTGGTCATACGGACTTGGAAATAGTTTTAAGCACCCCGCAGCCCCAAATTACATAAGATGATATATATATTTTTATAGGCTCTGCAGAGTGTGACACACACACACACAGATAAGATCAGACTTATATCATAGTATATACATATATAATATATATAGCTGAATTTTCTATATCGTTTTCTATATAATTAATAAGCTAATAATTTTTTTTTATACTTTACAGTGGAGTAATTCCAAATGATGATGATGCTGAATCAAATAGGAGTATAGATGAAAATTAACATCAAGAAGTTTCTCAGAACATTCAAATTCCCCTTGAACAAAATCATCAAGAACCCTCTCAGAATAATCAACTTCTTCTCCTGGAACAAAGCCCTCAAGAACCCTCTCAGAATATTCAATTTCTTCCCCCTGAACAAAATAGTCAAGAAACTGCAGCAGCTGATGAAAGAAAAAAATCAAAGAGATTACGAACAGCTAAAGCTCAATTAGAAGCTCAAAGAGAAAAACATCCATTGCTTCCTCCCTGCAAAGATTCGTGTAAGCAACAGTGTACTAAATCCACTTCTCCTGAATTGCGGAATACCATACATAGTGAGTTTTGGAAAATGGACAAATCTGTTCAAAAGCAGTGGCTTTTAGGAAGAATAAAGAAAAAACCCACGACTGAGCGCAGACCCTCCAATTCCTCATGCTTTACAAAGTCATGCACCTTCGTATACACTTTCTTAAATGAGTCAGGGTCAGAATTCAAAGTGTGTCAGACAATGTTTTTACACAAAATAGGCTTTTCAAGTAATCGCATTATTTTGGATGTGTTTAAAAAAGCTTCTACTAGTTTAGGTGGATCTAATTCTTTAAGTGATTTTGAGTTTTTTGATATGAGGGGAAAACATGAACCTAGCAACAAGAAAAATGAAGAAATCATTATTGATCACATAGAAAAGATGAATCCCAAATTTCGCATTATAGGAGGGAGCACGCTCCAAATAGAAGATATTTATCCCCTGAATTAAAAGTGAAGGATTTATATAAAACCTTTATTGAAGAGAACCCTGATTTTTGCTCCTACGCTACATACTCAAGAGTGTTTAACAAACTAAATATTGGATTTGGAACTGACTCTACTGATCTTTGCGACACCTGTTTATATTTTAAAAATTATTCAGGTATATTAGATGAATCACTGAAAGCAAAATGGACTATGCATAATGAACTTGCAAAAGATGCACGAAGAGCATATGATTACAATTGCTCTCAAAAATGGGATTCTACAACCCAAGTTTTGCTGTTGATATGCAAAAGATACTTCTTTTACCTATTATGAAAGGTTTAAAAACTTGTGTATTTACTCCACGCCTGATAATTTTTAATGAGACATTTGCATGTATCGGCCAAAAAGAAAAATCAACTTATAATCATTATGCAGTCCTCTGGACAGAATCAATTGCTGGCCGAAACAAGGAACATGTGGCCAATGCTTATTTAAACTTAATAAGAACAGAAAGAGATGCTGCTAATTTCATTTTGGGGGCTGACAATTGCGCCGCCCAAAATAAGAATTGGGCACTTTACAGCGCAATGATAATCCTTGTTAACACCAGTGAACAAGTCAATAGCATCACCTTTAAGTATCTAGTGCCTGGGCACACCTTCATGGCCGCCAATGGCATCCACGGCCACATAGAAAAAAATATTAGGAAAAAGGATAATATCTATGACTATCAAGATTTGAAATCAGTTATTGATGCATTCGTTAAAAAATTTGAAAGTATTAGATATTAATTTTAGTGCCTGTTTTAACGATATTCCGGATATTTCGGTCAAGAGAAAAACTCGGCTTCGTGAAGGGATAAAAGAAACAAACCTTCCATTGTTATCAGAGATTGTGGAAGCAAAATTTGAAAAGGGTAGCCGTATCTTAAAATATAAAACCAACTACAAGGGAGACTTTAAAGTTGCAGACTTTGTTCATGCTAGTTTAAATTTCACAAACAAATTATTGGAAAAACCTATGTCAGATTGCCCAAGAGGCTTATCTTCAAAAAAGAAAGAAAATATTTTAGACAAGCTTGTAAGTTTAATGCCCGAAAACAGGAAAAAAATTTGGATCAATTTACCAGAAAGCAAGAACAGCCCAGATCTTCTTGGAAGCGTATAAGCCCCAATTTTTTTTCTTTTGATTGCTGACATTACGTATGCAGCAATGAGGTTTCAATAATTGCAAGATTTTGTTTGTTGGAAAAAAAAATTAAATTGATATTCTTACGTATAGGTAGGTAGCTCTATTCATATACCTAGGTATACTTTTGAACTATTTTTGCTCTATTATCCAGTTATAAGATTTGCCATAATTTTCATTATTTTTGCAAATATTTCTTTTTCATTATCGTGTTGTCTTTTGTTTGCTGCAATTAGGTATGTAGGAAAAGTAAAGTTTTACCAAAGATTTTTTTTATTTTTAGGTTTCCTGCATTAACTAAGGAAAAAATATTTTCAATTACCTACCTAGTTATGTTGTCTACAATGTTTTCTTTCTGTTTTCTGTAATAATATTGCTTTACAATGTATCTTTTTTATTTTCCTTTCCAAACTTTTCTGGTAAAAGTTAAAATGATAAAATATGTATTTACCAATAGAGTCTAATGATATAATAGGAAACTTATCAATTATTTAGATATAGGTATACCTATACCATTTTTCCACAAAAATCATTTTATTATAAGATGACCCAATTATTATAACTGTTTTCAGGTAAAAAGCATTAAGTCAAAATTTACTGGACAAATTTGAATATATTGAAGTTATTAACTGATTAAACCAAATTATATTGCAAGATTCATATAGATGAATGCTTACAATTACCAAAAAAAAAAAAAAAAATTACGATTAATGTTATCAGATCCTTATTTGAGGCCGAAATCCGTTTTTTTGCGTTTTCCCAAAATTGACAATTTTGCAGTTAATGCTTTTTGCCTTAAGACGGCAGTGCTGATTTACAGTATATCCTCTTTTGTGGCTATGGAGTGTGTGGTGTATGTCAGGAAATTATGTTCAGTTCTAGTCAAAACTTTCCTTCAAAAAGAGCCTCAGAATTTTTACCAGCTCGATAAGTCATAGCATAGTCTGAAGCAGCCTTACTTACATTGGGATTTCCGGCAAAGATAACGGTTCTGCCATGACCGCAAAGTTGCAACAACTTGTGTAGAGTATTTACACCCTCCATGGTGCTGGTACCCCGTTGAAAATACCAGGGGTACCACTGCCGTACTGACCTCCAGAACAAGGTATGACCTGTCGATTCCACTTAATAGCCTGAGATTACGCCCTCTTTTCACAGCAATTGCACAACCATCAAATCGTTCTCAGCTGTGATTGTTTGATATGACTTCATACGGAAACATTTTTATTCTGTCCGTGTCTGTATTTATCTCCTGTTTTGAGATAAATATAATGTCGGGGTCACATTGTCATATAATATTACCGTATAGTATTATTTTGTCGGTCCAACCATTTGAGTTAAATCATAGTATTTTAAGACTGTCTTGTGTCATTTCACGTTCGATTCATTTTGTAGTGTTTGTGTGGTAATCTTTTATTCTCTTTTAAGTTTAGACCTTTGTTATGTGGATGGGGGTGTACCAGTTTTACCTGTACGTTTTTTCTGTATTCGCCGTCTTTAAGGAAGAAAATAGTATCGGTAGCCACTTTTGTCAAGCATCGGGTTAAAGCTTACTCGACTCCCTGTTCCGTAGCGTGGTCCGAAGAGTATTCCCAGTTATATCTTTCGGTTTTTATAGCGTTTGATACATCGATGGTAGTCCTCTTAATTGTAAAAGGTGACATTTCGAACGCGTACTCCTTCAAGTTTACTTCTCTGGAATGTAGTAGGTACCTAGATTCCCTTTTGTAAGAAGATGACGATCTTGGAGGCCTATGGGGCTGTCAGGGTTTTTGTGGGCGAGGAGATTTCACTTACACTTTCATTTCTATTTGTTTTGTTGTTTATGCATTATCGATTTTGTTAGTTTGTTGTTATATTTCATGTGGATGCTTGGCGCATGTGATTTGCTTTTTTGCTATTTGTGCCTAGATCCTTGAGTCTCTGGAAATGGCAGGGTGGTTGCCAGGGGTGGGGAGATTCTAGCAAATACATAGTCTCACACTTACCAATTAGGCTAATCTTCAGTATCTCCTTCCGACCGTGGATTCTCTAGAAAACACATTTCCTGCATCACATTATACTTTAGCATCCTATTCATTTCCTTTGCGAAAGGCCGCGGAGAGGAAAAATTCGCAATGTAAGGAAAATTTGTATAACAGATAATTTTGGTCGAGTTTTCGTCGTCGACGTGCAGGGTTTTTTTTTCATTAGATTCAGTCACGAGAGCTTTAGCAACCTTGACATAGGAGCTGTTCGCCTTTGCCTGCTCAGGTTGTTTCATTTTTTAGAGATTTATTTTTTCATAGTTCGTTTCTAATAGGCAAGTTTCACTGAACATGCCATGGATAACCACTTGTGCGTCTCAGCACAGTTTAGTCATTTCAAAGAGCTTCTATTACAGCAACTCAAGAATTTGCTTTCAGCAGAGCAGATAAAGCACAAAAGCAGATTTCCTTTGGTAAAGTTGGCAAAGTTGTGCTCGTCCTACTTATAAACTTTGAAGTACATCTGCAGGTCGGTAAACTTCTAAAGTTGATCTGCTCAGGGCATACACGGACATTTAAGAGAAGCAAACGTGCTTCCCCAACTTGGATTTCCATCGCGGTGCGTGGGTGTAATCTTTGAATTTAATTTTCTCAGCAACCTTAGCTCAAGTGTAGTTTTTTTTCCACCACCGCATGAATTTTTTCCGCAGAGTGCCCCAAACTCATGGATCGAGACGGCGGAGGATAAGGCTGTGGTGAGATTTAATCTTTATTTGTGTCTGGGGTTAGTTAGCCTCTTTAGTGCAGATAGCCGATTATCTATTTTCGATATCAATGTGGCTAACAAACGCTATATTAAGCTCGCCAATGATTTTTTAAAAAACCCTCACCCGATCAGGCTTGTAGGCTTCTGAAAGTGTCCTTAGTGTTATCCGGCAAGTTTCAATTCATTTATTTTCCATCTGCCCGTGTCACTGGGTAGTAGAAAAACATGGAAACAGTGCACGTGAAGAGTGCGTCTACCGGTATATTTTTACGTTTGCGTGTATGTAGGTAAAAAAATACGTATCACCAAAGATGGAAGGTCTCAGTCATGAAATGTCCCAAGTCTAAGCTATATAGTAATACCAGGCATTTTACCTTACGGCAGAAAAGGTTGGAGAAAAAAGTATATAGTAAGAGTAAAATGGATAGATATTAATTGTCTAGGCAAATTTTAATCCCTAAAAACTATAAGAAGGAGGAGTGAGTTTTTTTCTTCGTCGGTAAGTATCGTATCTAATTTTTCCCATATTTTACTTGCTCTCTTATGTAGTGTAATATTTGTTGGTTCCAATATTTCAACGTTCTCTCTGTCTCGTATCGTTATAAAGAATATAGAATATAGAATAGTTGAACGTCAAAGAGCGTTGTATATTTTAATTTTGTTGCCTATTTTCAATTCTCTTGGCTGATACTTATATCCTCGGTTGGCTTTGGCTAGGTTTATTCTTTCGTCAGATATTTCTTCTCGCCATAACTGGTGATTCTCAGTCCGAGAACTTCTCCCTCTCAATGATATCGCTATCTTACTTCGTCTATTACCACTCTTGAGGGTTTTCGCCTCTCAATAGAGATTATTACATCTTTTCGGTGTTTGTGCGTATTTTCTTTTTTTTTCTTTAAAGTTGTTTATATTTGCGATTCCCGAAGCCGTTTCTCTGGCCATTGTTGGGGCATATCTGTATGGCCTGTTGGTGATGATCTTAATATCGTCTGCGATATATTTTAATGATTCAAAGTTTGGGTTCGGTAAGGCTCTTGTCTAAATCCATGGTGATATTGTGGAATTAATGTATTTTAAACCAGATGTTGATTTAGTCTTCTGTCGATCATCATTTCTAGGAGCTTGGCTATTTTCTCCCAAAATTTTATTGGCCAAAAGTTGTATAGATGGTTTGGGAGCCCACCCGGCTGGGGTAAGAATATTCTTTGGCCTCTTTTAAAGGATAGGGAAAATAACCATCGCTAATTTTTGCGTTGTATAGGTCAGTTAATTTGCTGAAAAATTCATCCGGTGGTCTCAGTAAGTTTTCTCGTGATATTCTCTGTTAAGCTACGTTAAGTGTGGCTTCCAGTTCTTCAAGTGTCATTGATTCTACACCTTGCTCTTTCATTGTTCTCGAGGAAGGTAAGTGTTTTGTCTTATTTCTTGTAAGTTTATTTTAAAATCTTCTGGTATCTTAATTTCCTACTCTCTATCCAATTCTTCGTTTTCTTGTGGAGATATGTCAAAGATATGGCTACAGTGGTCTCGGAATGCTATTTCTATTTGTGTGGTTATCTCACTTCAATTTCATTGTATTTGATGCATGATTTGTTTTAGGTTTTCTTATTCCTCTGCCTAGATTAATTTTTGCCAGAATTTTGTTCGATTTAATTCTTAATCAATTGCTTGTATAAATTCGTCCCACCCTGCACCTCTTTCTCTAATGTAATTGATGCAATTAGCTAAATTTTATAGGTAGAATGCGTTCTCTATCTCCCCTTTGTGGACCATTGCATTCAATTGATTCTTAGATGTTGATACTTTCTTTCTAGTTCAACTATTTTTTTCGTAAGAGAGGATTGCGGCAACGTCTGTTAGGATGTTTTAGGAAGGTATTTTAGATTTGCCTTGCTTAATGCCTCGATTAAATTGTCTGTGATCGTATATATTTCCCATTGCGTTGCCTTAGTAGGATCTGGTTGATGAAATCTTTCCTTCTGGACGATTTGGAAAATTTCCTCTTGGTCTTTTTCATTTCTCAGTCGCAGAAAGATTTAGTTCTTCTGCATTTATACTTTGTAAAATCTTCTTTTTTAATAATAAAACATAGTTTTTGGGGGATGTTAATATTTTCCCTATTATGATTTTGCTCACTTCGCTGTCAGTATATGGACCTTCAAATTCGTATTTGAAACACCCTTTCTTTATACTTTGGATTAATTTCTTAGTCTTATTTATGGGCAATGATGGCCTATCTTTCGAAGCAGAAAATTTGACGTTGAATTCCTCTACATTTTTCCCTTTCTTTTACTACTTGGTTACGTGTGACCTCTGTACCCACTTCTTCTTTATCTGTTACTTTACTTTTTTGGAGATTTCTTATGCAGATATTGCTGTTAGATGTGGTTTAAACATCTGTTTTTTCCTCTGTCGCATGAGACTTTTTTTGGTGTGAGCGTTTGGTTTCTTCGTGCTCCTGGAATGGTTCGTACAGTCAGGCCTCGAGTCTCGAGTTCAGATATGGAAGTAGCGTTTTCTGAAGCCGTCGTATTATAATGAATGTTTAGTTCTTCGGTAGATGATGGATTTTTCGGGAACCACATTGGTTCTAGTCCGTTATTACTCAGCATATGTTGAGCTACTTCGCTCAAGAGCCTGGGTTAGCTACGTTCAGTATATGTGCGTGTAATATACATGGAAGAATGTTCAGAGATTTTGCTTGCCTGATTTTAAGGATTTTTTTCTGGTAGGTTGAAATTGAATTGCGGTAGCCTTCGCTACTTTAGCGTAGGTTAGTTTATTTATCTTCCACAAACTTAGCTTTTTCGCTCATTTTTCTTTCAATAATCTCTTTTTTTATTAGGCCCCATTCCCATTGTGCTATCGTTCCTGGTATAGTTTAATGATTTTTTCTCCTGGATTCTACAATACCTCCAATTCTGCGAATTCGAGCTGCATTCTGAACATCGTTTAGTATCTTTGTAAACGATGCAGTTGATACAAGTTAACACATTGATGAATTCGTTACTTTTTATCTAAACCTAGGTTATTTTCAAGTTGAAGGCCATAATTCCAATTTCTTTAGCCTTCCTAGCTATTCTTGTCTCTCTAAAGATGACTTTGAATACATGTGTGTAAGTATTCATTGGTGTCTCTATTTTTTACATTTTTCACCTCTTTGACTTTCACCCATACTTGTCTCTTTTCTCCTTGATTTCAGTTATAGTGTGCTCAACGATCCAGAGATCAATCTGGCGGAAATATATTGCATTTTATGTTTTGATTTGGGAAAGGACTTTGGCCTCTAATCCTATTGATTTTAAGTATTCTTTTGTCTTCTTGCTTGGTATTTTGTCGATGGTGTCTTTCGGTTTGTCAAATTGATAACTTAATTCGTGGCGTAGTCCAACATCCTAATTAAGATGACTCCAAGTTCTCTGGAGACTACTCTAAACATATTCGTTCTGTCTGGTTTTGGCGCTCCATTCAAGATGCGCATAAGGACCCTTTTTTATGTTTTCGTGGCAATTTTAGTCCATTTCATTTTTCATTTTCTTCATTGAAAAATTTAAGAGAGAAAAGTAGAGGAATAAAGAGGTTTAAAGAGGCGTTTCCAATCCATTCCCTACTCTGGCTTATTCCGCAAACGTGTCGGTAGTTCAACCTGCCTAGCTATCGCCAGCCGTAGCAGTTTTTGCTCCACCAACACGAGTCCGACGCTCACATAGGTTAACCCGTCCCTTGCTTAGCTTCGGTCTTCGCCTATTTAGCCGCAAAGTTCAGCTAAGGCTCCTGCCCTTGTGCGTATCAAAGTAGACTTAAGTTTCCCTAATCGACAGGCCATATGAAGGGATAGAAAAGAAGAGATCTTCTTTAGATATCAAGTCAAAGACTTCCGAAGTACAGTCACGTTGCTTCTTATCTCTTCTTGATTCTTCAGGGTAATTTGAAGTGGGTAGTTGCTTAAAAATAGAGGTTCACTTCTTCAAAAGTAAGAATGTGATAATAGTTAACCGGCCGTCACGATAGTTTACGTTTTACGTCATTAAAAAAGGTTGGAAGCAAAAGTATATAGGAAGAGTAGAGTGGATTGTGAGGGTTTAGGTAAATTGATGAAAGAGAATGAGTCGTGTGTTGGTTTGGATTGCTTGGTAGCCAGCAATCTCTTGGCTGTTTTTCTTTACGTTTTATGCTTTTCCTTTTGACTCGTTATGTAGATGTTCTTACGCTCGAATTATTCTTTGGTCTTTATCCTGTATATTATTTTTTTAATACGCACTTGTCCTTTGTTTGATTTTTCCTCTGTTATTTTACTGCAATCTTTATTTTAAGTTAAACATGGGTGCGGGATTCACTCATGTTATTGGTCTTCCACTTCTATGAGTCCCTTGTTGTTATTCCTATAGTATATGGGAATATTTAATGGACTTCGCTGTTCTTCGCTGATTATTGCATCTAATTTTCCCCATATTTTGCTGGCCATCTTATTTGGTGCAATATTTACCGGTTCGATATCTATTTCCTGATGAATATCCCTTTGTCTTCCACGATATCTCCGTCTTGTATTAGTTATTTATAAGACTCAGATATCCTGGACTCTTTGTAGTTTAAATTCGTCGGTTTTATGGAGCCTGTTTAATAAAATAGCCGGATTTAGACCGTCGAGCGGGATAGAGCGTTGTATATTTAAATCTTGTTGATAGATCTTTACCAAGTTGGCTTTGGCCAGGTTTAATTCTTCGGTCAGATGTTTGTGGTAGCCATTCCTGGTAATTCTCAGACCTCTCGTTGATATGGGTATCTTTCTTCGTCTATTACCACTCTTAAATTTTTTTCGTTTCCCAATAGTGATTATTATAAACTTTTCAGCGTTCGTGCGGACTTTCCATTTTTCTTTGAAGTTGTTAATATTTGCTATTTCGGCTAGTGTAAATACTGTACATTGTAGGACTCAAGCGTATCCCTTGAGGGACTACTTGGTGAATTTCAAAGCTTGCTCATTGCTGGTTTGTTCTTTACTGAAATATATGCTGCACGGTTCGTAATGTAGTCGCATAAGCACTTGGTCAGAACAGAAGGGAGTCGCAGAGATTTCAATTTGGACTTCAATCATACCCTCCAAAGATTTTCGAACGCCTTCTGGATATCCCCAAGCACCAGACCAGTATTATTATTTTAGTGTTTGGCTTTTGCTATGGTGTCTACGAGTATAGCTAGTGCCGTCTACCCGCCTATGTACTTTCTAAATCCATGTTGGTATTTAAAAATTAGCATGTTTTCTTCTAGATGTTAATTTCGCCTTCTGCTGATCATCTTTTCCATTAGATTGGGTATTATTTCTAACAATGTTATAAGTCTGAAGTTTCCAGGATCATTTCGGGTCGCTTAGCGGCTTTGTAAAAATATTATTTTGCTTCTTTAAAGTATCGAAGAAATAACCAGCGCGAATTGTTGTGTTGTAAAGGTCGGTTAATTTGCTCAGAAATTCATCCGGTGATATTAAAAGGTTTTCCCGTGATATCCCAAAACTATCTACTGCTCTTTGTCTAGTTGCGTTGAGTGTGGCCTATAGCTCTTCAAGTATCATTTATTTAACATCTTATTCTTCCAGAATTTTGGAAAGCTAAGTGGTTTGCTGTTATTTCCTGTCTGTACATTTCAAAGTGTTCTACTATCCTGATTTCTTGCTCTCGATCGAAATCTTCACTTTCTTATGGGAATATGTCGACTATTTTACTCCTGTAATCTCTTAACACTGCTTCTATATGTTGTTATTATCTCGCCTTAACTCCATTGACCTTGATGGCAAGATTTATTTTTGGCTTTCTTATGCCTCTGGCTAGATTGAGTTTTTGCCAGATTCTTTTTGGGTTCACTTCCTCTTTGATTGCTTCTATGAATTTATCCCATCTGGAACCTCTCTCCTTTGCAATTTTTGCGATTAGGTCATTTTTTATATTGATGAGGCTTTCTCCATCTCCCCTTTGGATACCGAAGCGTTGCATTCATTCACTCAGGTGTTAATAGTTACTTTCTTGTTCAGCTATTTTTTGGTGCACGAGCGAGGTGCGGTAGTGCCCGGTACGATGTTGTAGGAACATGTTTAGGATTCGCTTAGCCTAATGCCTAAATTAGATTGTCCGTGGCCGTGTCTATTCCTTATAACGTTGCCTCGCTAAGGTCTCGTTAATAAAACATTTCCATATTTTCGGCGTACCCGTGCCAGCTGGCATTTTTGAAGTCTTTCCAAAGCCGGCATATTATTTGTTACTACCCTTTCATCGTCAATGGTGGAGGTTGGACCTCTTTAGATTAAATAGTTAAGCCGGAATTTAGGGGACTTTAGAACAATGTCCGGCTTCGTTGCCCTTCTTAGTCAGAGGTAGGTCAGAAAGTCAGGATCAATTCTTTCTACTATGCCTCTTTCTAATAAAATATGTTCTAAGTTCTTGGCAATGTTGTTGTAATTATTTGTGATTACGGAAGTTCTGATACGAGCATTTAGAGTGCCTATGAATATTACCTTCTGATCGATAAAATTATGGATCGGCACGAAATCTCTCCTTAAAGGCTGCTACCCGGCCATTGACATTATAACTCTTGTGAATGTCTCACTCCTGACCGCCAGATAGGCTTCGTCGAGTTCTTGAGGCCTAGTAGATATTTTGTCATTCCTTATCGCTACGGCTACCCCGTCAAAATTGGAGATCAGAGATACAGAGAGAGACAGGTAGTACGGAAAGAACCAACGATCGGCTCCTTTTTTAGTTAACTTCCGTTTGATAAGACGCCCTATAGCGAGCCTAATTGTAACAATGAGAGGTTCCGCGAGGTGGGGTGAAAGTCTAAATTCACTTCAGGTGCCTCTGTGGCGATAAAGTAAAATCAACTTCTGGTGGGCCCGTATAAATAGTTAATCATTGGCATGGGTTGTGATTAGTATTTTGCCAAAGAGAAAATGAGGACGCAACGCAGAAAAATTATTTCTCTCAGCCTTCCCTACCACAAGAGCACGAAGAAAATAAAATTAAATAAGAAGAAATAAGAATTAGTAATGAGGAGAATCCCACACTGCTGTATATGACTCAGCTTCTCCGTGGCGAAATACTCCCTCGATCCCTACTCTGGAGGCTAGCAGTGGTTGTTATAAGACAGGTTGTATTCTCCTTCCTAACTTTAAGCAGGCCGGGTACTAATTAACCAAGTGCAAACCCAACCGTGCTGTTGAAAAGCAATCGAGCTCAACGCTCATACCCCCCCTTTCCAACTAAGCCCTTCTCTCGGGTACAAAATCCTCGGGCAGCAGATCCACCCGGAATGGTAGTTTCCATTTTGTCGGTCGTGTACGTTTGTGTGTACGGGCTAACGGCTCCCTCCTGGAGCTGACGTGTTTAAAACTTTTTCCCATTCAGGTCTTTTGTATTTCTATGCTTTATCCATTTTTTTTATTTTTGTTTGATATCCTGAACCTCCTATTTAGTTCATTTAATTCGGCCAAGGAAAATAGCCACTTTTATTCGATTTAGTGCAACCCACGTTTAACGAACATCATTCAGGGCAAGGCCCAATCGCAAAGTGTACTGCGGGCTTGCCACATTCCTTTCTGAGTCAAAGGAAGCAAGCGGAGGTGAGGAAATCTACCCTGACCTACGACAAGAGTATAATTTTACCTTTTCTTTTGACGAATTTCTGGGTCAATGTTTATCTGGTTCAGTCGAATTACCTCAGGGTCTAATTTCGACTATGTATTACATAATAAATGCCTTTTTCATTCTTTTCTTATTTGATTCATCACAGATTTCGCATAACACACATAAAAAAAAGGTAAGAGACGTAATGCACACAGTCTTGGATTTATGGCGGACTTGTGTAATACCCTGTCGTGCAGCTCCTTCTTTTTGTCTAAGTCGGTCAAAATGCTTTTCTCGATGGAAATACGAGCCCTTGAAGACAGCCGTTCTTGGACCATTGTGCTTCTCAGATATGAGTGAGTTCTATCCAACGTACAGAAACTTCTCTCGTTCGCGACCTATGTTAAGGGGATGGTCAGCATTAGCTTAATTAGTTCAATGGTTTCCCACATAGCAGAAGTAAACTCCAATTTATACAGTAATTCTACATAATATGGAGTTGATTGACTTTCGGTTTTCGAAATCAGTGTTAATATACATATATTTTAGCTCGTTCACTGAGCTCTTACAGTAAAAAAAACAGGGATTCTTGTTTCCTATGTGTCACAAACTGGGATCAGGTGACATGCCCAGATTCTTTAACCCAAAAGGTTTTAAGCCAAGGAGAGAAGATGCGTCGACTTAAAACGAAAACTTTATTTACAAATGTTTGATAATGAATCCACTTGAAAATGCCGATATATTCAGACTAGATTATCATAAGAAAGACCTTAAAATTAATGACAATTTCGATAGATCAAACTAAGGGATGGCATTTGTAATACGTAAATAGATTTAGAGTATGGAAGACACAAGAACTCAAATATGTTGACACAAAAATAACGCACGTATGATATTCCTATCTATGAGACCACGGAGAAAGAAGGTTGAGCCACAAAGGGAAGCACTCACCGGTAACTTAACTTGACTACAATTCACCAACGCGCAATAACCGATCAAAATATATATATATATATATATATATATATATATATATATATATATATATATATATATATATATATATATATATATATATATATGAAGGCTTATACAAAAATAAGGATCACTCACGACCATCAAAATCAGGCCTGGTATGGGTCACACAAAACAAGGACACCAAACACGGTTGTCCTACCAAAAATGAACTAGAGTTACAACACTCGCAATAATCCTGCATTAAAATACAAAAGGGGTACAACTCTGCCGGTTGTCTTACACTAAGTCAATAAATCACAATAGCCTTAAATCACAATAGCCTTGAAGCGCAATTGCCTTAAATCTCAATGGCCTTGAAATCGCAATAGCCTTAAATCGCAATAGCCTTAAATCACAATAGCCTGAAATCACAATAGCCTTAAATCACAATAGCCTTCCGAGACGCACGAAACCAGAAAATAAGAGCACAAAATCTACTCTGCTCCTGAACACAACTTTCCTCTCCAAGCACGAAAAAATGGTCTGTCTTCTGGGAAGAATGACGGCCTCGACATTGAATTCCACGGAACAATAACAAATATGAATCGTTCAAAATCCCAATGCTACATCAACATACAATGAAAATTCCTAACTCCAGACATCAAATACTTTCTTTTATGGCAAATTCGCGATAATCTTAATCCAATTTTAATATTCAATTAAATAACTAGGAGGGAACCGGCCTATCAAAGCGAACGAAAACTCCAGAATCTTTAGGATGACGTGTCAGCCTCAATCAATCGAACGAAGGTCCCACGATATCACGTCACAGCCCTCGTCAGAAAAAAAATAAAACTATCAGATATTACGTGTGTGACACTATGTAACATGAGAAATGCTACATTATTAACGTCTAGTAATTCAAAAAGTGCATACTTTTTAGTGCCAGGAAAATAAGGATTTGGCCTGCCTGCTCGAAAATTTTCACGTTTTCCCGCAATATTTCTATCCCCAAATGGCTTATTTTTATATCTAGAACCACATCTTTCTCCATTTCTAAATTAAAGGTAAAAATAAAGCAACCCTGCCAAACACAACTGATCTTTGAACACAGACACAGAATAACAGCAATCAAATAATGACGGTGGCGTGCACAACAGAGAACCATCTGACTTTCGCCTGTACTGTATTCCTGACAAGAGATGCGGTTAGTCTTTTACAACTAACAGGCTCGTTGGTATTAGCCCTTGTTGCTGGGTAATTTATCGTGTTTTTAAGAATATTGTAGAACTGAACCCTTACATCGATAGTTATTTAAATCCTAATCTCTATAGAAATCTATTGTTTCATGAAAACATCAAATTTGAATTACCCTTTAATTTTGACGATTTTAGATAACAACTCGGGCTGTAACTTTTAAGCCCGAGACAATTACGTATGAACGATGTAGAGAGAACGTCTGATACGAATGATATTTCTTGAAACAGGACACCTATTGACGACCACTAAATGTTGAACTAAAATATATAAGCTGCAACCAGGCTCAAAAATCGGAGCCCGATTATAAAAGTCAGTGTTGGCAGAAATTAAATGAGCTTGCAAATACAGTGCCGAAATCGCCACTGCTGTCAGTATAAGGACCTTCGATGGAGTTTTAACGTCCATTTTAACTTTTGTCACCTGTGACATTTTTTGTGTCAACCTAGCGTCTCTTTGTGCCCCTGGCGTGGGTTATATGCTTTGGCTTTGGGTATGGGGTTCAAATTAGGAATAAGTGTTTTCTCAAGCCGGCGTATTTTATTGTATGTTCAGTACTTTGTCGAATTTCCCGGAAACCACATTAGTTCTAGCACATTATTACGCAGCATCTTGTTAAGATTTTTCGAGTACGTTCAATACATGAGCATTTTTGGTAGGCTGGAACTGAAACGCAGGTATCCTTTGCTACTTTATCGTATCTTACATTTTGTTTTTTTTCCTCTAATTTAGACTTCTCTTTCCTTTTCCTTTCAATTATCTCCTTTTTGAGTTGGCATGCCATCGCCATAGTGCGATGGTTCCCGCTACAGTCTAAGCATTTTTTTTCCTGGCTTCTATACTTACCCTCCAGGTGTGCAAGTTTGAGCTGCATTCGGAGAATTGTTTTTCGTCTTTATTTGGGCTGTCTATTCAGGTGTGCTTTTCAAGTGAGAATTAGTTGAAACAGGTAAAAAAAAACATAAATCCAGCACTTATTATTTGGTTCAGTATTATCTTTAGGATCAAGACTGAAATTCGGTCTTCCTTCAACCCTCTAGTCATGACTTTAAATACATGAATGTAGTCTTCCGTAGTGTTTCTGTTTTTTTAATTTAATTACCTCCTTAACCTTTGCCTATTCCTGTCTTTTTTAATTTCCCCCTTGTATTCGATTGTTGGGTGCTCGCCTATTCTGGTATAAATCTTTTGAGCTTCCATTTGGGGATGCACTTTGTCCTCTTATCCTATTATCTTTAAGTACTCAGCTGCTTTCTCACTCAGAAGTTTGTCGACGTCTTTTTCAGTTTGACAAATTGCTACGTAAGTTGTGGCTTAAACCTAATTAGCCAGACTCTGACCTCTCAGTAAATTACACTATTAACTTTCGTTCTGTCGGGTTTTTGCGCTCCTTTCAAGGTGCGCAGGACCATTTTGTATGTTTCCATGTTGATTTTATTCCTTCTTCTTCTTTTTAACTTTCTACAAACTTTACTATTTTCTTTACCTTTGCTCATTCTTGGCTTCATTCTATTTCAACTTTGAAATTCAGGCGACACTATGTTTTCCTATCCATGTGTCGATTTGCCTGCTGTATAAGGCTTTCGTTGCTTCGATTTCTGAAGGGGCTTTAGCTTGAAGGCCTATTGGTTTTAAGCATTTACTTGCCTTTTCAGTTGCTTATCGACATCTTGCTGGATCTGACAGATTGCTACATAGTTGTTGGCATAGTCTACTAGCCTAATTAAAACCATTCGGAGTTCTGCAAAGATTACTCTAAATACTTTGGTCCTATGTTGTTTCTGCGCACCCTTTAAGATAGAAAAAGGAACCTACTTTGAATTCTCCATGATGTTATTTCGTATTCTTCTTTTGGGGTTTCTTCATTGAAAGGAGTGTAGAATAAGATAGAGTAAGTAAATTTAGGAAGAAATTGATGTCGGGGGCATTACCTACCTACCTAAACGCCTAGCCCTAACAGTGATTGCTCAACCCACACAAGTTCACCGCACACACAGGTCCGACCCGCCCCTTGGTAAGCTCTAGCCTTTGCGCCTGGTAAGACGCAAGGTTCAATTGTATCTCGCTTGTGTGAGTATCTAAGTCAAGTCCAGAGACAATGTAGAGACCAGTTAGGTCTCTTCTTGGCTATTCCCGGTTGTTTGAGTAATTCCGAATATGTACTTTGATGACGAGATTGCTGTATACGTTGTCGAATGTGAGAGTGAGTATGACAAGTGTCTTTAGCTCACCAGCGTTCAACTATTCAACGATTTATGAACATAATAAATGAGATCCAGTGCATTTTACAATTCGTTTTACATTCTATTTTACCATATTTGTCAGTAATGTAAATAGATGAAATTTCCCCAAAATAGAAAACTGAAGGGATGAGAAAAAGCACATAAATTGAAGTACGAAAATAAGGTTTCCAGGTGATTGTGGATGATGAAGTTTGTATAACATATTTTACAGATTTTTTAACTTATTAATGAATAAATAATAAATAAAGTCACATAGTCTTACGTATTTAAATTATTTGATTTCATGTACTTAATATTCCGGTAGTTACATTGTTATTTTGGGTATTATAAATAATACATTTTGCGTCATAATATTAGGCGGGTTATTAACTATTTTGTTACTTTATTAAGTTAAAGTCTTAATGTCTTATATTTTGATTCACACTCAATTCATTTACTGTAGTTATTTTAAGTATTTTCTTATTCTAAATTACTTTTATAATTTTTGTTACTATACTACTCAAATTTATTTTAAGCACTTTGCTTATTCTAAAATTTTTTTGATACTTTTGCAATTTAAGGCCTCTTTTTGGCGCCCATGTAATATATGTGAACTCAGCCACTTTTACTCGAAATGATTTTAACCATTTTATCGTTTTTATTATTGTAATTTATATCTTTGGTCACACTCATTTTAAGACACTTTTCATTACTCTTAGTAAGATATTTTTACCTCATTTAAGTTGTTGTAGGTATTGTTTGTTTGTAACGTTTTTTCACTCTTTTTTGTTCTTGTTGTTGTCGGTGCGTTTCTTCATTTAGGAATTTCTGAACTCTTCTGCCCATTTCGTATAATCTGGAATGATTGTATGTTAACCACATGGACACAGGATGATGGGATGTATATCTCATCGTTCATCAGAAGTCCCTCGCGATACGATGTACACAATATTGGAAGATAATTTGGATAGTAGGAGAAGATAGTTGGTGAAATAAATAAAAACACTGAGGGTAGAACTTTTGTCCTGGTGATTAGAGCATCGCTTTCCTTTTGTTCTAGTTATCTTTTGTATTTCGTTGTTTTACTCTGTTTTTTTTTGTCCGTGTCAATTAATGTTGTTAATGTGTACTTTGTATTGTTTATATGAACTTTCAATCTACTTATTTTTGGTTTAATTGTTGAGCTTTTAAGCATTTGTTAGCTCTTGACTCAGCAATTAACTTGTTTTGCGGTTTGTTGTGTTGTCTTATGGTTGTTTTTTTTTGCGTTGTACTGTGCTTAGTGTTTCGTGTTTCTTTTCCTGTATAACTACTATGTTTATATTTGTATGATGTCCTACTATCAACATAGCTTTGCTGCTAGGGAACTAACGACTCCAGGAGACTTTCTCCCGCAGCCTGTCATGGATGTTAATGCTGCCACCTGTTCCCTGTAAGTCGGTATGAAAACATTGATGAGTGTAGACCAGAGCTTTTTTCCCAGTATTTGAGTCACGACATTGACGGGGTCCAGATGTTGTCGTCTGTGCAGTGCCCTTTGCCGTAAGTGATCTCGCCTTGTGGTTTGTTTGATAGTTAGGAACGCAGAATTATGCACACCTACCTCTTTAAATGTTTGTATTTGCTTATAGTTCCCCGATCTAAAGATTATTCAATTTTTATAAATATTCTTACATCTGATTGTTACAAACAAATATTAGTAGGTTCAGATCGTGATTGGGATAGTAAAAGAGCTGAATGTGTTGCTTCAGGAATAAAAGAAGCATGGAAATGCCTCTTGGCGTATCATTAAAAACTAGGCCGAGTAAAATTGAAAGAGGCAGTAAAGATAAAGTATGTAGGGAGTTTTTAAAGGATTAGAAGAAGTTTATCAACGAGGAATGCAACCTAGAATTCTGAACCTAATAATAAATAACAAGTTAGATTTTCTTTAGTTACGTGATAGAAAGATACACATATAAGGATACAAGAAATTATCAGATTGAGAACTTCAAGCTCAATTCGTACCTCATGCAAGGAGGGTGTTGAGTCCCCCGTTATGCTAGGTGACCAGTATACTTCGGACATTTCCCAGGAAGATACAACAACTGTGTTAATATACAATTTGATGATGGTTTCAAACACTTGATTCCCTGTGTCTACAATAATTCCCAGATTCCGGCTAGGATTAGAGCCAGAAAAATATAGAATTTAAGTACTATGAACGACAATCGAAAATAAAAAGCAATGAAAAAAATTCAAGCTAATACCAATCTATCGAAAAAAGCTGTGAGACGCTTACGTCGACAGTGAAAAAACAGATAAAATAAAGAAGTCAAAATGTTAGGCCTAACTATAACACCAAATGGTTACAAAAAAGTATACAAGATAAGAAACAAAGAAACCTCAATAAAACAATAGATATACTAGCTATGGTACGGCCCAAAAAACATGCCTGCACACACTTTTTGTGATATATCCTTCAATATTTCACTAATCACCCTTATTTTGCAGGAAATAACAGAATCAACGCCTATGAATACAACTTGAACTAAATGGGAGTTCTAGCCAAGTATATACTGCGCAAACATTACTACAAGACAGGCTCGTTCGAGGACGTGCATGACACTTGCGTGCATCAGTTCGAATGTGAAAAAGCCCCCTCCAAGAGCAGAATTCAGGCCTTGGAGGACTACTTTGATAACTGGGGAACAGTGGAGAACCTCAATGCAGCCATTGACAACCGTCCAAGCCATTAAGGATGCCCCATGAAGCGAACATCTAAGCTGGTCGAGAGCGTGAGAGAGTCAGTTCAGCAGAGTCCAAAACGCGCTGTGCGCAAGTGAAGTCCGTCCTTCAGTATATCCAGTGAGACTTGCAGTAGAGTGCTATTAATTGATGTAAAGGCCTACCCATACATAATACAGACGAAGCAGACCCTTACAGCCTCAGACAAGGAAGAGAGAAAGAATATGGCAGTCAAGATACTGGAGAAGATTCAGGAGAGCCCAACTTTCCTTAATCTCCTTTGGATCTCAAATGAAGCTCACTTCCATCTTGAAGGAAAGGTAACCTCTGAGACAAATATCTTCTGGAGAACCACCAGAACAATTCAGGTAGAAACCAAGCCCCTACACTCTCGTAATTGTACGGTATGGTCTGCAATCTCATCCAGAGGCATCAGCGGACCATTCTTCTTCGAGAAATCTGGTGCAATATTGACAGTCACCAAACAAGGGTATGTTGAGGTCCTCAAATCCTTTAAGAGGAAGCTGCTGACCATGTTCCCGTCGCTGATGGGGAAGTTCTGGTTCTAGGAAAGTAAACTAGAAGACAAATATCTTCTGGGTAACCTCCAGAACAAATGAGGTAGCCACCAGGCCCCTTCACTCCCCTAAGTGCACGGTATGGTCTACAGTCTCAGCCAGAGGTATCATCGGACCATTCTTCTTCGAGGAATCTGGCACGACAATAACAGTCACAAAGCAGGGATATGTTGAGGTCCTCAAAACTTTCAAGAGGGAGCTGCTGACCATGTGTTCCCGCCGCTTATGGGGAAGTTCTGGTTCCAGCAAGATGGATCAAGCTCTCACATCTCCAACCTGTCTCGAGATTGGCTGAAAGAGAACTCTGGTGGCCGCGTGATCAGTCTCAAGACTAATTTTGAGTGGGCAACACACAGCCCATACCTGAGCCCACAAGATTTCTTTCTTTGAGGCTAACTTGAATACTAAGTGTACGCAGGGAGACCCAAGACCTTCACGGAACTAAAAAAGCCATCAGGGAGGAGATCAGAGCCATTAGTCTGTCAGTTTGTAAGGACGTCATGGACAACTTTGTGGCCTGCCTCAAGAAATGCACAGAGTTTAATGGAATTCATCTCGAACACCGCCTCTAGAATAAACAAGAAAAGTCCAATCCCTCTCATGATTTGATATGATGTTTTTAAACACAATAAACCTGTTATCACCAAAGTTTAATTGAAAATTAAGAAATGAGGCCTATCGAAAGTTAGGGCCCGTTTTTTTTGGTGGCCCTGTATATCCTACAATATCAATGTACACAATTACTAGAATAAACTTGATTAAATTACACGGGATACAAATTAAAGCAGTATTAATAATAACGAGTATCAGACGTGGAGAAAGACGGAAACAAAAATATATATTCACAAAGCAGCAAAGATAGAACCACAAAAAAATAATTGCAAAAAAGGAAAATAAATTCATAGAAAAACCACGGGAAAAAATAAGAAAGAAAATTGTTAAGCAAATAGTACGAAGAACAGGATGGAGACAACATATGCTGTTTTCGAGTGCCACGAACAAAACGGAGCCAAGGGATGAGGAAGAAATTTACGTATTATGAAACTAGAATACCCGAGTGCGACAATAATAATACACAAGATTTATGAATATCCGAACACTACAACAAAAATCGAAAATTGCCAGAAATAACCGATCAAGATACCCAATTTGAAAAAGAGATTCGAATGAAAAAACGAATAGAACTTAACATAAACGAAAGTCTCAATTAAAGAAAAAGAACTTTACTAACCTAAACAGGTATAAGAACGGGATAAAAAACAAACTATTTGAAACTTAAGAAACTAACTTAGCGGCAAAACCATAAAAACTAATAACGGTTTGAACGCCTAACACTCAAAACACATAAAATTAAACCAACACAGAAACAAACAAACATACTTTACCTACTACATATTTCGAACTTAACTCTATAAGAAGCGTAGGTACCAGAGATTTGCGTGACCTCCACGCAAACTTGAAACTCTCTTCAAACCTCTAACTTCTTTCCATTTTTTCAAACTGCTATCTATTTCTTGGGCCAAACATTAACATATGAGACATGGGACAGCACACATAAACAATAAAATAAGGCCAAAAACATAAAACTCCGTTGTCCGGATTCCACGTTAAACTGTACGTCAAACTGTCCTATCCTTGCCCTTTTCTCTTCCTCTCTCTCTCCTTTCCACATCTGTGACGATTTTCCCTCGGGCCTATCAACAGCCAGGAGGAAAAGAGCATCGTAGGAGCCTCGCCCGCAGGCTCCTTCTAGCAGGGTCTAGGCGCGGAGGAGAGGATGGGAGAAATAGGCACGGCGAGCTATTTCTTCCTCTCCCCCTTTCTGCTTTTATTCCATTTCAGTTCATTTCATATGAAAGATATAAATCATTTTGTAAGTCAGGGATGGGTGGTGTTAATATAATTGATGAGCAAAGCAGATGATTATGAAAAATGATTAGAATGAAGTTGATGGTGATATATTTCAGGTGAATCTTGGACTTGTACCTTGACTTAATAATGTAGATAATGATTGGATAGTGGAGTAGGTTATGTAGTGAGAGAGGGAATAATAGTGAAATTCCTTTAAAAATGATAGAAAAGAGAGTGTTAATATCCAGTTATCCTGGTGAAAGGGTATCTCGGGTTTCAATTCTCTTTGGAGGATAGTTAAGATAAAACGAGTATTCGATCCCTGGTTGAAGGAGAGCTCTGGCATTGGAAAATTAAGAGAATAGAATATCTGTAGAAGTTTAAAGGTTAGGTCCCTGGTGAAAGGGTATCTCTGCCATTGTAATTATTTATTGCTAGTGTATTTGTGTGACAGTGAGAGGCATATAAATCTTTGTTGAATCGGAAGTTTTTGTGTCAATTTAGGTTGGTTTTCACCTTTGCTAAAGGTCTTTTCAATTTGCACGTAAAATTCTGAATCTTCACTTGCAGTGTAGTTAGCTGTTTGGCTGAGTGCATCTTTATTCTTGCTCTAGTTTTTCTCCTTGGGGCGGGTAGTAGCGTCCTCTCATTGCCGGATCTTTTCTTACGCAACTCAGCTTCCGTACGAATTACAAAAGAATCGGCGAGAATTTCACGAGTGCGCGCAGGAGGGCCTCTTAGACCAGTTTTTTTGTTGGGGGGCATCCGAGTAGTCCCATTTGAATTGTCCGTTCCTAGACCATCCAAAAACTTTTTCTGGGCCTCCCTCGTCGGCAAACAGGCCCTCCTTAGCAGTATATACTCTCAGGTTAATCATTCTCAAGCAGTAAATGTTCCTGGGTTCGTGACTCTTTGAAGAGGAGGACCTAGTCGTCCGAGGTGACTGGGAGGCTTATTGGGGCGGGGCGAAAACTCCACCTTTTTAAGCCTCAGCTGGGGCGGACATCCCCTCCTCTCGCGACTTTCTGGGTGTGGTTGTGGCTGTGGATATGATAGCATGATCGTTTTACTTCGCTGCTATAGCCTGGAGAAAGTGAAAGGCTCGTAGCCGGAGCTTTTTGGCAGCTCTGGGGTTGGAAGTTTACGCGAAGGATTTCATCTGACGGAGGGTTTTCTTGAAACCACCTGTTTCGCTTTTATTGCCATGGAGGTTTCTGGAAAGACTAATTTGTACATGTAGTTTTAGCCTTTGAATTTTCTAACTTCCGGTGACTTTTGTCGACTAATGATTCCTAAGAATGTCCTCGTTATTTTCTTTAATGCTGGGGTCGATGGGATGGCAGATAACGCTCCTATGGGAGCTTATTTGAGGCGGCGTTTAAAGTCTTAAGTTAATTAATTTGAGTGTTTCTGCGACACACGGGGAGGTCAGGGCTTCAGGGATCTCCTCCATAGCACATATCGCAGAGTCCGTTTTTTCCCGTGCTGGTATGTTCTCAGGGCAATACGCAAGGTCTCTTTCATCTCTTTGTCATTTCACCCAAAGGTGGAATTTGGGAGGGAGTCTGGAACACCTGAGGTTTGGGTATGCGTTGGTGCAAGTGTGTTAGGGAGTCATTGTAGAAAAATAGAGGATGTATGAGAAATAGAGTTAAAAGATGTCCCAAAACCAAATCGTTTTATTGCCATGTTACCTTTTTTGCTGCGAAGAAAAAATATGTCTTCCTCTCCCTTCCCTAGCCTCTATCGAGGCCAGTTAAGGTGAAAAAGACTAGATAGGTAAGCTGCTGCAGAATTTTCCAAGGTCATACACAACAAAGCGATATTATAATAGCAATCCACTCCACGAAATTTCACAAATCAATCTGAAATTTTTGGAAAGGACTTCACCTCGTAACAAAAAGCCGTCCAATACAATCCGAATAGTTTAAGAGTAAGTAGGAAAAATGAATAAGTTGAGTTAGGTTATTAGATGCACGGTGATTAGCCTTCTCCTGGGTTCTTCTTATTTTATCTCATTCTTCATCTTCCTTCTTGATAAGTTGGAAGCTCTCCTGCCTCTATAATTCTTCTCTTGTTATAATTTTTCTATTAATAGTCTAATGCAGTTGGATTTTACATGCATGTTGTTTTAACTAATTGTTAGCAATATCAATAGTATGTGTATATAGGAGCTGGGTCTTCCTTTGAATCACATTTCCCGCTCCGGAAATTTCACCTAGGTTATATCTGTATGCCTGGGGAGTGTAGGACTTATGCATCCACCCTTGCGGGACCCATTGTGGGACCACGAAGAACTGCTCATTTGTTATATAATCGCATATGCACCGTGAGAATCATGGGTAGCTCTAATATTCTAATCTTGTAATTTAAGCCGATTCTTCACCTTTATCAAAAACTTTTTTTAACGTTCTTTAAGAATTGTTAGTTCTAGCCGTTGCTCGTCTAGTATCGTTGGAGATGCAGCATAGTTCATGTCTATTTTGAGATGATTCTGTTTCAGTTCTTCTACTACTCTTAATTCGTGATATCTGTCGAAATCTTCGTTTTGATCTGGTGAGATATCAAATACCTCTCTCTCGTGCTCCCGAAATGCCGTTTCTATCTCTTGGGGGCTCCTTTGCATCTTTTCCCTTAGGCTGAATTTCGAATTTTGACTTTATGAGGTGTAGCGGGATGTAGTGTGGTAGTCTACGGGAGGTGATAAAGTCTGGCACAGCAGGTATCGAGGGTTTGTAGGTTATAGGCCTACTTTTATTCTTCCAGTCGAGTTTCTTCTGACTCGCAAAGTTTCTCACGTGGAATACGCTTTTAGGCTACGTTCCAAAAGGTGGTTCGTTAATCGTGGGTTAGGAAAAGGACGCCACGGAAAGTGGCGATAAGTAGCCCTTATTCTTAGCTTGGACCTACCTAAAATGGGAGCAAGCGAAACGGTTCGAGGCCAACACAGCTGTGTGTAAATTTTCCGTTAATATTATGTATCTGATTCTCAAAAGACAGGACTTAAAGACGAGGCACGGATTCGGGACGCAAAAAATAACAAAATAGTAAGTAAGCTATACTGACAGACGACTTAACTGATTCTCGTTCTATCTTAGTCTGCTTTCCTCTCTTTGTGTGTGTTAATATATACTCCCCTCATTTTCAAGGGATGTGACCGCTTTTTATTGACTATGGCGTGGAGGGAAGCTAAAGATCAGAAATATGTTCATCAGTTCTTTTGTTGACCGTTGCGTGGAACTACAAGAGGTATGTGCGTTTAATAAAACTACATATTTTTCCCAAGTTGGGCCTACATCCAATATCAGAAAGACTTTTGCATTTCACAGGTCGTCGAAAATTTTAACCGTTCTAAGCACATACGAGTACCACCCTGTATTTGCTTCGGCTTGCCTCTCTTATATATTATTGAGATCGTTACCTCTGACAGCTAGTTTCTAGCGTGCGTATGATTGTGTGACCGCGGGGAACTTTGGATGTCCGCTTGCTTGACTCATATTTCTTTTGATAAATATACAATTGTAATATAAGTAATTCTTTGTATTTTACATTGGTTCACTACTTATTAAATGGCATATTATTTCATTATTTAATGCGTGTACTCAATTTCAGGATTTCATAGATCCATCTTGCGCCCATTTGCGGGGATGCTCGCTGGGCCTACCTTTCCTGCAATTTGGGTGCTACAGGCCTGCTTTCTCTTGCAATTTTGAGTACTACAAATTTGGTTGCCTTTTTGCTCACGCGATGTTTATCTTCTACCAAAATTTGATAGGGTAATGCTCCGTATCCAGTGACTCTACGAACTGGTCCCACCTGGCGCTTCTTTAAATAGTTGTAGCCGGAATCAGTTCGTCTTTAAGTTGTTGTAGGTGGGCTCTATCTCATCTTTGGGGTCTATATTGTTTGATTTCTTCTCTCAACGCAATGTCCTTTTTTAGGATTGATATTTAAATTGTTCTGAGAGCGTGCGGTAGGGTTCTATATATTGCTCGAGTAACGTACTTCTTGTCTTGCTTTACTAACGTCATTACGATCTTTTCGATTCGTAGACGGAGTGTTGCCTCTCTTAAGTAGTTTTGCTTAGTTAAGCTTGGATCTGACCAGTTCTTTGACGTAACTGTTCCAGATGGCTTTCTTATATTGTTTCCATAGTGGGCACTTCACTTGAATTGTGTCCAATAATAGGGTTAGAATGATTTTCTCTTAATCGATGGTCGAGGGTGGCACTTTTCCTATTAAACATTTTAACTTAAGATCCCAAGTTGCCACAATGATGCGAGGATTTGAGGCTCTGTTGGTCTGAAGTAAGTTGGAAACTCTCCTATATCTCTCTCTAGCCCCGTATCCTGGTTTATACCTGCTTTATTAAGGTGGCCGGTATAGTGCGAAGATCTCCTGCGGGCTTTCAGGTCCCCCATGAAGATAGCCTGGTCCTTGCGCCTGAAGACGCCCACAAAGTTATGGAACGCCCACAAAGTTTGGTAGCCTGTCATAAGGACTAGATTTCCTTTGGAGGTCTTTATGTGGTTCCCTTAACCAATTCTTCTTTTAGGTATGTATTGCCTAAACGAGTGTGTTTTTCATTTCATTCCGCAACGTTGTGGCTGATTATTTTAAGTCTTCTGAGGTGACCCATTCTTTCGTTGGTTTTCTACTAGTGTCGATCTAATTTCTGCCTGATTTGATTCGCGCTCGATGGGCGATTTTGCCCTTTTGCTTCGTTTCTTTTTAAATTCTTTCTTCTTGACTGTGTATCACAACTGCTGGGTAATTTTTAGCTTACCACCTTATATAATTTTTTCTACCTCACAATCTGAGTATGACCCCTCATACTTGTACTTGTAGTAACCTTCTATTATTCCTTGTATTAGTTTATTATTGTTATTTGGGTAGGGTCTTTCTTCTTATGCGTCGAACCTAAGTTTGAATTCTTAGGGTTCCTTATCTTTTTCTTTGCTTGCTTGTTATTTTGATTTTCAACCTCTTCCTCGTAAATCATGGCTTACTTGCTTACGGCCGCCTCTACTGAGTCGCTATTGTCCGTAATATATTCAGTTTCCATATCTTCTTTTGTTCTTTGGAATTTCTTAAAATCATTTAGCTCTTTAGGGCGACATTCAATACGTGTGCATGCAGGATGCATGCGAAATTATTTAGGGACTCTCCTAGTTTTAAATTAATATTATTTTTAACTGGTTTTAGTTGATCAGTTGTGTCCTTGGCAACTTTAGCAAACGTGAGCTTTTGTTTTCCTCTTCTATAGTTTTTTTCCTTCCTTTTGTTTTCGATAATTTATATTTTTTTATCGGGCAAGCCATAACCATTTTGCGGTGACTCCTTTAGCGATTTAGGCATTCTTTATATTGTGAATTGTGTTCATGCCATGTGTGCGATTTGTCGCAACATTTAAAACACCATTTTATGTCATTTAGTGTCATTCTCTTGTGACATGTTTCCCAAAGGCGAAACAGTTGAAGCACGTTAATACACTAACAACATCATCGCTTTTTTGGGGGGGAGGGGGGATATTTAGTTTAAACGCTAGTTTCCGGTCTTTGTGGCCTGTCATGCCAGTTTGTCGAAAGAAAACTTTAAAACATAGGAGTACTCTGACTTGTTGCTACATATTGTGAATTTGATGACGCTTTCCTTTGTCCAACTTCGAGCTCTCTCGATTTTTTCCTTTATTGATCAAGGCAGCAATAAATTGATTTTGTGCCTCTATTTTGGGGGGTACTTTCGCTACAAATCTGATGGCATTTATTTCATCTGTGGCTTTCTTTAACAGTACTTTATCCACACCTTGGCAAATAGTGATATATAAGTTAGAGTAATCTAACAGTCTGATAAGCACCACTCTGAGTTTGCCGAAAACAATTTTAAAGTCCTTCGTTTGGTCGGGCTTTTCCGTGCATTTCAACGCGCAAAGGGACCCGTTTAGTTGAATCCATGGGTTTTTATTCTTTCTCTATCTTCCAATTCTTTTTCATTGGAAACAAAATCAGAGAGGAAAAAAGAAGTTGAAGGTAGACAAAGGGTGCGGTTATATCTAGTTGTATACCTAGCTTATTCTGCTGGCGAGTCGATGACCCTTATCCTACCTGCCTATCCTACTTTGCCAACCGAACCTAGACTACCCTAACCAAATGCACTGAAAGTAATTATAATGGCCGATCCATGGTGGCTGCTGACCATTCGCAATTGCAGAAAAGACCTACAAACAAGCATTGTTTTTAATATTATTATCTTATCTAGAACCATTTCAGTCTGCATAAAAATACATTTAAGAGGAGAGCACAAACCAGCAATATTTTGGTACAATAATTACAAATAGATCTATTCATTTAATAAGGTAAAGTGGCAAGGAAAGATAAGGATATGTTATGAATGATAGTCACTTTATTACATTAGGCTCTGGCCATGCTAAGTAATCAATAAACTACTTGATAACGCAAAATATTTCGTTTTTATGCAACGGTTACAAATACCACATTTATGTAACTTTCGCTTCAAAATTGAGAGGAAAAAAGTGAGTAATTCGAACCTGCTGTGCATGCTTTAATCTCTCCCCACACATTATTTTAGTTACTGGATTTTATGAAGAGATAACAGTAATCTTTTAAATCCTAATAACATGAAAATAAATCTTTTTATTTTCGTTGCTTGCATAACGTCACAGAACCAAATGTTAACACATCTAATTTTGATCTGGCCAAAATTGCTGCCTAACCATTCTAGCAAATTCTCAAAAACCTCTTACTCCTAATGAATGTGCGTATTTTCTATTAGTTGTCCGTAACTATGAATCAAATACCTTAATGAAAACCATTTAATGCCAGAAGATGTTAAATTTCATTCCACAAACTCGCCAACCGTTAATAATCAAATTACTCGGAGGTTCTGTCATTGAAGAGCAATTTTATCTCGAAATTCTTTTACTTTATATATTGACGACATGTCAATGCGATAGTTATAATCCAATTCAAATAATCGGCTTAAACTCTTCTTGGTATTAAGGTTAGATTTTTCGAGTAAAAATCAATTTTGTCTCCGCCACTTCATTGATAATGCAGCCCAGTTGATATATTCAGTGCACCTACTGAATTTCTAGGGACCTGATATTTAACTTCGTCAACATACTTTTCACACACTTGCAATTATATTTATTTCTCCAGCGCCTTGAGAAACTTCCGCGCATATGATTATAAACAACGTTATAATCATTCCTGTTTTGCTCTTTCCATGTCGTTTCAATTCTTAAATCATTTTTCATCGCTATTATTCATGTATCACATTTTTGCGAGCTGCTATAGCGATATTACTTCAAAGATGTGTCCCGAACTTCTGGAGACGTTTAATAGATAGAGCTTTGCATCGAGAGCAAAATTCAAACTTTTCTCTTAAACTTCCTTGATTGCATTGAGGCTGAAACTTTCCTCTTTTCGGGCATCTCACTTTTGTCATTAAATTCTGATGAGAATAAGGGAAAGAGACCTCGTTCGGATCAACTGTCTGCGAGATAACAGCAACAGGCTGTATGCTTAAATTTAGTTTTGAAAGTGTTATAATAAGTGTAAAGGCAATAGTTTGTTAGTGAGTGTTAGAAAAATTGAAACTTATTATCTTGTAATACTAAAAAGAAGTTACGCAATGCATGAATTAGTCTACCATAATGTCCTCGGGATATATTACTTACAAATATTTTTACTCTCCCAATTTCAGCGCATTTATTTCAAAATTTAGTAATCTTATATTTTTATTTTTTCTTATGACAGTTTTGGTTGGCAATATTTAGTATTTTCTGACGAGACTAAATATAAACACTAACAATGAATGATGCGAAAGTCTGAAGGTAATAAACGAAGAGTAATAAGAAAAGTCTTCAAAAAAGCACTTTAGATCTATCCATTACAGACCTGAATTAATTTCCATACGCCGAATACCTTTGAGATCGATAAAGATGTTAATCAGTTTTAAAATTAAGGGAAATTTTTTAGAAACTAAGGAGATTTGACATGGGAAACTTTCTTCAATGGATAAAGAGTGCAAATATCGATGGGAATCTCAATAACTTGTATGAACTAATGCAAACTAGGGACATTTACCTTCCCAAGAAGTCATCATGTAAATAAAGAGGAATTGCAAAGTATACATAAATGAAATTTCACCATCGACTCCAAAAGCTATCAAATTTACTTGCTCTACAAGGGAGAAGGATCCCTTAATATTTATCAAAACTGGATCTATTTTAAATAATCATGAGTATACTGTTAGCAAAAAGTAATCGAAACGAGACATAAGGAAATTTAAAATTAAATTTCTTATTTTAGGAAACATTAATAGTTGTTGGACTTATTTTTATTTTATAAAATCTTAGTTCATGGACGTGATCATTTAAACATAGCAAAGTCTTGGAAGGATGGCTTAAAAATTTTTTGTGCTGTTTTTTTTTATATTTCTCCCCGTAGAAAGTGGGAAACTTCCTAAGACTGTTGGACTTGTTAAGTGGAAAATTGTCATACCCTCCCGGCCTTACTACCTTCGGATGTTTCTAACTAGACTGAGTTCTATTCTTTCGCCTCATTTCCATTTTACCCGTTATTCACTACCTTAAAAAATAGCCTATTCCCAATTATATTCTTAGCTTGAACCTAATATTTCGAGTTAGTTGCCGACCAAATTTTCACCCATTCTTCCGTGGCCTGGGCCCAGAAAGATGGAAAAACGTTTCAGCCGACCCTCTTGTCTCCAGTCGTGCTGATGGTTTGAAACACGCCTTTATTTTTGGTCACTCTTCCTTTTCAACCTAAATATCGTTGTATGAACCCACAAGGGGATGTAAGGTGTAGCAATATCAATCTTAGTACAGATCGAATATTAAAGAATGAGGACTGATCCGGAGCCAAGGCTTGAAGTAGCTGTAGCTAAATATTTTTCACGCTCTTTTACTTCTTTAGTTTCCTTACAGTTGATTGATAGATATCTTTTTCCAAACTTTCTGTGAAATATCCCCTCATTACTTTTAGGTTTTAAATTTGATTCAAATATCTTTTGTTATTTGAAAAATATTTTGCTCTTATCGACATAAATATTATAGTGTTACTCTCGCTGCATTTAGCCAAAATATATGTTATTGTTTTCGTTCCTCGCAACCATAATAAATTAATCAGACTTAATTATTAAATAACTTTGAAAAAATAACTGTAGTTGAAATCCTTTTAGGAAATATCCCCTCATTGGTTTTAGGCTTTAAAATCGATTAAGATAAATTTCATCCCTATATTACTGTGATACCTTTCATTGCATTTAGCCATAATACACAAATTATTCTAACCGTTCCTCTTAGAACTATTCAAAAGGATTCTAAATACTTTGTTTACTTAAAATACTGTGACCTTATTAAATTAATGAGACTTAATAATAAAGTAACTTTACAAAATAACTGTACTGTAGTTGCGAAAGCAGTTTGAAACGGATAATTATCAAAATTTCTGAGAAAAATCTCTTCTGTCCATTATATTTTGTTCTTATTAACACTGTTTAAGATTTATTAAATCGGTTTCTTCCACAAGGACAATCAAATACTTTGATTTATTTCAGGATTCTTATAATTCCCTTTATCTAACAATTAAAAGCATTGTCTATATTAAAATAAACCCAAACTTAACCAATTGATAAAAGTATACTGAACTAAAACCTATTAATAACATTACATATCACTCTGGATCGTTCAATAAATTTCCAATATTTTTTTTATCTATAAAGAGGATCTCTTCAGGATGATAGCCAATAAGAGTATAACTACACTTCTAGAACATTATTATGCTTTAAATAAGTTTGTATCATTAAAATTAAAGGTTTTCCATTAGTTTTGATTCAAATTATTTTCTCAATAGGATTATTTATTCCACAATTCTAAAGCCTTCCATTTGCTTTCTTAATGATGAAACCGTATTATCCGCTAAACAAAATGGTGGAAACTGTCATATTTTTGATCAAACATTCAATAAAATTGTGGGCAACAAGTTACGAAAATTGCAGGTCTTACAAGGTCTATATTATATTCCATTCTCTCAGTCTTCTACACAACAACCCAGCCCAAATTTTTATATCAATGATGGCTGAACGTCTTCCAAACCTATACAAATCCTTATTTTTTCTCTGGACATTTCCTTATTCTCAATATAGTTATTGTCAAAAAAGAGGCAGAAAAGTTTTAACTTTTCCTAGGCCGATTTTTGTCCCAGTTGAAAAATTAAGTTTTCCTTTTTTGGTTGAGAGGTTTTTGAAATCTTGAACAAATCCTAAGATTCCAATGATCCCATCTTGAGAATAGTACCCAAAAATAATTTAGAAAATTTGCTAGATAATGACACCAAACAAAAGGCATTAGCTTAAATAGTTTAGGCGTGAGCATTTTTTTAATAGTACTTTAATTGAAAAGAACGTAATAGTATGGTTTAGAATCCCTTTTAGGCTCCTCCCAACCAAAGCTCAGAGATGAAAGAGAATAATCAAGTTTTCATTTTCTTTAATTTGACAAAAATTCATTAAAACATTTATATTCGAGAACAAATCGCACAAATGATGAAAATTCATAAATGAATGATAGATGAACGAAATTCATAATTTTTATTCCACTAGGTAGATCAATTCAAGTATATGGTCGCATTTCTGTCCTTTGGCAAATAAATAAATCTCCCTTCCACCGAATTGATCGCAAGACTGGAATCGCTTAGGGTGAAATTTGGCCACTATTTTCTCTAAAAACTGGGTAAATTGACCGCTTTTAAATTAAACCCTCAAATATTAAATTCATGCAAATTTGAGGGATGAAATTTCTAATAAGAAGGTTGCCATATATATATATATATATATATATATATATATATATATATAACCAAATTCGGAATTCTTTAAGCTAATTTCGCGAGGGGCGATAAATGTACAATAGAGGACCGAAAGTCCTAATTTAAGATACACTAGGTAGATCAATTAGAGCATATAGCGGGAATTCTGATTTTGCCAAAGAGGTAAGACTCCCTTCAACCGAAATAATCTCAAGATAGGCCGATTTTCAAAAGCTTTGGCTATTCTTTCGAGATCAAACTTTTATGTCGATTTTTCTCTAGGCAACCGTCCGCTTTATTGGAATTGAAAAGATATAGCAACGCTTAATTATGCATAAAAAGGTTAAATCTTCTCAAGAGACAAGGTAAAACGATAGGTGTAGATCTCACATCTTTATCCGTAGTTAGGTTAATTCAAGCTGGTGGAAAAATGCAAATGAAACCCAACGATAAAGGACAGAATGTAAAATTTATAAATAAAAATTCTATATATAGCTTATGATACAGAATATAAATAGGGGTCGCTTCAGATAAATGCTACAGTGGATTAAAAAATATATATATAGATTTGTGATGCAAGCTTGCGAATAGATATTTTTGACTTATTTTGATATGGTTAATTGAAATTTTTAGCGCTTTTGTTATATGACTTCTAGTATTTATCTTTTACATATCTATTTTTTTCTTATAATGTATATATTTGAATGGCATAGTACAAGACAAAACAAAACAAAGAAACATAACACTGACAGAACTAAATGTTATTATTATTTGAACATAAACATAAATACACATCATAGTAATACAGACAGTAAAAACGGAGCTTTATTGAAGATCTGGTTTCAAACAAGCTGGGGATCCACTTGACTTTGTAGTTGCTCTACATTTTAGTAATATCGTGTTGAAACATTTATTGATGTTTACCATACCACTCAGTGGTTCTAGTAGAAAAATCTACGTAGAAGTGGAAAAACCAAATCTTGCAGACATTTAGCATCCAAGAACCAGACAAGCTTTCAAAATCATTCTTAAAACGTTTCTTCTAATCTACTGAACGTGATAACAATGAAGACATAGCAAACTGAGTAAAATATTCTCATGCTCTCATTTCATTCAAGGTGAGCTTCTCCAAATAATTCATCATTCAGCACCAAGATCTCAATTGACTCGATGATGCCATCCTTGTTCATGGCCTTCACAAAATTTTTAATGAGGCCAAGCATGATATAAAGAAGAGAAATAAGCAGCTTTTTCATGTTCACCAGAGGATTTTCTTGCATACTGTGTTGCACATGCACGAAAATGATGTTTCAGAGATAGAGAAAATAGTACTACTTCATGATGTTTTCCGCATACCCATAAGTAGGCGAATAACGTTGAAACCTCCACTGAGGGTTGCCCTGTGCTACTGACACTGGTTAGCTACTAGAAAGAGCTCCATCTATGTACAATAAGAATGCTAGGGTATTTATTCCCATTTTCCAGGAGAAACACGCCTTAATTCAGACTTCGCTAGGAAGAGACTATGAATAAATATTAATTTCAGTGATTTTGTGAGAATCAAGTAAAAGTAAACAGTCCAGCACCATCTGTGTAGTAAAAAAAGCTGTTTTCCATGTCATTAATGAGATAAGATATTTCTTCTGTATTTTTAAACTGCAAATCTTTATATTTGTCTTCAGCATGATCAACTACTTCAGCTAGGAGAGCAGGAGCTCTGACTGCTGCTTCGATAGAAATTAACAACATGCAAGGTCAGCCCGGTCTTACTGATTCACTAAGTGGGTCTCAATGCAACTTGCCCTTGGATTAACAAAAGTATTAAGAAGAGAGAACGTCTTGCAGAATTATTTCTCGGGGACATTTTCTAAGCTGGTAAAGGAAGAATATACTTATCACCTAGGGTTCTAGAGACAGAATAGCATGTGAGTAAAGACAAGTCTCGTATAGGACAAAAGGTTGGGATATTTTTTCTCTCACATACAAGATGCGCAATGAACAAATTCTGATACCTACGGCAAAGGAGATCCACATGAAGAATTCAAGGAACCTCCTAAGCAAGCTAGCTATAGTATCCTATTTAGCAGTGAAGATCTTGTTCTTTTCAGAATTTTTTAAACCTCTGCCAGGACCAATTTTACAATACCCAGAATAAGTCAAGGTGGGGTCATGTTTCCCTACATGTTTTAGCAGGGCCCTAGGCTTCTTGAGGATGTAATCAAATCTTAGGTGTAAATAGTTGCCGCTGGAAGGCCATACTCCAGAAAATAATCAGAAGAGGTTATTAGAAATTCATAAGACTTCACTTGCTCCAATTTCTATACTACTTCTTCACCGGATCCTTATCCGATGGATTAATAAGTGTGAAACACGATTGAGACAAATTACTTCTGATGCAAATTCAGGAACAATCTAATGGCAAGACAAAAAGCTGCTTGAAGATCTTCCTTGCAGCAGAGTGAGAAACGCATGCGCCAGGTTCCGAAACAATCTTGAAGCTACGGTGTAAGATGAGGGTAGCTAATTTAAGTAAATGTTTATTTCCCAGCCATAATCTAACTGATCTTTTTAAATTTCTTATCCCAAACACCTTCTATATGTATATATGTACTTACCTGTTTTCATGTATATCTCAAAAACTATAGATGATGAGTGAAAAGAGATTTCGTATCAGGAATCAGCACCGCCAAATTTAGGTTAGAACACCTATTTTCTATATTAACTACACAGATTCTGACCTTTAAACGGAGCATAGGTATATAAGGTACAATCACTTTAAAAATAGAGATAAATCAACAATGTATATAAAATATGAAAATCGTTAAATGCCTAGTTGCGTAGCAATTTAGGTTTAGATAATTTTAAGATACGTAGTTAATAATTCTAAACCTTCCTGATCCAAATTATTTCTACTGTTTCAAGCTCAGCTTGTTTGGTAAAACATCTCCTCTTTTTCTATTTGGGCTATGTAAATTGTAACTTCCTAGGGCAATAATAGATACTTTAATTATAATCAAATGTAGCCCACGTTTATTTATTTCTCAAAACCCGAACAACTTTAGGGAAGATGGAAAAATCCAATAAAATATACACGAGACACGATAAATACCTTTTAAAGCCACCTCAACAAAACAAATCTTAATCACATTACCAACTAAACCCATATCTATACCAGTAATTCCAGAGCAAGAGAGGAACTATGTATGAGAAGCGGGTCTGAAAGAGTTATTCGTATTTGTTCGTTTGAGAGACTTAGTTTAATAGATAAGTTCTCACGGCAACCCCTCAAACTTTGCCAAACTCTGGGGATTCAAATCACGAAAGGGATTTAGGGGGAAAGCTTTGAAAGTTTTTCTAAGATTTTCAGCTTTGGAGCAGATTGAGAAAATGGAGAGATATGGATAGCAGATAGAGAAAATAGAAAGGAAATTAAATTGAATTGTTCCTTTAGATTACGAAATGATAGGCAGATATCATGATTCCGTTTAGATCGAAGGAATAAATTTGGTGAAAAAGTTATTCTTCTAATTTCACCGGTAGGACCTTTATCAATGGATTGCGACCACCACGTCCCCCCAAAATATCTCAGTTTTTATAATACTGACATGTTCAGATAGAGGTTTATGAAAAATTAAAGTTAGAGCGAATGAGAATATTAAATATGCTTTCATTATTTTTATTATTAATTCAAATAACAGGCTAGAAAAATAAATTTAACTTACATTATTTGAGCTAGAAATTTTACGAAAAAGGTGAAGATTTTTTCTCACAAAAAGGTGAGGAGATATTGCATAAAAAAATGAGGCATCTCATGATTAAGTTTGAAATCTTCCAAATATCTGACTTCCAAATAAGATCAATTTTTTCCAATTTCTCAATCAATTCATTGAATATTGAATAAGGAACACCATTTTTAGTGCAGATATTACTAATAATAATCAAACAAATTATTCTAAATGTAAGTCTATTTCTTAGAATAGGGAGAGAATAGAAAATTAACCTATAATAATACCAATTTAGTAAGAAACAACACACTGAACTGGTATTATGGAGCCTTTCAAGTTTTGCAAATTGAAAAATAAAATAATTATCAAAATCTTAAAAGGTGAAATATTAGTGACTGGGTTGAGATTTTAATTAATAATTTATCAGTACTTGGAAAAACTTATGCCATCTTCTCAGAATATAAAATGACAAACACTTGGAGAGAATGGCGTAAACATAAACGAGAAATAATATAATTTATCCATAAAAAATATACAAGTATTTTGCAAAATATATCTTAGATATGAATAACAGAGCTCCTTTGAATAATAATTTCCTTGGTGAAGAATACAACCTATCACAACTTACAAATAACACTGTCCAACAATAATTTTGCGACAGAAATGATAAAGGTGGTTTCTATTGTAGTTTTTTGCGAAGATTACAAAAATGACCTCCTCTATTTTTCATGAAATCACTTCAGTTTTTTGTAATCTGCACATTATTTTTTTATTAATATTAGATTATTCAGTATATAGAGTTCGGAAATATTTGTTATTATTTTTATTTTATTTGACAAAATTTATTCATCAAAATAAATTAATAGGTTCTTTTAATACATTTCAGAGCGTGGTATTATGAAAATATATTTTACAAAATAATGAAGATTTAAGGTTTTTTCAAAATTGCTGAAATCTATACGCTAGTCATATATTTATAGAATATTTAGGCTTCTTTTTATGTACATCTTGTCTGCCTCTGTGAAGGATCCAACAGGAGTCAGCAAGCATTGCAGGACTCTATTTTCATTTATAATGATTTTCTATAGTAGCAATATCTTGGTGGAATCTTTCACCATGCTCATCGGTGACGTCTGCTGGTTTCTCTAGAAAGAAAGACAGGTGGCAATGGAAAAAATGCACCTTTAGTGACATACTACAACCCAACTCATTGTATGACCTCATCAAATTCTGAACAAGAATGTGGTAATTTTATGATTTGTGCCTTCCACGGAGACCATTACACACACCTTTGAATCCATGCTAAATTTTGCCTGAAACTCACTATCTACCATAAGTTGGCGAATCTGAGGCCCAACAAAGATTTCTTCTATAATTTTAGCATCACTAATCTTAGGAAATTTTGTTTTTAAATATTGGAAGGATGGCTGTTCATGCCTTAAGGCTTTCAAAAATTGTTTTATTAAACCTAATTTTATGTGAAGTGGTGGCAAAATTATGCTTTCCTTAGGAACTAATGGTTCACGTATGGCATTATGACAACCTACTTTTGTCTTTTATCTCAAAGGCCATTCTGAGCGTATGTAATGTTTTCCCCAAGCTCTACTGTCCCACTGGCACAAAAAACACATGGATTTTGTGTAGGCTGACTGCAAGCCATTTAAAATGGCTACCTACTAAAAGTCAGCACAAATCACTGTATTTAATGCTTTTTAAAATGAAATCTAAATTATCATAATGTTCTTTCAAAACAACAGAGTGAGCTACTGGTATCGATGATAGTTTATTTCCATTATGCAGAAGCACGACTTTACTGCTATATAAAGAAGCGTCAATGAAAATTCTCCATTGACTGGCTTCATAATGTATATTTAATTCTTTGAAGAGACGAAGAATATTACTATAGTAGCATAAATTGTTGTCAAATAAAAATTTGTCTTGTAAATTGTTTGATCGAATGCGAAACATAGTAATTCTAACATCTTCTGCTACTAGATTTCTTTCTTTTAGACTCCAAGCCAGTAATTTACTCTGTTGCTTTGTTAAATTTAGATCTCTTACAAGATCAGCTCGATCAAGTTGTGAGAAAGGTTTTGGAGTAGTATCAACACTTTCAGGAACATAAATTTCAGTTTCTGGTTCATGTGATTCCATAACTGATTTATCAGAGTTAGACAATCAATTTCTGCAGGTGGTTCAAGTACTGGAATGTCTTTTGAGTGAGGTATAGGCTTAATAGCAGATCTAAGGTTGGGATATACCAAGGGTAAAGCGCACTTCGTTGTTTTACCTAAAAGTATGGAAATTATATACATAAAATGTAAGGTTATGTACATATGTGTGATTAAAATAAAGTGATTTTAAACTTAATTAATTTGATATTTTTAATAAATAATATTACAGTATACTAGTTCAAAATATAGGTACAATGGACAATAAACAATTACTTACTTTGTATGACTACCAAACAGAAATAGCAGTCAGTGATATGATCATGGGGCTCTCGCCATTCCATTGGAACACCAAATTAAAGGTTTTTATTTAAAATTTTATTTAATTAAATAACCTGACAATAAGAAACAAAAGAATAAAATTCGTTAAAATCTTCAAATTTGACAAAAATAGTAATTAGCAACTACAAAAAAATGGAGTCATTTCGATAAAAATGACTTACATTTTTTCAATCTTTACATAAAACTACATTAAAAAAATGTTATTCTAATCTTTGTAGTCGACAAAAAGTTAATTTTGTTAGACAGTTTTATCAAACAAAAAACATTTGCTAAGCTTCTTACACGAGCAAGAAGCCTTTCATCGGAATTACGGTATATAATACAATATACAAAGAATCTGAGCAAATAATTAAACTGGAATTTACATATTGTTATGAATATGATAATGTCATTAAGAGAAATGGTGGGATATAAAATGGATAAAATAAAGAAACCCAATCATTTAAAGGCTATTTCAATTAAAGTGAAATTTAATTAACCTCACTAAAAAAAAAAATGTTTGAATGCAATAATGGATTAGTTTCCAGTAGAACAATAGTCAATGATTAAATAATAATGAGCACAACTATAAGTTACAATCCTGATCCATTCTTCAGAGAAGAAAATATAAATAAGTGAATTTTCCATAGACACCAAAGAATTACATTAGAATTTGCCTGTTTGAGTATATTTTGTTTGGACACTTTGTGAGAGCTCGGGAAGAACGGAAAAGGAACATCCTAAACACAAATTAGGGGACAAAGAGAGACGTAAGCGTATTTATGGGTTCATGGGAATCGGTATTCCTCTTCACGTAAAATTCAAATAATTATAAACTAATGAACAAATATTTTCTAGTAAAGTATGTGGCCTAGAACCTATATACTGAAAGATAATTATACTCAAAATCGGAGAACATTGATTGGACGTAAATATTTTTTCTTATACGTAGCAATCCGTAGATCATATAAGTAAATTAATGGAAATAATATAAATTCAACAGCCGAATTTACTTGTAAGATGACTTCGGCAATGGATTTAGTACGTATCATCAATTTGCTTATTAGGTACCATAAAGAGAAATGAAAGTATTTACTCTACCACAGAAATTGTTTATATAAGTGGCCCTATTGATCAGATTTAGTTGCTAGTTATAAATACCTTTATGTTCCTTAAATAGTAAATTTAATGCTAAAGTACAAATTAGTAAACGTAGCATTCATAAATAATTAACTGTATTTAAGACTAAATCTATCTATACTTTTAATATGTAGCTATCGGTTTTGGCAAAGTTCTGTTGCATTCGGTTTTTTGATCTTTCGAGAGGTTTATGTTCGAGATAGAAAACGTTCATTCAAATAAACTTAAACTTATACTTTTCCATCCCGTGACATTAAAACGTCTTTTCCATTTTGTGCAGGTTTGATAAGATGGAAGTGAAAAGATTTGAGATCTCTAGATCTTTGCTCTTCTCCGCGCGGGCTACAAGTCTGACATCGCAAAGCGGCTCACCGTCAACCTTACACAAACTCGCGGAGATGCTAAAAAAAACTGGGAAGACCTCAAAGATCAGGTTGTCAACCATTTGGCTATGAGAAAGGCCTTCGAAAATGCTTCGAAGCTCAGAATGACCGACCGCGCGCAAACAATAACATCGCGGTGAATACAGTTTCCAGAGCCTTCAAAGAGGTGGGCGGCAAGAACTTGAGATACGAGAAAAAAGGCCTCTGCTCACCAATAGTATGCGAGAACAACGTTAGCAGCGCTGTCGCCAACTTCTCAAATTATTAAAGTGTCATTACAATCGAATTCTTATTTTGTCTGATGAAAAACCCTTCACGGTGATCCAGTCATCAACAAACAAAACGTTCGCGTGGTAAACTTTGGCCAGAACGTCCGCTACGTGTCCATGACAAAGCATTCAATCTCTGTAATAATGTTCGGCGTCTTGGCTTCGAATGTCGAGAAAATGGCGCCTGTTTGGTTCCTGGTCGGTTACAGACTCACTGCGGCCTATTAGGTGGACATTTTTGCCACGAATCTCCTGCCCTGAGCGATAAGGATCACAAAGCAGGCGGAATAATTCTTTCAGGAGGAGAGTGTCCCGGCCCACATGGGCAAGACAGTGAAAGATTAGTTGTGGTCAACAGAACTGAATCCTCCTGGATTACAACGTAAGGGCGCCGTATGATAAGGGTTAGGCCTGCAACATCTACCACAACAACATCGACGAGGTGAAGTCTTCCGTCAACCGGGTTTTGACCAACATGAGGAAGGACACTGAAAGAGTGGCTGTGATCGAACATGAATTTCTGATCGAAGGACCTTTGGCCGCCACTGTTACTGGGACTGAATCCCTTTGATTACAAAGTAAGGGTGGCATATGTTGAAGGTTAGACCTGCAATTTTCAACACAGCAATGTCGAAGAGGTTAAGTCTTCCGTCAACTGTGTTTTGGCTAGCGTAATAGAAGGACTTCTACCGCAACGCTTGCGTGGCCTTTAGTTCTTGCCTGGAGCGCGTGCTTACCGCCGACGGCAGTCACAGTGATTTATATTACAAATTAAACACATATTTATATGTTAAAACAATAAATTTGCGCAAACTGCATCGAAACTATTATTGTCTCCTTTAGGGAGAGCTTTACAACTTGTGTAACAGGACTTTTTCAATACCCGGTATTTTAAAATTTTCTATTCAATATTTTATATTCACTTTTAGGATTCTGCAAAGCAGGCAGCCTACGCTAGATGCATCATATTGCTCTGTGCGTGCACACATGCACGATCCTATTTAGTGGCAACGAGAATAGCTGCAAAATATATTCTGTTATAATCGCTTCGCCATCGGCTTAATTAACTCTCCACACCAGGTGCGAGCCTCAATGTCGATCCCAAAGCTCTTGATTCAGACAAGCTAAAACCACTTGACTTACCAATCAAGAAGAATTACTACCTCACCAGGTAAAAAAAGATAATATATAATTCAAGCGTATTTACATGACCAACCGCTATAAGTATTGCCTTTTAATTATTACTAATAGAAAATCTCATTTATTCGATGAAATAATATTCTTGCGTCATATTAAAATAGTTGTCATGTGATTAATAATATTTATGAAATTTATATATTCTTCCTAACAATTAACATTGTAATATTATTTGATTACATGTTCACTGATTCAATCGTTGATTTATGCAAAAAAAACAAATTAGACAGAATAGGCTATCACCTTCATTAAAGACGAAATTGAAGTTGAGAAGGCAAATTTATATTTTGTATCGTGGTATATGGCCAAGTATGTATATAGATTTGTTCCATAGATGAATAACTCCGTTCCTTTTTTCTCTAAGAGTGCTTTACTATTTTACTTTTTGATTATTTAACCAGAGATGATTTGTAATTTTATATATTTATTGCCATATGCAGCGTTTCGAGGATTTAAACATACAACTAGAGCAAAAATATACTTTTAATTCCATAAAAAAATGAAACATTACAACTTTAAATATACTAAGGCTATGAATAAGAGGAACTAAATAAAACTAAATACTACCAATAAATACTACGCGATGGTTGACGCAAAACTTCACTTTATTGCGGAATGGCAACTAACGAACATGAATAAGTTTTGGATTCCTTTTACCTTGAACTAAGTGGAAGTCTGGCTTTGGATGACCTTGAACAAGAAACTCTTTTATGCGATGATTTGAGGCGAGTTGTACGGGAATCTACTCGCGGACGTGAGGTTGACTCGAAAAAACAGCTGTCCGTCTCTTTGCTGCTTATCCCGAGGTAAGTAAGGAGTATGTGGCGATGCTTCTTGACTTGACGATATAAATGAGGGGATTGTGGATGTACGATTATTCCAATCGTTGGGTTACACTTGCGAGCTTCTCCATGATGAGACTTGACCAAGCGGGAAATATTTTTTCGAGTGGAACTTCATATTTGTATTCCTCAATGGTGAGGGATATCTTTGTTTTTATTCGGAAAACTGAGATAGGGGGTTTCTCTGAACGAGATTGGTATGAGAGTGATTCTCGATACCGCTGGTCTACAGTTCGATATGACCAAAGGAATAGCCCCAGGGAAGAAAATCCCGTTCGGTTCTACTTTTTCCTGATTCCGGGTTTTCCTCCGGGACTTGGCTTCTTCTCCTGATTACTATCTCGATCCTCCTCATTCGTCCAGATCGAACTATATATACGTCAATTATCCCCTGGGGGGAGGGAAGGAGAGATGAGAGCCCACCTTTAAGCCTCTCTCCTAGGGCGTCACTTTTCAACGTTGTGACCATTGGCCCTTCAGGTTTACATCGGCGAAAGTGAAATTTTGTCTATTTGGCGAAAATAGACATAATAACTCGGAGGGGACAGTGAGCCTGCTCAAATATTTTTATTCTAAATGCTATCCCGCCCTCCTGTGTTTTTTTAACGGACTACGAAATCTGTCGAAGGTTATCCTTCTTTGCGAGCGATCATGAGGATTGTTGGGACAGCGGGGCTTTACATTGCCATTGTGCAAGATAACAGCTTTCAGACTTGTCTTAGAAGCATCAATAAAAAGACACCAGTCAGATGACTCATATGTCTGTGACAAGGCTTCGAACAATCCATTTATATCATGGCAGTAGCAGAGAGGTCCATTGGCTCTGAAGAATGAAGTTAAATCACGATTACGCTTTCTAAAGTAACTCACATTCACATTTTTCTCGAGTAAGAATTTTTCCTGTAGTCGAGATGCTACAAGTTCTGCTTTCTCCTTTGACAGTAACAGATCTCTCACAAAATCATTTAAATCTTCCTGAGTAAATAAGTTTGGCCCAGAGTTAGCATCCTCATATTCAACATCTGCATCTAATGTACACGCACCTCAATTACTGCTATCATTACTGATATCATCAGGTAGGAGGCAACCATCAAATGGAACTGGAATTGGCAAAGATACATTATGTGAAATTGGTCTGCACGCCGAATACATGGTTGGATAAACAATTTGATGTTTGTTCTTTGCAGAAAACTATTTTGTCGTCACACTGCAGAAAGAGCAATCTTCAAGATAACCTCTGGGCTATTTCCATATCATAGGAACAACGAAGGGCATTGAAGCTTTCTTTTTGTTAATCCATTCACGTAATCCATTAGAGCAGGAAGTAGAAATTTGGTGTGGTGCCCATGCTTTATCTTGGTCACCCAGAGGGCACCTGGAGTAGAGATTGTACATTTACTTTATATCATTTGTGATAGTACGCTGCTGAGATTTTGTTGTAAAATGCCCAAATATATAGCAGAATTTATCTGGATGATTTTGGTACTCTCGAGGAATTGCTACTGCTTTGTGGAAATATTTGAAAGCCTCTTATGATCAGAACAGAAGGAGCAGCTTAGAAGATGCACATCAAATAAGGAACCTGAAAGCATAAAACAGAATTATTAATAATTGCGCAAAATATGCATGCGGGTTACAAATATAAATGTATTCTTCTCTATACCACTTTAACCAGCAAGAACTCAAAAAGCATCTAGTTTGCTCATCTTAGCAGTCCAATAATGATGCATGCAATAGAGCAATGGTAGTAATATACTACATTTTATTATCTCAGGCGGCCATTTTGAATTTTTGGCATATCTTAAAAACTGTCCGTGCTAGAGCAAAACCGAAGGCAGATTCGGATTCAACAAAACATGAAAAATGCATTTAGAAAAGTATATTAAGATCTCTGATGAAAAATAAGCGTTGACCAGTGTTATTGTCTTAATATTTCCTGCGTGAAAGGATTGAAAATTAAAACAATAAAATATATGATATAGTATTAATTCATTTCTCTTCAGGACCTGCCCATGTTAATTTCTTGTACCTAATAATCACGAGGTTATTTGATAAGTTAATCATAAAATCTTGAAAAAAGTTTTCCATGATCTTTGGGAAAAAGAAGACGCATAATATCTGTAGGGGAAACGTCAATTCCCCCGGCCCCCCCGTTCACTCTTGGTCCCATCACAAGGCGGTTACCGCAAAGACATCCCACCGAAGGCATCGGCGGGTTTAGCGCTTAACCGCAGTGTCGCGCCGCTCGGCGAGCTGAAAGACCTAAAGGTCAAAATGTAAGATCTTCTTCAGGAGAGTGTGATCCAGTTTCACATCAAATAAGAAATTGGAGACGTGTTTCTCCCAATCTCAAAGGCTAACGAAGAGCCGATGTTTGACTTCTTAGAAAAAACAGTTGGCCAAACGAACTCTCCTGGGGCCGTCCTCAAGCCCCTTTCCCCCTTACCACTCCACCAGTGGGGTGACGAGGTATAAATGTGAAACTTTAAGGGGAAATCGGGGTAGTATACGTCAGTCTCTAGGTGACGAAGTCTTTGGATCAAACCGAACTACCGAGACTGGAGAGGTAGTGTACTTGGCTCGCCAGACCAAGAAGTACCCTGCAAGAGAGGCAGGGCTACCTACCTTGAGACGCTAAGAAGAAGCTCATCCTCGAGCTAGTCCCGGGTTATCAAACCAAACGATAAGTTAACTTTGTTAAGTTCAACTTACTCTCACCAGAGCGACTCCTCATATCCTGGTGCACCTTAAACACCAGGGGTATTCCTCATCCTAGAGGAATTAAGAAAAGAAGAAGGAAAAGGCTCCCGCCTCGAGCCCGTTACTCGGTGGCCACAACGAACTCCTAAGTTAACTTGGTAAGGAACCAAGTTCAAATTATTCTCGTCAGAGAAACCCCGTCTCATCGATCCTCGCCCTTGAAGAAGACCCTCCCTGAGTTCAGTCCTCGTCCATAAGGAAAAAAGGTACAAAGGAGAAAAGCTCCTCCTTGAGCTCGTTACTCGGTGGTCACACCGCACTCTAAGTTCACTTGATTTAAGAACCAAGTTCGACTCACTCTCGTCAGAGAGACCACGACTGCCTAGGTGTTGCATAAAGCACCGTATTTGTTCTCTTCCTTGAAGAACCTCCACCCCCCCCGGAAGAACGTGTGGACCCCCCCAGCTGCTACCCTCGCCAAAACGACCGTGTAATTTCACCCATCTACATCTGGATGGAAGGCACGCGTCGTGAGTCAATAACATTTCTGAGGCCTTTAAACTCCAGAGGAGTCCGTAAGCCTAATTCTGATATTATTGCTGTGTGTAGAGAAATTAACCAGTTTTTGTGGGTAAACTAGTTCAATTGATTCTTGTTTAGGATAATATTCAGAGTATTGCTCTAGTAAATGTTTAGATGTTGTGTATTCAATGGTTAAAGTTAAAATATAAGTTTATTTTGTGAATTAGTGGGCGTTTCTTTTATATCCTCACGTGTTTCGGAACGGCTCTGTTCTTTAAGATATTAAGATATTAATATATATACGACACTCTTAGCACTCTTAGAATAGAACAAAAAGGGGGGGGGTGCATTCTACGACACTATTATAAAAGTGGTGTCAGTTTAGTAGGGTATTTATTAGAAAGAATTCTACGACACTAAATAAAAGTGGTGTCAGGTTTGTAGGTTGTTATTAGAAAGAACCCAGCAGTGTCTATTTCAGAAAGAGCCAACACGTAAAGGAATATCAGGAATAAGAGAATAATTGGCGTGAGGAAAATTGGTAGAGTTAGGGGTGGTAACAATCTGAAGGGAATTGGTAGGCCAAGTGGAAAATTTGTGGTTGGGAGTGGTATTTTAATCAACATAGTAGTGGAATTAAGGGTAGATTATGCTGAGCGCTACTTGGTGAGTGGTGGCATAATTACCTGAGAATAAAGAAAGGAAAAATCGACGGACCAACACAAAATGGATCCGGTCAAAAGATTTTACCAACAAGCCCAAAGTCTGGGACTTGAAGGCACAGAAATGCATGACTACGTCATGGCAGAACTAAAAATAGATTGTGAAGAAAAGGAAAGGGTTTTGGATATAGAATAAGAACAAGAATTAATAAAGTTGGATAGAGAACAGAGGATATAATAAGAGAGGAAAAAAGAGAATGTGAATTAATGGAAATACGGAGGAACCGAAAAAGTGAAGAATCCCGAATACAGCGGACAATAGAAACAGAGGAAAGAACAATGCTGAGAGGAGGTAAAACAAGCGACAAAATATTACTGTTGAAAAGAGAAGCACGAGAATTCAGAATAAGAATAGAAATGGAAGATGAAGGAAGGAGAATAAAGATAAAGCCGGAAGAGGAAGAAAGAAGAACTCGACGGGAAAACGAAATAGCGAAAGCAGAAAAAGAAGCCGAGGTAAGGAGAATGAAGAGAAAAAAAGAGTCGAAAGAGAGGAGAATCAAGATTAAAAAAAAATAGATGAAAGAAGAATACAGAGAGAAAAATAACTTGCTCAAGCTGAAAGAGAAGAGAGAGAAGAAAAGGAAAGATTTCTCGCACGCGAAAGAGCACCTATCGAGAATCTGATAGAGGTCGAGGAAGTTGGAGCTCGGCCTGGACCTAAGAAAGGACCATCGAGGGAAACCCAGCAAAATGGGGTAACGATGGATGAAGTAGAAAGTAGGAATGAGGTACCAGCAGGAGTACCTAAAGAAGAACCTACGAGAAGAACCTAGTCAAATGGGGTTATCAGGAAAGAAGTAAAACGTAGGGTAGAGGTACGAGCAGGTGTACCTGAGGAACTACATACTAAAGAGAAGTGAGTCAAATGAGTTAACAAGGAAGGAGGAAAGAGGTGCTATTGCGATACACCCGTGTAAGACTAATGAAATAGTAAAAGCGGATGAGTAGCCCCTACCCCTAGTAGTCTCCTCCCCGAACGGAACGTCCATGGAGTTACCGCTAAATCGCCAAGTCGTAGTGAGCGCCACGCCCATTAACGACCTCGCTGGAAAAAGTTTTCTCGATCCCCAAAGATTGAACCCAGACACGATCTTTCCGTGCACCTGGTTAAAGGAGAGCTATGGGACTCAAGTTCTCATCAATTATGCCCCGCTGCAACAGGCAGCTCTAGCCATAATGTTCAATTTAAAGGTAGTCAAGTAACATAATATAGGTAAGACGAGTAGGTTGAATTACCGCTACCATTTAGTAACATACTGGCGTAGACTCAATAACCCGAATGGCTGACTCAGGCGTGGTAAAGTATTGGTATTAGAGCACCATTTTAGTATTAGGTACATCAAAGGAGCCAATAAAGTACAGATGCTCTATAGGCGGAGACGAAATACCATTGAGGGTTATTTCAGTACCTAATGAGCGTGAAACCATGTTTTCATTTGTTGTACGTGTTAAAAATATCCTTAGGATTTAAGTTCTCAAAAACTTAGAAATGTAAGGAAGTAGCTTGTTTTTTTGTTTTTTTTGTGGGTAATCGACGAATTAAGGTTTTTTCAATTTTATGTAAAATTGTATTGCGAGTAGGTCTAGTTCGACACATTGCCTGTGTAAACGCGCGCGATGGCGCTCATGTGTAAGGAAACTTAACGTAAGAGAGGGTTCAAAGAAATACAACTTTGCTAATGCCGACTAGGTTGTTTTGAGTTTGCGGGAGTCCCCCCTCCCCATTAAGTTCTTCGATGGGAGGGGTTTAGGAAAATCATCACTCCCCCCCCCCCCCGTTCACTCTTGGTGCAGTCACAAGGCGGTTACCGCAAAGACATCCCACCGAAGGCATCGGCGGGTTTAGCGCTTAACCGCAGTGTCGCGCCGCTCGGCGAGCTGAAAGACCTAAAGGTCAAAATGTAAGATCTGCCCCAGGAGAGGGAGATCCAGTTTCAAAACAAATAAGAAATTGGAGACGTGATTCTCCCAATCTCGAAGGCTAACGAGGAGCCGATGTTTGAATTCTTGGGAAAAACCGTTGGCCAAACGAACTCTCCTGGGGCCGTCCTCAAGCCCCTTCCCCCCTTACCACTCCCCCAGTGGGGTGACGAGGTATAAATGTGGAACTCTGAGGAAAATCGGGGTAGTATACGTCAGTCTCTAGGTGACGAAGTCTTTGGATCAAACCGAACTACCGAGACTGGAGAGGTAGTGTACTTGGCTCGCCAGACCAAGAAGTACCCTGCAAGAGAGGCAGGGCTACCTACCTTGAGACGCTAAGAAGAAGCTCATCCTCGAGCTAGTCCCGGGTTATCAAACCAAACGATAAGTTAACTTTGTTAAGTTCAACTTACTCTCGCCAGAGCGACTCCTCATATCCTGGTGCACCTTAAACACCAGGGGTATTCCTCATCCTAGAGGAATTAAGAAAAGAAGAAGGAAAAGGCTCCCGCCTCGAGCCCGTTACTCGGTGGCCACAACGAACTCCTAAGTTAACTTGGTAAGGAACCAAGTTCAAATTATTCTCGTCAGAGAAACCCCGTCTCATCGATCCTCGCCCTTGAAGAAGACCCTCCCCGAGATCAGTCCTTGTCCATAAGGAAATAAGTAACGAAGGAGAAAAGCTCCTCCTTGAGCTCGTTACTCGGTGGTCACACCGCACTCCAAGTTAACTTGATTTAAGAACCAAGTTCGCCCCACTCTTGCCAGAGAGACCACGACTGCCTAGGTGTTGCGTAAAGCACCGTATTTGTTCTCGTCCTTGAACCCCCCCCCCATCCCCCGGAAGAACGTGTGCATTCCCCAGCTGCTACCCTCGCCAAAACGACCGGGTAATTTCATATACATCTGGACAGACGGCATGCGTCGTGAGTCAAAAACATTTCTGAGGCCTTTAACCTCCAGAGGAGTCCGTAAGCCTAATTCTGATATTATTTTTGTGTGTAGAGAAATTAACCAATTTTTGTGGTAAACTAATTTAATTAATTCTTGTTTAGGATAATATTCAGAGTATTGCTGTAGTAAATGTTTAGATGTTGTGTATTCAATGGTTAAAGTTAAAATATAAGTTTATTTTGTGAATTAGTGGGCGTTTCTTTTATATCCTTACATTTTTCGGAACGGCTCTGTTCTTTAAGATATTAAGATATTAATATATATTAGTCACTTTAAGCACTCTTAGAATAGAACAAAAAGGGGGGGAATTCTACGACACTATTATAAAAGTGGTGTGTAGTTAGTATGGTTAATAGAAAGAATTCTACGACAATATCACCAAACTTATGTGAAGAATACGTCTACACTCATTTGGCTTATAGGGAGAAAAGCGGTTTTGGGAGAATTCTCATTTGGCGTAGATCCATGGCTCAAAAACCACATATATTGGCAAGACATGTGTCGTATCTCTTTTTTTGTTGATAATTTCCGATCATTGACTGCTTGAAGTGGGCTCACATCTCGAAGTAACTTGATGACGATTTACTAGCGAGATGGTAAGTGTTACAATGGAGAATTCGTGCGTTACCTGCCTTCTTCTATTTAGTATTGCAATAGATACACATATGTATACAAAAAAGAATTTCTATTTTAGATGAGTTTCCCTCTTAGTTGACAGGAAAGAATGGCCTCAGTTAGTTACAAAATGACATCTTTCAGTCTGATGAAAAAAAACCATTTACAATTTCTTATTCTCGCAAAATCGATAAAATCAGTGTTGAAAGATCTGAGTATATTATTAAAGGTTCAGTCTTGAGAAATATAAAATATATACTTGTTGAAATTTTGTTCCAAATTTTATTGAATATAAAAAATGAAAAGAACTAAGAAGGAAACTTTGTTTTGGTCCATTTTCAAAACATACAATTTCGATGAAATTTAAGGCCCTCTGGACAGTATTTCCAACCTCATTATTATAGTCATTTTTCAACTTTTGTCTGAGGTAGAGTTTCAACGGTTATAAGAGTATAAAGGTATAAGCAGGAAGAATTCACTATTTTTGGTTTGATTTAAATATAAATCAAATATATATAAAAAATTATATATATTTTAATTAAGCGCAAAATTGTGCTTTAATTCAATAAAACAAATGATGTACATACTTATTCTAGTCAATAAATTATGATCAGTTAAAATTAAACCGGACAATTTTAGTTAAATAGATGAGAGAAATTTCATAAAAATTCAAAAAGCGTCAAGGAAACTAAATTTATTAAACTAAATAAATAAAATATTACTTTAATACCAGACCCATTAGTTGCCTAGCTAGATATAAGACCAAAGATTTAAAACTTTCTGTGATTTAAAGTTATAAATTTGGATGTAAACAAAGGAAAGAATTCTAGGCATTATTACAAAAGAGATAAGTAAACATTTTAAGGTAAATCGCTAAGTAATCGACTATGAATTATAGCATTCTAAAATAAGTCCTTAAGCATTTCGTTGCTTAAATTTACTTTTAAATGTAAAATAACCTAAAACGTTTCTGTCCTAAAGTACAGAATGAGTAACAATCAAAAATGGGAAAAGAAAAACGTCAGAGTTGAAGTCATATTATAATAAATATTTATCGATTATTTAAAAAAAAAATATTATAGTGACTTCGCCGAGCTAATTTGGTGAACTATTCCTAGTTTGTGTTTTTTTATAAGAGAAGAATGTTTATGCTATTTCAGAGTTAATAATTTTGTTTCCCATTTACATAGTATGAAACTGTTATTTTCGGTTGCCTCTCGGTTATTTTGCATAAATATTGATTCATATTTTATTAATATCATTTTTAATTATTCATTAAGTGTGCTGTGAGATAAATAATTTCACAGAAAAGAGACTGAAGTGCCTAATTCTTTCTTCATAAGTTCAATTTATAAGTTCAGGAATTATTTTATTTGCTCGAATCTGGATGCCTAGCTAGCTATATATTCTATAACGCTATTGGGCTTGGGGGATGAAACAGTGTATTTCTTTGAATATTCTCAACAAATTTGTTTACAGCTTGACTTTTTAAAATATTTGACTACCAATAATAATATTCATTCCGCAATTAACACGATATCTGTGCAATATCTTACAATTATGCACAGTGAATTGAAAATGCCATCATTCAGACCATTTAGATATTCTATCCACGTCCTTTTACAAGTTCCACAGCTATTTTATCTGAAATGCACCACTACTCTCCAATGTGAATGATGATCTACTTCCATTTATAACGACTCTGCTTGCACCTTTACACCCAGTATTCAATTAATTTCACTACGTTAAACTTAATCCGTACAATTTTAATATTATTAGGTTTATTCTGTAGAACGGTGTGGAAAGGCTTTAAAAAATTGAGATAAAGTATATCTACAGTTTTATCTTGGCCAACGTTGTGATCATTTCTTGAAAGAAATCAAGCATATTAGTTGAGCAGCAGCGTGCACGTGGAAAGTCGTGTTGTGTATCATTTATTTATATTGTGTTGTGGGTAATTTGTCGTCATGGGCAATTCTAAATTTTGCCCATGCCTTTTGTCTACCGTCAATTCTCTCTTCTTCATATCATAAAAGACTAAGTTGTGCATCATCTGTGAAAGAATCAAAATCGGGGGTGATTTTAATTTTCTATAATTTTAAAAACGCAAACTGTGCCTTTTAATCTCCTGCGTCCTATGATTAGTTTTGTAGGCTCAGTTTATAATTCTTCATCTAACTATCTTACTTCTTTTCTCACTCCTCTCGTCGGTATCATTTATCAATCTCATTTTAAAAATCATCACGACTTTATTTTTAAACTCCATTCTTTAATCTACTAGTTTCTCTCCTGTTAGTTTCGATATATATTCTCCTTTTACTAAAGTACTTATTGTCGATCGTTTACCCTTCTTTATTGATAGATTATCTAACGTTGATATGCCTTTGCCTGTTACTACCTTTATTGAACTCATCTCGATGTGCACCAAAAAAATGTAAGTTTTCTTTTAATTTTAATCCTGTCATTAAAAAGCTTATTATAAATTAAATTGACCATGGTTCTTCCTAGCCTTTTGCTTTATTTACATTGTTATATTTATTTTGTTCATTGAATAAGGTATATATATTTGCTTATGTATGAATTTCTATTTTTTCAGGACCACTGTATTTTGTATCATTTTGTTGTACGCAGGCGGAGCGTAGGTTATTTTTATCATAGATATATATATATATATATATATATATACGATTCTTGTACAATGATTTGATAAAATTTCGAAAGTAATTGGATTCCGCTTTTCATGATGTCTGTGAGATGTTTTACATTTATTGCTCGACTCACGCGATACTTTGTGAATTTGTCATACATGTAGTAAGATAAGGGAGGAAATATGGTTCCTTATTGGAACAAATATTCTTCGCTGCCTATGAATCCAAGATCGGAATTAGGGTTCATTTAAGAGTGTTCACCAAATAGGTTTATCTGGATGTTGGTTATAATATTTAAGTAGTGTTTGTGAAGTACCGATATATTATTCTATAATGATGTAAAAAAGTATATGGTGGTTGGTGCTATTATTATGATTTTTTGTTTCAGAATCCTCTTTCCTGCCTTGGAAATTTCATCGTAACCAAGATAAGGCCTTATAAAATCAAGAGCCCCACACAGCCCCCTAGATATCATAATATGCTAGTGTCAACACATATCCACAAAACACCGTAGTGGTGACGCAAGACTTCTTTCGGTTCTATTTCCTTCAGCACATACCAATGTACCTTAATTTAGAGTGATTGAAAAAGAGGGAGGCCTAGAATCCTCTCCAATAGCTCACGAAGCTAAAATACAAAAGGAAATGTCATTATATTATGACCGGTTCATATAATAAGTGGTGTGTATCTTTCTCTTTTTTCATATCATTCCTTCTTTTTATGTCCTTTACCTATAACCGTGATCCGTCCCTTTTTATTTTAAACTAGCGGATCTTAAGTTCTATATTCCTCCTCTCTTTCTTTATCTGTCTTTTTGATAAAAATCATTCTACCACCAGTAAGAATACGTGAAAACAATTCAAAACATGCTGCTGTTCTAGTAAGAAATGTATTATAGTTTTCCATTTAATCTTGTCTCGTGTTAATCTCCAAGCTCAGACGTGGAGTCCATGAAAAATATGAAAGGAAACATATCCCAGCAAAGAAGAACGAGTTATGGATTCACTGAATAGAGGAATGGAGCAAACATTAAAGTGAAGACCGTCGCTAGTTTAAAACAACGTTCAAACAGTTTCTTTACATTGCTATAACAATTGACAATGGATTATTTGTCACACCAAATGTATAACAACGTTTAAAAAATGTCGAGTAAATAGTTAAAATCTCTACACCACTGACGCGTGTACGCATATGTAAAATTCCGTTTCACAATACAAATGAAGGAAAAATAACATATGCAGGTTTCTGTCAATGTAGTTTACACTTAATTTGCCCAAGAGTAATTTCTTTTAATATCAACAATCAGGCTTTTATTTAGTGATTAAAGTAAAATAAAAGAATGATTAAAGAAATCAAAATCATCTAATCGTCTTTTTGAAGTGTAAATGACCTTAAAGCTTTTTAAAAAACTAATGGAGGTGGGAATGAGAAGAATCTCTAATGTAATGCGGAGTGTTTGCTCATAAAGTTTTAAAATTGTCCATTAAAACATTTAGTTACTCTGGATATTTTTTTAAAGTTTTCTCGTTATTAAGGATTATTACTTTAATTTGCCCAATTTTATGTTATGTATCATTATTATTTGCAAAGTTGTCTAGTATCCAGCCTGTTCTTGAACATATTTACTGAAGTAATAGATACTAGGCTAGCGGAAAGCTATTACAAGTGAATATTATCTTGAATCAAAAGAAATTTTTTGCTATTTCCGTATAATCTTAAAATGAAAACAAATTAAAGTTATAATTTTTCTTTACGCTTTCGTTAATCAAGGTAAAAATGTTGTAGCGGGTAACGATTTCACAACCTGGACCAGCTCTACCAGCGAACTACGCATTTTTAAAGAGGGCAAACTGTCTTATAATCTTCTTATGATAAATAAGTGAAGTCCTCGAATCTTCCAAGGGCAATATGCTATACCCTATAATCTTTCTATATCCTTATAAATAAATGGGGACCATGAGTGAACAGTTTATTCTTGATTCGGACTGACCAAAGTTTCATAAAAGATAAAATTAAGTATTAAAATATATTCAATGTTACGCGAATTAAAACTAAAAACTATTTGCTTTATACAAACAGATAAACACTGTTTTGTTGACTAGAGGTCATTGGAAAAAAGTAAGGCAAGATTCTTTTCCTCTAAAGCTTCCCCATATACTCATCCTGATACTCTAAAAGTATAACCTATCGATATTGAACTTGATTTTTCCATGTTATCTCCAACCCAACTACAATATCCTTTTGCATATTAATTTAGTCTTCCTCAGTAGGAGTCATTCTAAAAGCTTCTCTTTCTTGGCAAAACTTGCAAATTTTACTTACTAAACCAATTTCAAAGTCATTTACAGAAACCAAAATAAAATACGACCTAGAACTTACCCTTTTGGCAGCCCACATGTTACATACAACCACGGAGACTTTTCGCTATTTATTAATACAGGTCGCTTCCTGTCGAAGAAAAATATAGCTATCCAATTTAACACTTTACTACGTAAGGCATAAGCGTAGGATTTCTTTAATAAGGTTTTATGACAGACGTGGTCAAATATATTTGAAAATTCAGGATTATTAGGAAAAACGCGTGATTTATCGTACTGTTTTTTGTCACCATTGACGAAATCGATAAGGTTTGTTAGGCCACATCTTTTTTATCGAAACTTTTGCTGGCTATCCAAAAACATAGAAAATACATGAAAGCTAAAATGAAAAATGAACTATGAGTAGGAATACAATTAACGGACAAAGAATAAAACACATTCGGGGCTTGCAATATTTGCGAACTATGATAACAGAATCTGTAGATTAATAAATAGGAATTATAAGAAGTATTGTGTTAGCCACACGGGATTTGGAAAAATAAGCATAAAACCACAAACTTCATTATGGATATAAAAATTAAGGTAAGAATAATGAAGTGCATTGTTTGCCTAGCTTGGATAAATAGATACATAATATATAATAAGAAAATTCGAAGCTGCAGAAATATGGTTGTTAAGAAAAATACACAAGTTTTCCTGCACTACGGGATGAAGGGATTAAGAAGTCATAGGACAGCAGAAGTTGAGAGAAGAGTATTGAAATTAATAAGAAAAGATAAATAATTTTTTAGCTAACATACTGAAAGATGGAGCCAAGGGGTAAGTTATTGTTTTAAAAATAATACTAAGTAAAAGGGCACGATGAAGCCGACAAAAAAAATATATGGATTGCCTGAGGAAGAAAGTTAGCGGAGGAAGCCTATTGGGAATTATTATAATAACAATAATAAAGGTGAGTGAAAGGACAGTCGCCTACTGCCCTCGTGATTGCTTCTCTCACTGTAATTTTATTCTTTATGCGAATTTTGCCATCTCCTCCTATATTGTCTACGATTGAAATTAGAAGGATGGGATAAAGTGCTAACAGCAAGAAGAGTTCCGAATCTCCTTTTACCATCAAAGGATTAGATTTTTCTTCTCGAGATTTTACTAATAATATGAAAAAATTCTTGGTAAAACCTTGTTAAAACATAAACTTCAATTGATACTATGCACATGCTACATACTCTGTTGATGGTAATCGAATGCCAATAAGTAAGCATATTGCCTGTTTTTATTGTTAGTTCTAAGTTACCGATTATGTGACTCATTCGACTGCTTAACAAATGTTAACTAATTTCTCATTAGCTCGGTTTTTTAGCTGATTTAAGGCAATTACGATGTGGGCAATCTAAATATTATATTAATTTTGGTCAATTAATTCCACTGTTTTGTTTATCACTAGATGATGTTATTATGTTTAAAATAAACAAATTCCAAAGAGTGCACAAGCTGAAAGTTTTGAATAACTGGTATTTTTCCTTCGGAAAAGAGTAAAATGGATTTATCAGAATATCTCTAAAAATTAAGTCCAATGATTTCTGTTACATCTGCAGCAAATAGGCGATTGTTCATAACAGGAATCCAGTCAAAAGTTTTATATGGTGTGGATACTATGTTTATTTTGGTATGGAACTTGGTGACTAGGATTTAGGTTTGGGCCACATGCAGTATGAAGCCATGCTCCGAATATCTTCCTTGTTGGACGAACGGCAAGCAGAGTTGTCGACAGTGTGGAATTCTGATTGTTTTAATGGATCCGACAAACTATGACAATGATTGCTACTGCTGCTCTATTGATTTGCCTGAGATCGACAGACGAAACATTAGAAGCCAGCAATATTCTGATACTCAATAAAAACGTCGTCTTGTAGTTAATTCGTTTGAAATTTTACTACCTCTCTTTGGAGAACTTCCTAACATTAGTGACGAAGATCCCACCAGTATTGAAAATTTTGGTATGGAACTTGGTGATTAGGCGCAAGGTTGGGACCAAAAACACTATGAAGCCCTTGTTCGAGTATCTGCCTCCCTGGACGAAGGGCAAGAAGAGTTGTCCGAAGTTTGGAATTCCGATGGTTTGAATGAAGCCGATAAACTATGATACTGATTGCTACTGCTGCTCTTATGATTTGCCTGAGATCAACAAAAGAAACCTGAAAAGTCAGCAATATTGTGATATTCATTCAGCTAATTGGGATAATCCCACCAGTGTTGAAGAAAATAAAAAAGAAGTCGTTTTTGAAGATGATGATCCATTTTCCTTTCTCAAAAGGATCTGAATAATCTAGATCGCGCTATCAGCTTGTCAAAATCTTTGCCAATCAATTGGCATTAAGATTGAAGGAAAAAACTCGCTTCCACTGCTGGCCTCGCAATCTACCTCAAAAGACATCAAAAGAACCACAGGTTCTTTTGAACCCGTGTGATTCTTCACAAGCTTAGAATGCCGCAGTACTAATCAGATGATTGTAGACTGCCCACTACCGGCAGCAATGGGTCGCTTATATGTGTTCTACTGCACAGCAGCAACCAGTTTGTCTCTGTACACTTCACTCGTTCGACTACACTGAATAAGTATGAAGCCGTGAAGTAGGTGCTCGAAAAAATTCGTTATTTGATTTTTTGGGACCTGAAGATGTTGAAATTTTGTTGGGACAATTGTTTGGGTTCAATACAACATGCAAAATATGTGTATGTTGTATTTTAGAGAACGAGTAGCATTAAAATAAGAAGAACAGTACTTTATGGGAGGAATTCGTGCCATGCAGAGCAAGGAATATCATAAACAACCCTCTGGTAGACAGAGACAGGATAATATTCATACTGGTGCACATCAAGCTCTGCTTGATCAATCAGTTCACCTTGCTCTTGAGAGTTATATCTTCTTCACTTACATATGCCAAGCATTCACAGGATTCACTATGGAGAAGTTCAAAAATGGAGTCTTTGACGGTGCGTAATTCCTTGAGCTCATCAGAGATAAAGAGTTTAAAGCTCAATAAACAAAGTGGAGCTGCATCCGTGGAAGGATTTTATTTTGGTTATGAAATAATCTCTTGGTAAAAAATAGGCCACAATAACATAAAACCTGTCACCAACATACAGCCTGATTTAAGAAACCTTTGATGCCTTATTCTCACATATGGATCGGTTTCCTGAGAATCAACAATCAATAAGCGACAAACAGGAAGAGAGATTCCATCATAATATGAAATAGATGGCAACCAACTATCAAAGACACTAGGATGCAGTCATGACAACTGGTACTGGGAGATCTTGAAGAGAAACATCCCTAATGCTGAGCAGCCTAGGCGTTAGAAGAAACAGAATTTCATGCCATGGATTCAACAATTTACTTACATTTTTCAATGTCTATGTTTCAATGCTTAATAATCAATTTTTACAAGAGTAAATTAAAAAAAATGAGTTAGAAAATAATCATTTATCTTAAATTTATTTTGGGGTGAGAAATATTAATGAACCAAAACCGAAAATTTGTCATAAAATTGCAGACCCGCAAATATTTTACTCCAACGTAATTAAAATCCCGTTTCTTAAACAATATTATTAATATACATTTTCGTTATGAGCTAAAATTAAAGTTTTTTTCTTTCAAATTTAATTAAAACAAAGTCATATGAAACTTTCGTCCTTAACAAAAACTGTACATCGAATATCTTTATTAATATCTACCAACAAATCTTTTTTGGGTATTAACTTTCATATTTTACATTAAAATTAAGTCAATATTTATTAATGAATATAATCGCTAATTCTTCAGTCGCTAAGAAGTGTTATTTATACGTTCACAATATCTTTCTCTCTGTTATTTATTAAAGTGGGGTTTAGAAGGGTTTAGAGATTTTGCGCTTGTTTACATTTGATTAGTTAAGTATTTGAGTAAACATAAACTTTTAAATCTAATCAAGCAAGGTGGGCAAAATTATGACTCGTCTAAAAGTGACTAATTACACAAAGATGTGTTATAGAAAGGTATGTTCTCAAATATAAAACTCTACTTTTCCTAAAATAACAATAATAAACTTGTAAAATGTTAACTTTAAACATTTAAGTCTCCGATACAAATCTAGCAAATTATGGAATATCCTTACAAATTCCCAGCCTCGAATATTCGTATTACATACAGATATTTACTTATGCTATTAAATGGAATTCTATAAATCTTTGGGTATTCTTAAGTTTTCTCTTAGCATTGTTTATATGAGTTTGTCTCCAAATATATTTCATGTTTCTTTTCAATAAATAAAATGATGCAAAGAACTAAATGTATTCAACCATCATGGTTGTTCAAAGAATAGTGTGGCACGTTTATAAAAACTCCCTCTCAAAACGGTCTCCATCTGATACTTTTGAGATTTATGCCAATTTTAGCCCTCAAAGTTTTCGATGCCAGATTCCGAGTCTCTAAAATTCCCGTAGTTAGTTATTGTTGTCTACAACTTTATCCGGTTATTTAGTGCTTTTCTTTAAAGAAAAACTAATATATTTTAATCTTTTCAACAATATTTTACCTTTTTGATCTTAATGACCTCTTAGAAGTTATCTTGTTATATAATTTCAAAATTGACTTTTATTGAAAGAATTTGGGATATTCCTTAAATCTCTAAAGAAGATTTTTCTTAAAAAATATGCGATCTCTTAAAAGAACTGAGTAAATTTGTGAGAAGAACTTAGGTTTGGTCTTAAAGATATCTTTTATTAGTTAAAGTTGGTATTAGGGATCACGAAAAATTTTATCTTGGGAAGTTGAGATACCTGTTCAAGCTCACCAGAATTTATTAGACCATGTTAGATCAAGTAATTCTAGTAAAGAAGATAGAGTCATAGGTAGGTATATTAATTGTTTTATGCCATAGCATTACATATATTTTTCCATATTTTCTCTATGAGTAAATATTCATGGTTTTTGCTTCCATCTATGGTTCTTACATATGCAATTTCCATGTAGCTTCGCCACTTTCATTATTATATTCTTTTAAAAAGCTCTTGTAAATAGGAAACCTAGTTACTTGTGGTTTAAAACTAAATTAAAACTAGCCTAAATAGAAAAAATAAGAATGCAAAATTTTGGTTTATTCGATGTACAGTACTAGATTTATGGCTTCACACCTCATCATTAATCTGTACCATGTGTTAGAAAATTAATTACGTTATTTTATCTGAAGAAAATTATTAATAAAATGAGAAAAATAAAAAATGCTAATATATAAAAATACTTAAGCATTCTTAATTCTTTGGAAAAGCAGTTCTGATTTAGATAAACTCCGTGAAGGCGATGTCCTATCTTCTCTGATTGCTTTATTTTCTTGTTTGATCAAAGTTAACAGTACGCCACTACAAATAATATAATTACTGTTAAAATCTAAATGTAATATCATAGCCATTTATATCTACTTAATCTAATCAAACCCTATATTCAATTCATTTGAACTTATAGATTTTATATATTACTTTGGCTCAATACCTCTTCTGTTGTACGGGGAATGTGGTATACTCGATGATTATAACATGGTGTCTATTAATCACCCTCATTATGAGACTGCCTGAAGCAAAATTAATGATAGAGCTAGATACATAAAATTGTAATTTTTTTTAAGCTCAAAGAAAGTTAGGCCTTCTCCCAAAATAAACCTGAGCTCTAACTTTTTCACATAAACGGCTCTAATACTAAATTTTTACTTTGCATGAAAACAACCTCTTTTTTTTCTCATTTAGTAAAGAAATCCTATTAGTTTTCCGTCTTGCAATATCAAATAGATTTGTATTTTTATCTAATGTCTTTAATATTCTTTCTTAAATCCATTTTGTCTTTTATGGGAAACAATAAGTGTAAAATGAACATTATATGATCGAATATATTTATCTTTATTAGGAATTGCAAAGTTCGAATGACTGATCAAGGAAGCAACTAAAATTTGAATGTTATGTAATTCTATTCGAATCAAACAGACCAGATACATCATTGCAGCATCATAGCCCAGCTTAATAAGTAAATAATCTTGAGAATTGTTTATAATGTTTCCTTTCTCTTGTCACTTGCCCATTTTTATCCACCACTCCCACTCTTTGTCTTCCTATCAACAGATATATGACTGACGCTCTACTACAAATTTACTCAGCCTTTTAGCTTCTGAATTGTTGATTTATTCTGTGGATGGCTTATTCCTTTCTGGATTTGTAGGTCAAAGAAGTAGCACGGTATGGTTCTGATGCAATAAACGATGAAAGATATAGATATGAACTAGCAAATGCCACTTCAACGTTTGGAATGGTCTAGCATGAAGAAGCAACACTTTCTTGAGTTGTCAGTGCGTTCATCCTAAATCCTATGAATGGCAAAATTATGTCTCATCTTTCCCCTATATCCTTTCCGTAAAAGACTAAAAATATATTTTATTACTCTAATAGCTTAAAACATATATAATAGCTTAAATAACTGGGAAATATAATTATTTACTATTCACAACAAATAATTTTCTTACATTTAAAATTTCTGGCAATGTTCACGCGCAAATTGAAGCTCGCAGGGTTTGTCTTGGTCTCCAACTGGCATGTCAAGGTATGCTTTGTAAGCTTCACACAATCACATAGAATCTGTTACAACGAACATTTTTGTTCGTTCTGATGAACTGTCCAGGGGTATAACAGAATAGATCTGAAGAATTATTGTAACCTCTTTATTCCATGTCTCTTCAGATAAGTTCACTATGGTAGATACAGCTGAAAGGATAGCAGATCTGTAACCCCCTGTATAAATTTTTCTGAAAGAAAATTACAGAATATTCAAGAATGTTCTCGAACTGTCCAAGAAGGGTGTTCTGGCAAGTTTTGAAATATTCAACAAATTTATCGATAAATCTAAAATGTTTTGTACGGTTTCTTTAAAACAAATATTATTTCCAACATTCCAATACTTTTTGCCATAAGAATTACAATTATCTACCAGGATTTGAAAAAGTATAAAGACAACATCCTTATATATATATATATTGTCAATTTCTTTTCACAAATTCACTGCCATTCCTACAAAAACAAATTATTGGGATCAAAATAGAATTTTTCATTTACTTTGGTTAGGACCCACTGGAAAAATATCACTTATGACACAGAGTGTAATTTATATGGTTTAATTTAAATGTCTTTAAATCCCCATGACCAATTAATTAAGTTTATATAAAGATTGGAATGGCAATCACTGGCCAGACCTTGTAGTGCCGTTGAACTCCGTAGATGTTTGGGTTTACCAACAATTTTTTTCAACACTTTTCATTCCTTTTTGCAAAGGAAATACATTATTTATTATTATCCTAATACTGATTCTTCGTTAATTAAATCAAATATTTTATGGTACTCCCGATTTCTCTGACTAAAACGATTTTGTATTTTCCAACCAACTTGAAAATTTGCTTATTTTAATAAAGAGGGTCAAAGATACTTTAATTATTTAAAATTCCTGCTTGCTACCTTATTTCAGGCAAATGCTTGTATGACATTGCTCGTTATATTTTTTCTATATTTTAAATATTGATGAAGGGAAGATATTTCTTCTGTCTTACTTCATGAAAATAGGTTGAAATAAGATGTTAATGTGTTGCACTATTTTATTTTACTATAATTGTCATTTTAGTACAATAATTGGTCAAAAAATCAAATTCTACCATCAATTCCTTATATTTCTTTCACTAACGCCTCCATATATATTTTTAGTCTTAAAGTTTCATATTTTTGAAACACAGAAGTATTTTTAAATTATTCGTCTTTTAAATATAAAAGTTAGATGAATTTATGTTATGAGTTTTTCATGAAGGTTTAAGAAAGTTTCAGTGCATGTTGTGTTTTGTATTTTATATTATAGGTGTTGCATGGTATTTAAGTATTCGTATTTTTGTATTATTTCTGCTTATTTTGTGGTCAGTCGGTTCAAGAATTATTATATCTCCCCTTGGTACAAACTGTCACTCTTATTCGCTTTCTTAATTTAGGCAAAGTAAGTAATAATAAGTTTGTTTCTTTGTAAATTAATTGATTTTCCTATAATATATTTAATTATTTGAGTGCATTTTTTGTCTCTATAGTCATTTCAGTGATAATTTTCTTGTAGTGATGTTTTTAATTTTCAAGGAAACCTCGCCAATATATAGGAAATTTGTTTGGATAGATTTAGAGTAAAATCTTATCTTTAGTTCGTGACAAAGAAGATAGCCACCAAAGATAAGTATTACTAGTAGTAAAAAATAGTTTGGTTCATCAAACTCTTTATATTACTGAATGAATCTGAAGTTTGTTGATCTATCACATGTAAATTGAAAGTAAGCCTCAAACATTATTAATTTCATCTGTGTATAATTAGTCGGATTCATGACATTTTTATTTAGCACAAATTTGTTTGTTAAATTACTAGCAATATAAAATAGTCTTTATTGGCTGCGATTTCTAAGCATCTATTTTGTTTCGCTAATATTTATTTTTCTTTCTTCTTAAAATTGAAATTTTCTATCTGGTCGATGAAATTAATTTTTCAATTCTTAGTGTTAAAGAATAATTCAATTTACTTTTAATTTTTTTCCTTTTTTGTCATACCCATCTCTCCATTTACTCAATCTGCTACTAAGCTACAAATCTTTTAAAAGCTTTCGAAGTTAGGCGAAGTTTGCAACTAATTTGAACTCTTATGTGAACAACTCCGAACAACTTATTCTGATCCACTCGGAAATCTCTGTCTTCCTAGGAATTTTATTCAATGAAGTTTCTTTCACTCCGTTGAAGTCCTGAAATAATTGGATTTACTAGAGAGAGTAAGATTTTTTTGCTACTTTATTTTGAAGCGGTTTATGTTGCCATATTAGTGTAAATTTTATTTTTTCCTTTGTTGCCCAAAATTGTTTGTTATCAAGTATCATAACAATAACTGAATGTTTTTAAGAAATAAGAGCATATAGGAAGTAATTAATGAAATAGTAATTGTCTCCTAATTCTAGAAGCCATGAAAAGGAAAACCATAGGTTAAAGCAAGTAAACAAATATATACAATCACTGAATTATGTATATTTTAAAAAATTTTGACGTAGCTTAGAAACTCATTTAATACCATAACAAAGCAAAGACTAACTAATAATTTTATTTATAAATTTCAAAGTAACACTGATAAATAGGAGCACTTGATAGAGGAAATGTGAATGGACCTTTGCCTAAATTTTAAGTTACTGTAAGTGAAAGTTTGAGGTAAGAAAACTCAAGGTACTAGGAAAGTAGACAATTTGAAACAGTACTCTTCAAAAAGGGAAGCTCCTTTTCAGCTTTTTTCCTCTCGAGAAGCTCTTCAAAACAAAGGAACTCGAGACAACAACTATATTATTGATAATTAAGGTTTCTATGTTAACAATTAAAGCTCTCATTCAATCATTTTTCATATGGTGTAACGTAAGCATAATTTAAGTTATGTGTAATGGCTATTGATGATAAAATTCTATCCATTATTATAATAAGAGAGACAAACCTGCGAGCCTTTAACTTCCACAATCCCATTTCAAAGTATTAATGGGTAAATATCAACAAAAAATAAATGCAAATATCATATATAGTGATCAAACTTTTTTTTCATCGAGAATCAGGTATGATTAACGTTCTCACAATTTTGAATGCTAAAGAGACTGTTAAAAAAGGTAGCAGGAAATATTATTCTCTCTCTCTTCTTGAGTTTTAGATTGAAAAAAGAATTGGCGACAAGTGGGGTTTTAATCTTACTTCGATATCTTAATTTAAATTCAACTTAACATTTATTGCGGTGGCAATTCAATGGCTACAAACTGATATATCTTCAAAGATGTGTTTTTGTAGAACACTTAAGACTACGAAAAGCATTTTATTTACTCAAATTAAGGGGTGTTTTGTACCTAAATTGACACGCTAACAAAATTATTGGTAAATGGGTAATCGTAAATTTGTTTTTTCACAAATCCTCCCCAAAGTTACGCCAGTTACGCCATCTCAGTAACCAATATTCGTAAATTAATTAAAACTATCGGTGCACACTTTGTATTCTGCGGCATTCATTTATTCCCCAAATTACAATTGTAAAAGGCATTATGCACTATGTATGGTATCCTAACTGGTCACGGCTATTAATCTCCATTACCTTATGTAGGTAAAGAATAATTCTGTTGTTTATGTCCCCGTGCATAATAAGTAGTTTATTGGATGTGTGGCTAAGGACCAAGATATTAACTTAAAATTGTTCCCCCCATAAAACTCTATCTCGAATCGAGCCTCGAGAACTGCCCAGTAATCCCATTTTCTTTTTTTCAAAGTGTATTAGATCTGTATTTTTTTATGTTATTTAGTGAGAGGGTGTATGTTCATTAAAGTCTATATTTTTAGTAAAAGCACTGTTTTGATTATCTTCAAACGAGTTAAAGTGGCAATAATTGATAAAATCAAGAAAGAAACCCCGTTTATTCATTCCTTAGAATAAAAATAAAGATTAACACTTTTAGAGAACGATCCTCAAGCGATCACCGAGGCACGAACCTACGCCTCAAGCCAAAGTTTATTTGGTTCATTAAAAATAAAATAAAACAAATATATATATATATATATATATATATATATATATATATATATATATAAATATATATACATATATATATATATATATATATATATATATATATATATATATATATATATATATATATATATATATATAATCTCGGCTAACCAACGACACCAGTGTTAAGAGGTGAGACCAAGTGAGGGTGGATACATACCTAAACGAATGCAAGAATCCACCTTCATAACCATACCCTAAATGCCAGGAGCAACAGAATGTTCAAAACAAAGAACCATTAGCATAATGAGCCACCTATCAAAGATATAATATTAAAAGTACTTTGAAATAGAATCAGAACAAAATAAACGAACAAATACAAGATGAGCAGTGTGAGTTTAGGAAAGGGAAGGGGACTACAATACAATATTCATGTTAAGAACAGTGATAGCAAGGTCAATTGAAATACAAAAATATTTGTTTATTGGGTTATTGGGTTTCTGAAAATGCTGGAAAATGTTTAGCTCGATAAAAATTACAAAGATTTAATAACATTTATATTGGGACCAAAAAGCTAAAATAGAAATAGGTGGAGAAAATACATATTGTGTAAATATCAAGAGGAGGGTACTTCAAGGTTGTAGACTATCACCGAATCTATTTTTATTGTACGGACAAAAATGTATTGATGACATAGGTGAATTGAAAGGCATCAAAGTTCGAGGAATATATATTAATAATCTAAGATATGCAGATGATACCGCTATAATTTCAGATTCAGAAGAAAAGTTACAGATAAATATGGAAGGACTAAGTAAAGCATGCAATAGAACAGCTTTTAAAATTAATCTGAACAAAAGAAAGTAAGGGCCATCACCAAAAGAAAGAGCAACTACGGGTACAAATCAACATGGATGGAAACGTAATAAAACTCGTAAAAAATTTTAATATCTGGGAAGCTTTGTGACAAAACCCGGAGGTGCGAGCAAGGAATTAAGAAAAGGATTCGATTAGCAAAAACGTTTTTGGGAAGCTGAAAAAAACTGGTAAAAAATATAGTGATAGGGATAAAACTAAGAATTAGATTGATTAAATATTTCATATGGTCTACAATTCTCTATGGAGGGAAAACTTGGACAGTGAAGAATAGTATGCTAAAAAAATAGAAGCTTTTGAAATGTGGTGCTTTAGAAGAATGATGATGATTCCATGGACTAAAAAGAGTATCGAATAACGAAGTACTGAGGAGAGCGGGAGTAAAACGTGAGCTAGTGAATGAAATAGAGAGAAATTAGTTAAAGTTTGTGGGACATGTGTTAGGTGCAGCGAAAATGGAATATGACTGCTTGACAGGAAAAATTGAAGGTAAAAGAGCGCGTGGGAGTCAAAGAAAGAATACATGGACTGTCTGTTGGAGCGGATGGGTGGATTCAAAAGTGTCACGAATGTTAGAAGAATGGCTAGAAATCGTGAAGGATGCTTGCCATGATTGCCAACATTACGACACCGGCACCACTGTAAGTAAGTAAGTAAGTAAGTAATTGAAACATATGACATTGATGGAAGTATAGGCTTGCCCTAAATATTCTTATGCTATATTGTTTCCAACATAAACAAATGTAAATAAAAATTATATGAAAGAAGAAATAAAATCAATATCCTATTTTTAGTACACTTTTTGATGTTTAATTACTAAAGTAATTTAGTTTTTTTTCAAAAAAGAGCATCAATTTGAGATATCTCTAATAATTCTAAGTAATTTCATATCAAAATAGTGAACTTAAAACCGCTCATCGATTAATAGCCAATGTTTTATGTAGACGGATCACATAGAATAAGTATTATTTCCCCACCTCCTAAGATATTACTTCGGGAGAGAAAGCGAGCAAATACTTCCCCTCCTCCTTCCGACCTCACCCTTTTTTGACTTGCCACCAGGTCACCGCAAAAATTCACACTGAGGCGTGACGCTGAAATTGAAAGCTACCTCCTCGCCGTCCCAATCACCCCCCACCCCCTTGGATCGGGGGATTACTTTGTAGGTTCGCCGCGAACAGCTTTTATGGCTCCAGCCGCTGGTCGTCCGTCTGGCCCTCTGATCCCTGCCTTTGACACTTCCCCGCAAGGTGAAGCTCAGTTTGTCACGGCTAGTGTTGGAAAAACCCCCCCGTTTTTAGAAATCATGTTTTTTTAATTATTTTATTTTTTTTTTTAAATTCAATATATTTTCCCCCAAAGCTTTAATTTTTTAATTAAAAAATAAGTATTATGCAATTGTAGTCAACAATTTAGCATTAAGGAACTAAAGTTTGCATTGTAAAAGAATATAAACATAAGGAATTAATATTTTTTGGCTATTGAGGTCAAAATAAGAAAATATTTTGATTTTTTAGCCAATCTTTTTCCCTAAGTATGTTTACGTTAATTATAAAATTATTTTATTAAAATTCCTTTCTTTATTTTTGAAGGACCTATCCAAACTAAAAGGGTGCCAAATAGGGTAATAATTAGTGGTTTAATTTTAAAATTATCAAGGATAGGTTAGATTAATTTTAATTAGATTAAATAGTGTTTTTCCTTCAAAACAGATGTTCTTACAAGGACCTACCCAAGTTAATAGTGTACCATTTATTCTGGCATTTAATCTTTAATAATTTTCCTATCAGATATAGGTATTAATTTTATTCAATATAAGTAAAGTTCAAGGCTTAGGCCGCCAAAAATCTAAAATAAATAAGCTATTTAAGGACTCATGAACAGTAACTTTAAAGATTTAAGAACAAAGTGTATATTTTGTTTTAAAGAAGTACCACAAATGGCTCACAAATGATAAACCATATCAAGGAATGCAAAAGGTGCCATGAATAAGTGAAGATGAAATATTTACCAAGTGGAAAAATGTCTTATTCTGGTGAGTGGTGACTATGTTGAATCTATTATTGTGGAAGATAACGCAGGTGCTTCACTTGATTCACATTCTAATGTATCATTTGAAACTGATACCTTTGAAGAACATTATTAGAGCCACAATGGATTGCCCCAACTTTTCTAGAGCCAAGTTGTTCCTTAACCCATTGTGCAAGAATATCAAGAAATCTGGTCTTCAAACAATTGGGACCTCAATCAAAAACAATCAGTGCTTTCATGGATCAAATGGATGATAATGATAATGTAAGTATCTAGAATTTAGGTAACAATATAATTAAAAGTTTTTCTTTAAATTTCACAACTCCTTCTTGAAATAACCTAAATATTTTTAATAAAAAAAGCTCAATTAATTGCAAAATAAAAATGATTTTAGTAGAGAAAACCCTACTGGACTTCAAAATATAAATATCTTATTTTCCCTATTGAATATATTATATACCTAACTATTTAGTTTTTATGGTTGATAAATATTAAATTCAATTACAGGAAAGTGTGAAAAAGGACTTGCAAAAGCAGTTTATGTTAGTGGATGTTCCCTCAGAATGACTGAAAACCCAAAATGGGTAAAACTCTTCAAAATTTTAAGGCCAAGTGAAAACTTCCAAGCCGTAACAAAATTTCTAACAAGCTATTAGATAAACAATATATTGAATATGCATCTGTTATAAGAGAGATCATCAGTTCCAAATCAAGTGTTGTCTTGATTTGCGATGGATGGAGCAATGTAAGGTATGTATTTAAAAGAAACATTTTCCAATTAATTTGGATATGATTTTTTAAATAGTTTCTGATATATTATGACAAAACAAATTTAATTAGGGCTCTATTTTTTTAACAGAAATGAAGGGATAATCAATTTCATTGTTACAACTCCAGAGCCGATATTTTGGAAAGGAGTTGAAACTGGTAAGTACTTGCACTTAAAAATAAACAAAATTTAAAAGTTTTATTACTTTTCCTAAATTAGCTCTTTGATATCTAAGAATGAGAAAATTCTTTTCATTGTGTTATAGGTTGCCTACTGCCTAGGCATAACATAAGTCTGATCATTCTTTAGGAGTTTAGACATATGCTATTTGATATAATAAAACTTTTTTCTCCTTCAATTAATTAATCTCTATCTGTTCAGATTTTTTTTCAGAAGGCAAAACTTTGTGGAAATAATTAGGATTTGTGAAATTGTGACTATAGGTATTCCAAAGTGGACTTTAGCTTGATTGAAAATCAAAATATTTATCGTATTTTATATACAAGATAAAAAGAAAATACAGGAGACTAAATAAGCCAGTCAATTTTCCACGTGATAGAGGATATAAGTCCAACCAAAGTAGCAGCTTTAGTAACAGATAATACTTCAAACTTTAGATCTGCATGGGAAAAAAGTTAAAATTCGGTACCCATGCATATGGGTGCTTAGCTCATACTTTGGACTTACTATTTTCTGATGTCAAAGAAAATGAGACAATTGCTAAAACCCTCAAGATAGCAATAACAATTGTAAAAACAATTAAACAGTCTCAAAAGCTATGTGCGTATCTCAAAGAAGAAAATAATAATAAAGTTTCTAAAACTGCCAGTTAAAACCAGATAAGCTAAAGCATACAAATATTGTCAATGTTATAGTTGATAAATCATATTTAGCATTTAACTGAAATAAGTGATAATAAAGACAAATATATTTTATTAGTAGTTATTTTCAAACTTTTAAAGTGTTGTTGAAAGAGCAAAATATTTTTAATTTAATATGCTCAAGAATGATCCTGATTCATGATTATGCATTATAATTCAAACCCCCAAAATATTTTAATTTATATTTATCTTTAGATGGGCTTCAGATGTTCCTTGCTTAGAAAGCATAATTCAGAATCAGCAGCTCTCAAAAGATTCTCCGTTGCTGAAAAGGAGGCTGACTTGATTGATACCAAAAATCTGAGGTCCTTTATTCAATCCAACTCTTTTTGGCATAAAGTTGAAATGCTTTTCAAGTCACTGTGCTCAATAAAGTATGCAATATTGTTGTGCGAAGGAGATGTAGTTAAACTATCTATAGTACCAAAACCTTTTTCGATTTCCAAAAACTGTCGCAAAAATTTTCTTGAAACGGCTGTTTCAAAATAAATTGAAAAAGAATTGATGACAGCTATTGATAAGAGAAGAAATTTGTTCTGAAGTCAGTTCATTTTGCAGCTAACTTACTCGATCCACGCTACAAAGGCTGCCACATGACTGAAAGTGAAAAGGTGAGTACCTATATACTAAATTTAATACTTTCCTATAATTTGATTGTGATCAAAGGCTTTTTTATTTATTAATATACATTCATTTTTTTATGAAGGAATAAGGTTTTCTGATTTTTACATACCAAAACCACCCTACAAAAATATGTTAGTTTCTAAACATTTTCACTTAAAAAACTAATAGACAAAATAAAATTAATTAATGTAATTTTAAGTCATTGAACATATAGGCTATTTTATTTTGAAAAACAGTGTTAAAAACTTCTAAGCCCACAATTTTCCCTTTAAAGCATAATTATATATAATATATAATTCTACAGGTGGATGCAACAGAAATCATTTTTAAGGCAGGTGAGAGAGACCCAATGATCGAAGAAGCTTCAATTTTATGTAATCTAGCTGAATTTAGGCTTAAAGAGGCTATCTCTTCAAAACCATTTCTATGGAAGCTTTTGGACAAAATGAAACCTCATACTTTGTGGAGAGTAATGGCTCCTGCTTCAAATCTTTCACCTCTAGCAGCAAAATTAATTGCACTACCACCAACAAGTGCCTCAGTAGAAAGAAGTTTCAGCAAACAAGCCTGGATTAATCCCACACGACGCAATCTTCTAACAAATGTTAGAACTGAAAAATTAGTGTTTATTTCACATGACTACAAATTGTTTAACAACAGTAGTGGAGGATCCTCTAAGTAAGCCGATCTTGAAGAAAGAGAAAATGTAGAAAATATAGCGATAATGTCAGAATCTCTACAACCACAATCATCCTTTAGTGGTTTCAGTAGTAATCAAAATGAGACTCAAATGCATTTAAATTTAAGTTCCAATCTAACAGCAGATGATAATGAAATGGTTGAATAATCCACAAATGATTCATCAGATTCATAGAACCTACATGACAGTAGCGATGAGAATATCTCCGAGTTAGATGGTAGCTCAAGTTAGAGAATCAATTCCTAGTCTTAACTTCATGTACTTAACAGATTTAGATTAACTCTAAGTACTTATATTAATTTTGTTTGCCAAAGGAAAATATTGCTAGCCAGAGTCACAGATATTATTTAGGATTATACATTTAATTTAATTATAGTAGTTAAACTTAATCTTGTTATAACTTATATATATATAGTTGTGGTATATAATTATATTATGTGCTCACAGAAATCTTTCTAATGAGTTACTGTCAATTTTCTAATGTAGACCATCAACTTTAGTCAAAGGAAACTTGTGATACTCTATTTTTTTTTATTCTATAATATAAGTAATAAGTATATACATAGTTTTTTTCAAATATATAAACATATATTTTTTTAAAAATTATCATATATGCTTGCATATATCTATAAAAAAAATAGGTTCTAATAATGACTGTAGATTGTAGTGAAAGGAAAGGTATAACAGCTTATTTTTATGTAAATGATTATGATATGTTTATATTTGTTTCAATGTTTAAATGGATAGTTCTAAAAGATCTTTTAAAATAATTAGTTTAGAAATTAAATTATATTCTATATTATTAAGAGTCAAAGGACCAGTGTTATATTACCTTTATTATATTACCTACAAAATATTTTTAGTTTATCGCTGGCTTATTGGAGGATTTCTTACTTGTTGGTAAACTGCAATTAATTCATTTATATAGATAAAAGGTGTTATCTTATTGTATACCTACTCTTCCTTTAAGTCTAGTCAATTGAATAATAAGAATTATAATAAAAGTTTACTAATTGTCTAAATAATATATATATACATTGGATTTAATTAATGAGTTTATTCATCATCCTAAAGAGCTCCAACTAATTAAACATTAGATCCAAATTTTGGATAAGTAGTTTCTAGTGTATTAAATTTTATTACATATTCGAAATCCTTAACCTTGAAATTAGAGGGAGAATGATTATCTTTGAATCATAGATCAACATTTTTTTCTAATGAGTCAGTACTAACTATTAAGTAGTGTCAAGACAAAAGCAGGCTACTGGCATATGAATATTCATCTATACAAGATTTCATTAAATTTTATTATTGGGGAAACTTTTCCTAAAGAATTGGTGAGTTGGCAGTTTATTCTTGCTAATCTTTATATAGATATCGTCTAAAATGCTTGTAACAACTCTGATAAAGCTAAAATTACTTATAAATATGAAAATATGGTATTGTTTATCTAGTAAATGCTTAATGTTTTTCCTTTACTGTGATAATATTTTGAAAAAAAAAATTAAAAACCCGTTTGTTGTAATGTTTTTTTCAAGCAGTTTTTGTTAGGAAAAAAAGGGTTGTTTTTTAAATTATAAAAAAATACATCGGATCAATTCTTGTCACGGCCGATAACGAGGGTTCAAGAAGGCCTCTCTCTCTCCCTGGTTTGGAGAACTCCGGGTATATATGCATCATCTCCAGGATTACAGACATATTTGGTTAGACGACAGTTCACCGTAAAGAGTTCGGTTTAACGAAGCTCTCTCCCGAGAAGTGTGAGTGACGGTCGCAAGCAATGGAAGACCTGTACATTTTTGGGTCAGGGAGAAGAGTCTCGTGAGGCAACGTCAGCCTTTCTCAATCGCCTTCGGATCAAGGATTGGAGAAGCCGTCCTCCAAAGTTCTTCTGGTAACCTCTTGAGGACAAAAGGCCCGTTAGCTCGCTCAAGCCGAGTGTGGAGCAATCATCCCCCCCCCTCCCCTTCGAAGTTAGTCCGGTAACCTCTTGAGGACAAGAGACCCGCATCTCGCAAAACACAAGTTCGAGAAAGTAGCCCTACACGCTGCTGGTTTTTGGCTACCCACGTGAGTAATAAAGGTCACCAAGATCTCCCCCCACGTTTTCCTCGCTTTACTCTCTTAATATAACCATTCCATAACAACGGTTAACTAATTAGTATTTGGAACCCATTTCTGTCTTATTCATTTATATATCCATATTTATTGTGAGCCTTTTATTTAGTGTGTATTAAAATCTATTTTTGTCGTTGTGTTTGGTATATTCATGGTCACGCAGCTGCAGCTATCTATTCAAATCGCACTATTAGAACAATAACAGTTGTCGCCTTGCTTGGCCTACCTTAGAGCCTGTGTGCGCATATTCCCGTACACTTGACCCTACTTCGACATTCGAGCCAACCCCAAATATTTCCTGATTTATATAAGTGTAAACTATTTATTATACCTGCATAACTTATATCGAACATGAAAATATATATGACAGATATAAATGTTTTGTTCCTTCAATCTATTATTTAGAAATTTGCTCATTCATTTATTGCGTATTATATGGGAGGTGTATAATTTCTTGTTATTTAATTGCTTCTTTAGCAGATATATCCCAGTAAATCACGCATTTGTTCCAGAATACTTCAAATTATTAATGTTGGGCTAATACTTCCTAATGGAATTAAACGATACTCAAAAACTCGAGTAACCACTCTTAAAAATAATTTTTGTAAAACGTATGTAATAATCTCATGTACTCAGGAAATAAGCAATCATAGCAGATTAAAATTTTCTAGGGTGTTATGCAATTAATCTAGTGTTTTTATTACTTTTTACTTTTCTTTTGCCCCGTGTTTTCTTCGTATTATTTTCTTCCGTGCTCTTTTTACTTTTTTTATCCTTCTTATTGAATCCTCTCGGTTCTTATCTACATTTGCTTTCCTTAGCTCTTCCTGCCTCAGCATAAATTTCTTCTGGATTATTGAACTTTCTGACCCACGCGGTTACTTGTTTCATTCTCCCCTCCCGTAATTTTTCGCCCTGTTTTATAGTTGCCTTGACACGTGCTTTGTACTTTGCCATTCTTGATATATATATATATATATATATATATATATATATATATATATATATATATACATATATATATATATATATATATATATATATATATATATATATATATATATATATATATATATCACTGCGCGGTGCTCAACCTTCTCCATTGTTAAAAAATCTGTGACTGACGATCTGCGATCAGCTACTGCTTCTTAAATAGACGAGGCAAGAGCGTGCGACTGCAAGTCCTGACTTGTCATAATTTGTTCTGACACCCCCACAAACAGCCATCCCCCTTCCTCTCTTTTGCTATGGGGGATGGCTGTTTATGGGGGTGTTACAACAAGTTATGACAAGTCAGGACTTGCAGCCGCACGCTCCTGCCTCGTCTATTTAAGAAGCAGTAGCCGATCGCAGATCGTCAGTCACAGATTTTCAACAATGGAGAAGGTTGAGCACCACGCAGTGATCGAATTTTTGACCAAGGAAGGCAAGAATGCAAAAGAGATCCATGAACGCATGGTCGCAGTGTACACCGACACCGCCCCTTCCTATGCAACCATTACTCACTGGAATAGGGAGTTCCACCATGGTCGTGAGTCCCTTGAAGATAAACCCCGCCCAGGACGCCCGTCAGAGGTGAACAACGAGGAAAATGTGGCCCGTGTGGAGAGGATGATCCTCGAAAATCGACGGGTGAAGGTCGAAGAAATCGAACGAGAACTTGGAATGTCACATGGAGGTGTTATCGACATCATCCACGAAAATTTGGCCATGACCAAGGTCTCTGCTCGTTGGGTCCCTAGAATCCTCACACCCACATTATCGACTTCAACGTCATCAAAGTCCAAAAGGCCAGAGTTGCACAAGCTGCCCTGCGCGAGTGAGGATTCGAGGAGCTCAACCATCCCCTTTACAGTCTAGATCTTGCTCCTAGCGACTACATTTTATTCCGCCAGCTCAAGGATGCACTGCGTGGACGCCGGTTTGGGGACGATGAAAATGTCCAGCTCGCCGTCCAGGAGTGGATTGAACAGCAGTCGGGAGATTTCTGGTTGTCGGGAATTCGAAGCCTAAGGGACAAGTGGCGCAAGTGCATTGAAGTCGAGTATAGTTATATTGAAAAATAATATAACACTTTTCCTCATATCTCGTTTACTTATATCCTAGTAGCAAAACTTATTGACCACCCCTCGTATATATATATATATATATATATATATATATATATATATATATATATATATATATATATATACATACATATATATACATATATATATATATATATATATATATATATATATATATATATATGTGTGTGTGTGTGTGCGTGCGTGTTTTGTGTTAGTAGATGTGTTTAGTGAATTTGTTGCTTTTCTGTAGCTCTTTTTTTTTCTTCACATCATATTCTTCCCTGCTCATTTTTTATCCATCTTATCCTACTTATATTTCTCCTCCTTCAATGATGAACAAAGGCACACTATTTTCCCTTAATAGAGGGTTTAGGTATCTCCCTCGGTTGGCTCTAGAATTAAAGCACTAGGAAACGCTCGAAATCAATCTCGTCCCATAAAAAGGGGATTCGTTTATCTTCGGTTTTAAAAAAGTTATTTTTTATGGAATCGTCTACCCCGACCTAACCCTTCACCCGTCTCCACACTCCTCCCTTTAACCTTTCCACTCTCAGTTTATAATGCGTCTTTACTGAATGTTAGAAGCGTCGCTAATAAATTGGAGTTCATTTGCGACCTCCTGACTAATTCGCATATCTCCCTCCTTGGTCTCCGCGAAACTTGGCTTGATTAGAGTGATAGCTGCTTGTCGCTAGCGACCCCAAATGGCTACGTCTACTCCCATAACCTCCGGAACAAACGTGGCGGAGGGGTTGCTCTCATTCATAGTGCTTTTCTATTTCTGAATACCGTTCCACCCCCCCCCTCTTCTTCTTTTGAGGCCCTTATCTCTGTCTTTAATTCTGTTGCCTCTCTAACAACTATTGTGCTCTACTCCCCCCCAAGCTCCTCCCTTGATTCTTTTCTTGATGAATTTAGTAACCTTCTCGCTAGTCTCTCTCCAAAGGGTCATCTTCTCATCATGGGGACTTCAACCTCATAGTTACTAACCCTAATCTACCTTCCTTCCTTGAGATCCTTAACGTCTTCTCTCTTACTCAACATGCTTCTTCCCCAAAACACTGCAATGGTAACATTTTAGACTTTGTAATTTCCGAATGTCAAATTTCCAACTTGACCACTTCTATCCTGTCCAATGCTATTTCTGACCATTACCTTATTAACTTCAACGTCTCAAACCCCACTTCTTTGCCCTCTCGGCCTCCTCTCATCCCAAAACCTTATCGACGGCTAGCCTCCATAAACATCCCATCCCTCCTTAATGATGTTGCCTCTAATCTACCACCTCCAGACGCTCTCGCCTTCCCTGAGTAAACCCTCTCATCCTAGGAGCAATCCCTCCTAACTTGCCTTAATGCTCAGTCCCCCATTATTACTCTTTCGTCCTCTCGCCTTCAGCGCGCCCCATAGTACTCGCTGGAACTCCTACGCTCGAGAGAGTCTTTACGTTCCCATGAAAGAGCTCTTCGTAAAGCTCGCATCCCGTGGGCAAGATAGAACTGCTCTTTTGCTCACTTACCGTCTTGCGACATCTCTCTACTTTGGCTAAACTGAAATCTGCTCGTGAAGCTTATTTGCGTAAATTACTAGCTGACAATAAGAATGACCCCTGTGCCGTTTTCCGCCTGCTCTCTTCTCTTACCAAGTCCCCACTCCCTTCAGCTCCACCATCCTCTCTAAATTCTTCGCTGATAAGGACATCAACCTTCACGCCTTTCTCCTGCGACTACCTGACCAAGCCTTTCACATTTTCCCTGATCTCCCTTGCCCCCCGGTCGCTCAACGTATTTCCTGCCGTGACCGCTTCTGAGCTGTCTGCCTTACTCTCGCGCTCCAAAAATATGGCTCCCCTCGTGACTCGTTACCTCCAAGCTATTAATCAAAATATTGCCTGTCATACTCCCAATGGTCCTTCACCTGTTCAATATCTCCATTGTTACTAGTGTTGTCCCTTCATACTTCAAATGTGCCCAAATCTAACCAATCCTTAAAAAACTGAAGCTTAACCCTTCCAACCCAGCTAGCCATCGCCCGATCTCGCAACTTCCCTTTCTCTCTAAGGTCCTTGAGAGAGTAGTTGTTTCGCGCATTAATTCCCACATCGTTGCCTGTAATATTGATGAGACTTACTAATCAGGTTTTAAAGTTAGGCACTCTACCGAAACCGCTCTACACAATGTTACTGATTGCTTACATAGAGCTGCTGACCGGGGTTGTGCCTCCAGCCTCATTCTACTCGACCTCTCCTCTGCATTTGATACTATAAACCATTCCATCTTGCTTGATCGCCTCCACTCTTTCCTTGGCATTTCTCGACTGGTTCCGCTCTTACCTTTCGTCTTGCACCAAATCTGTAGTGATAAACGATGTCTCATATGATCCCACTCCCATTCGTTTTGGTGTCTCTCAAGGCTCTGTTCTCGGCCCTCTTCTCTTTCGTATCTACTTATTCCATCTTAGCTTCCTCCTACGTAATCTCGATCTATCATTCCACCTCTATGCTGATGACACTCAAATCTTTATTTCCTCTTCCCCCTCGACTATTGCCCTCTAAATCTGTGACCTCCTATCTGCCTATTCTTCTATCTCGGACTGGCTATCGGCTAACTTCCTCAAACTTAACCATTCCAAACATGAAGTTCTTCTGGTTGGTACCCCAGCTATTGTATACAAAGTTAAATCCCTCTTTCCCTTCCTCCCTCTGGGTGGAAACTCTGTCGCTTTCTCGGACTCTGTCAGAAATCTGGGCGTTGTGTTTGATGAGCATCTCTCCTTCAAGCACCACATCCACAATATTAGTAAATCTTTCCTTTGTTTGCTCCGAAACTTCTCTCGCATTCGCTCTCACTTCGATCGCCAAAGTCTTGAGACTGCTGTCCACGCCTTCATTACCTCCCGCCTTGATTACTGTAACTCTCTTCGTATACATATACCATCTTCCTCTCTACGTCCCCTTCAGCTAGTCCAGAACTACGCTGGCCGACAACTCCTCGGTCACTATCGTTTCTCCCCTTCTAAGTCCCTGCCTTAGGAATTGCACTGGTTACCTGTCAGATATCGTTCTCATTTCAAGATTCTTCTCTTCGCTTTCAAAGTCCTTCCCGATAAGGCCCCAAAATACTTTTCCTCTGCTCTTTCCCAACTTCTCGCCCCTCGGGCCCTTCGGTCATCTCATGCTACTCTCCTAAATATTCCTCGCTCGTCCCTCTGCTCAATGGGCGACGGCCCCTTCTTAGTCTGTACCTTCAAGCTTTAGAATGCTCTTCCAGCATTAATTAGATCTGCTGCCTCACTTACCACTTCCAAGCAAATCCTGAAAACGCATCTGTTCAATATTTCATACTCACTCACTTGGTCTTAGCCTACAGCCGAACGTGCGCTCTGTGAAGGCCTCCGGCCTTGAAGAGCGCATTATAAGAAATTTATTATTATTATTATTATAACCTCAGCTAGTTAATAGAATAGTAAACAAAGCTGCATTAGTTTCAATTGTTACGTAATCCCGATGTAAGAAAATGTCGCATAAAAAGAATAAGTTATAATAAACACTGAAAATTAAAATAATAGCGGAAAATTATATGACTCATTGCTAGATAAACCTTAGGAAGATTACATAATACAGCCCAAAAATATTTCTCACAAGAAAAATAAAATATTTTTTAGAGTTTAAAGAGACCACCAGTATTTAAAGATCTTTGATTGATAGATCATAATGTTCTTATTTACTTAATTTTAACGAGCAAATAAACATAGTTTCACTACAAAATATCAAATATTAAAAAAATCAAATATCCACAGATAGAGATCAATCATCTTCTAAAATCGTCTTCAAGTTTAATTGCTATGATCAACGCTAGCAAACTGTAAGATATTTGCAGATGAACATTCTCAGTCACATTATCCTAAAAAATAGGACCGATATTTCTAGATAGTGGAGAGCACATTGTGTTTTGGTAGATTCTTTTCCTGCTCCAATGTGGCATGGGGATTAGCTTCGCCTCAAATGCGAACAATATTTGTTGATTTTAACATTCGTATGATATGTTAAATTATCACTTAAATCAGGACGCTCATCTAACTCGTTTCCATCAAGTTTGTATTGCGTATTTACACAGAATTGTTTGCGCTAATGCTTGTAAGTTTCTTTAAGGCGTGAACGAAATGCTACGTTGATGGACTTCTTTTGGCTTTGAATGATTTTTCGCGTATCTGCTTCCTCCTGGAACCTATTTTTTTCCAGATCCAATTCTGCATTGCGGTTGGTAGATTTTTAGATAAATCTATAGTAAATGCACACTGCAGAGTATTATTTGTCTATGTTTTAACCTCATCTAACACACAACACACATTTTATATTGCAGTGAATGACATTTGCCTACCTACAAAGATAAAACCACAAACTCAGACATAAAATTTTATCATGTTCCACACATAATTTTGAAATTTTGTGATCAATTGAACGAGAATATTAGATTGCAAAATGATATCTAATTGTTAGGAAACCGACAATATATATATATATATATATATATATATATATATATATATATATATATATATATATATATTTATATATATATAGATTGTGAGGGAACAAGCACGTGATGAAAGAAATAACGGGGCTTTTAAACATTGCCTCCACGTGATGGGCCTCGGTATCGCATAAAAGCAATTTTTGAAGCTCAAAAGCGTGAGAAAATATAGGAGAGGGCTCATAGAATGCAGCCCTTATCAATCCGAGTATTTAAATAAGACAAGAAGTCTCCCCCTACCCTTTTCAGCTACGCTGGGAGCAGCCGAGACAAACGCCAGCCGGATTGCGTTCCCTATTACTCAAACGATGCACGATAGTCCTCCCCCCTTCTATGTAGTAAGCTATCTCACTCGTAGGCGTCCATATGTACTCGTGCGAGGAGGAACCGAGAGAGATTTGTGCGAGAGAAGCTCACGAGAGCAGACGATCTTACTCGTCCTCGATTCGGGTTGTCATACGCCGAAGGAAAGGAAACGTTGTGGGATAAATCCGAATATCTCTCCTTTGATAAAACAAATATCCACCCTAGAACTAGTTAAGAACTTTTCACCCTGTAAGAATACCCGTCTGACTCCGTGCAACGACGCGATCTCCAAACAAGAACCAAGTCTTGTCCCAAAACGCTTCAATGAAGATTAATCTCAGCGTAATACCCCCTTAATTACGCATAGTCGACCAAACAAACCGTTTGATGTCTCGGAGAAACTCACCCTCCGTTTCCTCCAAAGGATTTACACCGGAAGAATTCTCAGCCTTCATTCTCGAAGGCTCTGCTCTTCCTTTCCTCCCACGATCATCTCAAAGGAATACTTCAACTACAAGCAAGTTCACCCTTGGACCCGTCGAAGTGACCCAACCATCATCTGACCGCTTCACCGGAAACGACCATGGTCTCCTCCACCCCCTCCATTTCGGTACTAGGTATTGTAGCTAATATTTTAGCTTCCCCAAATTTATAATTGCCGTCTACCGTTCCCCCACTCAACATTTGTGTGCTTACCAAGTCCCCCTGTAAAGCTCTATTTTAATTCCATCCAGCCTATCTCCATTTTATTGGATTTTAAATACCTAATCTTTCTTACTGGCCCGTTGACCACTGTATTTATTTGTCTTATTATATGTATGTTTATTGTTGTACCATTTAACTTAAAATATAAATATTTATTAAAGTCGAATCCGTTACTTCTGACCCTTGAGGTCATCATAGCCGTGTAACAGCCTGTAACTGAGTGAGATTTTGAACTCTCAGCCAATACAAAGATTTAAAGTAGCTCTATTTGACTAGCCCTCCCTTACGAGGATCTGACCTCGTAACCGGACCTCAGCCTACCCATAGTAATTAAAAGGAAACCCCTGCTCACTCTAAAATCAAATATAATAGATGTATGTATGGTATATAGAGCTATACCACGACATATATATATATATATATATATATATATATATATATATATATATATATATATATATATATATACATATATATATATTAGTGCAGTTGGGTAACAGTCTTTCTTGAATGAAATTTTGTTAGAGACCATTGCGTATTTTGCCTTAATTAATTTTCTTTGCCAACTTTTTCTTCTTTTAGCTATCTTTTTTATTTCATCCTGTAGATGGTGGATCACTTGTCCAGTATTCATCTCTTTTTTGAATGAATGTGTTTGGTAAAAACCAAACTATATTGCTAAGCTTTCGATCTTATTCGATCATCTTCGGAGCGTTTTGAAATGTTCTTGCCTCCTTTATCGATGTAATGAGTGGAGTGAGGATCTGGAAGAAAATAAAGTGAAAGAAGATTCAAGATTCAAGATAGTATAAAGTTAGAATGTAGAGAGAATGATAGGATAGATAGAAAATATTGTGTAGAGAGTATTATTGTTGATGGGATGAGAATGAGTATAGGATGAAAATGGTTTGTACCAGGTTGCCTGGCTAACGCTTTCCTTTTTGTTTTGTCCTGCTTTTTAAAGTGATTTTAAGTAAATTAGATATAAAAATTTAGCATTCGAGACTTTTTTTTCCCTTTGCTCAATTGAGCATCTTTATTTTTTTGTATTTATTAGTTTTTTGTTATTTTTTTGTGTTATTTTCGCATCTTCTTTTTTTAATATATATATATATATATATATATATATATATATATATATATATATATATATATATATCTTATATATATATATATATATATATATATATATATATATATATATATATATATATATATATATATATATATATATATTGATTTAATTTATTAAATTTTTAGTGGTAATCTTCTTTGTTAATCTCGTGAATATTTTGACTCATCGGGTTTCTCATAATCGGTTATCTTATTCGGTTTCACATATTGTTTCGAGTTGACGTTGTTTAAGGTTTTTTTACGCTCCCGGAAAAAAACGATTTTTGTAGTGTTTTGGGTGGATTTTGTTTTCCGGTTCTACTATTTTGTTGATTTCGTTTTGGGAAATTATGTTTTTTATATTATCCCACAGTTTCGTTGAACGTTTTTGTAGGGTAAAATTTATGGGTTCCAATACAGATCTTCGATGGAGTTCCTCAGATTTTATACCCTCCTGTCTTTTTGTGTTAGTGATGAACCTTGTGGCTTGATTTTGAATGCGTTGGACCTTATTTAATTGTGTATTATTTACTGTATTCATCGGTACTATTAGGTAAAGGAGCTTGGGACGAACTAGGGCCATGTATAATTTTCTTTTGTTCTTTTTACTTAGGATTTTGAATCTATACAGCACCGACATGGTAATTTTTGTTTGATTAATTTTCTGTGTTTTGTGGTCGCTGGACCCTGTTTTTGCTAACTTTAGACCGAGGACACGTCCTTCCGTGGTATATGGATATGCTTCTCCATCGATTCTTACTGCAGCTGTTTTCCTTCTGTTTACGGGTATTATTTTGAATTTGGCTTTGTTTGTTTTTATTTTGTTTCTTAGTTCATAGTCATTGATGTTTTTATCTCCCTTGCTGTTCTTTGAGCTACATCTCGAGGGTCCTTCCAGTCACTCGTGATTATTTGTGTGATGTCATCTGTCAGGCCTTTGGTGTAAACAGTATACAGCGTTGGAGAGAGGGATCCTCCTTGGGGGAGGATGCCTGTTTGGCCGTTTATTTGAAGTTCGTCTTTCCTTTTATCCAGGTAGTGGAATAAAGTTTTGCAAACATTTATTTGCAGGCTAAGAAGGCTGCAGATCTTGACTTTTAAGCCGAGCAACCACACCTTGTCGAAGGCTTTAGCAACGTCACGGAATACTATATCTACTCTGTTTCCTCGCGCTGTTTCTGTGGCAATTTTTTCGGTTATTATGACCAGCGCCGTGTCTGTTCCTCGCTTGCTCCTGAACCCGTATTATTGTGAGTTGTACAGGTTATTATCCGTAAGGTGTATAATTAACCTGTCGTTTAAGAGTTTTTCTAGGACTTTACCCCGAAATTCTAAGAGCGAGATCGTGCAAGTGAAAGAAAACGATTAAAACAGGGATTCTAGTTCGACTTTTTTGAAATTGGATCGAATTTGGCTTGTAAGTGGCAATTCAAACCGAGGTTAAGGGCTTCTATTTCACTAGTGGAGAGCGTAGGCCGAGAGAGATTGATTAATGCTGTTGATGTTGTTACTTCTGGAAATGCTATACGTCCTTTGTACAATCAAAATTTGATACAATTTCAATCGATTTTGAAGCTACAAGATCAAGCCATCATTGAAATTAATTCCAACCTAAAAGACCAACTACGCGCAGAAGCCACCAAACGTAGATGCTTTACGGGCAGTATCAGCTCTCTAAAAAAACAACAAAGCAATAGTCTAAACGAAGAAGAATATAACAACAAATTGAATACCATCTTAAGTGACACCACTAAATTTAAACGCTTTAAAAAAAAGATCTAACAAAGACTTAAAAAATAAAATAAACGGAAAAATAACTAAAGCTACTGCATTCATCGGGGTACTTCAATTCCAAAAGATCATCGGTGATTACACACCAGGTTATCTATATGGCAATGTAAAAATTCATAAACCGCACAACCCAATGAGATCCATCATCTGTCAAGTCACGACTCATAGGTAATTTTTAGTTAAAACCCTATATGCATTAATAAAACCGTACATCTATTCGAAATATAGCATAAAATCTACGTAGGAATTCATCGACATACTCCACGCTACAAGACCGTCAGGACTAATATAATCCCTTGAAGTAGAAAGCCTGTTCACGAATGTGCCTATCTCTCAGACCATCGACATCATTATAAAAAAACGTGTACTACCATCCTACAATGTCACCTCTAAATCTTGACCAAAACATCTTTAAGAGCATGTTACGTTCATGCAGATCAGAGGTGCCGTTCTGGACATTGGACTGTAATCTATAGAGGCAAGTGGATGGAGTGGCGATAAGGTCACCCTTAGGGCAGAACTTCGCCAACTATTACATGGGTCAACTTGGGAAAAGACTATTGGACATCATGGGAAATAAGCCACACACATATTGCCGATACCTAAATGACATCTACATCAACGTCCAAAACGAAGAATATTTCGTTAACATTAAGCAATACTTTGAAGAGAATTCCGTGCTAAAATTCACTGATGAATTGAGGAAGGGCAATAAACTCCCTTTCTTGGATGTTAAGGCTCGTAACATTAATGGCAACTACATCACTAAAGTACGTAGGAAAAGTACGGACATGGAAAGATGCCTCAATGCAGCGTGAATGCCCAGAAAGGTACAAAATAAGCGCAATCTGGTCATACATACGCCGAGCTTATAAATGCTGCTTTACGTGGGAACTTTTCCACCAAGAGATTGCATAAGCAGAGCAAATACTCGTGAATAATGGTTTCCCAAACAGCATGATTGGCAAACAATTCCAATCATTTTTAATTATCATTACAAACATGTGGATAAAACTGAAAGTAATAATAGGGAAGTCAATAACATTAAAGTGTATTACAGAAACCAGATGTCCACGGCCTATAAAATAGATGAAAAAAAACATCAATGAGATTATTAACCGTAACATCAAGGTTAAAGATCAAACGGATGAAATCCAGCTCATCATCTATTATAAAATAACAAAAGCCAGCAATCTTCTGATGAAAAATAACATCTGCCCAAACTTCTCGAATCTCAAGTCAACCAACATAGTTTACGAGTTCACATGCCCCAATAAAGACTGTAAGATTTATAAATACTCTAAATATATTGGCATGACAACAAACACACTTTCGAGACGGTTAACTATGCATCTACAAAAGGAGGGACGAAAAACCATATGGAGAGTGTATATAATATTAACCTAACGAGATATATGCTCGTTGATAAAACCATTATTAAAAGAAAAGAGGTTAATAAAGCGAGACTTAACATCTTTTGAAGCCATATTAATAAATGAAGATAAGCCGGCCTTTAACAGTCAAGCAACAAGCTGTAATCGCAAATTAAAACTATTTTGAAAATTCCACGCAGAGCAGAGGCTATTTTCCTCTAATATTAGGTTTAACCAAGGCGGAATAAATACCCCTTAAAAACCGCTTTCACTTAACTTTCTGCCAGATCCTCACTCCATTCATTACATCGGTAAAGGAGGCAAACCAATTCAAAACGCTCCGAAGATAATCGAATGAGATCGAAGACTTAGCAATTTAGTTTGTTTTTTTACCAAACACATTCATTTAAAAACGAGGTGAATACTGGACAAGTAATTCACCATCTACAAGATCGAATGAAAAAAACAGTTAGAAGAAGAGGAAGTTGCCAAAGAAAATTATATATATATATATATATATATATATATATATATATATATATATATATATATATATATATGTATATATATATATATATATATATATATATATATATATATATATATATATATATATAAAATTAAAAATAATATTTATTTCTCAACACAGGGCTAAATTTATTACAATTCACGAAGAGGAATTACAGGTAAAATTTCGTCTCTATCTCATCATTTAGGGTCGCCCAACTTTTTACTTTTTCTTCGCCAGGTTGGTCTTTGAGGGGGTGGGGATGGCTATTCGGTGGTCGTAAATGAGACGAAAGATGAATGGTTCTGATCCTCATCATTCCTCAGCGTCGTATTGTGCGCCTCTGCCACGGTCACTCCTGGTTCAGCTGCGGCGTTCACCAGTCTCAGGCTTTTGGCTCTTGCTTGAAAGTCCTCGTTAACCTTTGTAAAGAAGGCGGATCTCCCGTGTGTCTTCAATTTTTGCCCAGCATGGCTGAACTTCGGTCAGATTGACCGTCTTCATCTGGGTCACACAGTCGGCCTTCATCTTGCCTAGCACCTTTTCGTCCAACAGGGAAAGGCCGACCAAGTCTTCCGCCAAATATGAGAAATGCCTTTAGAGGGAATTGGTCTAGGGTTGCAGCGACGTTCATCTATTTCATTTAGTTCTGGATTTGAGTCAGCATTATGATGTCGTTTAATGGAGCATGATATGTGAGGAAGCTTCTTTTCAAAATTGGCTGTACACTATGGCAATGAACAGTAGCCATGCCACTCACATTTCGCTCCTCTTGTTTTGGTGCCTTAAACTGGTGTCAGAATAGAAATATATTAAGGCAGTAGATGCACTTTGACTTCCACCTTGCCTGGTGGATCGCAACAGGGCAAAGAAACGATGGTTGCGTCGTTGTGCTCCGTCAGAGAAATAGGGCTGCGAGGTGCAGGATTTTGAAGTACTCATCGTGCGGACACTTTGTTGGATCAGCCAGGGCAAATCCCAGGTAATCTTTCATATCGGAGCGGAGCTTCTGCAGATGTCTTTCGGAGAGGGTATCCTCAGCCATCGTTTACTCTTCCTGGTTCATGGTCGGCCACTCCTCCTGAAAACGGTTGAAAAGAGAGGCGGCACCCAAACATCGCCAACTCGCTTCCAAGATTTTCCTCGATTCGGACGCATGTGCCATTGTGAAGGTTATGAGTGCTTGGAGTTGCATCGAAATATAATCCGACTACTTCGTCGCGAATCTTCCGAGACTCGATAAATTCCATACACGCTGCGGCCTGATCTTTTTCATACTTCTGGAAGCACTTAGAATATCCAGCAACTTCTCGAATCATTGATTAGTTGCCAGTATCGTAAACCCTTTACACTGTCTCCCTTACCAGCCATTGCAACCTTTTCCCTTCCCAAAGCAAGAGAAGAGGACCAGCTGCTTAAAAGTTCTTCCCCGTTTTTTTGTATTGCATTTGGAGTGTGTGACGATGCGACCGCCGTATTGAACTTCGAGACAACATTAGATCAGAAATATCGTGACCCAGGGCCTGTGCAAGGGCGTCAGTGACGACCGCCCTACTACGATCTGAGTGATTGACTTGATCTAGGGCGCCAAGACTTTGTGAGATTTGAAGATGTTCGTGGGCCTTTTCGCGGGAGAACCATAGGTACAAGCTGAAGTTGAAGGTCTTTGGTCATGCTATGGATGGCATCGCTTGTGGCAACATCGAAGAGATCATGAAGCTCATCTAGGAATATCTTCTCCTTGACATGGTCTGACTTTCGCTCATGAGTCCGGTGTTTCTTGAGACAAGCATTCACTTTCCCTGTCGAGATACTGGCCCTTTCAAATACTGTCAGGACCTTGCCTATGCCAAGTTTAGGCCTTCTGTGAGGGTCTTCTTTTTCACGACGTGATGGAACAGGTAAAACCACACAACATTTCGCTTACTTGGAAGACGGGCACATGACAGGGCATAAACAGGCTTCCCGAGAAGCCAACACTCGGGGCTCGAACGAGTACTGATTACGATAACTTAAAAACAATTTCGCAAACAAGGAGAAGAATGCAACACGAGTAAAAAGCAGTGGTGTAGAGAAACGATCTGTGCACTTTGAAATTTTACTATATTTGCAAGTTTATTTTCAAGGAATAGCATGAAAATGGAGAAGACAACCTTATATAGGGTACAAGGATACGAAGAGAACGCCCATCACATAGTACAAACCAATGGAAAAACACAAAAACAAGACAGAAAAATACTAATAAAAAGAACAATATATATATTATATTATATATGTATATATATATATATATATATATATATATATATACATATATATATATATATATATATATATATATATATATATATATATATATATATATATATATATATATATATATGAAGTTATACTAGGTTCACATATACATTCATTAAGTAAGAGATTAGAAAAAAAATAATTCCAAGGCCCTGTTGCCAACTTCGTAATTCACCAAACTTCTCTCTAATAAGCTACAAATTAACAGAGGTATTTCCTCTTACGTTATTGGCTTACATTTCTACCACACCCCCCTCAGAATGGGCTGAAGTAAGGGAAAACTTTGCATAAAATTGAATTGTTATTTTTTTTAAATCTCTATTAACACATAAGGAAATAACCAGGCAATTGACCATCCTATCGTGTATAATGAAAATCAGCATACGTATTTATATGTATACATCAACATGCAATAAAATTAGAAACTATTAAATACTAATATTTTTAACATAGGCAGAAAGGTAATATTGACATAAGCGCTATTTTCAGAGGAGTACCGTGAAAAGTCAAATCATGGATGGCCGACGTTCCTACTTGTGAAATTTTAATACGCTAAATTGGAGCAATTTATTAAATTAAAATAGCTTAAATATTAAATAAATTGAAAGAAATGGATTTCGGATTTTCTAAAATAAAATGTAATAAAATAGCTAATAAAATGAAATATGTAATTATATAATCCATGGTGAGTCTATATACTACTTTGTCATATAGCTCAGCAAGGTGTTTGTCAATTTTAGCTTTATCGTTTTGTAGAATAGTTAGATTTGTTATTTACTGTAGATATGACGTAAAGGTTATATGGTGTTAGGTGTTAATATTGTTTTTTCTTTTTTAGGAACCACATTACTGGGGTGGTAATTTCGTCGTAAACAAAGGGAAGCCTAAGATATTCATGCGCCCTACCCATCACCCTATATTCAAGAAATCCAAGCCTAGCCCCTCAGTACCAAATTAAAAAACAAATCATGCCGGATAGCAACAACTCATACGCTAGTATTTATAAGGATCGCACCGACATCGGTACTAATCCCTTCACTTGATGCTAAAGGAATTTGGAGTGATTGGTTTGTGGAATAGCATAAAATCCACTCTGATAGCACCCAAAGCTGCCACACAAAGGAAATCTAGGCTAAAATTCAACATACATTTTTTTGACGAACAAAGTTGGAGAGAATTAAATATAGGAAAGAACCGAGTAATTTTAGCGTCCACATGCAATCTGCTCACAACCATCCAAAGTTCCACAAACTACTTGTTTCTTCTTTACTAAGCCTGCTGGTTGTGAAATAATAAAAGATCTATCACATATAACATTAATACACATGCGGCAATACTTATCTGTTTCTAATTTCTTACAACAGTGTACATGATTGCTATTGAAGACAAGCGGTATCAAAACTGTGCGTGTTCACTGTACAACAGAAAGGGACATACTCATTTCAAGACCAAGATGAAGATTATTATTGTCAGAATCTCTTGTCACCTATTTTGAACAAATCCTTATACCATCAGCAAAAATATAAAGGCGGGTAGCCATCTATTCCTTAAACTTGACAATTATCAAAAAGTTATCACATATCTAGAAAGAAATGAATTATACATTACAGAATTATACTTTCCTAGTGTCTATTACAATGCTTAGAAGTGAAAACCATGAAAAATATATGAATGGAAAGAAATATCAGCGATGAGGAAGGAGTTGAGGATGTACTCTAAAGAGGAATGGTGCAAACCTTAAAAAGAAGATGTTTGCTAGTTGAGACAAAACGATGACGAAACTTTTATTTATATTTTCCATATGCTTTTATAAACCTTTTGTTTTATGTTTACTTTAATAACAGTGATCACATAAATATTTTATTTAGCCAAAACGTTAGAGAATGTATTTTGTGTTACACATATAATTAATGAGCAACACTTGCTAAATGACGAGTAAATAATTCAAATTTCTACACCAGTGGCCTGAGTAAGTATATGTATGCTTCCGCTTCAAACTATAAATAAAAAAAAAATACCATAAGGAGGTTTGCTATAATGCTATCACTCACGACAGCCAAACTCCCACGCATATTACCAATGTTACATCCAACCACGGAGACTTTTAGCCATTTATTACCACACGTTGATTCCTATCTAAGAAAGAGAAAGATATCCAAGTTTACACTTACCACGTATTCCCTTTGCGTGACTTTAACTTTTAGTGTGCGTCCTGGTCGAATGTTTTTTGAAAATCCAGATACATTCTATCATTCATGCGTGTTTCATCGTACAGTTTAATTGTATCATTGAGGATATTAAGGAGATTTCTAAGACACCGTCTATTTTTTCGAAACCCGTGTTGACGATGTATTATAATCAAATTATTGCTTTGTAAATTATTACTTATGGGACCCCGTATTGCTTCTAAATTATAGGAATATTTTCACAATCTCCAAAATGAGAACCACGGATATATTTTCACAGTTGTAGCTAAATGCATAGATTGTCAATTATTCATTCCAATTTATCAAAAGAGATAAATAAAGGATTTTTTAACTTTTATTAATGTTTGCCCTTTAGCCACGATTTGATGAACTGATACTCTCTTTCCTACCACTTTACTTAAAAAACAGCGGAATGATTACCACATATTTAATAAAAGCAAAATGATTGATTTTAATTGGCAATTCCACTTTGAGCCACATCTTGCAGGCCAATTAATTACCGCCGGATTATCAAAAACTGATCCGATTTGTATAATTTTGCTCTCCCTAACGACCGGATGTGGAGCTCTGCGGCAAACTTCCATCACTGAATGTTCTTATAATAGCGAAAGTTTTATCCCCCTGAAATAACTATTGATTATTTTACTTAGTTTATTTTGACACCCAAAACATTCCTTTGTAGTCATTGATCCGATCGAATGATGAAGTTTATGTATATAAAACCAAAATACTTACACAGGAAGGTCAATAGCACCTGTGCTCATTCACCTTTGAGGAAGAGGATTAAGAAAGGAAACTTCTTTTGGCTCATGGGAGAGTCACCCGTTCCATGCCTGCAGAGAGTGGAATGGGAAACGTATCAGCGTATTTAGAGATAAAAGTATGGATGTTTCTCACCAATAATAGTGGTAGAAGCAAATTTTTGTTGCAAATAACGTTGTATGCTTACGTACTTTGCCGTAATTCGCTACAATCATGTTTCATATTTGACACCCCGCTGGATTGGGGACATCTCCCCATGAATGTTGAAAGGTTAGTGTCCGTTCTCGGTGAGAATCCAACCCGTTATACCGGCCTGTAAATCCTACGCCTAATCCAAGAAGCCAGCAACAAATCGTCTAATTGAGAATGATTTTATTCAAAGAGGGGAAATATAATTCTTCTGCTTTTTCTATACTAACCATAAGAAAATTACTCACGTTGGTTACGCCCACAATTACTGACCTCGCCTTTCAAAGGGATTTCCTTATGTTTCAAAATGTCAGTATATGGCAAAGGGGAGTTGCAGGCACTGCCTGTCCTTAATGCACCATAGTTTTTACAATTGATACGGTATGTCATTTTTCTTTGCTTGATATATAGAAGAAAGTTCGATCGAGGGCATTTTCAGTTAAAATTACTGTGGAGAGATCTGGAGTCAAGTGCTGAAGTTGTTAAAGTTAAATTTGGTTACCAGTAAACACATATTCTCTGAATCTTATAGAGTATGTAGATTACTTTTCTAGCAAACCAAAACAGGGTCCAACTATCTCAACAATGCCCACCTTAATTAACAATTATGGCATAGTTCTTTTCGTGAATTACAGCAGCAAGGTCCTGGGATTCTGTGTACGTAAATTTACACATGTTTTCATTACTACACCTGAATTACCTTTGTCCTATCTTTCCTACATTCTCTTTCTCTTGGCCTAAGTTAAAACTCCAGGGAATAGGCTATTGTAGGCTCTCACTTTGTAAATTAAGTCATCGAAATTATGATTTTTCTTAAATCTCGTAATATCATTTTACTTTGTTCATTGAGTCCTTCCAGTGCAGCATTTTCCATCCACTCTTTTGGGCGCAACTAATGGAATTAGTTTAAGGATTTAGGGAATAAGTTCTACATATGATCCCTTTAATTGGTCAGAAGAGATGGAGTTAATCTTAAGCCAGTCAGTTCAGCGAGATGGAGTGGGCTATTAGATAATGGTATGAAGACTGTCCTCAAATTTCCATTGCACCTGGTAAAGGCAGCATAAAATTGATCGACAACAACAGATAATCAGAAATAAAGGGGTCGATCTTTTAACGAAGTATTAAAACAAATTATAATCACTCTGAGAATCGCGGGCTATTGAGAATTTTGACATTATCTTACCAACTGAATTTGGGGGAAACCAAACAGTAAAGCTTATATTATTTAAACTCTAGTTCGTCCATATCTCTCCATACCTCAATTTCCTCACTCTTCCAACGAATAACTTTAGAGCGGATCTACGAACAACTTAATTATACTCGGACAACTTAATTATACTTTTTGAATATATATTTTACAATATTTTGTTATCTAAATTACGTCGCCCAATTTGGGTATTATTCAGGATAAACATAAAACGTGAGCATAATTACGTTTTCTATATTTAAGATATATATTTTCATGGATCTGCTTTCTTGAAGTTATTCTTTTGTTCTAACACTTTTAATGACATTCATTTAGTACAGCATTTCCCGACTTTGATTGCCTTTATATTTTTTTCACTTAGAGTTATTTTCGGAAATTGTTGGCTTGTAATAAAATCTTTCACAACTTTTCTGTTACATTCTACTTACGCGCTTGGGCTGTTGGAAGGTTTATTTAAAGTTGCTTATTCAGTAATATTATTTCACCTCCTAAACAAAATTTTCCAAAGTTTGAGCAATTTAGACGATTTTCTTTTGTTGCATTTTCCACTTTTCTTCATCTGTCCTTTATCGTTTGGTAAAAGAGTATTCAATTTCATTATCGTTTCCAATCCTTCACCAAGATAAGATGGGATCTGCTTTAGCCTAGTTATTCTCACAACTCCATCGTGGCGTACAGTACGTTATTCTTTTTTATTTTTAATTGAGACACATTTTAAAATTTTATGTTACCCTGTGGGTAATTGTTAATAGTGGAAATGTTTTTTGGGTCACCCTGTATGATAGATCGTTTGCTTTTCCTTTTCAGGGTATCAGAGCCTTTCTTCAAACACAACAACAATCTAATATTTGTCCTATGAGACAAATCCAAAGGCTTTAATTACTCTATCATCTCCCATAACCCACGGCTACTTCAACATCTGGCAGCCAACGCAAAGTCAAAAAGAAAGATCTCTGCAAATGCTTTGTTGATATTGAGCAAACGTTTAACATGGCGAGACGTTAGTTACACAACAATATGAAAATAAAGTTTTAATGAACACTAAACAAGATAAAATATATATATATATATATATATATATATATATATATATATATTAGTAATTGATTTGTTCCTTGAGAATCTGATATGTAGCAGGAATATGAAGACCCAGGTGATTATACTAATCATTTATTGGCCGGACGTTTCGGACCTTTACTAGGACCATCTTCAGCGACTATATCGTCTAATGAGAAGGGGAAGGAACATTAATTGATAACACTTAAAAGAATGCATTGAAAAAAAAAGCGGAAGAAGGCAAGTTAAAATAATAAAATTGACAATAATTAAAATTAAAGTAAAAACACTAATAATATATAGAATTAAATAATATTACCCAGTGGTATTAAAAAAAAAAATAGAAAGTGAAATTATAACAAACTGACTTGATTATCACGTATTAAAAGTTACTGAAGTAAATAAAAAATAACATTATATTAAATTGTAATATCACACACCAAAAAAAGACAAAAACCCGAAAATAAATCAGAATGAACAAGGGGACTGACCTTTAAAGTGGGAGTTGAGGAATCAAATAACTAAACATTTAAAATTACTGACGAAATTTATTCGGTTGGTCGGTTGGCTAGTTAATCTATTGAAGTGTTGGTTGGTTATATTGTGAATAATTTAATTGAGGAGGCGTAATTATTTAACTTTGGATTTATTTTAATGATATATAGTGACTCTAAGATTTTCAAATCGAGACAAGTTAAGGCTGAAGATAATATAGTAAATGAATTAGAATTAAGAGGATGATGGTGATCCTCTAAATGTTGCCTGATGGAAGAGGCTTCAGGTTTAGAAATTGAAATACCAGTCCTATGAGACAAACCCAAGTGCTTCGCGATCCTGCAGTTGAATTGTAAGCCAGTTTGGCCTACATAACGACTGTGGCAGGTCGTACATGTATAATTGTAAATTATACAGGATCGCAAGCCCAAAGGGATTGGCTCCTTATGGAGGAAAAAGGATTTAACGATACAGGGTTGGAGTTAATACAAATGAATTGGCATTGAGGGAAATGGTTGTTGAGGGTAGAGAGAAGGAGTTTGTTAAACTCGGATGTCAAATGCTCGAGATAGGGTAGCTTAATGAAAACCATCTGTTTAGAAACAGTAGTAAGTAAGGGTCGAGGATAGTATATTTTGAAGAGAAATTTGAAAACTAACTGGTCGAAGATGAAATCGGGGTAATAATTAAATTTTAAGAAATCCTTTAAATAAGTCAGTTGTTCATGAAACGATATCCAGATAGAGCATATATGGTAGGCTCTAAAAATTCGGCTTTTAATACTCGATAATTTAAAATGACTGGGAGAGCTACTAAAGCAATGTGAACCTAATATAGAGGTGGTAGGTTTTCTTTAAATGGGTGTATTGTAAGAGGAACCTGTTCGGACAACGTTGACATCCAAGAACGAGATTTTGTTGTCCTTTTCTGTTGGGATGTTTTTGGTTAATCATTCATCGCGTCGTCGATGAATGATTCCAAAGAACTCTTATGATGCCACGTGAATACCTTCTGTATTGCGTGGGTTTGTTTACTTGGAAGCAACGTGGGGACAGCTCGTGACCCAAAAGCTCTAAGAATATTTCCTCGATTATTCTTGGGGTGGAGAATATATATTACTACGCCGGAAGTTCCAAAGTTTGCCGACGGAAGCATTTTCGGTTCGTTTCCACAGCCTCGATGGCGGGAATCGCCGGTGAACGTCTTAACACTATAAACGGGACGGGGTTCTGGCGCGTTATCGCTCCGGAAGTTTGCAGACGATCTGGAAGCAGGGTTGCTTGGATCGAAAGCCCTTTCTCGTAACTCGATTACACACGCTCTTTCTCTTTGTCTCTCTCTCTCTTGCTTTCTCTCTCTCTCTCTATCTCCCTTATTTTCTCACAGTATTAACTCCATCATTAGTTGTTTTAGATGAATTATAAACTTACAAGAAATAAACGTCCATTGATTGCGCCACATGAAATAATGATCACATATAAATCCCCCGAAATACGTCGTATCTAATGTGTTTAGATATTTTGCTATTATTCTCCTTAGAAAAGTCAATCGTAGTCAATGAATTAACTTTTTCAGTTACAGGATGAAAATAATTCTCTATGGCTTCTTTGAGATTCTTATTCATTACTTTTTATAGTAACGGTTCATATTAAAGATGATCAGTTTACTAATATACTCTACAATTGCTGCATGTGGGGACAGGATGAGTAGGTGCTTTAGTTATCCTTGTGGATAAAGTGTTGGATATCTAGCGCTTAGGCATTGGGTTCAAATCCAATAAGTTGGACGCAAAATAATGTGTGAGAGGATGCTAGCTATTAGCCGACTCACTGGACACAATACCATGATGATAGAAAGCTCCTAGAGCACGTCATCACCCACAAAACCAATCACAACTCTGCTGTCTTCCCATCTCTCTCATTCACATCCTCAACATTGTCCACTCTCTTTGGCTGACACAGATGGGTGTCTCCCTAACCAAATTCCACCGCGGATATTAAAGTTTCTTTACTGCTGATTGGTTTCATGAAAGAAATGCCTCACAGGAACTTCGCCAGCATCAAGGACAGTCGTGTACTGCCATCGTGCTTCACCCTCAGTTTGTCATTTTACTCTTTATTCGAAATTCACCAACCAGTATTGGTATATCTTCTGCGTTTTAATATAGAAGGATGAAATAAAATTATAAGATTGTTTGCTGAGATTTTACTAATAATGTGGTGAGAAAATATGAAATAATACTTGGTAAAACGTTATCAAAACATAAACTTTAATTGATACTATGCACATGGTATATACTCTGCTGATTGTAATCGAATGACAATCAGTAAGCATATTGCATGTTTTTATTTTTACATCTAAGTTACCGATTATGCGAATCATCCGAATGCTTAATAAAAGTTAACTTTTTTCTCATTAGGTCGGTTTTTTTAGCTGATTTGGGGCAATTACGATGTGGGCAATCCAAATATTATAGTCATTTTGGTCAATTAATTGAACTGTTTTATTTATCACTACAAGATGTATTTACTTTTATAATAAACGAATTTCGAAGGGTGTAAAAGCTGAAAATTTTGAATAACTGATATTTTTCCTTCGGAAAAGAGTAAATGGATTCATCAGAATATCTTGCAAAATCAAGTCCGATGATTTCTGTTACATCTGGGGCAAATAGACGGTTGTTCATAACAGGAATCCAGTCAGAAGTTTTATGAGGCGTGGATACTATGCTTATTTTGGTATGGAACTTGGTGAGTAGGATTTAGGTTGACACCAAATACAGTATGATGACATGCACCGATAACACTGGTCTGCGTCAAAAATGTACCTTAGGTTTTCTATAGTGTTTCTTAATAAAATTGACCTCCTAAATCCGAATCTTTCATCCGTTTTTCTCTATCACCTCCAGTTTTTTGCGATACAGAGGGTGATAATAATTTTATAGTTTATACATCTCCTATATTACATCAAATTTCAATAGTTTTTGCACTGCTCTATTCGCAGTAAATTTTGTGTACATTTTAAGTAATTATGCAAATAGGTTTATATTTTGCAGGTTAAAAATTGCTTAGCATTATAATAATAAGAATAAGAATAATAGTGGTTGAGTTAAAAATGTACAGAAAATTTAATTGCGGCAAAGTGACTTTTCCCGAGCAGCAAAGTACAATCCCTCTTGTAATTAAATCTTTGTATCATGCATATTTTGGAGTAAGGCTAAGAGATCAAGATAAAAGTTTTGCACCACATATCTGCTGCAAGGGATGCTACATAAGTTTAAGACGCTGGAGTCAGGGCGAACAGAAGTCCCTCTCTTTTGGTGTTCCCATGGTGCGGAAAGATGGCAAGGACCACACTACGGACTGCTATTTTTGCATGACAAATCTTAAAGGTGAGCATTGTATCAAGTATTTAAGCTTTTTGTATTATACTGGCTCCTGAAAATGTCATTATTATGCAAAGACTTAGCATAAAATTAAAAACTAACATAGTTCACTTCAGCATGAACATATCCTTTACTAAACATTTATGTACTATCTGCAACTCCAAATCAATTCCTTTATGTAATATGCAATTATATTTTCCACAGGTATAAATAAGAAGAATAAACATAGTGTGGCATATCCGGATGTTCCTCCTGCCATCAAACCCCTGCCCCATGGCGTAGGAATTCCTATACCTTCTCCCCCTGAACATATAGAGGTACATGAAGAGATTAATATGGAAGTTGACCAAGATTATGACACATCTGCGTCTTATCAGGTTTCCACACATGATATGGTCGCAAGAGCATTCACTCAAGTTCAGTTAAATGACCTGACCAGGGATCTGGGGGTTTTCAAGGCGAATATACAACTTCTTGGCTCTCGACTTCGCGAAAGTAATCTTCTCGCTTAAGAAACAACATTTAAGGGGGTACAGAAATAGAGAACAAGAGTTTCGAAGCTATTTTTTACAGCATTCTTCCAGCTTTTTAGTATACTGCGCCAATATTAAAGGACTTGTTGAGGCCCTTGGAATTCTCTACAACCCATTAGAATGGAGACTGTTCATAGATTCCTCCAGTAGAAGTTTAAAAGCTGTGTTACTGAATATTGGTAACAAGATAGCTTCCGTTCCTATAGGCCATTCAATCCAACTTACTGAAAGTTATGAAAATATAAATAAATTGCTGGATGCAATAATTTACTCTAGCTTTAAGTGGAGGATATGTGGTGACTTAAAGGTAAGATCATTTTACACTTGTCATTTCTAAGCTTTTTGATATTGACATTTTCATTTTTAATTGTTAATACTTGTATACACCTTTTGGTCAACTTACATTTTACAAGAATGCAAATCTGGAAATCATGAGTCATTTTTGAGTTATATTTTTTGTTGAAGTGTGTCCCTATAGGTTAATGCATCCTATTAGGTTAATAGGGAACTTATCCTAATTGAGAAGGTATACAACACAACTCAATAAACTCAAAATAAGATGTACATATATCCAATTAGTTCCAATACGATGATTTAATGCATCGGCATACAGGATTTTTGAGTACATATTCATATTCTTATTGTTTTAAGAAATATTACTTTGAATTTGTTTTTAGAAATATTACACTGAATTTACATACCGTGCTAAATTTTTTTCAGGTAGTGTCTCTTACGCTTGGGACGCAAACAGGCTACACGAATCATCCCTGTTTCCTATGTTTATGGGACAGTCGTGCAGATAGTATGCACTATGAGAAGAAGGTTTGGCCTCCACGAGAAGCATTTAGAATTAGATCAAACAATGTGATAGCTGAACCTTTAGTGCCTCCTCAAAAAATACTCCTCCCTCCACTGCATATAAAGCTTGGCATAATGAAAAATTATGTCAAATCCTTAATAAAGTAGGCCAAGCTTTTAAATTTCTTCTTCAAAAATTTCCACAAATCAGTGACGCTAAGCTCCATGGGGGAATTTTTGATGGACTTCAAATCAGGAACTTGATCAGCAATTTGATGCATCAATGAAGGACATAGAAAAAAATGCCTGGAAAGCTTTCAAAGCTCTAGTTAACAATTTTCTAGGCAATAAAAGAAGCCTAGAAGAATATGTTGCCCTGGTCAATCAGCTCTTAACAAGTCTCAAACATTTGGGAGCTCGAATGTCTATAAAGATACACTGTTTACAGTCCCATCTGGATTATTTTCCCAACAACTGCGTGGATTACAGTAAAGAACAGGGGCAAAGATTCCACCAGGACATAAAAACAATGGAATCCAGGTACCAGTGTAAATGGAACGGAAACATGCTTGCTGACTACTGTTGGTGTTTGAAGCGTGATGCACCAGATGACAGGCACAAACGAAAATCGTCAAGGGCGTCTATTCTTCGAAATTATAATTATTTTCTTTATTATGTTGCATTCTTTTATTTTTTGTTTATTAAAAGAATTATAGTTTACATACGTGTATTCCTGTTTATATGATATAACAGTAATAATGTATTATCAGATAGAGAAAGTTTTTTTTTTTTTTAAATTCAGAAAAAATAAGGGAATCTCAATGAAAATGGTGTATGCTGTACTGAGAAAATCTGACCTGATTGAACAAATATACATTCATTTTTGAGCTCAGGAGGTTGGATTCATTAAGAAACCACAAAGAAATCCGGTGGAACATAAAAATAAAATTCAAACGCAGGCCTGTGTAATCTGCGTTGTTGGACCAAGGACAAAAAGAGTAGTCTGAAATTTGGAAATACGATTGTTTGGATGGAGCCGACAAAGAATGACAATGATTGATAATTTTGCTCTAATGATTTGACTGAGATCAACAGAAGAAACCTGAGAAGACATCAAATCCTGATATTCAATCAAAACGTCGTCCTGTAGCTCAATGGTATGAAATTCCAGTGTCTGTCTTTGAAGAACTTTCTGTCATTAGTGATGAAGATTCAACTAGTGAAGAAAAAAAATAGAAAATAATGTCTTTCACGATGATGCTCTCGATTCTTTTCTCAAAGGGAAATAAATGATCTAGCTCAAGATATCAGCTTGTCAAAGTCTTTGCCAAACTATTTTCATGCAGATTGAAGGAAAAATCTCACTCAAAGTGCGGGACTCACCGTCTACCTCAAAAGACATCAAGAGAACCTCCAGATTTTCTGTGAAGTGATGGACTTATTGTACTATACAGATAATGCGCTGGTTCTTCACAAGCTTAGAGTGCTACGGTAGCACTTAGAAGATTTGAGATCTTTCATTGACAGCAGCAAGTGTTTGCTGATATGTGTTCGAATGTACAACAGCAACCAGTTTGCCTCTCTCTTTACCCCTAACTCATTCGACTACACTGAAGAAGAAGTATCAAGTCCGTACTCGAGCAAACTCGTTAAAATCAACATGATTTGTTTTGACCTGAAGATGTTGAACTTTTTGTTGGGACAATAGTGCGGGTTTACCTAATATCCGTGCGTTCTGTGCATTTTTTATTTTTGGCAAGAGCTCAGTATTACACGAAAACTGGTTGGTCTGTACGAGTAGATTCGTGGCTTGCATATCAAGGAACGTCATAAACAACCCTTTGGTGGATAGAGACTGGATACTCTTTCTACCACCGCACATCAAGTTCAGCTTGATCAAACACTTCACCATAGCTCTTGATAAGGATCGTGTCTGATTCATTTACATATGCAGAGCTTTTCCAGGCTTTACCATGGGGAAGTTAAAAGCTGACATCTTGGTCGGTGCACAATTCCTTGAACTAATCAGAGAAAAAAAAAAATTTGAAAACAAAGTGGAACTAGAACCATGGACAGCTTTTGTTCTGATCGTTAAACATTTCTTGGCAACAAGTAGACTATAACACAAAAACTTGTCATTAACATGGAGACTGAACTCAAAACCTCTGAGGCAACATGTGGATCGGTTTCTTGAGAATCAAAAATCAGTACCGATGAGCATGGAGAAAAATTACCTCAGTACATGAAATAGACGGAGACCAATAATCAGACGCTAGGATGCCATAAAGATGGATGCTACTGTAAGACTTTGAAGAGACTCATCATCCCTAATGTTGATCATTCTAGAAGATAGAAGAAAATGAATTTCATGCCCTGGATTCAGAACACTGATCAGCTAATATCTAATTTGCATGTAATTAGATAGATAGTCTCATTGTTATGTACCGCAATCACTTATTTTGACATTTAATTAATAACTAGTGTTATAAAACTATGTTTTATCTTAAATGCCTTTTTAGATGATAAATAATAATAAATATAAACCAAAAATCTCGCACCAACGTAATCGATTAATTAAAAGGATCGATTTTTTTAAATCTACTTAGCACAAAAACATGACCTGCTTAAAAGAAACGGATGTCATTTCCCATTTCAGTGGTTCAAAATTTTGCCATAGCACTTGGAAAAACATAACGAATTTATTTTCCAATAAAATTTTAATCTGTTTTAGCATAAAATGTCTATTTACTTTTCTACATCTTCATAGTATTCAAGTTAAAATATCCAGTAATGGTAAAAAGTTTTGTGAGTACTATATGTTTTCATATAAGGATATTAATAAGTTTTGCAATTTGAAAATAAGGAAACGAGATATGAGGAAAAGTGTTTTATTATTTTCAATATAACTACCATTGACTTCAATGCACTTGCGCCACTTGTCCCTGAGGCTTTGAATTTCCGACAACCAGAAATCTCCCGAATGCTGTTCAATCCACTCCTGGACGGCGAGCTGGACATCTTTATCGGCCCTAAACCGGCGTCCACGCAGTGCAGCCTTGAGCTGGCAGAATAATAAGTAGTTGCTAGGGGCCAGATGTGGACTGTAGGGGGGATGGTTGAGCTCCTCGAATCCGCACTCCCGCGAGGCAGCTTGTGCAACTCTGGCCTTGTGAACTTTGACGACGTTGAAGTCGATCATGGGGCGTGTGGTTTCTAAGAACACAACGGTCAGAGACCTTCGGCATGTACAAATTGTCGTGGATGATGTTGATAACACTTCCATGTGATATTCCAAGTTCTCGATCGATTTCTGTGATCACCCGTCGATTTTCGAAGATCATCCTCTCCACACGGGCCACATTGTCCTCGTTGGTCACGTCTGACGGGCGTCCTGGATGGGGGTCATCTTCAATGAAATCACGACCATGGCGGAACTCCCTATTCCAGCGAGCAATGGTTGCATAGGAAGTGGCGGTGTCGGTGTACACTGCAGCCATGAGTTCATGGATCTCTTTTGCATTTTTGCATTCCTTGGTCAAAGATTTTATCACTGCGCGGTGCTCAACCTTCTCCATTGTTCCAAAATTTGTGACTGACGATCTGCGATCAGCTACTGCTTCTTAAATAGACCAGGCACAAGCATGCGGTTGCAGATTTTGAATGGTCATAATTTGTCCTAACACCCCCCACAAACAGCCATACCCCTTCCTCTGTTTTGCCCTAGCGATTCGCAAAACTTATTGACCGTTCCTCGTAACTAATCTAAATTGCATTTTTATTAGCTATGTTTATATTAATATTTGTTATTAAACTATACAAAAATTTAAATCTAAAACCAATTCTATTAATAACTTAAGTCAAATGATGCGCGCAGTCAATACTTATAGTGATGTTCCTTGTTACTCAGTTTGTTTAATTTCAGCATTCGCATAACACCATTATAAATAAATCTAGATTAATATGGCTCGATATTTGTGCAAAAAGTAGCCTCAACCTCTAATAATTGGATTGTTTCTTTTTTTCAATCACTATATTGTGTTAGATTTTTGCGTATTCTTCCAAAAGTTTTATTGCGCTTGTTTTGTGGAAAAACGCGCTTTCAAGCTAAAAAATACAGTCATGCTCCCTAAATTGGTTATAAACCTCTTTGAAAAAGTTGTAGATGAACATCAGTTTGGACCATTTTGTTTTCATGGAATTTTTTTCTGCCAAATTGTTACTGATCTATGTAATTCACTTAGATGAGAAGCTCGTCCAGGTATAGTGTGTGTTCGAATGCTTCACAGTGGGAAGGTTAGAAGATACACAGAAGTGGAAGTGAGATTCATTAAAGAATATCACTTTGCCCCAGTCTTTAACAGTAATCCTTTATATTTCCTACACATTTGGATTTTATCCGTAATTTTCTCCTTAGTGAGTTGGTAGAAGAATCCTCCTTAAGGAGAAATCCTACATCATATAGCAATTGTCTTTAAATTCAGGATAACTTTTTTCCAAGGAAATTCTCACAGGGCTAATAGAAACAATTCTGGATATCCGACTCAAAGTCAACAACATATATGTTTAAGTTGTTCTCTTGCTGACACGCGAAGTCACCTTAATATGACTTAATTTCACTGATCTTCTGAAATCTTTTGACTATATACTCGTTTCCTTAGTTATTTGTCGGTACATTTTATGGATCACCAAGAGACAACCTTAAATTTAATTTATCACAAGTACAGGGATGTCTGCTGTAGCTTCATTGCAAGAATCCAGCAGCTGACATGTGTTTGATTGTATGACCTCCCGGTTAAAATAATAGCTGCAGTTCCTTCCAGCTACCACGCCGGCAGGAGGATCAACAGCTACTCGTATATATCTTCTGCAAATTTTCACTACATCTAGCTTGACCAATTTCTTGGTGCAGTCCCAAGGCGGGAACCGCAAAGACATCCGGCGCAGGCATCGGCGAGTCAAAAGCGTAACCACAGCGTGTCACAAATCGGTGCCATGAAAGACCTCAAAGGTGAGAGTGAGATCCAGTTTCACGTCGAATAAGAAACTGGAGACGTGTTTCTCCTAATCTCGAAGGCTAACGAGGAGCCGATTTTTAACTTCGTGGGAAAAACCTTTTGGGAAAAGAACTCTCCTGGGGCCGTCCTCAAGCCCCTCCCCCCCCTTACCACTCCCCCAGTGGGGGGGACGAGGTATAAATGAGGAACTCTGAGGAAAATCGAGGTAGTATACGTCAGTCTATAGGCGACGAAGTCTTCGGATCAAACCGAACTACCGAGACTGGAGAGGTAGTGTACTTGGCTCGACAGACCAAGAAGTACCCTGCAAGAGAGGCAGGGCTACCTACCTTAAGGGGCTAAGAAGAAGCTCATCCTCGAGCTAGTCCCTGGTTATCGAACCAAACGTTAAGTTAACTTTGTTAAGTTCAACTTACTCTCGCCAGAGAGACTCCTCATATCTGGTGCACCTTAAACACCAGGGATATTCCTCGTCCTTGAGGAATTAAGAAAAGAAAAAGGAAAAGGCTCCCCCTCGAGCCCGTTACTCGGTGGCCACACTGAACTCCTAAGTTAACTTGGTAAGGAACCAAGTTCAAATTATTCTCGCCAGAGAAATCTCCCTCCGTTATACTCACCCTTGAAGAAGACGAACACTAAGAAGAAGCTCATCCTCGAGCTAGTTCCTTGGTTACCAAACCTAACTTTAAGTAACTTATTCTCGTCAGAGAAACCCCGTCTTCTCGATCCTCGCCCGTGAAGAAGACCTTCCCCGAGTTCAGTCCTCGTCCATAAGGAAATAAGTAACGAAGGAGAAAAGCTCCTCTTCGAACTCATTACTCGGTGGTCACACCGCACTCCAAGTTAACTTGATTTAAGAACCAAGTTCGACTCACTCTCGCCAGAGAGACCACGACTGCCTAGGTGTTGTATAAAGCACCATATTTTTTCTCGTCCTTGAAGAACCCCCCCGGAAGTACGTGTGGATCAACCCAGCTGCCACCTTCGCCAAAAACAACCGTGTGATTTCGCCCAGCTACATCTGGTAAGACGGCACGCGTCGCGAGTCAATAACATTTCTGAGGCCCTATAAATTCCAGATGAGTCCGTAAGCCTAATTCCTATATTATTATTGTGTGTAGAGAAATTAAATAATTTTTGTGGGTAAACTAATTTAATTAAGTCTTGTTCATGATAATATTCAGAGTATTGCTGTAGTAAATGTTTAGATGGTGTGTATTCAATGGTTAAAGTTAAAATATAAGTTTATTTGGGGAATTAGTGTTGTTTCTTTTATATCCTTACGTGTTTTGGAACGGATCTGTTCTTTAAGATATTCAGATATCAATATATATTAGACACTCTTAGCACTCTTAGAATAGAACAAAAAGGAGGGGCATTCTATGACACTGATCTTCTGAAATCTTTTGACTATATACTCGTTTCCTTAGTTATTTGTTGCTACATTTTATGGATCACCAAGAGACAACCTTAAATTTAATTTATCACAAGTACAGGAAAGTCTGCTGTAGCTTTATTGCAATAATCCAGCAACTGACATGTGTTTGATTGTATGACCTCCTCGAGCTAGTCCCTGGTTATCGAACCAAACGTTAAGTTAACTTTGTTAAGTTCAACTTACTCTCGCCAGAGAGACTCCTCATATCTGGTGCACCTTAAACACCAGGGATATTCCTCGTCCTTGAGGAATTAAGAAAAGAAAAAGGAAAAGGCTCCCCCTCGAGCCCGTTACTCGGTGGCCACACTGAACTCCTAAGTTAACTTGGTAAGGAACCAAGTTCAAATTATTCTCGCCAGAGAAATCTCCCTCCGTTATACTCACCCTTGAAGAAGACGAACACTAAGAAGAAGCTCATCCTCGAGCTAGTTCCTTGGTTACCAAACCTAACTTTAAGTAACTTATTCTCGTCAGAGAAACCCCGTCTTCTCGATCCTCGCCCGTGAAGAAGACCTTCCCCGAGTAGAGAAATTAAATAATTTTTGTGGGTAAACTAATTTAATTAAGTCTTGTTCATGATAATATTCAGAGTATTGCTGTAGTAAATGTTTAGATGGTGTGTATTCAATGGTTAAAGTTAAAATATAAGTTTATTTGGGGAATTAGTGTTGTTTCTTTTATATCCTTACGTGTTTTGGAACGGATCTGTTCTTTAAGATATTCAGATATCAATATATATTAGACACTCTTAGCACTCTTAGAATAGAACAAAAAGGAGGGGCATTCTATGACACTGATCTTCTGAAATCTTTTGACTATATACTCGTTTCCTTAGTTATTTGTTGCTACATTTTATGGATCACCAAGAGACAACCTTAAATTTAATTTATCACAAGTACAGGAAAGTCTGCTGTAGCTTTATTGCAATAATCCAGCAACTGACATGTGTTTGATTGTATGACCTCCCGGTTAAAATAATAGCTGCAGTTCCTCCCAGCTACCACGCCGGCAGGAGGATCAACAGCTACTCGTATATATCTTCTGCAAATTTTCACTACATCTAGCTTGACCAATTTCTTTATAGATTTCTTCTAATAGGATTTCAGGCTTATTCACTCTCTTTGAAATTTCAGTTTATATAAGGAAATATATTTGGAGTCTTGGAATCTGATCAAAACGAAGTTAACTTGCTGTATAGCAGCGATGCTAAATGTTAGAATATATTTGCTCTTCAAGTTTCGGAAAATATACAAAAAAGGGCCCGCGTATCAAATGATTTCAGAAGAATGAAATTTTTTTATTGATCTATTATACCTACCGGAGAATTTTGCATCTCAATTAAAACACTAGATTCATACCTCCCTGAAAAAAACATGATTAAAAGTCTCAGTTTATGTTCAGATGTCGGTTAAATATAGCGCCTGTTAATAGTCATTTTTTCTTTAGCGTATCAGATATCCCATCGATAAAGCATAATTACGAGTCCTATATGATATTATTCTATAGTTCACAAATTATGCAAGGCCAAATATAAGAAGTGAATTAAAAGGTTTAAGTGAAGTAATTTCAACCTGAGGGGCAAAATATATCGCTTTTCAAGATGATCGACTGTAAATCTTCCATGATCTTTACTCAGAAAATAAATTCGTCTTGTTCCAATGTTCAGGAGCATGTATAACATAATCTAAAGTTGAATAGAACGAGGATTTTGGTCCACAAGACTTTTTTCCAGAGGATAAAGCTTTGCGTTTACTTTTCAATTGGATATTCTGTGATAGAACGAGTTGAAGCTGCGTTAATTTCAACTCTTATCCCATATTATTTAAAACCACGATGCTACTCACGTGCATCTTCGATTCGAAGCTTCGAGCCTTATCACAGCTACCGAAAGTCAAAGGAGAAACAAGGAGGTTATCATCCTTCCGTTCGCCCCCATACGCCGACCTCGCCAGATTGAGTTAGGCTTATGGGCAGATAAGGCATTGTTCTCCGGCTCGGCTGTGCGTTCCCTCGAAGCTTCCACCCCATTCTCCCCCACGCCAAGGAGATGTCCTGGCTATTTATATGGAAACTTTACCACTAAGATCAGATTGGAGATGCAGATTTTCGTCGCGAAACATCACCACGACCCTCTCTCCCTTTGTGCGCCAAGGGACCTCGACCTCGAGATTCACCATCACTTGTCCAGAAGGAGGACAATATTCCTTGAGTGCCAAAGGTTCAAGCCTTTCGTGACGCCAAGTCCCCAAGGCTTCCCCCCTGTTGTTCAGAGGAGAACAGCATTAGAACAGCCATTGTTCGTTTTGAGCCCTTCGCCAAGAAACGGTTCTCACCCTTCCCCCTTGTTGTTCAGAGGAGAACAGAACTAGAACAGCCATTGTTCTTTTGAGGCCTTCGCCAAGAAACGGTTCTCACCCTTCCCCCTTGTTGTTCAGAGGAGAACAGCATTAGAACAGCCATTGTTCTTCGAGCCCCGTTGACAAGAAACGGTTCTCACCCTTCCCCCTTGTTGTTCAGAGGAGAACAGCATTAGAACAGCCATTGTTCTTGAGCCCGTAGACAAGAGACGGTTCTCACCCTTTCCCCTTGTTGTTCAGAGGAGAACAGCATTAGAACAGCCATTGTTCTTGAGCCCGTAGACAAGAGACGGTTCTCACCCTTCCCCCTTGTTGTTCAGAAGAGAACAACCTAGAACAGCCATTGTTCTTCAAGCCGTTCGTCGAGAAACGGTTCTCCTTCCCAAGACGCCACGTCAGGATCATCTTATTCGCCCCCTTCTGCTGGAACTCGCCAGCGGACCGAATATTCCTTCAAGTCGCCTTCCACTGCACCACTAGTGTAAAAGTTACGTAAGCCAAACGTCACCTTTGAGTATTGATCCCTTTTGTCAATTCTATCCTGTGCTTTAAATGGTTTATCGAACCATCCCATCTCTTTAACTCTATATTTGTTTTACCTTTTTAAATCCTTTAAATCCTCGGATTAGCCCGAGTCTCCACGACCCTTTCCATTCTGTTTATGTCAATATTTTCCGTTTTTGTGTATTGTTGATAGTTATTATTAATAAAACTCTATTTTATTAATGATAGCAATATTATTATCCTTGAGCTCAGTTCCACTTCTTAAGCATATCGAAGATACATAATATCGGCCGCCAGACAGTAACGCACTCTAAAGATAATTAAGGAAGTTCTACGACATATATATATATACTATTTAAATTTGGTATCAGGTGTGTGGGGTTTAACGCTATATCTTTGCAAACACTGGTCTCAGTCAAGTAAAGCATAGTGTTATTCGTTATAATAATAGAATATAGTAGTTCCCTTTTGTTTTAACGATTGCTATCCCCTTTTTTTTTAAACTTAAAAGCTGGAGTAGCTCAAGGAACTGTTATAATAATTTGTTTGTGTTTTTTTTGTGATTTTAGTCAGTGGTTATTTAGAGTAAGAAACCAAGTACGAATAGGTCAGTGCCCATATTTAGGTAGGCTAATTCTATAGAGGCATAATTCTTGTTGCAAGGAATTTTAGTTGGTTGACTAGTGCGCCCCCAAGTGCAAAGATGACTCCGTTCGAAATCTTTAAAGCGCAAGGAGAATCCTTGGGACTTTCCGGGAAAGAACTAATTAAGTACATAAGAGAGGAATGGATAAGACAAGTGGAGCTTCACCATCAGATTGAATTAGCTCGGATTGAAGCAGAATTTCAAAGAAAAAAGGAAGAAAGAGAAATGGAACGAGAAAGAGAAATACAACGAGAGGAACGAGAAAGAGAAATACAACGAGAAGAACGAGAAAGAAAAATACAACGAGAAGAACGAGAAAAAGAAATCCAACGAGAAGAAAGAAGGAAGGATTCACGCCCTTTCCCAGGAAAGCTGACAAAGCTTCTGAGCCCCGTAAAACCCCAAAACTTCTTTCCCCAAAACCAACAACGGGACTCCAAACCTCTCGTTAAGATTTCTCCTCCATCTCTCTTCCCGAAGCGACCAATAATATGCTTCACCTGTGGTGTAGAAAACCACATGAGCTGGAACTGCCCCTAAAATTCTAGGCTTAAAAGCGGACCAGCCCACCAAGTTCACCAGATTAATACAACCCCGGCTTCCCCGGTGGTACAGACCCAAGCAGAAACTTCTTACCCTCCGTCAGGCCACCAGGTAAATTTTGTTTTTGATAAAAGTTCATCGGGAACTTTGAAATATGAGGAGGGCAGCGTGGACAGCTGCCGAGTATCGACTCTCGTCAGGGACACAGGATGTACGTGTTTCATCGTGTCCGACGAACTCCTCCCAGTGGCCTCTAACCACGAAAAATTTGCGGTGGTACATGACCACCTTGGGCGGGCGAACCGATTCCCCATCGTTAGATGTTACCTGCAGTGTCAATATTATAATGGCTGGGCTGAAGTCATTGTAGCACCCATACAATTCTGTTCCGTACTTATAGGACAGAGCCCCCAAGTAAGTTTCGACCCTGTGTTTCAGGCCGCTCTTCCTCAAGGCCGAGATAAGAAAGAAGCCCAGGAGCCCGTCCCCATCAGAACCCCGATATCGTCCGATTTCTCGGAGACCCCTAACCAGGACTTTAGGACGGCAAAAGAGGAGTGTGAATCACTAACACCCTTAGGGGAAAAGGCCCAAGACAAGGACACGGAGACTGTCCGTGGACCCCAAGAAAAAAAGAACCCCAAACGCGCCCATGGAGATACCTTCGTAGAACTGGACGAAACATCGGCACTTGAAGAAGATTACCCCGCGGAGTCCCTTAATGTAATCCAGACAGTGTGCATCCAACCTGATGCCGATTACCCTCCTCCTTCCCTACCAGGCGAGTCTTTGGAACCCTCTGACCTGGATAGTGACGCGCAGCTGACACCACGTCAGAAGAGTCAGCTACAAGAACTAATTAAATGGAGTCACCATTTACCCGCCCTATTAGCTCTTTTCGAGCGACTGCGTGAAAATGGCCTCACCATTGGCCCCAGCAAATGCCATTTTTCCTACAAAACCATCACATATTTGGGTTTCAAAATAGGACAAAGCAAGTTAGGTCCCCATGAGAACAAGATTAAGGCAATCGCCGACATGCCCCTCCCGATTACAAAGAAGCCATTAAGATCGTTCCTAGGATCAGCTTCTCCCTATCAGCGATTTGTTCCAAATTTCGCTGCAATTTCGGCCCCCCTATGCCCCCTTCAAAAAAAGAATTTTTCCGATCGTTTACGTTGGAATGATGTCGCTGTTTCCCATTTTAATCAGCTCAAGAGTAAGTTCATTTCTGCCCCCATTTTAAAGTTGCCCAAGCCGGAAAAATCCTTTGGGGTTAAGACCGACGTGATCAACGAGGGCATTGGAGGTGTACTCTTTCAATACGTGGATGACGGAACGAGTCATCCAGTTGCATATGCTAGTCGTCAATTATTACCACGCGAAGAGAGATATGCCACTAGAGAAAAGGAAGCTCTATCAATTATCTGGTTCATAGACAAATTCAAGATGTACTTGATAGGTAAAGAATTTCAAATAGGAACCGACCACCGTCCGTTAGCCTATATTAGGAATGTGCGACACTCAAACGGCCGCATCATGCGCTGGAGTTTACTCTTGCAAGAGTATCAGTTTAAAATAAATTAGATAAAAGGTTCCGATAACCAGGTCGCTGACGCACTCAGTAGGAATGCGTTACCGAATAGCGTAGAGTAATTGTATTCATAGGATTAGTATCTCCCTGTAGGTATATACCGTCTTGTACGACTTAAATTAAGATTGTCTTATAATATAATTAATTAATGTATATGTCTGACTTTTGTAACGCTCAATGTCTAATTTTTTGTATGTATATATACTTGTACCCATTAATTTACGTATAAATTATTTTATCCCGTATGTACTAATTTTATATCATTTCATTGTTTCATGCCCCTTTTTTTTATTAAGTTGTATTAAAGGTTATTTTCCCCTGTAATCTAAAGATCAAAATAATCATATGTATTGAGGTAATACTAGTTAGGTGCAGGAAGGTACGGTTGGTACAAGAAAACGAGTTCATTACAACGGAGCTCTATCGTTGTCCCTTCTCTCTTTTTTTTCGAAGTGACAACTTCCCCTGGAATGTAGGGGTGTGATAGAACGAGTTGAAGCTGCGTTAATTTCAACTCCTATCCCATATTATATAAAACCACGATGCTGCTCACGTGCATCTTCGATTCGAAGCTTGGAGCCTTATCGCAGCTACCGAAAGGAAATGTTTAAACAAGGAGGTTATCATCCCCCCGTTTGCCCCCATACGCCGACCTCGCCAGATTGAGTTAGGCTTATGGGCAGATAAGGCATTGCTCTCCGGCTCGGCTGTGCGTTCCCTCGAAGCTTCCACCCCATTCTCCCCCACGCCAAGGAGATGTCCTGGCTATTTATATGGAAACTTTACCACTAAGATCAGATTGGAGATGCAGATTTTCGTCGCGAAACATCACCACGACCCTCTCTCCCTTTGTGCGCCAAGGGACCTCGACCTCGAGATTCACCATCACTTTTCCAGAAGGAGGACAATATTCCTTGAGTGCCAAAGGTTCGAGCCTTTCGTGACGCCAAGTCCCCAAGGCTTCCCCAATGTTGTTCAGAGGAGAACAGCATTAGAACAGCCATTGTTCGTTTTGAGCCCTTCGCCAAGAAACGGTTCTCACCCCCCCTGTTGTTCAGAGGAGAACAGCATTAGAACAGCCATTGTTCGTTTTGAGCCCTTCGCCAAGAAACGGTTCTCATCCCCTTCCCCCCTGTTGTTCAGAGGAGAACAGCATTAGAACAGCCATTGTTCGTTTTGAGCCCTTCGCCAAGAAACGGTTCTCATCCCCCCCTGTTGTTCAGAGGAGAACAGCATTAGAACAGCCATTGTTCGTTTTGAGCCCTTCGCCAAGAAACGGTTCTCACCCTTCCCCCTTGTTGTTCAGAGGAGAACAGCACTAGAACAGCCATTGTTCTTTTGAGGCCTTCGCCAAGAAACGGTTCTCACCCTTCCCCCTTGTTGTTGAGAGGAGAACAGCATTAGAACAGCCATTGTTCTTCGAGCCCCGTTGACAAGAGACGGTTCTCACCCTTCCCCCTTGTTGTTCAGAGGAGAACAGCATTAGAACAGCCATTGTTCTTGAGCCCGTAGACAAGAGACGGTTCTCACCCTTCCCCCTTGTTGTTCAGAGGAGAACAACATTAGAACAGCCATTGTTCTTGAGCCCGTAGACAAGAGACGGTTCTCATCCCCCCCTTTGTTCAGAAGAGAACAATCTAGAACAGCCATTGTTCTTCAAGCCGTTCGTCGAGAAACGGTTCTCCTTCCCAAGACGCCACGTCAGGATCATCTTATTCCCCCCCTTCGGCTGGAACTCGCCAGCGGACCGAATATTCCTTCAAGTCGCCTTCCACTGCACCACTAGTGTAAAAGTTACGTAAGCCAAACGTCACTTTTGAGTATTGATCCCTTTTGTCAATTCTATCCTGTGCTTTAAATGGTTTATCGAACCATCCCATCTCTTTAACTCTATATTTGTTTTACCTTTTTAAATCCTTTAAATCCTCGGATTAGCCCGAGTCTCCACGACCCTTTCCATTCTGTTTATGTCAATATTTTCCGTTTTTGTGTATTGTTGATAGTTATTATTAATAAAACTCTATTTTATTAATGATAGCAATATTATTATCCTTGAGCTCAGTTCCACTTCTTAAGCATATCGAAGATACATAATATCGGCCGCCAGACAATAACGCACTCTAAAGATAATTAAGGAAGTTCCCTCAACGAATAGTGATATATGGAATATCGTCGGGAGTCATTCTACGACATATTCAGTAATACCCACTATGCCCTGACAATTTCATTGTTCTAGCTATCTAAGCTCTTCATCAATCCCTTGGAACAAGCTCATCTTGAATTTACATGAGAATATCTCATAAACGAGGCTGTCTTCCAAATCAAAGTTTAAGTGACAATCGGCTCTTTAAAGTCGAGTTATTTTAATTTAAAAAAGAACGATTAGATTCTGAAATTAAATTATTTCTTACCAATCGGTATATATATATATATATATATATATATATATATATATATATATATATATATATATATATATACACGTCATCGAAAGAGTTTATCTTGAAACATGTTATGAGGTAGAATCTAATCTGATCAGAGACTGCACCATGATTGTTGTAAGCATGTAATGTATGGTGTATCAATCCAAAATTGGCCTATGATTTACATCGTTTAACATTTATATTTAGAGTTGAAGATTCTCAGTAAAGTTTTCCGCATCATAAACATCTGCGACCAAGATCTGTTTAAAGTGAGGAGAATGAAGTTGTTTCCAATATTTCTTAACAGACTATAGCTAAAACAGTGTTAGTTTTGTAATGGTCACTTGCAAGAATCTTTCTTTTTCAGATATCTTTTGGCCAACGTAAATTCGTACAAGTGCAACATATCTAGATTGATTGTTGTAATGCTTTTCTTGCTAGATCAGTACTCATCACGCAGCCTTTGCAGGCATGCGAGAAATCTTCCTACTTCAAAATGTCAATGTATTTTTCATATCCTTTTAAATAATTTTATGTGCAATCATCATTTGGGCGCAAATTATTTGATCCCAAGTTTAGTTAGAGTGATAATATTATAATTTAAAGTGACACTTTCAAATGGTAATTCATATACGGAATCATCAGGATGAATGAAAATGTTCTTTTTGCGAACAAATAGATAAAATTATTATTTGGTCTTTAAATTTCATTGTTACACACCATCAAATAAAAGAAACAAGGTTTGCTGATCAAAGTCGCGTGCTCTGACTTACCCTGATTTATGACCATAAAACCTTCAAAACTTTCAATAAAACCTGGAGTAACGATAGGAGGACCTTTAAAATTATATTCCTCGTTTGGGTTTTTATTCTTTTGGTAATAACATTGTAACTCTTAGGCGAATTCTAACGATATTTGAAACCCTTATGTTGTTTAAGATGCTCTTTGGAATTATATAATTGCCAAGGTCCTTTACTAGATTAGACCGGGAAATATTTTGTTTTGGCAATAACATCATAAATATTTGGCTGATTTTAACCTAATTTAAAACTATAAAGTTGTTTTGCATTTTTTTTCAAATGATATAATTGCCAAAGTTATCCCGGGAATTATTTTGTTTTGGCAATAACATCATAACTTTTCGGCCGATACTCTGCTAGACTAGACAAGGCTATAATATTCTATAGTCTGTTAGGCACACCTAGAATAGGCTATGCTATGCTACAAGGGTAAGATATACTATTCAAATTTGGGCTATAATATGCTATGCCAGGATAGAATATAGTATGATAGGCTAGACAATAATAAGCTATGCTTGACTAGGGTATAATAGTATAGTATAGGCTATACATGTCTAGGATAGTTAATTCTAGGCTAGGTTATGCTATGCTATGGTAGGCTAAGCTATACTAGGCTAAGTAGGGCATGAAAGTTGATACTACGCTAGGCTACGCTATGGTATGCTAGGTTAGGCTAAGATATACTAGGCTATGCTACACTAGGCTAGGCTTTGCAATACCAGTCTAAGATAAGCAAGGCTTTGATAGGGTAGCCTAGGCTAAGACCTAATAGTCTAGGCTAGGCTAGGCAATACTATGATATACTATACTAACTAGGGTAGGGTAAGGTAGGCTATGATATAATATAGTAGGCTATGCTAGTCTAGGTTAGAATATGCTAACTAGGCTAAGATTGGATATAATATACTAGGCTAGGCTCCAGTAAACAGGGCTAAGCTAGGCTACACTAAGATGGGGTATACATACTTTATAGACTAGAGTAAGCTAAGCTAGACTAGACTAAGTATTAATATACAATTGTAGGCTGCGCTAAGCTTGGCTAGGTTATACTCTGCTAGGCTGGCTAAGTTATACTTTGATAAGCTAGGCTAGGCTAGGCTAGGATACACTGAGATAGGCTCAGCTATACTATACTAAGCTAGGTTATTCTAATATATACTATGCTAGGCTATATATGCAAGTCTATACTAGGTTAGGCTAGGGTATACTAGGCTACCGTAGGATATACTCTGCTATTCTAGGCAATTCTATGATATGATATACTAAGCTGGGCTATACAAGGGTATGCTATGCTATGCAAGGTAATGCTGGACTATACTACTCTAGATTATGCTAGATTATAGTTTACCATGCTAAGCTAGCATTGGTTAGGGTAGGCTAGGCTAGACTATAGTTGAGTGGGCTATGCCAAGATATACCATGCTAGAATAGGATAGGATATACCATGCAAAGCTAGGCTATACTATGCTAGACTAGTTTATACTATGCTAGGCTAGGTTATATGTACTATGCTTTTTCTATACTATGCTAAGCTAGATTAGGGTATTGTAGGCTATGGTAGATATTCTATACTATGCTTTGCAAGGCTAGGCTAGCCTGGGCTAGGTTATACGAGAATAGGCTAGGCAACACTATGTTAAACTATTTTTAAACTATACTAGGTTAGACTATGCTATGCTATACTATTCTAGGCTAGGCTATACTATGATAAGCTACACTATGGTAAGCTTTACTATCCTATATAAGCTAGGCTGTACTAGGCTATGTTAGTCTAGTTTTTGTTAGTCTAGGCTTTACTATGGTTTCTAGGCTAAGATAGGCCATATTATGCATTCTCTGCTCGGCTAGGCTAGATTAGTCTAGGCTAGTTCATACTATGCTAGCTACGCTAGAATATGGTATGGTAAGTTATACTATTATAGGGAATCATAGGCCCAACTTGGTTATACTAAGCTAGGCTAGGCTAGATTAGGCTATCTGATGCTAGGCTATGCTATGCTATGAAATAATCTACTCTGTTATACTATGCTATAATATGCTATGCTATGTTATACTATGTTATACTATTCTAGACAATAATAGGATATGCTATGCTAGGCCATACTATGCTAAGAGATAATATACTACATATACTATAGTATATTATACTTTACTGTACTATGTTTTGCTATGCTATGATATACTATACTATGTTATGCTATAGTAAATGGTGTTCCATTAAGATGGATCGAAGTTAGCAGTAAATAAAACAGTGTTATTGATGAAAATTTATTGATTTCACTATTGGATCATGTTATTTGAGTCATGGAAATTATATGTGAAAAATAATATCGCCTAAATGTCCGCCAAGGCTTCGGGGCACACCTCCACGCGATGGTCAAAATTTTTGATAACTTCTCTGCATAGTTGCTCGTCGATCTCACCAATATGCCTTATTATCTCATCCTTCAGCTGTTGAATTATTGTTGTCTTGTTGGCATAGACCTTAATTTTGAGATGTCCCCAAAGGAAGAAATATAAAGGCGTCAAGTCACACGATCGTGGTGACCAATTGTCTTCGCTGTCTCGAGAGATGATGCGACCTGGGAACTTCTCATTCAATAAAGCCATTGTTGCATTGGGGGTGAGGCATGTGGCGCCGTCCTGTTTAAACCACAAATCTTCGACATCCATAGAATTCAATTGAGGCCATATAACGTTGGTAATCATGGCACGGTATCGCTCGCCTGTCACCGTAACAGAATTACCGGCATCATTTTCGATGAAATACGGCTCAATGATTCCGTTAGCAAAAAATGCACACCAAACAGTGACCTTTTGTGGATGCAGTGGCTTTTCAACAATCTTCCTGGGATTTTCAACGGCCCAAATGCGACAATTCTGCTTATTAACGAATCCACCAAGATGAAAATGGGCTTCATCACTAAAGATGATTTTTTTGCGAAATCATCATCGGCTTGTCTTTGCTCGTGCACGAAATTGACGAATTTTTTACGCTTCAAATGGTCAGCAGTCTTCAGTTCTTGTGTCAATTGAATTTTGTAAGCGTGTAGAGACAAATCTTTTGTCAAAATTCGATGTAACGTTGTTGTGGAGAGGTTCAATTCCTGCGCGCGATGACGAATAGAGGTGTCTGGATCTTCGGCCACATTCTCGCGCACTGCAGCAATGTTTTCAGCTGAACGGCGTAAACGAGCACGCAATGGCGTTTTCACATCTGACATCGACTCCGTTTGTTAGAATTTACGAACAATTTTCCCAATTGCACTCTCGGTTGGTCGATTATGTTGACCCCCAAAATCGCGAAGTTCCCGAAATGCGTTTCTGTTTGAACGTCCATTTTCGTAATAGGCTTCGATAACTTTAACAGTTGTTCAATTGTTAATCTTTCTATGCTTGAAATTGTCAAAGACTTAAGTTTAAAAATCTGAAAAAAAATAAAAAAATCATTAGACACTTAAACTTAAATCATATTTAAAATCGGTCCAAGTTATTGGAACACCATTTATATTATGCCATGTTATACTATGCAATATTATGATAAGCACCATTATGCAATAATATGCTATGTTATAGTATGCTATGTTATACTATGCTATAGTGTTCTATTCTATAATATTCAAGACTATGCTATTAGGGTGTGATCATTTTTTCGCCTTTACAATTCCATAAATGAAGTGACAAAAAGTTAAGGCCCGCCATTGTTAATTAAAAAATATATATTTTAATATAACTTAGTTCTGCTTTTTAATAAGCTTTTAGATAGTTGTCACATTTTATTCGCGGGCGACTCTATATCTCACTGTGCCGGTCGGTCGGTCGGTCCAAGTTTGCTTTTTCTGTAATAACATTGTAACAATTGAGCCAATTCTAACGAAATTTGAAACCCTTATGTTGTTTTACATTCTCTTTCGAATAATACAATTGGCATAGTCCTCCCCAAGTTAGCCAGGGAATTTGAAACATCATAACGAAATTTGAAACCCTTATGTTGTTTTACATTCTCTTTCGAATAATACACTTGGCATAGTCCCCCAAGTTAGCCTGGGAATTATATTGTTTTGGCAGTAACATCCTAACTATTCGGCAGATTCTAAGGAAATTTGAAACTTCTACGTTGTTAAACATTCTCTTCCGAATGATATAATTGCCAAAGTCCTTCCAAGGTTAACTAGGAAATATTTTGTTTTGGCAATAACATCATAACTATTCTGCTGATTCTAACAAAATTTGAAACCCTTAAGTTGTGTACATTCTCTTTCGAATGATATAATTTATAAGGTCCTTTCAAAGTTACCTCGGGAATTATTGAAAGATTTTATAGTCTTAAGGACAAAAATAAGAATAAGTAAGGGCGCAGGACTTTTTGGTCAGTAGACCTTGTTTCCTTTAAATTTAATTAAAACTAAATCATTTTAAACTTTCGTCGTTATCAAAATGCTACTCGCAATACCCTTATCGATATCTATTAACAAACCTTTTAGTGGGGATTAACTTTCACATTTTACATTATAATTTTTCCAATATTTATTAATGAATGTAATCGTTAATTCTTCCGTCGCTAAGAAGGGTTATTTACATTTTCTCCATATTTTGCTCTCTGCTATTTATTAAATTGTGGTTTAGGAAGGTTTAGATATTATGTGATTGTTTCCATTATATTAATTAATTATTTGAGTGAACATAAACCATTAAGTCTAATCAAGAGGAGTGGGTGAAATTACGTACTATCTAAAGGTAACTAATTTAACAAAAGATGATTAGCTATAGAAAAGTATTCTCTCTAATATATATTAATGTTTTTCCTAAAATAAGCAAAATATTTTTTTTTAAATGTTGACATTAAACATTTATGTCTCGCTCAAACATCCTACTAAACTATGGATTAGAATGGCAAGTTCCCAGACTCGAATATTCACTGCCCAAATCCCAGTGCGTTGCTGTCAATTTTTCAGGCATATTTTACAAAGAAGGATACTCAGTTAGAATTTACCTACTCTCAATCTTAAAGGTAATCGTAGAACCATTGATGAAAAAGATAAATCTTGACGAGTAAATATAGGAGAAGTTTCTCTAAGCACATAATCTCAGAGAACTAGAATTATACAGGAAAATAATCATCGATGAAGGGTTAGTGCCAGTCCTAATACCTCGAATAATTCTGTTAAATTTTCATATGCCCCAAATTGGTATTTCAAAACAAAACAAATTATTTGTTTTCTCCATAAATCTAACATTTTTGAATGATGCATGATTCTTTATTGATTGCCTCTCCTAGTAAGAAGAACCTCGTTATATATAGAAAGAAAACAATGCCTGTTAGTAAATTTAGAAGAATGCCGTAAAATTATATTAGTCGGTAAGAAAATAATTAGAAAATTGCATATCACCTGAAGACTACTCGCTGGAAAGGAAAATATTTTGTATCAGATCGTATTAAATATATTTACTTAGGTTAGTAAATGAAATTCTAGACATTTTTGGCATTCTTAGTTTTTGTGTTAGTACTACTGTTTGCTGAGTTTGTTTCCTAATTAATTTATTGAATGTTTTTTGTCAATGGGCGCTCATAAGAATCTCAAGGCTTTCTAAAACCTTAATTCGGACTGGTATAATCTATCTTGTCGGTTTCTGATAAATAAATTGATGCAAAGTTCTAAGTGTATACAAGCATCTGGTTGTTAAGAAAACAATCCAAAAATAGCTAAATATTCGACAATAGATCTTAATGACCTCATTATACTGCGGATTCGATCCCAGATTCAGAATCTCTAAAACTCCCTTACTTTGTTATTGTTGTTTACAAATTTATTTTGTCCTTCAGTACTTCTTTTCTTTAAAGAAAGACTTTAGTATATTTTTTTGTCAAAAATATTTTTCCTTGCAGATCTGGATGACCTCTTACAGGTTATTTTATTTTATATACTTGCCAAGTGGAATTTTATCGAAAGAATTTAGGTTATTTTTTTATATTTTGAAAGAACATTTTTTAGAAGATTTGAGTTATCTATAAACAGAAGACTAAATTTTTGAGAAGAGTTTTAGAATGGTCTGAGAGATCATATGATATTAACAGTTAATGTTGGTAATAGCGATCAAGAAGAATTTTATCTTGGGAAGTTGGAATGACCTTTCAAGTTCATGAGAATCTTTTAGACTCTTTCGGATTAATTAATCATATTGGAGAGAGATTAGTCATATTTAAGTTTTTTTAACGGAACAGGTACTATTTAGCGATAGACAATGAGATATATATTATAAATCCAAATACTTTTCACCTTATGCGACGAGAAGCTAGCTGCAAACTTAATATTTATAGTTCTTATTTTTTATCCTCCATTATACTGATGTACTCATGATTTGAATATTTATGACTGATCATTATCAAGAAAATTTATTATAGGTAAGCTTATAAAGCTCCGTGTTTCTTGTTTTGCTGTTTAGGTGCTTTCTCTGTACCGCCTCCAGTAACTGCCGGCTTAACTGATCATCCAATATCAACACTTGGTATGATACCTTTAAGGAAATAGCACCATTACTGGTTAAAAAAATAAAGCCCCTGCCAACCATTGTGATGATGTTTAGTGTTGTAGAATCTGTCATATAGATATTAAATAATCTAAGGCAATAGAGTGTAATTAGTGTAATACTTGGATATATGCTAATGTAAAATGCAGTTGGATATCTGCCAAACCTTTTGCTTTAATGGGTAAGTTACGTAATGTTCACTAAGTTTGTGAAAAGTGTAAAAATAATAACAAGTCCACAGATGGCTTCCATCCAGGTACCAATCAAAACATATCCATTTACCAAGTTCAGCTCTTAACTCGGCCTAGTGCAGCAGAACACTAGCAACTTTTTAACATTGTCAAAACTATAGCTCAGTTGGTTAAATCCCTACACGACGAATTTAAACAAATCCTACTACAAATTTACACCTTGCCAAACGATGTTGACCAACTCAAATCTTCTATCCTAAACATACCAAACACAAGAACTGTAAATCCACTTGACTTAACTAAATTAATTCACGAGGATGTAGTTTAGAGCAGGGAGAGAGAAAAGAGAGTAAATTCTATGGTGGTGAGAGATCTGAGCAACGATGCGGCAAGAGCTAAGACAAACTTTATGAAGTTTTCACAAATTTGTTACCTGGTATAAGAATTATACTGCATAAAACTCTTCCCCTATGTCTTAATCTATTCAGAGACACAATCAATGACCCACCTCTGAAGCTGAGCTAAAAGCTCTGCCAAAAACCAGGACCTAACTTTCCAACAGGGTAAGCAAATAAGGAATAAGATTAAGGCTTATGCAATCGGGCAGCCTTCTGATGTAGGGTCGAGCCCTTCCTCCCACACTGTTTCAGGAAATTGAAGCATCACAGTCGCATCAAAGATTAGTACCCCAGTTTCTCAAGGATGTCATCTCTCTGGCACGACTTCTGGGATGAACCTTAGCATTCCAAACAACCCAGATGAGAAGCAGTTACTATCAGATGGAGCCTCAAAAAGTAGTCACAACGTCATATCACCTCACCTCTACAGCCATTCTAAATTTTGAACTAAAGAATTTGGATAACTTTATAATAAGATATTCTATGCTCATAATTTTTGTATAAACATCGGGTACATATTCTGGCTATAACAAAGAAATGGCTCAAACCTTAGCTCTCTCATGCAATTGTAAATATCCCTGGTTATGTAACATTAATGAATGATTTTCCTCTGTAAAACCGAAGCTTGGAGTTTTTTTATATGCATATTAAGAATACAATTAGTGTTGTTTAGTGTAACATTTTCCCCCAGCTGCCCATCACTTTGTCAGTTTAACTACCTTCCTAAAATGTTCATTTTTTAGTTGTCTACAGACCTTAATCTAGCTCACAAGAAGACAAAGACAACCTTATGAAGCATATAAATGATTTAAGCATAGGAAAGGTATTCATAATTTCGGCCAACTTCAATCTCTCGTCTATTCCATGGAACTCGCCCACACCTGACGAAAAAATCATAAACTTAGATGTCCAGTTATTATAACATTGGGCGAGCTCATCATGTACTCGAATCACCATTAATTTCTTCTGGTAACATACTTGATTTGTTCTTCACAACGGATGATATTAGGGTAATTGACATTAATACATTCACCTTAGAAACAAACTGGTATATTTTTCATATGTGTTCCAACACACAAGCAGAGCTAAGAGAAAACACGCACCTGACTAACAAGAATGGGTCCGTGGAAACTATAACAAAATTAATACCCTACTCCAAACAAATTATTGCGAATTTAAATTCTTCCACCTTACCTTAAACCAAATGACGCAATATCTAACATTAACCCTAAAAAGCTTATCACATCTTTATGTCCCTGTTTGTCAGCCTTTTTAGGGTACTCCTCAATGGCACAAAAGGGTTCCAACGGCTGCGGCGCTACAAGTCACGATGTTGGACTGACTATCAAAACCATAAGTGAAAGTATGGCAGAAGAGCAGATATGACTCAAAAAAATTCATATCATATACTCTACAAATGTTAGGTTTAGAACTGTTTGCATCTTTTCCCAATGTTATTAAGAAGCTTACTTAACAGCACAACGGAAAACCAAACCTAAAATATTCTATTTCTATATAGTTCACCAAAAATCAGAAAGACAATCTGTTGGTCCGTTAGAGATTGAAGGAACACTCACTCATGTCATTGACTCAATGGTAAACAAATTTTTCAGGCCTTTGCCTCTGTGTTTGTTCAGAGGAAATTAACCACACAAATTCTTAACAACAGGGACCCGGTAATATCTCTATTTCAATTTGATCAGGTGCTTGTGTTGAGAAATTGCTTGGTTCTATGAAGACTGACAAAGCTATGGATCCTAATATGCTACATCCCGTCCTATTGAAGAAATGTTCATCAAATTTGGCCTACCCATCCTATTTTAATATTTAAAAATCTCCAAATAATGGTACTGAATCAGATCTGTAGAAACCATGAAATGTTGAAGCTATCTTGAAAAGAGGTTTCCGTACTGATCCGTTAAACTATAGACCAATTAGCCTTGCCCCATACCAAGCAAGACATTAGAAATCATAGATATAAACATTGTACAACTTTTTTGACAAACACCTTATCTTTTACGACAATCGGTTGGCTTTCATGTCCGTAGTTCAGTGTCAGATCAGCTATTACTTACTTACGACAAAATCACACGCTTAAGGGTTAACTTGATATTGCTCGACTTCGTCAAGGCATTGACAAACTTATCTATTTGAATTTTTGGCAGTCCTTTATCATGGATCATGAGTTTCCTTACATGAAGTACTATGAGTGTTATACTTAAAGTACTCCCAAGTAGAGCTCTCTCAGTTAAAAATAGTGTAACACAGTGATCAGTAATGGTCCCACCTCTCTTGTTGCTATTCATAAACCATATAGGGTCAAAACTAACAACACAATAGATGATGTTTGCAGATGACATACAAGTGTTTATTCAGCACTTAGTTTCACCATCTTACGACAATTCTCACAATCTCCAAACAAGCATGAATACACTCTCTATTAGTGCCACATCAAGGGGTCTAACATTCACACCACCTAAATGTGTTCATTTAAGATTCAAGATGGGTGCTCAAGAACATAATAATGTGTACCATCTCAAGGACACTTTGCTAAAACGTGTCAATTCTCACAAAGAGATAGGAATTATAGTAGACACCAAACTAAGTTTTAACCCTCATATAACTGATAATAAGTCTATTAAAATGTACAATATGTCGTACCCCATCTTTCATGATGTCATTACCAGTATCCGACAAAAGACCGATAATAGATTTTGCAGCCCCAATCAGGAATACGGGCTTCACTGGATACATGTAATTAATCGAGTCGGTCCAGCTCCCTTACTCGGAAATACTCAACCCTAAACCTATTTTCATTGAACGGAAGATTCCTCAAAACAGACCTCATCCAATTCTATAAAATTTTCTATGATTTATCCGCCATTAATCCCAAAGACCTATTCAAGTTGGCCTCACCTCGTGACACCTGAGGTCACAAATACAAAATATTTGTTCCTTACACAGAAACTGAAGCACGTAGAAGGTTTTTATCGTGCAGATTTATCTCAAGTTGGAACTCCTTACCACCACAAATAGTAGAATCCCCATCCATATACCAATTCAAAACCATGATTTTAACTTCCTTCATGTTACTCTGGTCAGTCCCTAAATTCCCCTGTTACTAATACTATGCTAAAAACTCCCCCCTCCTAGATTTAACTTTTACTTTCACATTGCCATATTATAAGTAATAATAATACATAATTATGTCCAAGACTTATGTCCGCCACACTCATCCAGCCGTATTAAGATGTAACCAACTCACTTGCTAGTATTGGCTGGCGCGTCATTGGTACCCACTGGGCAACTAATTAAATGCCAAGGGCTACTGATTGGTGATTCTACCAGGTGAGTAAACAGGTAAAATTTATGGAGGACAATGAGAGATATTTGATAGATCTATCTTCTATTGATTGTTTTATGTAATAGTGTTACATAGATTTTCCATTTTAGTCTCCTCTACAAATAACAAGAAGAACATTCTAACACGTTTACTGGTTTTCCTCACGAATCCAGACACCACATATCTATGTTTCTTCGACATGAAAATTCCATGTAACTTCTCTAATTTCATTCTCATCTTCCTTATAAACATTTACTTGATAATATACCTATGAAATTCTTGTTTTGCTCTAATTTATTCAATATTTTGCTTCTATTTATTGTTTCTCTAGTCACTATAATGATGTATGTGTGCAATAATTTTGTGAAATGTTTTCAATTGTGAGGGAAACTTTGGTAAGTTAGAGCTATAGTAGAAATAGGTGCAAATAAATAACATAATAAATATTTGCCAATCAAACTTTTCATTTTCCGGCAAGAATTTGAACTTTGTTGATTTATTTCACTTAAATTGAAGCTAAGCCTGAAATATTATTAATTTCATTTGTGCTAACAAGGTCAATCATTTTTTAAATTAAATTATTTTTGCACGAATTTAAAAGAATTCTTCCTTCTCTTCTTTATTTTTTACAATTATATTATTATAGGTGCTGATAAAACTAAAAATAATAAAATAATCAGCTTTTTCATTTGTTTTTTAAATTAATAGCGATATAAAATAGATTTTATTGGTTGGGTTCTCTTAATAATGTCTTTTGATTTGTTTATCTTTATTTTTCTTTGTTCTTAAAGTTGAATTTTTCAATCTGATAAATGACATGAACCTTTCCATTTACTTCAGAATGTTAAAGAATACTTCAACCTAATTTTCATTCTGGTTCCTCTTTCTTTCGTAGATATCTCTGCATTTCTTCAATCTACTAATAAGCTACAAATCCAATGAAAGCCTTCAATGTTAGGCAAAGTTTAGAACTGTGTCGTGTAAACTTACCTATAAACTTACCATACAACTTATTCCGATCCACTCTGAAATCTTTATCTTCTAGGAATTTTTGCTCAATGAAGTTTCTTTCTCTCTTTTGAATTCGTGGTAGAATTGGATGCACTCGAGAGTGAAAGCAAGATATGTTTGTCAACTTGATATTGAAGCGAATTTATGTTTTCATGCGTATTGTAGATTTGATTTCTTCTTTTTTTGCAAAAGTATTTTTTGTCTTATAAGAAATTTACAAGAAATAAGAAAAAATAAGCGCCAATTGATGAAAAAGTAACTCTCTCCTAATACAGAAAAACAGGAAAAGGAAAACCATAGATTAAAGTAGATAAACAAGTCAATTATAATTACTGAATTAAGAAGATTTATTTTAATATTTGACTTAACTTTGAAAATCTTCATTCCTTTTTCGTCAGCAAAAAAATGATTTAATACGATAGCAAAGGAAAAACAAACTAATGATTTTATATATAAATTTTGAAGTAACACTGAAAAATAGAAGCTCATTTTTAGAGAATGTTTCAAAGGACCTTTGTCTGAAAATTTCTGAAGTTAACGCAAATGAAAGTTTGAGCTACGGAACCAACTTAGGTCCCCAGGAAATTAGACTATTTGAAACACTACTCTTCGTCTTCTTACCTCTAGGCAAGAAACTACCACAGAGGAACTTGGAATAATAACTACATTATGTTATTTAAAGCTTCTATGGTAAAAGATAAAGTTTTTGATTAATCATTTTCTTTGATGTGTTTCAACCTAAACATAATTTAAGTTATATATGTAGTATTAGTAAAGTAGTAATTCTCCAACCTTCATTTATCCAGGCGGATACATGAACGGATAATGAAATAAGCATAAAGGTCAGTATGACAATCGTGTGGATATTTGTTAGAAGGTTTTAGGTTTGGAAACCTTCCGTGCCACTCGGAACAGGGACCTTGTATGCGGATATAGATAACCATCGGAAGCATCTCTTAGAGCACAGAATGCGTGGGTTGTGTTGTAAAGGCGGGAAAGGAAAGAGAGCCGTGTTGCAATTGGCTATGTGGGTGATAAGATGTGTAAGATCTATCTAACCCAGCACAGGAGTGAGCGCAGCGCCTCTTCCAATCGGTAGGCAGATCTCTACGTGTGCTGACGTTTGTGTCTGTTCTTGCTAGGATCGAACCCGGTACCGAGACTTTGGTGGTGCCACACATTATCCACTCGGCAAGCAAGAGATTTAATTATAAATGTGTAATGAATATTTATAATAAAATTCGATCCAATAACATAATAAGAAATACAAACCTCCGAGTTTTTAACTTCCAAATTACCATTTAAAAATATGATTTAATGGCTGAATATGTTCAAGAATTAAAAGCAAATATCATAATAATTGTTAGAAGACTTCTTTGGATATCCAGAATCGAGAATGATTATCGTTTGCAAAAGTTGGGCGGGTGATCACTTAAGAAAGGATAATTAGTGGGATTGATTCAGGAATCTGAGTTTTTTTTATGATTTGATAACATTAGTCCGGGTCTTTTAATTAATATAAATAAAGGGTTGTATTCACTGCTTTTACCAGCTAATGCCTTATGGACAATTTTTATAAAAATATATGAAGATATATTGTTCTCTTTCTTCCCGAGCTGTAGATAGCAAAATGAAAATGCGACAAGTAATTAAAAGTCTTAATTTTAAATTCAACTTAACATTAATTTTGGTGGGAATTCAATTGCTGACCAAATATCTTCTTGGGCGAGAGATTGAAGCTTTCTTTCCTTTATTTAAGAAAGGACGTTTGATAAACACTCAAGGCTACGATAAGCAAATCATTCATACAAATTAAAAGCGTTATTTAGCGAAATTAACACGCTAACAACAAATATTGGCAATTGACAAATGGTAAACTTCGTTTTCAACAATTCCTCCGTAAGAGTGCCTTTCAAATTTAAACAATTACGCCAGATTAGTAACAACTAAAAGTAAATTACTTGAAACTATCGATGAAGCCACTGAATCCCCATTTGTAGTAAAACTATAAAAGTTACCAATACATGGGTTTGTTCCCACATCATCCCTTAATACACAAATGTAAAATGGAAAAGGAACTATGAAATATTTACAGAAAACAAGGTCCCATTACATGATTCGAGAATAAAATTTTAAGAGTTAGCCAAGAGACAGTGCCGGCGAGATTGCCCCTATATAATCGGAGAAGATGAAGGCACTAATGGCTCTTTAAGATTCACAGGTCGTCATGACAGTCGCAAATTTATGTGACATTCTACTTACATAAATAATTCGATAAGAGGAATCAACCGTCACTTTTCCCTTTTCTCTGTTACGATGGGACGAAAAGGGAAGTATCCAAAGGGATTCCATTCTTTTGCCCTTTTTTTATATAATGTGGTTGTCTACTGTCTAGTGTTAACTATTCTTTAACACTATTCCTACTATTCTTGTCGAGTAATTAGTCGCGTTCCCAATCCACACACTTTGAGGAGTGACTATACTGGTGTTGTTAAATAGTGTGGTGAACAACTTCCATTTGGGAGATTGTATTAAGTTTAAATATAATTTTAAATTATTATACCATTGAAAGATATATATATATATATATATATATATATATATATATATATATATATATTGTATATATAATTAAGTATAAATATCGAGTTAAAGAAACTGAGAGCCTCCTTTCCGTTGCAGGCCTCTACTTTCGGTGCAAGAAGGCGGTGTGGTTGTTTAGTCGGAATATACCTTCCTAAACTGGTGTCCAGACCCGCAAACTATAACTCGAAGAGAGTTTGCTTAAAATTAGTAGGACCTATAGTGCTTCAAGTACTTATCGTATTTATTCTAGATCTTCTTTGTTTTTTGACACTGCTCTGGATTACGCTAATTGTATTCTCAAATAGAGGAGTTAAAGTATCATTTTGCCAAACTTTTATCATTAGCTGAACTTAAAACAAAATAACTTGATGAGAATGATTTTGAAAATAAAATCTATACAGGCGAAAATGTTTGAATGAAGTTAATGAGTAAACTTTCTAAGGGTTCTAGCTAGTTGTGCGAAATTAAGCTGCCTAAAATTAACCTAACACTATTTTTACTAGACATTTTCTGGTACACAAAATTCCACGATTCATTCAATAATATCATTCATTTTATGAATCACAAAAAATTACATATCTTCTGGGACAATAAGTGGAAATGAATGGCGCCTTCTTGATGGGTATTCCATTACTATGGATCATAACACTAGTCAACAATGATTTTGCTACTTGGGTATTAGCTTGTGATTTATACTAAATCGAGTTACACATAAGGGCAGTGTTGCTTAGGCTGCCGTAGTAAGAGGATGTGTTGTGTGTGTTTGGTTCCTGCGTTACACTCCTGCTTTATCACGTTGTTGAATTTAGCTATTATAGTAGCGGTGTTGAAACAGTATTTACATATATCGATTAATTGCATATTTCTTTCAGATTTAACTCACAATTAATTTGTAAATAAAATAAAATTGTACAAGAGTATATATCAGGATATATACAAACTAAGTTGAGAACATGAATCGGCGAGGATGTATAAATAGCCTAGACAACTATTGTTATATCTTTGGAACTAGCGTAAAAATTTAGCTAAAAGAGTGACCAAGACACGCCCTGGGCACCTTAGAAATCTTGTACTGTGTGTTATATGGTTATACGGGGTTCACACAGTAATTAAATGGCAAATGGAAGGGTATGCCTTTTGTTGTACCAATGGTGTGGCGTAAGCCTACAAATCATGTTTTTGATTGCTACTTTTGTATGACGAATATTGCGGGATTCTCAAATAAGAACAAGTCAAAAATTATATATCCAGATTGTAAGTCCAATCCCAGTTTCTCCATCAGCTAATGCAGTTAAAGAAGATCATTCATCGCCTGGAGAGGAGGGTAACAATGACAATGAAATGGCTGAGGATGATTCTAAGGCAAAGAATATCCAGTTTATAAATAAAGAAAGATTGAATGATTTGGTGAGGGATTTGTCATTGCCAAAAGAGAATGCAGAACTATTGGGCTCCAGACTACAGCAATGGAATCTTCTAGACGACGGTGCAAAAACATCGAATTTCCGTAAACGCCATGAGGCCTTAGCTGCCTTCTATTAAAAAGAAGATGGTGCTTGGTTTTGTACTGATGTTAATGACCTCATGAATCAGCTAGGAAACGCGCATTTACCTGATGAATGGAGACTATTCATCGATATAAGGACTGCTAGTCTCAAAGCTGTTTTGCTACACAATGGTAACAAACATCCTTCAATTCATGTTGCACTTATTGTTAGGATGATAGAGACATATGACTCAATGAAATTTATTTTGGAAGCTGTTCATTACTCGCATCATAAGTAGAATATCTGTGATGATCTAAAGGTAATTTCTTTACTCCTTGGACTGCAGCTAAGATATACAAAGAATATGAGCTTCTTATGCCTATGGAAACGTCGTGACGACAGGAATCAAAATATATTGTCAAAGAGTGTCCCGAAAGAGAAGAACACATAGTTGGCCGATACAAGGAAGCACATGCCTTTGGTACATCCACTGAAGATCTACCTTTCACCACTGCATATTAAACTTGGCCTTATTACGAATTTTGTTGAAGGAATGACCAATGATTCTGATGGATTCCGTTATTTCAATGACAAATTTGGTGAAAAGAAGACCGATGCTAAACCTAAAGCTAGCATTTTTGTATGGCCGGAGATCAGAGAATGAATACGTGACAGGTAGTTCAGAGATACATTAACTCTACTTGAGGTGGAAGCATGGGATTCATTTGTCAATGTAGTGCAGAACTTCTCTGGTAATCATAGGGCTGAAAACTACAAAGAACCAGTGGACAACATGCTAAATGCTAAAGCCTACAACGAATGGAGTGTCGGATGTCTCTTAAGATGCATTTCTTGCATTCGCATCTAGATTTCTTCCCATCTAATTTTGGAGATATTAGTGACGAACATGGGGAAAGGTTCCTCCGAGATATCACAATGATGGAAAGCAGGTATCAAGGCTGCTTCATCAAAAACATGATGGGTTACGACTGCTGGTTCTTACAACGGGAGGATCCTACATCCACGTACAAGCAAGAGAGCAAGAGTCTTAAACATTTTTGAAAAAATTATAGTTAGGTGAGTAGTAATTCTTTTATATGTAATACATATTTTGTCTGGGTCTGCAAAAGGACGTACATAATGACAAATAGGGTGCCCCGATTCCAAACCTTCGCCAGTAACGTCTCATTCTTCTCAAACTCGTAAAAATTATATCATTAATTGATCCAAGGTGACAAAGTGAGCCATAGAGCCTAGTCGCATAACTCAGGAACCTTACATGCTAGGAGAAATCTGAGCACAGATCTGGAATCAGCGCACATATATTAATTAGCAAGACGAAGTAAATATTTGTTGACTAGTTTTATGAAGAGGGTAACAGTTGCGTGAACCTAAGTGTGGTGATGAACGGCGATCATTCAAACTCACCTTTACTCATTTTCAGATTTAAAACGACCAAAATGTATTTCTTTCTCCTTCTCAGAATTTTTAATATCTTATGAGTGGAAGTTGAGGAACATAAAAGGTCTTGGTTATGATATTGTCGGTGCAAAATTCTTCATCAAAAAGCTCTGAAATATTTAGTTCGCTTAAAAAATGAATCTGAGTATTGGCAGTTAAATCGCTTGGGAGAGTCTATGGAGTAAGAGATTAAATTGTTACACAATAAGTATGAGCAATTTGGATATGAAAAACAATTTTCCACGTTTAATGTAAGGGGCATAATCTAACTCAACAAGATAATTGGGGGAATAAGGTTACTATGGAACTCCCCCAACTTTCCTCCTCCCAAACGGTGCGCAGTGTGTAACAATATGGTGGAGCGGATAACATTTTTTATGATTTTTGTTTTCCCCACCACAATTTTCTTATGGAGCTATCTGTCAAATTAAACCTCCTAAAAGGATTTTGGGATATAATCATTTTTAGAAGTTCCTCAACGCCAATGAAAATTGAAAATAATGCGATTTAAAACTAAATTTTGAATTTCGTGGATTATATCTGAAAATCAAATTCGAATTTAAAATTGATATTTCCAAACAAATAATTATTGTATTTTAAAGAATAAGTAAATAAAATTTGAAAGTTATCGATTGATATTCAAAGGTTTCTCAATGACATATTATAGCGGCGTACGTGACAGTAGCGCAGAGGATCTCGTTGAGAGTGCATGTGTGCGTGTATGTGTGACCCTGTCTAGTGTCTATTGTTTTGATCACAGTGTTCTCATTGTATTTAAGAACACTTATTGATAGTGTATAATAAATACGAGTATTTATACACTTATTATTATATTTCATAGTAAAATATTATGTAAGAAAAAAATAAAACAATATTTAATTATGGCATTTAAACTTAAAACGCGTCATAAAATTGAAAGCCCTTTGTTTAGCGCACCCTGTGCCATTAGTTAACGAGCGTTGCCAACTTATAAAGATCACGTTAGTAGCGGATAAGTTAATTGTTATTTGGAAAACGGCATCAATCCTTTGTGTATCAATAGAGGTAGTTAGGAAAAGAAGTTTAAATTATTATTAAAAATATCAGGCTTTATGAGAAATATGAGCAGCAAAAATGTGACATCATTTAAACAGAAATGTGACGATTCTACAAAGAATGCAGGACAATTGCTTAATATCTCGTGTTGTAATTGCGATAGCTTTGGAAAGTGTTCTTGTAGCAAAGGAAAGCAGTTGCCGCCATTGGTGCAAACGTTTCTGGAAGACCGTGAACAACTACGAAAATGGCAATAGGTAATATCTAAGAAATTCAATCAAAGAAGAATATTCAGATTGAAATTAGGAAAACTCGTGAGAATTGTCTCTTAAATCAACCAGCTACTTTGACAGATAATATCGAAGTGATTCTTCCTTCATCTAGCACAGACACAGAATCTGATGACGAAGGTAGGGACTATGAGCTTTCTTCTTCCGAGAAACGCAAATAAGTAAACAAAAAAATTGCATCCAAGACTTCATCTAAACGAATTGTCAGAATTTGCGTTGGCATGTGACCGCACTGGTGTGTCTGGTCAAGCTGCAGCTTTAATATTAAGTTCAATCCTTAAGGACTTGTCGTCAATTAAAGGGAAAGAAAGTTCTGTAGTAGTAGTAGTTGACAGGTCAAAAGTAAGAAGAGAACGTGTCAAAGAACGTACTACACTACAGCAAAAAATTAGATCGGATAAGCCATTATATCTATTTATTTTAATGGTAAAAAAGATAACACATTTGTTGTTGATACGATGCAGGGAACTCATCAGAAGAAGAAGATAATGGAAGAGCACATCTCTATGATAGAAGAACCTGATTCAGAATACCGTGGACACCTGACAATGAAGACAAGTTCTGCAAAAGCTATATGCGACGCAATAATTTAGTATCTAGAAGCAAATAACCGCAACTGATGAACTCGTTGCTGTGGGGTGTGATGAAACGGCAGTGAATACAGGAACAAAAGTCGGTTTGATCAGAATGTTAGAAGAAAAATTTAATAGACCACTGCATTGGCTTATTTGCCAGCTCCAGCAAATGAGCTCCCATTGCGCCATCTCATCAACAATTTTGATGCGAAAACAACATGGGCCTCGTAGATTTGTCGGACCTATAAGCAAACAACTGGATAAATCGGAGACTATAAGTGTTGTTGAATTCGAGCCCCTTGCGATTAACTTGCCCTCTGCTGACAGAGCAAATCTGAGCATCGATCAAAATTATCTGTTTAAAATCTTTTTATTGATCTCACAAGGTAAATGTTCTGCTGAAATGGTTTGTAAGAGTCATGGAAAAATGTCTCATGCACGGTCGCTTCCAACAGCATATCGGATACTTCCATTATATGTTTCGACTTCCGACCATTCTGACACGCTGAAATCCATTGTCTTTTTCATCATGAAGGTGTATGCATCATGCTGGTTTGAATTAAAAGCTAACTCTTCTTCGCAAGATGGAACACTCAACCTCTTCAAGACAGTGTAATTACTGAAAGGGATTAACAAACAGATTAAAGATATAGTTGCCCCACTGATTCAAAGGAATGCTTATTTTACACATGCAGAAAACATTCTTCTCTGTATGCTGCAAGATGAAAGAAATCATATCTGGGAACTCTGATGGAGAAGAATTCTGAAAGCACGAAAAGATTATAGAGGAAAATCAATACGCACTTTCAAGATCCCAGACATAAACTTTGAAGCTGACGACTACATCCACCTAATTAATGGGCAAAAGACCCTTGTGACCGAACTTCCGCTGGCTAAGACGCTCTATGTTGATCAACTTGAAGAATTTATCCGTCAACAACCGAAATTGGATATGCCAAAGTTTCCTTGTCACACCAAAGCGGTTTAGAGATGCATCCAACCTGTCACAGAAGCTTCACTAGCAGTTTGTGGAGAAGACAAACGGGACGGCTATATAAGGAGTAGAATTGGGTTCAGGAGAAAAATACCCCCATTTAATACCAAGAAGGACTTCGTAATGAAGGGTAATAACACTACAAAAATCTAACTGCATTGAATAAATGGATATTTAATAATAGTGAAAATTTAAATATTCGATGGTTAATTGTGAAATTTTTTCTATTTCAGAGTGATGATAGAAAAATCTATAGGTTGCATGGAAACAAACGGAAGAAATAGTTATGGAGTAGTTAATTTATTATTTTATTCAATAAAATGTAAGTACAAGTATTCATTGTAAAGTTTTATGGAAATATATTTTTTTAAAGTTTTATAGAAATAATATATCCTGCATAGGACATAAATGTTCATATAACAAATTTAAGTTTGAAAACAAATAGATAGAATTTTCCGAGATTTTTACTTTTTTATCAAATTTTAATTGCATTGAGGAACTTGAAAATATTACTTTCAAAGTCTAAAATTTCAACACAATAGTTTTAGATGTTGGGTCCATACAAATATCTGGGTGAGAAAATGAATTTCATAAATTTTGGCAAAACCCCCATTTTCGTTCACCCTAGTGTAACAATCCTCATAAAATATATACATGCCCAAAATATTTTCTCTTTCTGATAAAGTAAATCAGGTAAAAAGGTTAAAATTATGTACTAATTGGTTATGAGTGAAAATCTAAGTTTGGGTGTATGAGATTTAAAAAATAAATGTGATACAATCAATCCTGATCAAGAAACAGAATCCAAAGCCAATACATTATTATGTAGTTATTTCTCCGATACTGGTTTACCAATAGCCAAAGTACCAGAGGGAGAGTCTAAGAAACAAATGTATGCTAGAGCTCTATTTGACCAAACTTCTGAAAACATTCATTAAGAAAAAATTATCAAAACTATTGCATCTAACATTTTGGCCTCAATCAACAGGACCTAATAAAGGTAAACAACAAGGTATTGTGGGATGCAATAACTAATGACGGGCCATAAATATTAAGTCTCTGGAAATCGACGAAGTCCCTGATGTTTTTTATATGCCTGGGTTGAGCAAATCTAATTTACTGATTAGAGAGTTAAAAGTGAAATTGGCCTACCCGCATTCAGTTGATTCGATTCCAAATAGATTCCTTTTGATAGGTGGATATTTCTAACAGGAGTTTGTAAATGACATAGTTCATAGGAAAAATATAACTTAAAATATTATGTGGGTACTATGACTGACAGTCCCTTACCTCCCACTAATGAAACCTTTAAAATCCTAACAGGGTAGAGCTGTATTAAATGCAAGCGTAAAGGACCTTGAAGATGTCTATGACCCAAGGGCAAAATCAACCAAACATGACACAGTTCATGTGGAATTTGGATTGATTGGACTTATCCATAATACTTTGTCTATTAGAGACGAAAATGTTTACAAACCGTTTAAGGCGTCTGCGGAGATCAAGGATGGTAGATCCTTTGTGTGACTATAAGGGAAAGGAATGGAGGTTCATAAGGGTATATTGAAGTTTTTAGGTTAATAGTGTTCACATTTAGTAGGCCTAATTTTTGGTATTACACTCGAGTATGCTCTGACTCCCAAAGTTGCTCACGAAGCATCCACTAATCACGGGGTTAAAGGAAGGGACTCGAAAGGAAAGCGGCGATAAGTAAGCTTTATTCATGGCTTGGATGTACCATAATTTCAACAAGCGAAATTGTTCGAGTCCTGCGCGGATGTGTGTAAATCTTTCCACTAATGTTTAGTAGCTGATGCTGAGGCCGCAGAACTTAAGGACGAGGAACCGACTCGTGACGCTAATAATAACAAAGACAAATAAATTATACTAGCAAATGAAAACTGATTCTATCTCTACGTCTGTCTGTCTCTGTCTGGGCATATAATGTTTAAGTCCCATTATTTATAGCCTCCTTACTTCAAAGGGGGCGTGACTTACATTTTCCTAATATATTTGAATGGCAGAACTAATAATCAGAAGTATGTTCGTTTATTTATTTTTTGACATTTGGGCGGAGTCAAAAGAGGTATGTGCATTTTTAATGTAGCTAGACCCATTCTTTTCCAAATCGCGCTGCCACACCCTATCAGTATGACCGTTTATATTTTTCGTTTCACAGATCAACGACAACGAAACCGGTCAAAGAACATACCACCGTATATTCTCTCGGCTTGCCCCTGTTATCTAGCATTGAGATTTTTTCGTCTCCTAGCTGTTTCCTCTCGTGTATATTTGTGTGTGACAGCGTGGGAAACTCCAGCTATTTGCTTGCTTATCTTATGAAAACCAACGAGGCTCTGATATTTCCTTGAAACAATTCGGACTCGAATTGGGCTCTTCTATCACTTACCACATATAATATAACTCAAAATCTGGAAATTCCTCAATCTAGGAAAGCCAATGTAACAGTTGCAGCACTTAGGTCCGGAGTCATTAACGCTTCGATCCAACTTGTAGCTAGATCAATGCACGATAGTAAATGCCGATTATGCGACGGGTAGGATTATCCTGGTAACGGGCATTGTGGAGGTGGTTCAACGATATCAATGGGCACAGTGTCGAATTTTGACGATGGAATATTAATATGCAGGAGTGGAGATTTTGTGTGGTGATCGATCTTGAATGAGTGACATGAGAGGCATTTAATTCCCCAGGAGTGAATGTCCCTCTGAATATTAGGCCAGAAGTATCGAGACTTAATTAGACAAAGGGATGCCTTAATCTCAGGGTGTGACAAATTATGCAACTGACTGAAGATAGTCCTTCTGCGCACTGTAGGGAAAAACGGTCATAGCTATCTTACTCTTACTTAACACCATAGTTATCTTCTCCTGCCAAGGAAAATATTTTAATCGTGAGCGAAGTTCCCTTGTTTCTTCGTCATTAACCTGCACTACAGCTCGGAGGTAAAATGAGTCAGTTTGGACCTTTTCTGAGGATTCAGTCAGCAACTACGTTCTGATATCGCTGATTTATTCCAAAATAGTCGTCCAAAGGCGTTGCTGCCTGTCCGTTTTGCTACACAATGATGACGAAAAGGCCGATACTAGTGGCTTTTTTCTGTGAATAGGGTAAGAGGGCGACCCTACATCATGTGCTTGAAGTGAACCACAGCAAGATAATGCGCTATGAGCTCTCTGGCGTAATTAGAGTAAGCTTGCTGTATCCGGCTTAGCTTACTCGAGAAGGATGCCACTGGTCGCAGCGATCCATTTATCATCTGGCAAAGGGCAACACCTGCTGCGTATTGGGATTTCTCCATCACAGCTGGTATGGCGGATCATCGGGCAGTGGGGGACAGAGCTTGACGGAGTTGATCAAAGCCGATTTAGTACTATCGAATGTGACTCGTGCATCATCGTTCCATTCAAGCTCACGAGCCTTGGGTTGTAGGTGTGCAAGCTTGGTCAGTGGAGCTGTAATTGCGCGCTAAATTGGGAATCATCCTTAGGTAGTATCCCAACATGACCAAGTATCATCTTAGTTCCTTGTAATCTTTAGGTAACGGCATGTCCCCAATTTCTTTTATTTTCTTGGCCGGCGGGAAAATTCCCGCCGCCGAAATGTGGTGCCCTAGAGAATTAATTTCCTCTTTCGCTGGTTTGCATTTCTCCAGTGATATCCGTAAGCTGTTCTCGACCTGGATTCTGAAAACTTGCTCTTAATGAACCAAATGGTCGTCCAGATTGTCCGAAAATATCAAGATGTCTATATATATATAAACAAACCGTAATCCCCGAAACAGGTCATCCATGTGTCGTTGGAATTTGCAGATTATATTCCGGATGCAAAAGGGTAGCTTCACGTATCCTCATAAACCAAACAGCGCTACCATCGTAGTCTTCTCTATGACCACAACGTTAATGGAGATTTGATAGTAAACTCGAATCAGATCCAAACTTGAGAAAATTGTTCTGCTATGGAGGTGGTTTGTCACACTTTGTATTTTAGGGGTTTGTAATCGCAATAAGCATGCGGTTGTCGCGGACCACCCTCTACTCACGGTGACTTCTTCTTGACCGTGTGAATCGGTGAAGCCCATGGTGATTTCGACGGGCACACGATCCCTTCATTCAATACTGTTTCGAACGTCGCTTTGGCAACTTTTAACTTTTTCATGGAAACAGGACTTGGTCGCGCGAATGTCAGTGGTGCACTGCCGGTCTCAATTGTGGGTATCACGGAGTTAGGCTATGGTGAGTAGGAATTAGTTGGTGCTGGGCTGTGCGGAGCTTCATACATTTCTAACACGGCCTTGCAACTGGGCGGTTAGTGTTCAAAGTCCTCAATAATTAGTGCTACAGCAATCTCCTGGGATTGTTTCACTTCTGATTTGCGTTTTTTATGGTAGTCGACATAAATGCCGTACACAAAATCCACTAAGAGATTAAAGTGTCGAAAGTCAATTTCTAATAACGGCGATGTTGTATCCACGACTACAAACGACCCCCTAAATGACAGGCGAAGAGTCCCTTTGGGGGGGGGGGGCATTAGCCGTCGTATTGTTCACACTATATTTGCGTAATTCTCCCGTTTCCACCAATTTAGCGGGATTATCGACAGACTCGCACCCGTATCAGTTAGGAACTCGCACTTTAATTCATTCACTTATGCGGCGATGTGAAAAAGAGACAGCATACAAGCTATCAAACTTGCAATGAAATGCTATGCTATTTTTCCGATGGGGTTGGCGAAGATGGCCTGGGTGGGGCATTGATCGCACAGTTCCCGTATATTTACCATTATTTACATGCTTATCACCTCTTACATTTAAATCAAGAATACACATATCGGGCAGAGAAGTGGCACTATATATTCTATGGAATCACTGCCATTTTAACATTGAGACACTGTGCCATTCTGGGTTCGCGATTATTGGCGCGATGTTAATTAATAATTCATACCATACCTAAGTGGATTTCAGCATTACCCATTTGCATGTATTGCAGATATTTAGAAGGCGAATTTCAAATAAATTTAAAGACAATGTAAGAGAAAGTTTCTGGACCGTTATCCGTTGATAGCCTTTAAATATGGAGTAATTTCCTTTGGTTATTCTAGTAGCTAATTTATGATGAAGGATTCCGTAAAATAGCTAATGCAGAATAAAGGCTAGTAAAGAAACTGTTGTTTTTCAAAGTTTTTTATGTGGATAAACTAGAATGTACCTTTTCTTCTAATGATAGCAAAGTGTAGGTAATCAAGAAATTAATGGCTAAATGCCTTATGTCCATTAATCCTTCAAACGTACGTATGCTATCCAAGATATGCCGACTTTAGCCAAGGGACGAGTTTCAGTTGTAGCGCCATTCATTACTATCAAGATAAACTATACTGGTTCCATCACAATTATAAAATGTGAAAAGAAAGACCACACGTGCCAACACGAGATCTATTCACTATGACATGGTTTGTCATGGAGGATTAGAAGCTTTCCTAAGCGCATTCAGGAGTCTCGTAGAATTCTTTCTAATAAAAACCCTACTAACCTGACACCACTTTTATATATGTCGTAGAATTCCCCCCCTTTTTGTTCTATTCTAAGAGTGCTAAGAGTGTCTAATATATATTGATATCTGAATATCTTAAAGAACAGAGCCGTCCCGAAACACGTAAGGATATATAAGAGAAACCACACTAATTCCCCAAAATAAACTTATATTTTAACTTTAACCATTGAATACACAACATCTAAACATTAATTACAGCAATACTCTGAATATTATTATAAACAAGAATTAATTAAATTAGTTTACCCACAAAAATTGGTTATTTTCTCTACACAACAATAATATAAGAATTAGGCTCACGGACTCATGTGGAGTTTAAAGGCCTCAGAAATGTCATTGACCCACGACGCGTGCCTTCCGTCCAGATGTTGATGGGCGGAATCACACGGTCGTTTTGGCGAGGGTAGCAGCTGGGGGTCCACACGGCATTCCGTGAGGGGAGGGGGGTTCTTTAAGGATGAGAACAATTACGGTGCTTTATGCAACACCTAGGCAGTCGTGGTCTCTCTGGCGAGAGTGAGTCGAACTTGGTTCTTAAATCAAATTAACTTGGAGTGCGGTGTGACCACCAAGTAACGAGCTCGAGGGGGAGCTTTCCTCCTTCGTTGCTTATTTCCTCATGGAGTAGGACTAAACTCGGGGAGGGTCTTCTTCAAGGGCGAGGATAACGGAGTGGGATTTCTCTGGCGAGAATAAATTAGTTAACGTTCGGTTTGGTAACCCGGAACTTGCTCGAGGATGAGCTTCTTCTTAGTTCCAGTCTTCCTCAAGGGCGAGTATAACGGAGGGGGATTTCTCTGACGAGAATAGGTTGAACTTGGTTCCTCACCAAGTTAACCTAAGAGTTCAGTGTGGCCACCGAATAACGGGCTTAAGGGGGGAGCCTTTTTCTTCTTCTTTTCTTAATTCCGCAAGGACGAGGAATACCCCTGGTGTTTAAGGTGCACCAGGATATGAGGTGTCTCTCTGGCGAGAGTAAGTTGAACTTACCAAAGTAAACTTATCGTTTGGTTTGATAACCAGGGACTTAGCTCGAGGATGAACTTTTTCTTAGCCCCTTAAGGTAGGTAGCCCTGCCTCTCTTGCAGGGTACTTCTTGGTCTGGCGAGCCAAGTACACTACCTCTCTAGTCTCGGTAGTTCGGTTTGATCCAAAGACTTCATCACCTAGAGACTGACGTATACTACCTCGCTTTTCATCAGAGTTCCTCATTTATACTTCGTCACCCCACTGGGGGAGTGGTAAGGGGGGAAGGGCTTGAGGACGGCACCAGGAGAGTTCTTTTTCCAAACTGTTTTTCCCCACGAAGTCAAACATCGGCTTTTGGTTAGCCTTCGAGATTGGGAGAAACACGTCTCCAATTTCTTATTTGACGTGAAACTGGATCTCACTCTCCTGGGGGAGATCTTACATTTTGACCTTTAGGGTCTTTCATGGCGCCGAATTGTGCTACGCTGCGGTTACGCTTTTGACTCGCCGATGCCTGGGCCGGAGGTCGTTGCGGTAACCGCCTTGTGACTCCACCAAGAGTGAACGAGGTGGGGGAGGGGGGGAGTGACGATTCACAGAGAGGTTTTCCCTTCCATACACTACATATTTACATAACACTGCTACATTCCGAGCAGTGTCAACATATCTAAATAATTTGAATATAACTTGCGAATTCACAGGAGTAAAATGGATTTTCTACCTATTTATGGCTCTTTGGTACACGCAATTTGACGAGCGCTTAATAACTCTTACAAAATAGACGTTACCATCATTCATAAGGAACAAAGTAGTTGCAAGGATGAACTTTTAACCATAATTCCCGAGATTGAGAACTGGCTGAAATATTGCCCTTGAATTACGTATTAGAATAGATCTGAAAGCTCTGAGGGAAAAATACACTGATCAATCGAATGAATGCCTGTCTCTCCATGTCCGCGCCGTGGTCCCGAGTAAGAAGGACACTTTTCATCTACGGTGTAAGATAGGGCCAATAGGGGAGCTCCATCAAGGACGCGCTGGGGAACCTAGTTCTGCCACCCTAAAGTCGAAGACGAGGCACATTACACTTGGTAACAAATTTTCACAAATTTTCTCGTATTTCTTTTAGTGTTTTTTTTACTAAATTTTGCGCTGATTCTAAATGTGTCCTTACCTTTTCTCTAACTTTGAGCGTTTGAAAGATATAAAAAATTATGCTAATATAAAGAAATGTATGGGGTACGGGTAAATCACATTTAAATTTGTCGTTAATTTATTTATTTTCTTTATTAGGTTTATACATATGATATATATTGATTTTTTTTATTATAGCTACAAGAGGATGCATAAATTCTTCAGATTCGTTCTGTTTTGTGTGTGGTTTTTGTGTTAGACCTAAATATGTATCACATTTTATTGTGAAAGGTATAAAGTACTGGATTGCCTATAGACTGTACTTTGGAATGGGTATGGATGACCAAGAAAAACCATAGGCCCGTCATTATATGTGGAATAGGGTGATGACTTTTTTACAACCTCATATCCATGTGTCATAATTTTATGAGCTTTAATTAAATATGATATAAAAGCTTACTTTCAAGGTGATTTGATAAAAAAAACTCGCGCACAGAATGATTTAAAAATTTTTATTTGTCAGCTCTTTTGTCCAGTTTTTGAAGTCACTGGCAGCATATACAAGATTGAACACAAGCTTATGAATCACATATATATAACATTATATAGGGTCATCAAACACACAAGGAAGTAAATTAGTTACAATAATGTTATTGGACAGGATGAATCTCAGTGATAGGTTGTCCTTGTTGCGGCAGGACCCGTGCAAGTCTTGCATAACTTTGACCGCACGCTCAGCGCACTGGTTGCTTCGAGCAAAATATGATTAGAGATTCATCTGTTTTCCAGTGGGTTTTCAAGCATTTGAAACCTTTAGGGATTCATTCAGAGCTGCAGATAGTTCATAAAAATATTCAGCGCGGAACAAGTGGGTGCTGAACCAATGGTCAGCCCATGAGTAAGAAATGAATGAACAGATTTTACGTAGCCTGCTCCGGGTGTCAGACATCAGAATGAACGCAAGAAGGGCTAAAATGGCACGAGAGTTCCAACGTGCATTGCTGATGTTTGGGATCTTTTGAAACTTTAAAAAGGGGACCTCATTGCACTCAGTGAAGTGAAGGAAGACACACATGAGGTGATAGAGAGATTTCATGTCGTCTCTCTAGCCGCTTCTTTCCTTAATCTCAGTTTTACCGTTGCTGAAGGCTGTTTACAGTTTATTATAATTGCTCATCAAATCCTGGACAAAGAAGTACTCTATGTTTGGTGATTTAGTTGACCCATGGAGCTCATCGTTCATGACAACGCGAAGAATACGATCCAGGACATGGTGCTGGCAACTGATGAACTTGGGTTTGGGGTGACCTTTATCTTCGAACATTTGCTGCAGTCAAACAACAACGTCTGTCCTTTTGTCGGTATTCACGCTTGTTGGGTCGGCGACAAGCATAACAATTGGTCCCCACAGGTTGAACTCCTCTAATACATCCTGGAGCCCTTTTTCAATTGTTACAGCTTTCTGATCTTCAATTTGAGCGCAGCCAACTTTATTTCTTTCGCTTCATTCTTGAGGACCACGACCTGATATCCAAAGTCCTCAATGCGTTTGCCGTCAAAGTGTAAGCTCCACTTTTTGAGATGAGGCGTGCTCACCAAGTGCTTCTTCACCTGAGCAGCTCTCATATAGATAGCCTTGTGGATTGCTGATTGACATGGGGTTAATACATCTATGCCCTCAACAGAGAGCTGGAGACATACCTTTGCTGCTCTGTGGGACGACAACTTTGAGCTAGTAGCAAGGAGTCTTGCTAAGCTTGTTGAGTTATGCTTCCTTTGCCTCGTTGATGCTGCATTCTCATCCTCCCAAGAACTGTCTTCGCTGTTATTGGATGAGTTCGTGCTAGTTTCGGAACAATCAGGTGGTGCAGAGCTATAAAGTGGGGACACAGTCGCTTCCATTGACTCCTTTCACTTGGATGGGTGGATGGTCTTGGAACTAGCGGGTTTACCCTTGGAATAACCAACCTGGCCTTTAGGCAAAATTTGCTGTTTATAGAGGTTCTCATCTTCTTTGCACAACCAGTTGCCTTTCACCTTTGTCACGTCAAACAGTTTATTTAGAGGATTAAAGTTTTGTTTCTTTCTGCAGTACTCATAGTCTTTCAGAAGCTTTTCTAGTTTTGCACAAATGGCTTCATCAGATACATGTGGAAAGTTCAATGTTTTGCTCACTAGGGCTTTTAGCTCCAAAACAATTAGGCCGATCCTCTCCCTCTATTCTTTGTCGGTGGATTTAAGAAAGTTGAAGCGTCCAACGACGTGGATTTTCATGGGTATGCGACTCCGTTCACTTAAGGGTGCTTCATAAACTGCCACGTTACCTCTTCTTGATGGTGCTTGAAACTGGACAAGTTATTTGTCCAGGTTTTCTTGTTTTTCTTCGTGTTAAAAAAGCTCTTCTTGAACGACATGTTTTGTACTCAGCAACTGAAATAGAAAATTAACCTAAATATTAAATAGGTAACAAATTAAAGAAACTGTTATTGAGCTTTTATATATTTTATTAAAAAAAAGCAAATTACAATTATAAAAAATAAGAGAGAAAGCAGACACTAATAAAATATTATATGCTATTATATTATATAATTAGTCAGAGAGTTAAATGTAGCTTATCAAATAATACCAGGATCTCTTTACAATAAACGCTGGAGAATACACAACAATTATAATAAGGCAATAATAATATCAACGCCCTTAAAACTGAACTAGTAACTACCCGCTTTAAATATCTCGCTTATATACCGCACGCGAAATGGCTTAAGAAAATTCTGGAACTCTACAGAAATCGCCCAAGCGATGACGTGATGATTTTCTGGAAAATTCTATACAATTCTATGGTACATAAATTATTGCAAAAGTCTGTTTGAAGACTTATATATTTAATATAAATATTTTTAACACATATAAAATGCTAAAATGGCCTATATTACATTTCAAAGTGGTTTGTGCGTGACCTTTTTAAATATTTCAATGGAATAAAAATAATTTTTGTCATTAATAGGCAAAAGTTCATTCGTTCGTGCTGCAGGAAATAATTTTTGAAAAAAAAAGTCAAAAAAGTCATCACCCTAATGTGGAAGTTGTCGATCAAATTTAGATACTCGGTTGAGGGCACCGAGTTTTCCTGGCGTCCTCCTCCTTCTGGGCCTGAAGGCACCGAGGGAAAAGAGTTCTGGAGAGGGGGAGAGAGGGAGGGGAAGAAGAAAGAAATAATGATAGAACAGACTGAAATATAATCGAATGCTTGAAAATTGATCAAGTTAGCCTGTGGACCGGCTTAACATGGGACCTGGACAACGGTGTTTTTATGTTTTCCTAGCTTTTAATTGTTACCATTTGCTGTACATGTCTCTAGTGTTAGTGTTTGGCCCATCTTTGGATAGCGATAAAGGAGGAAGATAATGGAAGTTGAAGGAAGTTGGAGGTTTGCAGAGAGGTGCAAGTTGCGTGGAGATCATGCTAATCTCTGTACTATAAACTAATTTTAGAGTTAAGTTCGAAATAGGTTAGAGTGCAATTGTGTCTGTTTGTTTATTTCTGTGGTTGTTTTGTTATTATGTTATGTATGTATGAGATAGGCGTTCAAACCGTTGTTAGCGTCATTTGTTTTCCTGCTACACATGTTAATAACTCGAGTTTCTATGATTTTTGGAGCATAATTCTCGTATCTGTATCTGTTATGTGGGTTCATGTTCCTTGGTTATTTATTTGTTTATTTCTCTCTTCTTTACTCATGTTGTTTTTCCTTTTCCGCTCATTTACACTTTTTTCTTAGTTTTATCATTCCTTGTGGGTATCAAGTCCAATCCGGTGAGTTTGTCTTTTTTCAAGAAATTTTGTCACAATTGGGTTTCCTTATTTGATTTACACGTAAATCTCCTCCTGTTCCCTTTGGTCCGCTTTGTTTTTACCACTAGAAAACAGCATTTGTTGTCTCCATCCTGCCCCTCGTGCTATTTGAATATTTAGTTCCTCACCTATTCTTCTTGTGTTTATTCTATGATTTCACTGGTCAACACACATTTTACATCAGAGACCTAACTATACGTTTCTAAAGGCATTTTCCATGTTGTATCCGAATATGCCTTCGTATTTGCTCTAGCACGTCCCGTTTGTAAGATATGCAGAAAATTCAAAATGGCCGCCTGCGAATATATAATGTAGTATATTACTGCTATTGCTCTATTGCATGAATCATTATTGTACTGCAAAGATGAGCAAACTAGATGCTTCGTGAGTTCTTGAATGTTAAAGGAGTATAGAGAAGAATTCATTTACATTTGTAACCCGCAGGCATATTTCGTGGAATTATTTATAATTCGGTTTTATGCTTTCAGGTTCCTCATGTGATACGCATATTCTAAGCTGTTCCTTCTGCGTTGATCATAAGAGGGTTCCAAATATTTGCACAAAGCTGTAACAATGCTTCGAGTGTGCAAAAATCCTCCAGAAAAATTCTGCTATGTATTTGGGCATTTTACAACAAAATCTCAGCAGCGTACTATCACAAATGATATTAAGAAAATGTACAAACTCTACTTCGGTTGCCCTCTGGGTGACCAAGATAAAGCATGGCACCACACCAAATTTGTACTTCCTGCTCTAAATGATTACGTGACTGGATTAACAAAAAAAGCTTCAATGCTCTTCACTGTTCCTATGATATAGATCGAAGATTGCTATTTCTTCAGTGGGACCACAAAAGGGTTTGCTGCAAAGAACAAGCACCAAGTTGTTTATCTAACCATGGATTCGGCGTGCAGGCCAATTTCACATGATGTATCTTTGCCAATTCCAGGTACACCTAATGATGGCCTCGTACCTGATGATATCAGTAATGATAGCAGTATTTAAGGTCTATGCACATTAGATGGAGATGTTGAATATGAGGATTCTAACTCTGAGCTAAAATTATTTACTCAGGAAGATTTGAATGATCTTATGAGAGATCTGTCACTGTCAAAAGAGAAAGCAGAACCTCTAGAATCTTGACTAGAGTAAAAATGCCTACTCGAGAGAAATATGCATGTGAGTTACTTTAGAAAGCGTAATCATGATTTAAGTTCATTTCTCATAATTTCTGGACCTCTCTGCTAATGCAATGATATAAATTGATTGTTCGAAGCCTTGTCACAAGCATATGAGGTGTCCGACTGTCGTCACTTTATTAATGCTTCTAAGATAAGTCTGAAAGCTGTGCTCTTGCACAATGACAATGTAAAGCTTTCCATTCCTATTGGTCATTCTTTCCAAATTAAGGAGACATATGAAAATATGGATATTTTTATTAAGGCCATAAACTACCAAGCCCATCACTGGTACATATGTGGTGATCTAAAGTCATAGGCATGCTAATCGGTATGCAAGGAGGATTCACGAAGTACTGATGCTTTCTCTTCCTGTGGGATAGCCGTGCCACTGCAAATCATTATGACAAGCGTGACTGGCCACTTTGATCTACATATGAGCCTGGAATAAGCAGTGTTCAGTCTGTCCCCCTGGTAGAGGATAAAAAAATATATCAGCCACCTCTACATTTGAAACTAGGACTATGGCTAAGGACAATTCTCAAGGATTCCAATATCTGTAAAAAAATTCCACAACCCAGTGCGGCAAAAACTAAAAGAAAGCATATTTGTGGGACCACAAATCGGAGGTTTTACTAGACCATGACTTCGAGAAAACCCTCACTCCTCTTGAACTAAATTCATGGATAGCCTTCAAGTGGATATGTGCAAAATTTCTTGGCATCAACAAGTCACCTGCATACATAGATGGCGTGGAAAATCTTCTTCAATCTTATAAATAAATGGGATGCCGTATGTCACTTTAAATCCATATCCTGCATTCACACCTAGACTTTTTGCCAGAAAGTCTTCGAGCCGTAAGTGACGAGCAAGGTGAAAGTTTCCACCAGGATATCAAGACCATTGAAACTCACTATTAAGGATTTTAGAATAAAAGCATGATGGGAGATCATTGTTGGATGTTGTATCATGATAATCCTAAAAAAAATTTAAACGAAAATCCCATGCACAACGTTTATGTATTCGAGTTTTGACTTATTAGCCCTTCAATCATTGTTCACCATTCTTATACTTGCAATATAAGTACCATTAACTTTCTGATGCTTGTGGAATGAACAAATCATGGCTATTTATCTTCACCATATATTTACGCCTAAAGAGAATGAGAAATTTTAGTTTTTATAAGTTAAATGCATCATCACCAGTTTCTGCAAAGAAATCAGAGTAAAACGATACATTCTATCAGCGACGGCGGTCATATTGCATTTTCGAATATCTCAAAAAGCTGATGAGCTAAAGAAAAATTAAGTCAGATTTGAAATCAGCGATTAGAATGCCATAAGAAAAGTTTCCTCAATTCTCTGATGATTAAAAATAGTTCAAATTTGTTGGCTCTTTTTTCAATTATTTTGTTTAATGGTTTTATTTTCGTCTCGATGTTTAAGTTTCTTTGTTTTTTCCTCTCTAATCGTTACGTGTTCATAATTATGTATACTGCCTTATTTCGTATACGTTGCATTCTTATTAGATTGCTTCTTGAAACCGTATACAAGGAACTTGTTGGATATATCAAAGTAGGCTGTATCATGGCCTGGTAGATCTTTTTCTTGTTTTTCAAGTTTAGATTTCTTAATCTGTAGAGTGAGGTTAGCATGCCTCGTTCTTTGTTTATTCTTTCGGTCGCGTGTTTCTTGTAACCATTTTCAGGAATAGGTAGGCCTAAAATCTTGCCCTTGACCTTATACCTGTATCGCTCTCCATCTACGTAAACGTCAGATAGTTTTCTGCGATACATAGGTATAATTTTAAATTTATCTTTATTCGTATCAATTTTTCATTTGCGTCAATGCTCATTTAGATTTTCTATTTCTCCTGCCATTACTCTGGCCTGCATCATTGAGTGAAATCATCTGCGTATTTTATGCTCACACATATCTCGTTGCTAAGTGGGGAATGTCCAAGGTATACACTGAGTATAGATTAGGACTTAAACACCCTCCCTGAGCGAGGACCGCAGTAGGCTTAAATCATTCACCTTGGTAAATCCCCGTGTCTACGTATGCATATCTTTCCATGACGTAGTTGCATAAGTTTCCTTCCAAATATTTGTTCATTTTCAGATTTAGAATTTTATGTTGTATGCCTCTTTTCCATACTGTATCGTATGCCTTTGCTACGACGTGGCATAAAATGTCCATACTGCCTTTCTCTCCTCTCTCTTTGCTTATTTTTTCTGTAATCACGTTGAGGGCTATCTCCATATTCCTGTTCTTTCTGAAGCCGAATTGTTTATTTTTAAAGAAGATCGTTTTCTGTTCTACCTCCGAAGGTGATTTTCCCGGCTACGATATGAATATCATTTTGACTCTATTTAACTCATCGGTAAGGTATCCGTGTTTATAAAGGCGTATATTATCTGGTGCTTCTATATAGTTTTTTATAGTAAGGCCCGATTTTTCAGGGGCCTTTGGTATAAAATTTGAGATGGTATTCTTTAATTCCTCGATTGTGATTTTGGCGTTAAATCCATCGTTCGCATACCCTTCCTCTTCTAAGTAGTGATATGGGATAGTGCCCCCCCCCCTGAATCTGTTGATTTAGTTCGTCAATTATTTGGTTTTCGAATTCTAAATCGCAGATTTTGTTTTCCTCTTTGCCGATGTTGAACACTCCTTTCCAGTGTGTCCTGAACAATTTTTTAATCTTGTGTTCATCGATTAATTTTTCGTTTCTGTCCTTAATCTTTGCTTTCTCCTCACCTTTAGTATTTCCCATTCTTTTTACCTTTCTCAAATTCTCGGAACAATAGCTCTTTTTCAATATTTTGAATGGCTATGTCCCATTATTCTCTCTGTTTGTCCGTTATTGCGCTTAGTAGTTCCCTCTTCTTCGTTCTCAGATTACGGTATTTTTCCCTTGACGTTCCGTTTATTATTACGAGGGGCGGTAGGGCAAAACAGAGGAAGGGGGATGGCTGTTTGTGGGGGTGTTTGGAGAAGTTATGACAAGTCAGGACCTGCTACCGCACGCTCCTGCATCGTCTATTTAAGAAGCAGAAGCTGATCACATATTGTCAGTCACAGATTTTTCAACAATGGAGAAGGTTTAGCACCGCGCAGTGATCAAATATTTGACCAAGGAAGACAAGAATGCAAAAGAGTTTCATAAACGCATGGTTTCAGTGTACAACGACACCGCCCCTTCCTATGCAACCATGTCTCGCTGGAATAGAGAGTTCCGTCATGGTCGTGAGTCCCTTGAAAATGACCCCACTCCAGCATGCCAATCAGACGTGACCAACGAGGAAAATGTGGCCCGTGTGGCGAGGATAATCCTCGGAAATCGACGGGTGAAGGTCAAAGAAATCGAGCGAGAACTTGGACTATCACATGGAAGTGTTATCAACATCATCCACGACAATTTGGCCATGACCAAGGTCTCTGCCCGTTGGACCCCTAGAAACCTCACGCCCCATGATCGACTTCAACGTCTTCAAAGTTCGGAGGAGCTGCTGCTCCTGTACAACCAAGACCTGGCGGGATTCGGGTCACATATAGTGACAGGTGATGTAACGTGGGTCCATCACTGAAATCACCAGACCAAGCTCGAAAGCATGGCCTGGAAGCACAGGGGCTCCCCAACCCCCATGAGTTCTGGACCCAACCCTAAGCCGGGAAGATCATGGCCACCATCTTCTGGGATTCTTGGGGAGTGTTGATGGTGGACTATGCGCCTCGTGGAATGACCATCACAGGCCAATATTACGTAGAGGAACTGGCAGGGTTGAAGAAGTGCATTCATCAGAAGCGGCGTGGCAAGTTGACACTCGAGATCCTGCTCCTTCACGCCAATGCCCCTGTCCACAAGGCCAGAGTTGCACAAGCTGCCCTGTGCGAGTGCGGATTCGAGGAGCTCAACCATCCCCCCTGCAGTCCAGATCTGGCCCCTAACGGCTACTTTTTATTCCGCCAGCTCAAGGCTGCACTGCGTGGACGCCGGTTTGGAGACGATGAAGATGTCCAGCTTGCCGCCCAGGAACGGATTGAACAGCAGTCGGTAGATTTCTGGTTGTCGGGAATTCGAAGCCTCAAGGACAAGTGGCGCAAGTGCATTGAATTCGAGCGTAGTTATATCGAAAAATAATAAAACACTTTTCCTCATATCTCGTTTCCTTATATCCGAATTGCCAAACTTATTGACCGCTCCTCGTATGTCGTCGTTTATGGCTTTTATTTCGGCCTTCTTAGTTTTTAATTCTTCTTTCCATATAAAGTATTTCTGGGTATTGCAAACTCATCCCCTTTTTGTATTCGCGTCCTTACTTTTTTCGAGGCGCCGTCAATTTCTATTAAAGTAGTTTTATTTAGTCTGTTTGGTGCGTAGTCATTCAATTCTTGTTTGTATTTTTCACAGTCTGCTCTATGGTATGCCTTTCATTTTTTCGAGGGTATTCGTATTGCTTGCTGATTCACATTCCGGAGTGTTGCTGTATGGTCGCTGCAGATAACATCTACAGGTTCCATCTGGTAGTTAAAAGAAATGTTACTTTTTGTTAGGCAGATGTCTGGAGTTGTTGCTGTTCTGTCTTTAATTAGGTTGGGTACTCTGGTCCTAATTTTCTTATTATCCCTCTGTCTAGTAGAGCTTGTAGCTCTTTTCTTGTTTAGTTTCTGTTCCTTTTCTTATGTACGTGCATCTTACGTTCAGGTTTCCCGAAAAGTTAAAACTCTATTGTTAAATATTCTCACAAAGTTATTCATTGGGAGTCCAGGTCGTCGTGGTGGTTGGTATCCCATAGTGATTATTATATTGGTTAATTCCAATTTGACCTCAATTGCGAGGTAAGATTCGGTTAGTCCTTGTTTGGTTTTGTACTCTATTCCTTTCTTTATTGCTATTGCTGCTCCGTCGTGTTGTTCGTTTATATGATTAGAAGCTATTACGTCATAGTTACATATTTTCAATTTGTACGTCTCGAGGTTAATTTCGTGATCTATTTTTCTGAATTTATTTCCGTATGTGTTTTCTCTATCTTTCCATCCGTTCGTATTTGTCTGTAGAATTCACAATTTTCTGTTCTCCATTTTGTCTTTTGGCTATTAAGTGGTTCTTCTTTTATGGGAGAGTTGAATTTTCATGATTATTTACGTCTATCTTTTTCGTGTGGTTCTGCTTTTTCTTTCTGTTCTCGCCGAGATTTGGCTCTTTTCCATCTCGCATTTCTCAGTTGCTGTTTCCGGTGTTCTGTCGCGCGGTGTGACATCCTTGGTCGATTTCATTTTTGCCTTTTGTTTTTACGCTTACTTTCTTTTGTGCTTTTTTATTTTTCTCGTCAGTGCTTCTTTTTGATTCTGCTTCTTCGTTCTCTGTGTCCTCTTATTCTTCTGATTCGCTATCATTTCTTTTAACTTCTTCAATGAATATCTTTTTCGTGTCCTCAGAGTTCTTAATGTTGATTTCAGCCCGTTGTGGCATGGTGCAGGATAATATTTATTGATTCAATATCGGTAATTTCTTAACGTAGTATCGATGGAATCCGGTCCTGAAAAGTAACATTATATATAAATCTTATTGCTTTATTTCGGTCCCCTTAAGCTTTTCTCATCAGTGTCTTGCTTGAAACATGCAGGTGAATAGTGATTATAACAATAGTGGTTTCAACAGAACAATATATATTTTCTTGTTGTTCTGTGGTCAAAGCAGCCTGACACGGAACAGCGATTCTAACGTCCTCTTGGCCACACCAATTTTTGTTCTGAAGTGTGGAGCATATCCTTTTAATGTCAATTTGAGACCAAGTACTAGGCCATCTCAAGAGTATGCGTAGTGTTCATTTTGCACCAGAATTTTGGCTCATTTTCGTCGTCCTATTAGGATCATTTTAAATTTTGGGATATTTGCTTTGATCTTGTTTTGTTTCTCGTATCTATTGAGATTCTAAATTTCTTCTCTCGTCTTGTTGGCCACATCTCTGGTTTGGCGATAGTACCTGGTTTCAATCTGTGTTATGTCGTCTGCCAGGTGAAAATATTGCGCTGATTCGCGATTAGGATGAGGCAGGTTACCAGTGCATATTGCCTATAAGTTAGGACTAAGGCATCCCCCTTTTGGCACCACTCTGTCAAGATCGAAGAGATACCGTTCAATATAATTTATTTTTTATGATTGCCTGACGGTCTTCTAAGTAATCGTAGAGTATAAGTACTATATTTTGCTGCATTCCGAGATCTCTGATTTTCATTTCTAAGGGCCGTTGCTATAACTTATCTAAGGCTGAGGACACATTGCGAAGCACCATAATGTTTTTTTATTTATACATATTCAATACATAATTATCTGATATATTATTAACGTTAATATAACAATTAAAATAAACACATATTAATTATATCTTAACTAGTATAAATAATGTTCAGTATAAAATACTGGGCAACACATTAATATTATTCTTATATTTGATCACATATCTATGTGACTATATGTATTTAAATAGTTTCCCTTCTTTAAACAATTATCTGTACACCAACCCTAGAAAAACATATCATTAGATTGGTTTAAAAAATCGATACCAACATATCTTCTCAACAATTACTGCGCTCCAATCTCTCTGTGTGTGAATTCTTCTAATGGACTAGAAATACATTAATTACTGTTAAAACTAAAAAAAGCGACAGATAAATAGTAAGATTGGAAAAAAACTATTTTATTGTAAATTTAAATCTAAAACTTCCTCATGAATATATTTATAATAAATCCATGTCATTTAAATGATATTAATTATTGTGACTCCTTTTTTTCACCATAAGATACCTTACTTTATTTTTTAATGTAAATATACTTACTGAATTCAAAGTTGTCAGAGAGTCTGAGTTTCTTTTTCTTATTTATTTTATTGCTGAGGCTTTACCATTGTCCATCGAACTTTCGCGTGGGAAAACAGATATTCCTAATTAAGAAAGAACATATTTGATTGTAGTGTATTTTGTGTATACCCCACAGAAGTATTAATGTAAAAATCAGCTGTAGTCAATTGAACTAATTTTTAACCGATTTCATTCTAAAAGTTGATGCACACAAGAAAGCTGCACCGAAAAACCAAACTAAATGTCTACCATGTAATCGTAATACCAAGATTGTTTTATACTTATGAAACCTGGACCACCTACAGTGGCCATTTCAAAGATCTGGAAAGGTTCCACAAGCGAATGCTCCGTTCCATCTTGGGAGAATTATCGCACTAATTCCAGCATTTTCCTTCAGGCTCAGGCAACAAGCATTGAATTGATGATCATCAAAGCCCAGATGAGATGGGTCGGTCACCTGCGCAGGATGTCAGACCAAATACTTCCAAAGCAGCTATTATACTCACAGCTAAGGGAAGGCCAACGAAGAGCAGGACGATATAGTAACCGCTACAATGACACAATTAAAACGCATATAATGGAAATGGAAATCAATTATAACACTTAGGAAGATCTGGCAGACAAACGCAATCAATGGATAGCAGCAGTCAGGAAAGAAGTGCAAGCCTTTGAAGGAAATCGATATTGTCATCTGGAAAAGAAGAGGGAGAGGAGAAAAACTCGCCAACAAAACCCTCAGCCAAGCGTTTTTCTTTGTCCAAACTGCCCCGGAAGCTACCCCTTGACACTCGGACTAATTAGCCACTCGAGGAAACACCAGAACTGACAAACTACTAGAAAAATACTTGTCTTGTCTCTCACTGGATAAAAACCTACACTTCGTTATTCAAAAAGCTTCTTGAGTCAACCTTTTCGGGGGTTGAGGATGGGGGTTTTGGCGATAAGCGTCGTGGTCATATTAGCGATGAGCGCTTAATGCCACAGGTTCAAATCCAACTTCTTTATTAATTTTCGTATAACGGTTAAAATAGTTTGCCTTATTTTCCGTTCTCTACATTTCCCATTTTCCTTCTTAAGCTTTCATTGGTTCATGTGATATTGGGTTGTGTTACCAATTTCCATTTCCTTGGGCCTTTAAATCCCTTTATATATCACGTCTCATGTGATTATCAATTATTATTTATTTATATATATATATATATATATATATATATATATATATATATATATATATATATATATATATATATATGTGAGAGATTCAGTTTCTGTTGAACCTCGATAGTAAAACGGGGCTAAATTGGGGCGGCGCTTGGTGACCTTGATTACTCACAGCTGTAGACAGGAACCTGAAGAGGGTGATGCTACGTTCCCCAAACTCTGATTCAGTTAGGTGCGGGCCTCTTGTCCTCAAGAGCTCACCGGACGAACTTCGGAGGAGGGAGGGGAAGTGACTTATCCAAACTCGTGTTGAGCGAGCTATTGGGCTTCTTGTCCTCACGAGGTATCCAGAAGAACTTTGGAGGATGGCTTCTCCAATCCTTGATCCGAAGGCGGTTGAGAAAGGCTGACGTTGCCTCAAGAGACTTTTCTCCCTGACCCGAAGTTACGAGTGTGATCTCCAGCCATTCCGTGGCCTGTGACCGTCACTAAGCACTTCTCGGGGGAGTGCGTCGTTCAAGATAACCTCCGTTTGGGAAAGCGTCATCTATCCGAATCTGCGGGTAATCCTTGAGAGGGCGCATATATACCCGGATTTCTCCAAAACAGGGAGAGAGAGAGGGACCTTCTCGATCCTTCATTATAGCCCGGGACAACAGAGCGTATCCTTACGGGAAGGTGTAAGAGGCCGGGATGAGCTCGTCTGAAGGAACGACCAGCGGCTGCAGCCATAAAAGTTGTCTATAGGGGATTAAAAAATGGCAATTGGCAAACCAACAAATAGACAAATAATCTCCTGCCTCGGAGGGAGGGAAGATCATGCCTTAGTGTGAATTTCCAAGTGACCGGGCAGAAAGTATAAAAATGGTGAGTTCGGGGGGGGGGGAGTAATGGCTCGCTTTCTCTTCCGAGGTAAAATCTTAGTAGGGGGAGGGAAATATTACTATTTTAGTGGGTCCCTCTACACTTATTTTTATTTATTTTAAGGTAAATGCTAGATTCTTAATTCGGTAATTTTCAAATATTTTTCATTCCTAGATAAAATTTTCTTAAAAATACAAAAATTTGTAAATAATTATCTAATTGCCCTTATCTACACGCGCTATTTCGTTTTAGGAAGTTAAGCGACTTTGACTGTGGTTAGTACTCGGAACAAGAAACTTGGGCCATGGTAATGATCAAATGGTGCAGAATTGTAAATCCTGGTTTGGATTCCGTGCTAAGCTGTAGGTCCACAGTCTAGTATAAGCCTGGAAACCGTTTAAATGGGGTGACAAAACTATCCTAAAAAATGACATTAGTTATTATTGTGTAGGTAGATCTATGACCAAGTGGTATATGCAAGCAATTACAGAAAGGTAAGTGCCCTTAACTTATTTGTATTGGAAATTTGCATCTAACAGTTTAAGTCCGGCTCAAAAACTTTACATGAGCTTCGATGTGGCCCGCAGATTAAAATTATTGGCCATCCCTGCTCTAAAGCAGGGGTGGGAAAAGCCTCGCCCGCGAGTCCAATATTCATCGCCCGCTGAGTGATATATTTATATGGTATATTAAAAAAATGCAATATCTCCTAAGTAAAACTATTCCAATTTCCGCGGTGGCATTCAATACAAATGTTGCGTATTATGTTTTTCAGATACTAATGTATGAGTATATCGCTCCATGGAATAATTTAAAACAACATTTACAAAGATACAAGTCAAATTTCATTTATCGCCCAGCGACTTCTTTCATTAGGAATTTTCGCCCGCCGCTGAAATAAAGTTTCCCCACGCTTGTCTAAAGTCACTTGAAGAATTTAAATTACTCTCCTCTGAAGATAGAATCATTTACGAACTAATGATAGAAATATTTAGGGTACGAAAAGGATAGGATAATATATAAATTGAATACCTATTTAGAAATTTTATTGATAAACTAAATATTAATTATTAAAACAATTGTATTGAAACACACTTACTACTAAGTCTAGATTAAAACGGTACTTGATTTCAAATTTACTATCTCCATATCCGTCCGTGCATTACTTTTCTCACTTTTCCAGAGAATAACCATAGAGCAGATCTACGTGACTTTTCACGTATTGATTTCACAATTCTAAGACCTGACTGGGTATTAATTTCGTTTTTAACCCTCGATACGCCATATGGGGGTCAGATTGACCCCAATTATTTTTAATAACATGCCATTTAGTCACTTATTGTTTTAGGGATCTGGCCTCTCAGAAATGTGTTTGTAGTCGGCCAGTGGATAGGGACACAAAGTTTGAAAAGTAAAGATAGTATACTTTAGGAGTGATAAGGTCGCAAACTTCATTGGGGTCATCTGGTACCCCACCTAGCATCCCGTGTAACATTTTTTTTTTTCAGATTATAGATTATAATTTGACATGGCGCTAACTGTTGATCTATTTTACACTTAAAGTGAGTGTAGTAACTTATCAGATGCAAATGACTATGAGCCACAAGTTACTGTTGGAAGTGATGATGAGAGTGAGTTAAGCAGTGATAATGTGAGTGATACTGAGATTGACAATTCAGATGATGTTGATAGTCCTCGAAGAGAGTTTGTGCTAGGAAGAGACAAAGAAACCAAGTGGTATACTCTACCTCCAAGACGTGAAAAACACTTGCTGCAAAATATTGGTCGTGAAAAGGCTGGTGTTCACAGTTCCTTTTCAACACATAATGAATATGCTGCTTTCAGCTTTTCCCTAACAGATGAAATAATTGAAACAATTCTTAAAGCTACGAATCAAAGTGGAAGTTTGTGTATGGTACAAACTGGAGCGATGTCTATGGTGTAGAACTTATGGGTTGGCTAGCACTTCTTGTTAGATGTGGGATCGACAAGGATAATAAGCGTCATATTGATGAACCTTTCAGCACCAAGTCAGGTCCACCTATTTATCAAGCTGCCATGAGTCGTATCCGTTTCCTGCAACTTAAAAGGTGGATCAGATTTAACGACATGAATAATCGAACGGAACGAAGGGGTGGGGAAGAAGGAAAGTTGGCACCGATAGATGATGTTTTCCAAAAGTTTGTTGGGGCCTGTCAAGTCAACTACAAGGCTAGCGCATACGTAACTATTGATGGGTCACTACTAGCATATATAGAAAAATGATCATTCAAGTTTTACATGTCTAGTAAACATAATAAGTATGGCATAAAAGTCTTGAGCATGGCTGATGCAACAAATGCCTATCTTCTGAATGCCCAAATTTATAAGGGAAAAGTTGAAGGGATAGTTGAACGCAGACAACTCCAAAGAGTCGTATGTGATCTTATTACAACAATTCAAAACACTGGAAGAAACGTGACGGCAGACAACTTATTTATTGATTATGGTCTTGCCAAAGAACTACTTGTCAAGAAATTAACATTGATTAGAACTGCGAGGAAGAATAAATGGGAAATTCCTTCATCATTTCAAGCATCAAAGGATCATAAAGTCCACTCATCAAAATTTGGCTTTTTTGAGGACAAACAATTAAAATCTGCAGTTATGTCCCAGTGGAAAATAAAAATGTTCTATTGTTAAGTTCAATGCATTTTTAATAAAAGGTAAAGAAAGAAGAACACTACAAGCCTCATGTAATCCGTCAGTACAACAAAACAAAAGGTGGTGTTGACCAATTAGACGAGCTTGTAAAGAATTACACTTGTAAGCGCATATCAAACAGATGGCCTCTGGTTGTCTTTTACTGGATGATGGACGTTGCAGGTTACAATTCTTTCACGTGTTTTAAGAAGGAAGATCACACTTCATATGAAGGGCTTACAGGGCGAAGAAAATTCCTAGCAGAGCTGTCAGAACAATTATGCTTGCCACAAATAAAACGGCGTACTGTGTCATCAGGAAGATATATGCCAATGCATGTTAAGATGTGTATAAACGCATTTGAGAAGGAAGAAGATACAGCATCAGCATTAGCAACACAGAGTCAAATAGTGCAGGTGAAAAGAAGAAGATGTGGACTTTGTCATAGAAAGATGGAAAAGAAGACAATAAATTTATGCAGAAATTGTCATAATGCTATTTGTGAGGAGAATGCATATTTAGTTTGTACTGAATATTTGCCAGCTTTGTAAATCATTCTTGAGTTTTCTGATGAAAATGTTTCTCTTTTTTATATTTATATTCACTTGATTCGGTAATCATTCAGGGGTAATCTGAAAATAAATGTCAATAGTGTTTTCGTTCTGAAAATGACGTATTCAACCACAATTTTGGTGTAATTTTATTTTCATGATACTGTGTAATTTTTATTTCTATGTTATTATAACTAAGAATGCATTTATTTTGTTATTTTAACAGCATGGTGAATGAATAATATTGAAATAAACTGAAGATATATGCCATAAAAATTATTAAATGTGCAAACTTTGCTCTTATATATATGTATATATATATATATATATATATATATATATATATATATATATATATATATATATAAAATAATAAATAAAAGGGGGACATGGTGGATTGGCTCACCACACCGTCTCATGGGCAACATTTTTAAAAGAAAAATTAACGTTTGTAACTTTATGCATATGGCAGAAATCCACTACTTAAGTTGGCGTCTTTCAGGACTCCACATGGCGATTTTAGTTATTTTTCCCTACCTGGCTTACGGCGGGTTAAGACCAGAATGTTCAATAGAAATTATAATTAAATTTTGGACAACGTAATCATAGTTTTGGAATATATATTTTCTAATATTTGGGTCTCTAAATTATACTCCCCATTTTGAGTATTATTTAGCATAATTAACTATGTGCATAATTACTTTCTTTTTCTTTAAGATATTTATTTTATGAATCCGATTTCTCCTAGTTTATTTTTTTCTCTAGCGCTTTTAATGTCATTCATTTTTTACATTTACCTAACTTTACTAACTGTAATGCGTCTTTATATTTTTACTTCGACTCGTTTTCGGAAATTGTTGGCTTTCCACAACAATTATGTTGCATTCTCTTTACGCTCTTGAACATTTGGGAGTCTCATCTTAAGTTTTATTTCCACTAATATCGTTCTGGCTATTAAAAAAATTTGAGAAAATTATGAGTTTCGTTCTTTGAGTTTCCAAGTTTTTTCCCTTATCCTTTGATCCTTTGGTAAAACGATTTCTAATTTCACTTTCTTTTCCCCTCTTTCACCAAGATGATTTTTGATTTTCTTTACCCTAGGTATTCTCACAACTTCTTCATGGCATAGAGAAAATTACTTTTTTATTTAAAAATGAGACAATTTTAAAGATAATATGTTACTTTAGGGTAAAATCTCAATATTGAAAATGTTATTTAATATGATAAATCCTTTGCCTTTGCTTTTATTGTTATCAGCGCCTCTTCTTCAAGCACACCAGCCATCAAACAGTAGCCTATAAATTCAAAAAACATTTAATACACTTTTATCTCACATAACTTTTACTTCAATTCATATGGAAGAGTTGTTATATTTTATTACACATATTTAACTCTATATATGTAGTTTAAAATGTAATCGGAACTAAGATTTGTTCCTAATTATGGCAGCCACCACACAGTCAACGAGAAAGATCTTTACTTATGCTTTGATGATATCGAACAAACCTTTGACATGGAGGGACGTGAACAAATGATAACATTGTCAACGAGATAGGAGCTTTTATAAAAGTAAAATAATAATAACTTCCTTATAGTGTTAGTAAAAATATAATGTATGTATGGAAGATAAAAAGTCAGACTTGATGGAAATAGAGATAAAGTTAAGCAAGGATTTATCCTTACACCATACTTATTTTCCTCATATGAACAGAAATGCACTGAAGGCAGAGAGAATATGGAGAAAATATATATAACTGGAGGAAATGTAGACAACATACGTTATAAGATGTTTTCGTGAAACTTGCATGTGCAGGAGAAAAGGGACAGGGGCTAATTCAAACACTAGAATAGTTATACCCAAGAAAATACTTAAAAAACCCCCCTAAAATACAGAAATTACATAAAACTAAAATGAAAGAACTGATGGGAGGAATACAATTATGGGAAAAAGAGTAAACTGGATTGAGGGCTTGAAATATTTGGAAAGTATGATTTCGGAATTTGTAGATTAATAATAAAAATTATAAGAAGCATTGGTATAAACAACACAGCACTTGAAAAATTTACCCCAAAATAACACACTTCATTAATGATATAAACAACAAAGTATGAATGATGAAGTGCTTTATATGTTATCAATAAATAATATTATAAGAATCATCCTTTGCACGATTAACGAATAAAATTCATGAGAAAATTCGCATTAAAGAGAGAGCCTTTGAAATTAATTAAAAAAGCTAAATAATTCTTTAGTTAAAATATTGAAAGATGGAACCCAAGGGCGATAATTTAAAAAAAAAGATTGTAAGTAGAAGGGCACAATGAAGCCAGTGATTGAAATAATTGGATTGTCTTGAGGAGCAAGCCTATTTGGAAAGTAATAGAATGAGCGATAATAGAGCTAAGTGCACGGCCATGATCGTAAAGTGAGATATGTCTCAATCTAGTTATGGTCTTCTACACCATAGCCAAAATTATGGGGCAGCTATGAAAAATGAAAAAGTGAAGAATATAATTAAAACTCAGTTATTTTATAATTGAAATAATACAAATAACATTTTTTTCCCTATATTCTATCAATAATTAATATTTGACATGTCCTACTTTTACTTTTATAACCGCTTTAACGCTTTTTTGCATAATATACCTATATGGTTAGGGCAACTTTCTGTCATTCAATATGTGCTACTAACGTTTATTCCTATTTTTTCTGTGATTATTTTATTGGCAACTTACAAGTGTTAATTCTTGGTTAAAAATGTCCCTGAAGAAAGAGATTGCTGAAGCTAAAGAGCTCAAATCATTGGATTGTCCAGAGATCGATTATCCCAAGTTGAAATTGCAAGAAAATTGAAATGCTCAGAAGACTGTCTAAACAACCATTAAAAAGGACAATGAGACTAATTCTTTAAAAAACCGTGATGGTTAATGCAGCAAAAGGTGAACAACTCCTAGGGAAGAGAGGTTGCTGAAAAGTGCATCGTTGCCCAAAAAGGAAAAAACAACTTCTGATGTAGCTGCTGAGTTTCGGGCAGGATATTAGAAGCTGGGTTCAAAGGATGTAAGGATATAACCATATAGGTATATTATGCAAAAAAGCGTTAAAGCAGTTATAAAAGTAAAAGTAGGACATGTCAAATATTAATTATTGATAGAATATAGGGAAAAAATGTTATTTGTATTATTTCAATTATTTCTTGGGCAAAAGAGCATGAAGAATGGGCTGATGACAATTGGTCTAAAGTTGTTTGGTCTGATGAAAAAAACTTTGAGCTAGATTCTCACATTAGTTTTAACCAATTAATTAAGCTTGTACACATTTTGGGGGGACACAAAAATTTTAAATGGATCCACAAAATGCTAGGTAAAATTTGTATTTCTCCTTAGATATTTAGAACCCCTGGAGCTGTTTATATTGGTCGAAGAATTGGAGAAGCTAAGATCTGAGATGTATTGTCTCAACAGTCAAATTACGAGGTGACACTCTCATGGTTTAGGGCTGCATGTCGTCTTCAGGTCAAGGATTGTAGTTCACTTGCGAGGGAAGTACTTACATGTACTTACATTTAGCAGTGTCTACTTTTCAATGTAAAAAATCTATTTCTATAATATTTAATTTATAAATTGTCTTAGAAAAGTTATCTTACAATGTTTTATCTGTGAAAAATATTAAAAAGATTAAAGCAAAAATGTCACAGAAATGTGAACGATTTAGTTATTTGATCGATTTTTTTAAAAAATATCGATTTAGCACAAAAAACTGACCTTATGAGTTGAAAAACTTAGAGGAGTTGAAAAGTTAATTTAGGTAATACAGTGTTATTTTCAATTAAAATTTTGAAATTTTAATTTATTTTAACATAAGAGGTCTATTGACTTATCTACAGTTACATAGTAATCCAGTTCAAATAGAGTGATTGTCGAAGATTTTGTAACTACTATATTTTTTCATATAAGGAAAAGAATAGAACTAATCAAAGGTTACATTTTGAACGTAAACTACACTAAACTTTAGAGTCCAAACACATTTTATTAATAAATACCGTCAATTGAGTAGGCAGTCAACATGTATAATGATGTTCGTTTTTAGTCAACTTGCTTAATATCTTTGGTATTCTTGAAAACAAATTTATGTTATGATTAATATTGTTTCATTTTTGTTCAATAAGTACTCACAACTGCTTACAATTAAATGCTTTGGTTTTAATCACTCAGAAACTCTCTATTTGGTTAAATTCTAGCTAGTTCCTTTGACAAGGTCCGCAAACATCGATGTTCTTTAAAACTAAGTACTTAGGATTACTTTTTTTGGTGGGAAATTGTGCCTTTATGCTAAAAAATGCATCTATCCTCCCTAAAGGGTTCTGAACTGTTGGGAGATCGTTATAGTACCATTTTAAGTTCATGGCAATATTATTAGGCCAAATTGTTAGTGATCCAGTTACTTTGATGATAAGCAGCTCCAGACATGGATTATGCCCAGATGCTTCACAGTGGATAATAAACGGCACTCGTAAAATCCCTCTCCCACTCTTTCCTTAACGAGGAATTATCCAGAAGATCCATACAAACGGAAAGGAGCTAAATCAAGCAATATCACTTTGCTCTTATCTTTAACAGTTCATTCTTTATATTTTCTACAAAGTTTGGATCCTATCCCTAGTGAAATTGAAGAAGAATTCACATTAAGAAAAATCCTACATAATTTAGCCGTATCCTTTAAAATCTGGAGAGCATGTTTTTCAAAGGAACTTTTCACAGATCTAAAACAAAGAACACTGGATCACATATGTTGAAGTTTTGCTCATTCCGGAGTAGTTGCTGACACGCTTGTCACCTTTTCATGACTTGACCTCAGTGATTTTTTGAAATAGTTCTCAATATACTCGTTTCTTTAGAATTTTTACGGTACCCTTTATGGAGCAACTACAGCAAACTCAAATTCAAAATTTATCCCACACACAGGGATATAGGCAGTAGCTTCATGGGAAAGAATCTAGTTGCTCATAGCTGGTGGATTGTATGACGTCTCAGTTTAAATACCAGCACTATTCCCTCCCAGCTCCCACACCTGCAGGAGGAACTATGACTATATTTCTTCTACAAATTTTTACTTCATATAGTATTTACCACTTTATTTATAGATTTCTTCTTACAAACTCTAAGCCTAATTTCCCTTTTTTGGAATTGAGATTATTTAGAAAATTTATTTGGGGTATTAGAAGGTGATGAGAATTAAATCACCTGGCTGTATGGTACCAATGCTAAGCGTTGGAAAACATTTACCTTTCAAGTTTCGAAAATATACAAAAAGTTTCCTCGTATCGAATGTTTTAAGGGAAATGAAAATCTTTAATTGATCTATAATACCTACTGCACTATATTCAAATTTCAATTAAAAATATTAGTTTTATAGACTCCTAAAAAAAACATGATTATATATAGCAGTTTATGTTCATGCGTTGGTTTAATATTGCTCGTGCAATAGTCATTTTCTTCTTTCGTGTATCTGATAACCTATCGATGATGGAAAATTCTGAGTGATATATAATATTACATACTTCATAAATTATGCAAAGGCACCAATCATAGGGAAAATATGAGGAGTCATTTAAAAGGTTTAAGTCAGAGGAATTCAATCTGAGAGGCTAAATATGTTGCATTTGAAGATGATCATTGCCAAAGCGTCCAAGATTTTTTTTTCACAAAATAAATTAGCCGTGGTCCGATATTTAAAAGAATATCTGAAATAATGTAACGTTGGAAAAAAGGAGGATTTTGGTCCTCAAGACTTTTATTCAGAGGAAAAAGCTTTGTGCTTTCTTGTCAATCGGTTATTTTTTATTGTTTACACTAATATAGAAGAGATCCCCCCAAAATAGATAATCTGCATTATGCCCTGGCAATGACAATGTTTTAGCTAATTATGTTTTCATCAATCCCTCGGTACAAGCTCATCTTGCAGGATATCTCATAAGCCATCTTTTTTACCCAAATCAAAGTTTACGTTACAATCGGCTTTTAAAATCTTTTTCCATCCTATCGATTAGTCGTGTTAGTTTATTTAATATAAAAAACAATTAAATTCATCAATTACATCATTTGTTAGAAATATGTATAATATATAAATTATTGGGAGAGTTTACGTATAAAAGATGTTACGATGTAGAAGCTAATTTGATGGGAGACTGTACGTGAAAGTTGTGGTGACTTGTTTTCAGGTCCTAATGACAAGATGTGCACGTTTCAAAGCATGTAATGTACGCCGTATCAATCCCAAATAGGTTGATGATTTACATCGGATGACATTTATAATTAGAATGGAACATTCTCTGTAACGTTTCCACATCATAAACATCCTCGAGCAAGTTCTGTTTAAATTAGACGAGAATGAAATTGTTTCTAGTATTCCTTCACAGACTCTAGCTAATAAAATGTTTTGTTTTCGTGATGGTGACTTGCAAGAATCTTTCTTTTTCAGGAATTTCAACATATCTTGAAATTTTTTTCTTACTAGATCACTACTCATTATGCCCCTTTTACATGAATGCAGGAAGTTTCCTACTTCACATTGCCAATATTTTTATATCATTTTCTGCCTTTTCATGTGCACTCATTATTTGGGTGCAAAATATTTACATCTTATATTTATTTATTTTGATAATACTAATATCATAAGATAAATTGACACTCTCACTCGGAAATTCATATTCGGAATCAGCAATATCGTTGAGAGAAAATTATTGTTTTGTGAACAAAGAGATGAAAATTTTAATTTGTCCTTAATTTCATTATTGCTTTCCCTAAAATAAAAGGAAAAATTTGTTTTTTCTTGTAATTTCACATGGAAAAGAATAATTAAAATATATTACTAATGTGGGCGAAGTGTTTACAATAATACTAGGTATAATAAGATATAATAATGAAAAAAATTAAAGAATTATTGTATAAAACCCAAATATAGAGTTCAGTAGATAATAAACGGGGTCTCTTCCTGCATTTATGAATTTGCACTACACTTACGATTGACTAATATGAAAACAGTAAAACAAACTGATTGTGTATAATGTGTATATAAAAATCACATTCTTTCTTTGGTTACGGTATTTTTAATTGAAAACTACTAGAATAACTGTTATTAACGCAAGCTATGGTTAATTTGTAAAAAGTTCTAATAAATTCTATCAAATTTTAAATGACTGAACTTTGTTTGGTCATAGTTTCAGAAAATCGTTAGTGTCTAGCGTAAACTAGCCTACATTAAATTAATTACATCAATTACAGCGTGAAATTCACTGAAAGAACTTCGGTATTGCAAAATTTATATGATGCTAACTCATATAAGGAGGAGAAGAGGGAAAGAGGAAGGCCAAAAAGAAAAAAAAAAGGAGTGAATGGTGAAGTTGATTGGAGGCGGAACGTTGCGCGAGCAGATCATCAGAGCTGCGCGGGACAATGGAAGATTTAAGGCCTTGGTTGCCGACGTCCTGGAGGATATGGCACAGCGGTAAGGTAAGGTAGGCTCAGGGTGGTACATTATCGCTTTTATGCCTTTCCAAATTTAATATTGAACTACCTGAGCAATTTTTATAAATATCTTAGGTAAAATATAGTGGAAATACCAACCTATAATCGCAGGTAAAAAATGTACCTATGGGGGACTTGTAAATAATTAATACCGGCAATCTAGCAATGGAAGATATCATTTGAAAATTCCAAGAATTTTTAAATTCTTTGAATCTTGTACACAACGACCTTAGTCTAATTTTTAGATACCAAGCCTAAACTTCGTAATTTTATAAAAGCCACGCACGTTATTTTATAAGGTTTGTCCATGCTAAACAGACTAAAAACACTTAGTATTATCCTATGAGTAATATATTGATGGAAGAGAGGGTCAATTACACTTACTATATCCACAAAGAGTCACTTATTCAAAAAGATCTTGCAGCTAAACATCTACAACGTCGAAGTTACGAGTATTTACGGTTATTTTTAGTTATTAATTCGATAATTCAGGAATGTGTGGTGGTTGGCAGGGTGGGTTTGCCTAATTTGTGTTTGCTAGTTATATATATAATGATTAAGATGTTTGTATTTTCCCCAATACCAAGAAATTCTAAAAAAGAAAATTTTTGTAATGAGAGGGCTAATGTTATACTCTCTTGTTTGAAAATAGCGTGAGGATGGAGCTTTATAAAGGATAATATTAGTTCATTTTTCCTTTAAATATGTTAGAGGCTGCCAGTTTACTAATGACACCTCGTCTTGATATAAAGAAGTAAAATTAAATGTTTTTACTCTGAGTTGCGTCTTACATATTCGTTATGTTTTTGTTATTATCATGTCATTATGAAAATTGTGACGAAAGAAGATTAACCTTCAATTCATAACTCATGACTCATGTCATGATTGCCAAACTCCTGCTAATTATTCCAATTTTTTCCTAAAATTACAAACCAGCAAATTTTTTATTCTACAGTAATTAAAATCATTTTTCTTAGACAATGTTATTGTTATGCATTTTCACATGAAATAGAGGCTAGGAGCGAAAATTAAAGCTAGTTTCCGTAAAATTTAATGAAAACAAAATCGTATCAAACTTTTATCGTTATGAAAATGATAATCTGCATATTTTTATTAATATCAATCAACCAACCTTTTAGTGGGCATTAACTTTCACATTTTACCTTTTAATTAATGAATGTAATCGCTAATTCTTCCGTCGCTAAGAAGTGTTATTTACACTTTCTAAATATCTTGCTCTCTACTATTTATTAAATTTGGGTTTAGGAAGGTTTATTAAATTTATTAATTAATTATTTGAGTTTTTCTAAAATAACAAAAATAAAGTTTTTCTAAAATAACAAAAATAAAGTTTTCCTAAAATAAAAAAAATTAACTTTGTTAAAATGTTGACATCATATATTTATGTCTCGCTCAACCATGCTACTAAATTATAGATTAGAATGGCAAATATCCAGCCTCGAATATTCGCTCTCCAAATGCTAGTGCTTTATTGTCAATTTTTCAGTTATATTTTACAAAGAAGGATATTCAGTTAGAATTGACCTACCGTGAATTTTAAAGGTACTCGTAGAATTATTGATGAATGAGATAAAACTATGTGAATAAGTATAATAAAAGTTTCTCTATCTCCACTAATCTTGATGAACTAGATTTATAGAAGATTATTATCATCGATGAAGGCTTAGTGTCAGCCCTAATATCTCGAATAATTCTGTAACATTTTCATATGCCACAAATTAAAGAGTCAAAATAAAACAACTTAACTTCTTGGTTGTAGATAGAATAAAAAATAATAGGCAGGTAACCCCTAATAGTCAAAACTATTTAACTAGTCTAAATATTTTTTTTAATTGGACATACTAATAAAATAAACAATGCCTGTTGGTAAATTTGGAAGAATGTGTTAAAAAAGGTTATTCCGTAAGAAAATAACTAAAACATTGTATATAACATGAAGTTTACTCGCAATCAAGGGAAATATTCTTTTACCAGGTCGATAAATTTTAGCTATTCTTATTTTTCTCTTATCAATATTCTTTGTCAGTTTTTCTTCTAATATATTTCATGTTTTTTAAATGGGCGCTGATAAGAATCTCAAGTGTTTCCAAAGCCGTAATTCTCTCTTTATCTTACTGGTATAATTCATTGAGCCAACTTGGAATAAATAAAATGATGCAAAGTTCTAAGTGTATACACGCGTCTGGTTGATTAGAAAATAACAAGAGCATGGATGGAACGTTTTTACCAAATCGCTCGCATAAAGTTTTCATCTGGTTCTTTTGAAAGTTTAGGCCAATTTTAGTTCTCCATCTTTGCGATTTAAGATAAATAATAAAATACGACACTAGCTATGTTTTCATTATGCTCTGCCTACGATCCCAGATTTAGACTATCTACAACGCTCTTACTTGGTTATTGTTGTTTACAACTTTATTTTTTCATTCAGTTCTTTAGTATATTTTCATCCTTTCAAAAACATTTTACCTTGAAGACCTTAATGACAACTTAGAGGTCATCATTTTATATAGTTTCCAAATGGAATTTTATCGAAAGAACTCAGGATATTTCTTAAATTTCGAAAGAACAGATTAAATTTGTGAGAAGAATTTTGGAGTGGTCTTAAAGATCATATGACCTTATCAGCTGAAGTTGGAAAAAAGGATCAAAAAGAATTTTATCTTGGGAATTTCAGATACTTTTTCAAGCTAATCAGATTTTACTAGACCATGTTGGATCAAGTAATTTCAATAAAAAAAGAGTATTCATATGTCTAAAAGTGCACAAGTACATTTAATTAATCCCTGGTCAATGAGAGATATTTGATATATTTATCTTCTATTAATTAATTTATGTCATAGCGTTACTTAGGTTTTTAATATTTTCTCTATAAGTAAATAATTATGTACATATAAAAAAACATTGTAACACTATTCTCTTTTTTTTCACGAATCCGGGTATTCTCTCTTTTCTACATCTATGGTTCTTGGTCATGTAATTTTCAGGTAACTTCGCCACTTTCATTCTTATCTTCTTTATAAACGCGCTAATTTCTAATATTACTATTGAATTCTGCTTTCTAAATGAAATTTAACCTATCCTAGCTAACAATACAAATATTTTTTTAGTCGACCTACATTACTACATCGATTTTAGGCTTCTTGCCTCACCATTAATTTGTACGTTTGGTTATAAAACTAACTACGCTAGTTAATATAAGGAAAATAAATGAGGAAAAATTACATTAATTCGTTGGCAAAGTAATTCTGGTCTAGAAAAACTATTTGAGAGAGGTGTTCTTTGTTCTCATATTGCTTTCTTTTCTCGTTTTCTCAGTGTTATCAGTACGCCACCATAATTTTAATTACTGTTAAAATCTAAATATCTTATCATACCGATTTAATACCTAAATTATCTTAAGAAACCTCTTAGGCAAGTCGTTTGAACTTATGAATTTTATATTTTTTATAATTCTTTGTCTCCCTTTCCTCTTATGTTCGACCGTCAATGTCTTACCAAAAATCGATGATCATAAGATAATTTGTATTAATCACTACCTTAATAGACTACCTTAATTAAAAATAATATATATAAAGAATAATTTACCTTATGTCAAACTTAAATTAAAGTTTTAACTAATTTTATTTGTGAGAAGCATAATAAGATGTAAAACCGCGCTATAACTTTTTGACTTCGATATTAGATTTTAGCTTTTATCTATTTGCTTTCAAATTTACTTTTTTTCTTACTACTACTATTGATTAATAATCTCTCGTATTCACTAATTTATAACTACCTTCGATCGAAATAACCTAGTTTTATTTTTTATTTAGTAAATAAATATTAGATTAGCACCTCGCGACATCAAAGAGAATTGTATATTTTTCAAATATATTTAACGTTGGTTTACAACATCAATTTCTCCTTCTATGAGAAGGATGATAAGTATAAAGTTAGCCTTATATTTTCGAGCAAATTTGTCCTTCTTCTGAGATCCAATGAGTGCAAATACACATTTCATATATACTAATAAATGCAATTTCCCACAGGAAAAAGTGTTCCTGAGTACTTTGAAACTGTATTCTGTTCCTTATCAAGGATACTTACAAGTGAAAATAATATAATAAGGGTATATATAAGAAAGTAAAATATAAAAACTGCCTCTAAGACAAGAAATCACTAATGAGAAAGTAGGAGATGTTGATTAAATCCACATAAAGGAGCAGGTAGCAAGGTCAAATAAAGAGGCAGAAAGGGTAAAGAACAAAGCCACAGGGGCTAAAAAGATTAACCGAAAAGGAGATAGTCTAAAGAAGAAGATTAGAAGAGAAACGAGAAGCAAGCAGCTACGCTAGGGGAGGTGGGGCTTTGATAGTCGGAGAGAAAGGTAACATAACAAAGTTAATACAAAACAAAATAAATAATTAAATTCACAAATTGGGTAACCATAACACTGAATATTGTAGACAAAACTAAGAACATAATTCCAAACTAATTTCTCTAAGAAGAAGGTTTTGATCACAGAATCAATTTTGAAAAGGCCAGGGGAAATGTTAAAGTCATTGAAATTACTTATAAATGAATTCTCAACAATATCTATTTTTATAGCGTCGTTAGAGCGATAAATATCTTTTGCCGAATTCAAATTAATTAAGAGGTCATTTTCAGAAATATGTACAAAAAATGCACTATTGTTTTCACCTTCCGAACATTGTATTGATGTTGATTAATAGGGACAGATAATTGCTTGCCCGTTTGTGCAAAATATTTACTTAGACAACCAGAAAATTCATATTTGGTGATATTTTCCTTGTAGTGGGGTTAAAATACATGGATTTTTGGTTTCGCTACCAATATTTTTAGTAGTTTTCTTTTATATTCATGATCATTTTTACTTACGATTTGCAAAATAAGTCAAACAGTGCTTATTTATCACCTCTCTTACTACTGGTTTCTGTTAATTGAAGCCAAACTATTTTTAGGGCTCAATTTCAAAACAGCTTTAATATTTACAGGTCAATGGCAAATATTATTATACACAAGGTCTGCTGAGCAAAATTCATGTGCTATCACTTCTTTTGATTTATGATCTTACTAATTTCAAAACTTTCATTAATTTCCGGACTAACCTTGGTAGGACCTTGGCAAGTATATAATTCGAAAGAGAATGTAAAATAACATAAGAATTTCAAATTTCTTTAGAATTGGCCGAATAGGTATGATGTTATAGCCACAACAATATAATTTCCAGGCTAGCCTTGGACGAACCTTGAAATTATATCATTACAAGGATAGTTTAAAACAACTTAATGTTTTCAAATTTAGTTACAATCGACCTAAGAGTTAAAATGTTAGCACCAAAACAATAAAAAAGTAAAACGGGACCAACAAACTGAGAAAGTCAGATGTAGAGTCGCCCGCGACTAAAAAATATCGGATCATATTAAGAATCGGGAAGGAAATTTTAATACATATATCATGAATAACGACCAAAATATAAAATGAAATTTGGTGAAAGTTTAGAAGACCTACGCCGTTTTTTTGGTAGTAAAAACCGTAGATATGTTGTTTTTAGGCATTTCATCAATCATTTCCGGCTTCAGTTAGGCACGAAAAGTACTTATTTTTAAAATACTCTGAGTATAACTCTATTTGCAGCGATACTATCTTAAAATTAACTGCTTTCCGTGCGAAAACGAAGCCTTAAAAGCTGAGAAAAAACTGACAAACAAGATTAGTTCTGTTTTTACGTACTTACTATTTATTGATAGATTATTCATATATGCGTTTGGGTAATCCTTCAGTTTATGAGGTGCTATTTCTGGGCTACACTTAATGCGATCGGCTCTGCACGTTTATCAAAATAATAAATAGACTAGAGTGCCGCCTACTTAGGCTATTTCGGTCAAAAAGTAACATTTTTTAGTTAGTTTCAAAATAGTGGGCTTTGCCCCCATACCTCTTACTTAATTTGGGGGGAATGCACCCCCCCATACCCTCTGTGACTAAAAAATTCTCCTAATATTCCTAATTTGAAAGGTTACCACCAGATTTGAATGCAAAATGCAATTTCTAAATCTCGGCACCACTATCGTCGGCTTAAATTACTTAATAAATAATCACTTCACGACATAAGATAACCCATCGCCGCCTTTCACTATAATAATCGGGCCGCGCTTCTTTTCCACTTCTGTCGCAAAATGGCTATTATAGTAGAACAAACCGAGCTGGCAAGAATTGTGCTCTTTTAACTGCTTGCCTCCAGGGTTGCCAATATTTGAAATAAGGTCCAACTAAGGATTGCCAGTGTGTGAAATTAATGCTATATTTTCATATTAAAAGAAAGCAAGGCTCGCCGTATTTTAATGTCAATTTTAACCCATTTAAGGTAAAATAGCTTAAAAATATGTACTTTTCGCGCCAAAATGAAACCATATGTACAGAATGGAATGCCTAAAAAGAGCGTGAGTATTTGTATAACATTAAAAATAAAATATGGCGTAGGCCTTCTCAAGATTGACCAGAAATTAAATGGCAATTGCGCTATAGGGATTTTTAACCTATTTACTTCTTCTTTTTTTTAACAACCTAGACATTGTTAATTTATGCCTATATTTTCCCGATATGAATAATTTTGCTTGCTAGATTACGCTTCTCTGTGGATTGAGGATGCACAAGGGGTAGCTAACTGTAGTGTGTTCGTAATTTGGATTACTGGTTAGGATTATGTAGGTTCGACAATCATCTTAGGAATATGTGATCCATCTTTTACCACTCTTTCGATTATTGGCAAAATTATTTCTTGTTGTGTGTTCACTTACTTCCATGTATCAAACAGCTAGTAAATAACTAAAAGGAGTTATTATTTACTTTAGCACAATCACTCTTTTGTATATTTTATTGCTTGTTTCTAAACTACTTCTTGTTTTTATTCCAATTCCTTCTAAATCGGAGTAAATCTCAAATTTGCCGCATTTTGCTATACGATCGCCAAAAATGAACAATTAATTTGGACAAATAACCTAAACTAGTTCATGGAACATAACTTGACCTAGCATAACCTAACCTACCGTAACCTAGGAGTAGGTTTAATTCTCTTTCTTTCCCAATTTTTACATTGACAGTATGTGAAAATATACAAACTTTTTTCACCTAAAAATAAGGCAGGAAGATCCCCATACCCACCTTTTTGTTAGGGAGTCCTATCCCCAAACCACCTCAATTTTTTAAATCAACTCGTAATATAGATACCTCAAAAGCACAAAAAAATCATTCGTAGTAGTGTGGTTGATATTGTTTCTCATATTGACCAAAATTAAATAATAAACCTCGAGTATTTCTACTCGAGGAGCACATTGGCTCCTTTTAGCGAGCCAATGATCAATCATACAATGTGCACCAGAAATTCTTTTAATACACAATGGCTTTAGAAAATTCATAAATTTACAAAGTGTTCAAAGATTTTTCAAGACACGATTTGGTTCATTGTTTACCCCTCCTTTTGTTGTCTTAGAAATACATTTTACATTCACCACAAAAGGTCATAGCGCCAAACTGTCATATCCGAAACCGAGAAAAATAAAAAGGGTTGTAAAATATATATGTATTTTTGTAAAATACTTTTCAATTTAACTTCATCTTAATTAAAGAAAAAGAAATATTGAAACTCCAACTGATATTTTAATAATAGAAACATCGATCGCATAATAGATAGATTAAAAAATGCGCTTGACATAATAGGAGTGATTAGATTTTTTTTAAGCGATTATGGTTTTCGAATTATTAACCTTAGCAATTACGAGGCCAAACATCCAAACTTAAATTTTAGAGCCACGAACTCTGTTTTAATGAAGTAAGTTAAGTTAGGGAAGATTAGCATATATTACCATAGTCTACGTAAATCTAACATCTAAGATTATGAAAATTTACGTCAAGAAAAGCTAACTGAATTCAAGCATGAGATGAATAGCGGCCCTACCCTACAAATTCCCTTGCTAGGAATAGTGACTCTTGTATGCGTTGTGCTTCCTCATTTTAGCATGATCTAATGTCTCATATATTTCCAAGCGTGCCAAAAAGGATTAATAGGACTGTTGAAAATATATTACCATTGCCAACCTTATTTACAACCTTTATTAAGTAAAAGCAGCTTTGGTTAAATAATTAGCACAGGAAAGTACAATAAAATTTTAATGGTATACATTTTGGGGGTATTTACTGACCAAACGATGATTAGCTAAAGTATTATTCTCGGGAAAAGTGTTTAAGTTACGGCAATGGAAAATTCGCGAGGCTTTGGTACACCTAACCTACACTGGAGTGTAGTTAGGGCCTGATAACCAGAATGAGGTTTAACTCTCTGGAACTGTGCAATTTTCAAAATAGAGTGGAAAAAGATGTTAAAATAGCAATGGATTTTCTTTTTGACAGCCAATCGGAAATGAATGTGGACGCTCCTCATCCACATAGATAATATTGGTATATCAAATGAAACAAAGGTTTTTTTAGCAATCACGATTGGCTTCACAGGACATTGGATTATTTAAACCCATCCGTTTTGCCACGCTATATATTATATAAATAAATTCAATGATGCGTGATGTCTTAATGCGTATTAACGCCATAAGTGTGGGAATAAATCACCCTCTCAATATTGAAAGCTCAAATATTCCCAAAGCGTCTCTCATGGGAGGAGAAATGAGGTGGGAAAAAGGGTGGCATGAAGTAAACAAGCCAAGGAAGTGGTGGTTCAGGTCAGTTGTAGGAGCGTGGATTCCAGCGAGGATAGTATTGAGGCAAAACCAGTACTCATCATTTACTGGTCAATGAAGATGATCCAATAATGACAAATATGTGGGACCAGGGATTACGCAGGGAACGAGGGAGATGAGAAAAAGGAGACAGAAATGGATAATGAAGTAGTCAGAAAGTGCTGTTGTAAAAAAGCTATGAATTAAAAGGGATTAAATATTGTATATTTCTATGATTGTTGGCGTGAGAGGCAACTCAATACGGAAACGAATGAGTCTCTGAAGGATCAAGAATTCTGAAAAATGAGAGAATAGTTTTAGATATTCAAATGAGCAGAAATAAGCAAGATGTGGCATGGTGTTGAAATTACACGATTTCGAAACTCCACAATCTTTTGGAACGAAGATTTTTTCAACATATATGTATCTTGCGTGTAAGGAAATCTTTGATCCAGTGATGCCACAACAGATAGAGGAAACTTGTCCGAGAATTAGTATAGATTTATAGTTGTCATTTCTAAAATTGGTGCTCTTCCTAAAAGGGATATACCAACGTTTTTGAACAAACTTTTATCGCAAGAAGGCTACATTAAGATAATGGTGATTTGTATGTTAAATAGTGAAAATATGTTAAGTAAAACTAAAAAAATAACAACACAACAAAATAGTATTTAATATTTAGAGTAAAAAAACATTAACATCGTCCACGAAATCAGAGTATCTAACCTAAATTAACCTAGGTTCGGTTAGGGTAGAGTAGGTTAACTATTCTAATTTTATGACTTACATTAACGTTGTTTTTTGCTCCATATTAAAAAATATGTTTTATCTTAACACTCTCCTACGAATAACATAATTGTTAAGGTCGTCTTTGACAAGAGCAGTTTGTAGAAAGGACAGGATAAAGCCATTAAAACCTTCGGTTATTTTAGCAGTTTTGAGTGGCGCATTTCCTTTTTATATAATTCTACTTTTTTTCAAGGTTGCAAGTGAAGATGAGCGGTAATGTGAGGGATTGGGAACTCGCATTGTGATTGGCTGTTTGTAACCGTTCACATATTATATAGTCCTTCCTTCAATTAGAGATTCCCCCCTCCCCAAATTTAAGATATTTGATTTTTATTATAATCGCTTGAAAAAGACCAACACTTAAGAAATAAATTTATTCATATATGCAAGTGTAAATCGTCTAACAACCTCTTTATTTTAAATTTAGGAATTAAAGGTGGTAGTATGCAGTCTCAGAATTGGAGTTACTAAAAAGTAAACCAAAATATAAAATGTTATAAATATACAACGTACCATAAAAAAAGTAATCAGTAGCGCCTGTTCTCAAAGCTTTAACATTTTCTATTTTTAGCAGTGTTATAAGAGCATATTTAGAATCATAATAGTATTAAAAATATATATGAACATTACAGAGAAAGCACTCTTGCAGAGTGAAATGTTTTATTAAACCTGGAGCACTTAATATGGGTATAATTTGTTCCAGGCTAGTGACGTCATGCACATTTGTCCCCTCCCTCCCAAGGACAGTGAGGGCAGACAATGCAGAAATCCCTGAGTTAATGAGAAAGAAAGACAGTCGTACAGCTGGAAGCTTAGCATTCCTGTTCACAAAAGATACTACACTCGTTTCATATATCTCTACGACACAGAAAATCAAAAAGAATGTGCTCTTGCTGTCAAGTATGTACACAAAGGCACGGCTGCAGGTGCAGGACCATCGGAAGCTGAGATGAAGGAGCCCATGGTAAGGTGCAGCAAGTGTCATTCAAAGGCAGACAAGAAGACACGCTTCAGGTGTCACAGCTGCCGCCAATCTGTCCCCTGAGCCACTACTTCCTCCCCTACTTCTGTGAGTGCGTCTGAGGCTGAGGTAGGTAAGAAACATGAAATCTTTTTTTCCGTGTGCGTTTGTGCAAATGTGTTAGATTTATATAACTAAAACCATTAGGTTCATTTTATTAGCCACCACAATCTCAAACCAATAAATAGTATAAAATAATTAGTGACAGGAATTTGCAAGGGATAGACACCAATGGAGATGCTTGTACTTTAGTAGTCATTTCCAGGTGGTTTCTATGGGCTTCATAACAGAAGATCTTATTATATTGAACAATTAGTCATTTTTGGTTAACTAAAAACAGCATGGTATTCCTACTCTCTTCCTTACAGTTTGTGAATCGTCAGTGTCATGCAGAGTCCCGGGGAGGAAAGGCTAATGTCCTTGGAGGCCTGTGCGAACGTTTGGGCGAATTCTTTAAAAGGGTTATTTTTGCGTCAGTTTTTCCCCCAAATTATTGAAATATTTTTCACATTTTTATTGTTTTTTTTTATTTTTATAATATACCTTTCTTAAAGTAAGTACGAATTTTTATTAGTTAATTAGCATTTACATTTCTTATAGTTAGTGTGTACATGATAGGATTAATTTTATTTGTAAATTTACTATTTTTCTTTATTTTCAAAAATCGGGTATAATATACCCGAGTTCAGTGACTGTTTAATATGGAAATATTTTCAGGGCTCTAGGGTTAATTAGCAATATTTTGTGTTTGGAGATTTGGTTTGTAACTTCTGCAAAACGACTATAACACTTGATTCCTGGTATTAAATTTCATTACATCTTTCTTCCAATGATTTGAGAAGACTCATTATAATATACTACATTTAAGCTTTACTTAGACGAAAGAATTCAATAACTTTGCAATAGAATGTTCTACGGTGATATAATATATTTTATTCGTTTATTCATTAACATGAAATATCACTTTAGAAGGATTGTATTGGAAAAATCCCTCAAATGTTTTTGTTCTCTAACTTTATTAACATGCTCTCTACCTAAAATAGTGTGTAAAATTTCTTCATAGTTAGAACTTTATTACATATTTTTATTTTTATTTAGAATACGTATCTGGTAAAGAGGTTAAAACAGCAACACAAAATAGATTTCTCAACTAACTTGCATAATGCAGCTCTTTGAATTAAAGAATATAGAAGGCGGGAATAAATTCCGAATATCTTATTTAATCAAATGTCTGCCAAACTTTTTATTTCCATTTCTTTCATAAAATTTGCATCAATCCAAAACGTTGTGTTATTGAAAAAGAAGAAATCATGTCGAAAAATTGTTGCGAATTCAATAGACCTTGTTACTCTTCTTCCAGCAAGATAGATTTCTAGTTAATGGTTTCATATATATAGAGAAAATTTTTCATAGGGCCTAATATTAATTGCTACATTGAAAAGGCAAAACTATAGTGAGAAGAACGTGAAAACAAGCAAAATTAATTAAATAAACTAAAAAAATGGTAAGCTAGAATTTGTTTGTTTGCAATGGTCAAACGATTTTGAAAGATAGACAATCTAGAATTCATTTTATGATGACGGCAAACACTAATAAAAATAACTACACATAATATTCTAGATAAGCTACGTATAGTTAATTTCCATTACTTTACGGCATCGAAGTAATTATATCAATAGGTTTTGTGTCCGTGTGTGTACACCAAATGTGCTCAATTAAGGATATTAAAGTATTAGGCAGCAGTGCCATACTGGATAAAACTACAAGCCAGTAGGAACAATTTGCTAGTTTTAATTCGCCTCATGTTTGGAGTGAGACTTTAAAGACATTCAATGTAATGTAAAAATTCTTCCCTTCTGAGAAGAAACAAACAAGCTAGGTTTGTTCACAAGCATCGGAGCACGGTCTTTCCGATTGCCCTTCATCTTATGCTACATAAGCTGGCCCTTTCTTATTTTGTACAAGTAGTTGCGAATTTCCTCATGGCCTAATTGTCGCTGTGCAACTATGACACTTCTTTGTTTCTGGCTATGGACCTCATTCATTTTCTGGAATCGTTAATAATGCTGGCCAGAATCTTCATGACGAATTGGGTGATTATATGATTGACACTGAAACATTCGGAAATCTTTGCGTTAGAGTTCCAAAGAAAATCACAAGAATGCAACCTGCTTTTCCCATATTTTTCTTGTAGGATTCAATCCAGCTGAACAATTGTGTCTACTATAGGAAGAAGAGAGGACCGACCCTTGGCAGCCACATGCATACACCCCCTACATTATAGAACGTAATAAATTAGAGGGTCTTTTTCAGAACAGGTCCCACAGAGAATTAGGTTTTCGAGGCTATCGCGAGGTTAAGGTTAGGCTAAAGATACATATAGTATTTCAAGTTAGGCTATGTTTGTGAATTTTCATATGTGGACATATTATAAAACTTTAATTGGTATCAGCGCGTTGCCATTGGTACTGTAATAATGGTGAATGCAATTTCAGTGTCAGATTGCAAAAAGAGAGTTGGATAGAAGAATTTTAGTATCAATTTAAGATTAGACCCTTGAGGAACCTAATCTTGAATTGAACGAAACGCAGGGGCGATTCTTGAAGTGTACATATTTAGAAGGTCTCTACCTTAAATTTAGTTTACTTTAATTTACAAGTTTTTTCTCTTATCTTTATTTATCTTGTCTTTAGTTCAATCAAGATACCGTCAATCTTACCTAACCTATTTCAAAGCTTATGTAATCATAAAACTAAACAATATGATATTTGAATTTTCTTTTAAATATATTTATATTCAATAAAACTTTCCTTCGTAATCTGCCATATTTTTTTTTTCCCTTACAAGTCACTTTGTGAGTCGTTAACAGAGCGTAGGTGCTTTTATTGTATTGTGACCTAACCAGGTGCTTAATATTCAAATGAGTGACTTTAGGTTCCTTATCTTGAATTGAACGAAATGCAGGTACGATTCTTGGATTGAGTAACTTTAGGTGCCTAATCTTAAATTAATCCGAATTAAAATTAACTTTTACAACAAGCGTTTATTTAGTTCACGCATGGCGTAAATGAATGAAAACTACTGTTATTTTGTGTTAAAGAGCTTAAAATATCAGCATTAGCCATAAATAATTGGAAAAACCTTTGGCTGCAAAACATAGCCTAACCTAACCTGTAGTCTGTACTTACACTACCAGCCTTAAAAGCCATAGCCTTACCTTAGCCCAACCTTAACCTGGCGATAGTTTCGAGCGCTTATTTCGCTGCTGGGCCTAATCCCCCCCCCCAAAATGTAATTATTTTAATTAAATATACTAAAATATTCTAACACATAATAGATAGATTGTGATTTGGGGGGAATATTGTGAAAACCCTGTAATGATCTGCAAAATGGTATAGTTGTTTTTTATTGTAATGGAAAGTTGTAAAAGCGTGAAGTCAATTAAGTTATTCAAATTTGGGCCGAGTAAGTCAAAACGGGATGATAAATCTCTCCTGCCAATGGCGGAAAGTCAGCTTCTTTCTGTAATTACTCGGTGAAAAACAAAGAAGTGCACCAATACCTGCAACCTTAAAATGAAGTGAGGCCAAGTTTAGAAGCTAACCATTACCATAGTGACCAACGATTGACGAGGTCTCAAATTTGAGGCAAAAGTCCCCTCGGCAAGTGGAGAGTGTGGAAAGTTTGACTCATCTCAACTTGAACTAAACTAAATGAATCTGAATAAGTCTGGCAAGTCTCCTATTTAGAGAATTATATCGATCCCATGCGGCAAGGGAAATGAAATATGGACGTTCATATATGACAAGGGGTAAAGAAACATTGGCTTTTCTCTCTCACTCTTAATCTGGATCCCTGAGCTTTCTAGGTCGCGAAGGAAGTTTAGTGTGTATGAATGTTATTTTAAACCAACTCGCAATCTTACATATCTTTTACTGACTGTGCATATAATTGGATTACAGGTCTCTCTGTCAAAAGAAGAAACGACAGTAATAAACCTTAAATTCCCTAAAAATGATTACACTCTTAAATAAATTCTACTCTCAATATTTCCTAAATTATCATTAATATTAATACTAGTGTCTAACGGACGAAAAATATTCATTAACATCCAAAAAGGAGAAGCAATATTCGAATTATAAAGTGCCGATCAAAATACCCCAAAGTTATTCGAATCTAATTTCGGCTATAACTTTAGAAACTATGTGTGGAGAAATGGCTACATTAAGCCTCCTGGAGGAGTATAGACACATTCAAGCCCCCCCTCCCTTCATGAGGAGAAGCGTGGGAAAGGTAGCCGGCAAAAATGCTTTCCATGTGTGATCGCCTCGCCGCTGTGGGCAGTTGGAGCTAACATATGTTTGAAGGCGACCACCTAAGGTCCTTAAACGACGCTCTAACGATCGTATGACCTACGAGACCCATAAACCCGTGGTTAGAAAAAAAAAACGGTGCGAGTCAGAAGGCACGCTAAGGAGCGGTGTGGTTACGAGCCTATAATTTGCGAGCTGACTTGGGCATCCCAGTGCCACCTCAGGAATTCTCGCTCTTCCCAGATGCTAACCCACCATTCGCTCCCCCCCTTTTGCATCTGTGGCCTGGTCACTTCCCCCTTTTGATGGGGCGGCAATCCGCCTATAAATAAGCCCCGCAAAGAAAGAGAAGAGGGATTATCTGAAGTCGATACGCCAGAGTAGGATTAGGTCGTGAAGATCGATCCATCGGCTAGACAAGAAGATTATTAGAAGTCGATTCGCCAGAAGAAAGATTAATTCGTAAAGATCGACCCTTCAGCCCTACAAGACTATTTCCGTGAGAAACGATAGGATCAGATTGAGAAAATCGATCCCCCCCTTTCAGGGCCGTATTAACCTAAATAGTCAAGTTTTATATCGGTGCCATACCGAAGAAGCCTTTTCCGTCTGCAAAGAAGTCCGACTGAAGAAAAGCAAAGCCGCTCACACTCGAGTGATTCTTACATCGCAAGCACCGTAAGAGTGAGAGGAGAAGAACCCAGCCCCAACGAGCTCCCGTTCTTTAATCACGTTGAAGAATCACCCCCCTCCTCGACGAAATTTCAACCTTCGGCCACCACACTTCAAGGCGAGAGATAAGTCCTCCAGCGACATCCGGCAATCCCTAATACCTACCTGTAAGTTAACAATAACATTTATATCTCTATTGCGATAGTAGAAGTTTAGTACGTCCCACGTTTTAAAGGAGCGTAGAAACCATTATTCTTGAACCATAGGTCATATGTGTTTGTAGATGACAGTACATTAATTTAATGTTTTATGCTAAACAAATAGGGTCGTGATAAAAAAAATACTAATTGGCAATTAGTTTGTTTATTGAAAGCCTACTTGTTTATGTTTTGTCATTCAAAATTCTTTGAGGCCAAATATAGAAATGCTTTTACTGTTGGTTTGTAATATTTAATTTAAAATACATGTTTATTTTTTGGTAGATTCTGGTGTTTCCTCTTATCCTTATGTGTTTAAAAATAGCTCTTCCTTAAGGACTAAACCACAAAAATAGCACTCTTAGAACAAAGCCTACTTCATCATAGAAGTAACTCACGCCCCTTAAAGTATACCGTTACTAAAAGGGTGTCAAAGCGTAAAGTGATCAAAGCAAGGGTCATTCTACGACATATTATAAAAGTGGTGTCAGGTCTAGAGGTTTTATATTAGAAAGAACCCAGCAGTGGCTATTTAAGGAAGAGCTAACACATAAAAGGAACACCAGGAATAATAGAATATTTGACGAATGGGAAATTGGTAAAGTTAGAGGTGGATACCATCTAAAGGTAATTGTTAGGCCAAGTGGTAAGTTTCGGTGGTGGAGTAGGTCAGGCTTGATTAAAAACAAGGTAGATGACTGACATAAGCGCGATGGCATTGTTTGACCTTTATCGGAAGCAAGGTCAAAGCCTCGGACTACAAGGAACCGAGCTGAGTTCGTTTATTCAGGAGAAAGAGAGAAACGAAAGAGAGTTTATTCAGGAGAAAGAGAGAAACGAAAGAGAAGAAAGAAGAGAAAAGACGAAAATGGAAGCTGATGAAAGAGAGAAGATAAGGGCCCACGAAAGAGCTCTTAGTAAAGACCAGTTAGAGGTGCAGTCAGTGTCATCTAAAACAGGAGTATCACCAGCGGCCAGCATGAAACTCCCGGAGTACAAGGACGAAGAAGATTTATGCTCATATCTCTCCCATTTTGAGAAAATATTTGAAGTCAATAATTGGGACCTAGAAGAAGATGGGGTCGCCAGACTGTTACCGCTACTCAATCGTAGGATGAGAGAGATATTCGTATCTTTACCCTCAGAAGCGACTGTGGACTATTCCACTCTCAAAGCCGAACTTCTCTCAGCTACAAACCTTAACCCGGAAGAATATAGGATGAAGTTCAGGCAGTCTCGTATAAGACCTGGACAAACGTACAAACATTTTGGCTTTGAGCTTCGTCGAAGCCTACAGTTTTGGATGGAGTCAGAAGGGGTAGAGAACGAAGTCGCTGCGGTCGTCGACTTCATGCTTAGAGATCAGTTACTAAGTACCCTACCCCAGGAAATCCGTGCATTCGTTAAGGACCGAAAAGCTTCTACCTTCAACGAGTGTCTGGACGAGGCTGACCTCCACGCGGTAAATCATCGGTTATATCCTAGGGAGTACAAGAAAGAGAAGGCTCCCTCCCCAAAGAAAAATGGGCCGCCACCCAGGCATTTACAGAAGAAGCCCTTTAAGTTCGCAGCAGCAAAAGGAACTTATAAACCAAATTTTGGAGGAGAGAAAAATCAAAAAGAAGTTAGGATTCCACAAGGATCATACCCTAATACCGGCACGTATCCCAGGAAGCCCGTCACTTGTTATACCTGCGGGATAATAGGTCACCTGAGTTTCCAGTGCCCACAGAACTCCCGACTGAGGGAGACCTCGAGACAACAGGTGCAAAACCTGACTGCCGCGATCCCAGCAGGACAAGCTGATTCGTCCTACGTCCCCGCGCCAACATCCGAAGGGCCCCAGCAACAGGTAAACTTTCTATTCAACAAAAGTTCGCCAGGCGGCCTACAATTTGAAGAGGGCACTGTTAATGGGTGCCGAGTATCCACTTTAGTCAGAGACACCGGGTGCACGTGCATAGTGGTATCCGACAAGTTGCTGCCCCCAGTAAACCCTGCCCATAAGAAATTCGCAATCGTCCACGACTTTTTAGGACGCGACAATCGATTCCCCGTCGTGAGATGTCATATACAATGCAGATATTTCACCGGTTGGACGGACGTGGTAGTAGCCCCGATTAAGTTCTGCGCAGTACTAATCGGACAAAACCCCCTAATTCCCCAGCAAGAAGTGGCCCAACAAGTAGTCACCCGGGCACAAGAAGCCCAGAGGAAAGAGCAACCTGCTAAGTTGACCCCGAGGATTACCCTCGAAGACAATGGGTTCAAATTGACTTCCTTCGCCAGTGCTCAGAAGGAATGCCCCACTCTTAAACCTCTATGGGAGAAAGCTATTAAAGGTGAAATTCTCCAAGTGAAAGGAAAGAAGCCGATCCAGTATATCGTAGAAGACTCACTTCTCTACCGTACTATCAGCGAGGAGGATAAGGAGAACAAGAAAGCACTGTGTGTACCTCAAGAATACACGCAAAGAATTTTGAATACCGCGCATGATGGAATATTAGCCGGACACTTTGGGCACAACAAAACGGCGCAGCAGATATTCCGACACTTTTATTGGCCCCAGGCCGCAAAGGAAATTGTGGCCTATTGCCGATCATGCGACGTGTGTCAAAAGGATCCCTCCAGAGGACGGGTACCTCCCGCTCCCTTACAAAAGGTGCCCGTTATAACCGAACCATTCTTTCGAGTGGCAATTGATTTGGTGGGACCAATTCACCCCCCTTCAAGTGGAGGACACTCCTACATCCTCACTCTAGTGGATTGTGCCACCCGGTTCCCAGATGCCGTGGCCCTACGGAAGATTGACACTATTTCCTGCGCGGAAGCATTAATTTCAATTTTTGCACGAGTAGGCCTGCCTAAAGAAATTCTATCTGATAGAGGGCGCCAATTCACCTCAGAATTGATGGAATATTTTAACAAACTTCTGTTAGTCAAGCCAATTTTTACGAGTCCATTTCATCCAGCCGCTAACGGAATCTGCGAGAAATTAAACGGGACTCTCAAAAATATATTGAAGAAGTTGTGTCAAAACAACCCTACACAGTGGCACAGATTCCTGCCTGCTGCCCTTTTCGCCTGCCGAGAAATACCTCATCGGACGTTGGGATTCTCGCCCTTTGAGCTATTATACGGGAGAAATGTGCGAGGTCCTATGAGTATTCTTAAGGAATTATTTTCCAACGCGAAGCTCGAGCAAGAAATCAAATCGTCTTACGCCTACGTGATGGATATACGCGAGCGCCTAGAATACTGCTCTGGCTTAGCTCGAGAGAACGCCGAGAAAAATTTAACCAAATACCGGGACTATTTCGATATGAAAGCAAAGGCTCGAAAATTAAAGGCAGGAGATGAAGTCTTATTATTACTCCCGACCGAAAATAATAAGTTATGGGCCCAGTGGAAGGGACCGTTTGAAGTAATCGAGGCACGGGGTCCAGTCGATTACTTGATAGATACCCCAACAGGGCGAAGAACCTATCACATAAACATGCTAAAAAAATATCACCGCCGCGCGTGCATAAAGAATATTACCCTTCTAGACGAAGAAGAACCGATGGATGCCGTTTACCCGGGTACGCCCCTGCAAGTCATACACACCGTGTGTGTGGAACAAGACGAGGAATACGAACTTCCCTCGCTCTCACCTACCCCGGAAGACCCTCGGGTGGATTTAAAGATAAATCCCCACTTAGAAATTCAACAAAAAGCGGAAATGTTGAACTTGCTCATGGAATTCCCAGAAGTCATTTCTGAAAACCCTGGATGTGCCAAGGATTTTATCCATGAAATAAAACTAAAAACTAATTCAGTGGTTCGGAGCAAACCATATCCTTTACCAATCCACCTACGAGAAGCCTTCAATAAGGAAGTCCGGAATTTACTAAAATTGGGAATTTTAGAGCCATCGGAGTCCGATTATTGCTCCCCCATAGTAATGGTTAAGAAACCTGATCAATCATTTCGGATGTGCGTGGACTTCCGAAAATTGAATTCAGTGACCGTTTTCGACGCCGAGCCCATCCCACTAATAGATCAAAATCTCCATTTATTTGAAGACGCTAAATTCATCACCGAATTGGATTTATGTAAAGCGTACTATCAAATACCTCTCGCTAAGGAGTCCAAAAAACTGACGGCTTTTGCGACCGAGAGAGGTCTGTTACAGTTTACCAGGCTACCCTTCGGACTACTTACAGCCGGTAGCAATTATAATAGGATGATGAGGCGAATTATCGCTGGACTAAGCGACGTGTCGTTTTACTTCGACAACGTGTACGTAGCTACCCGTACATGGGAGTCACACTTACACGCCCTACGCTCATTGCTGGAGAAATTGAAGGAGCAAGGTCTAACCGCCGGGCCGACCAAGTGTTATTTTGCCTACGAATCCATTGACTACCTGGGATTCAAAATAGGACAAAAACACTTGACTACCCAGCAAGAAAAAGTGGACGCCATAGTCAAGATGCCCCGGCCGAAAACAAAGAAACAACTCCGATCGTTTATGGGAGCGGCCTCGTTCTATAGGCGTTTTGTACCACACTTCGCTTCCATTGCGGCCCCACTGAATGATTTGTTAAAAAAGACAGCGTCAGACCCTGTCACGTGGAACCCCCATGCAATAACTCAGTTGGAGATTCTAAAAGGAAAACTCGTAACTGCGCCCATTCTTCGCTTACCAAATCCCAACAAGATCTTCGGTCTTCGCACGGACGCTAGTCGGGACGGGCTAGGCGGAGTATTGCTTCAGTACGAAGATGACGAAACAGCCTATCCCATAGCTTATGTCAGTAGGAAACTGTTGAGTAGAGAAAAAGCCTACGCTACTATCGAAATCGAAGCTTTGGCCATAATATGGTCCATAGGTAAATTCAAATATTATCTAATAGGGCGCGAGTTCAAGTTGGAATGCGACCATAAACCGTTGTCATACTTAGGTAAAAATAAGTGTAAGAATGGAAGACTCCTGAGATGGAGTTTACTCTTGATGGAGTACCAGTACTCCATTCACTACATAAAAGGGTCCAACAATTGTATGGCCGACTCGTTAAGTCGGAACCCTGTCGACGATTAAGGAGCAGCCCAACTATTGTATTATAGCAAAGTTAAGTGTAAATCAGTAGAATTGTAAGTAAGTAGGGGTGAGTAACCCGAGTGGTAGGTAAGAAAATCCTAAGATGGCACAGTAATATAGGAATTAATGTAAGGTCAGGTGAAATGTTATCGAGGCATTCCCGAGTGAACTAGAATTTATTGTATAATATAATGTTCCGTAAGTTACCCATGTATATTATTGTAAGCGTCGGATTGGAACCCCCATCCCTACCGTTATTTTCTTAAGAATGGAGGTAGATGTGGAGAAATGGCTACATTAAGCCTCCTGGAGGAGTATAGACACATTCAAGCCCCCCCTCCCTTCATGAGGAGAAGCGTGGGAAAGGTAGCCGGCGAAAATGCTTTCCATGTGTGATCGCCTCGCCGCTGTGGGCAGTTGGAGCTAACATATGTTTGAAGGCGACCACCTAAGGTCCTTAAACGACGCTCTAACGATCGTATGACCTACGAGACCCATAAACCCGTGGTTAGAAAAAAAAAACGGTGCGAGTCAGAAGGCACGCTAAGGAGCGGTGTGGTTACGAGCCTATAATTTGCGAGCTGACTTGGGCATCCCAGTGCCACCTCAGGAATTCTCGCTCTTCCCAGATGCTAACCCACCATTCGCTCCCCCCCTTTTGCATCTGTGGCCTGGTCACTTCCCCCTTTTGATGGGGCGGCAATCCGCCTATAAATAAGCCCCGCAAAGAAAGAGAAGAGGGATTATCTGAAGTCGATACGCCAGAGTAGGATTAGGTCGTGAAGATCGATCCATCGGCTAGACAAGAAGATTATTAGAAGTCGATTCGCCAGAAGAAAGATTAATTCGTAAAGATCGACCCTTCAGCCCTACAAGACTATTTCCGTGAGAAACGATAGGATCAGATTGAGAAAATCGATCCCCCCCTTTCAGGGCCGTATTAACCTAAATAGTCAAGTTTTATATCGGTGCCATACCGAAGAAGCCTTTTCCGTCTGCAAAGAAGTCCGACTGAAGAAAAGCAAAGCCGCTCACACTCGAGTGATTCTTACATCGCAAGCACCGTAAGAGTGAGAGGAGAAGAACCCAGCCCCAACGAGCTCCCGTTCTTTAATCACGTTGAAGAATCACCCCCCTCCTCGACGAAATTTCAACCTTCGGCCACCACACTTCAAGGCGAGAGATAAGTCCTCCAGCGACATCCGGCAATCCCTAATACCTACCTGTAAGTTAACAATAACATTTATATCTCTATTGCGATAGTAGAAGTTTAGTACGTCCCACGTTTTAAAGGAGCGTAGAAACCATTATTCTTGAACCATAGGTCATATGTGTTTGTAGATGACAGTACATTAATTTAATGTTTTATGCTAAACAAATAGGGTCGTGATAAAAAAAATACTAATTGGCAATTAGTTTGTTTATTGAAAGCCTACTTGTTTATGTTTTGTCATTCAAAATTCTTTGAGGCCAAATATAGAAATGCTTTTACTGTTGGTTTGTAATATTTAATTTAAAATACATGTTTATTTTTTGGTAGATTCTGGTGTTTCCTCTTATCCTTATGTGTTTAAAAATAGCTCTTCCTTAAGGACTAAACCACAAAAATAGCACTCTTAGAACAAAGCCTACTTCATCATAGAAGTAACTCACGCCCCTTAAAGTATACCGTTACTAAAAGGGTGTCAAAGCGTAAAGTGATCAAAGCAAGGGTCATTCTACGACACTATGTATATCATAAAGCCCTACTTAAACTCGTTAACGAGTAAAACATCCTAGGCGTGATTAATAACTTCCTAAACATACTAAGCAAAATATTAAAAACTAAAAGAAAAAGATAAAATAAAAAACAACTCTGACAAGAAGACTTTCGATCGAGTAAGTAAACTAAAAATGCTCAAAATATTTTTAAAACCATTTCATTGAATAAGAGGTTAAAATAAACCTATGATAAAGATTGAGGACCGAAGCTTTATGCCCAAATGATTCGCTGAATCATCTCGGGATTCTTATGACATTTCAATTCCTCTTCCTATTCTACTTATTCACTTTTTATTCTCGTCTGTCTCTTATCAAACCATGTACATTTATCTTTTACTACTTTCAAATTCGTCAAAACATATGTGACGGTAGTCCCATGCTGTTTTTTGCTTCAACGGCCGTATACTAAAACAAATGTGAAATGCACATTTGAGCAAAAACCTCTTTTTTATATATTCACATTTTAGCCTTTTGCCTATAATAAATTTATAAATAATTGTGAAGCTTCACTAAATCTGCTAAAAGTGCATTTCACATTTTTCTTAGCATACGGGCGTAGCCTTAAACAAATTACAATGAGAATCTCGCTTCCCCCCAACTTTTTACTAAAAAGATCTTTCATATTTTAGTTTTTATAGTAAAATTGCAATACATTATTAAATATTGAAAAGTGGTATCATAATTTAAGTTTCAGGCAGTGTGCTTAATTATTATTTAAAACCCCATTTAATCTTTATATATTGGTAGGTTTTCTTTTTAAACTGTTCGGCGGGAGCGTACTTTATCTATCGTCTTAACCTAACGCGATTCTTAGCCAATTGTAATAAAAGTGAAAAAGTAGTATGCATTTGAGTATAAATGCAAAATGGGAGAAATGCTATATTGGAGCGAGATGCGAGAAAATACTTAGTCTGATAGAAGTAGGGAAAGCAATTTTTTTGTTTGGAAGAGTAGAAAAAGATAATCTGCTCGTGGGAAAGATGCAGAAATTTCAGGCTATTTTTATGTAAGATGTGGAAAAAGAATTAGTATGCGCTGAGAATGCAAGAGAGGTAGGCATTGTGTATGAAAGTTGCAAAGCCTTTCCTGTATTTGTGAATGAGGCTAAAAATAAAAAAAATATAATGTGGTTCATGCAAGAAAAAACACAGATAGGCCAGAAAATAATAAAAGCATCTGTTATTAACTGATACCTATGAAAAATTCAAATTCCGAGACAGCCATCTATGTATATATGTTTGTACAGGCAAGAAAAGATAGTGTGTAAGTTTAGAATATGCAATTAAATCAATTTATATTTGTTTAAAATAGAAAACCAATTGTATGAGTGAAAATAGAAAACAAAACTTGTTAAAGATTCGTCGGAAAAATATACAAGTATATTTAATATGCGAAAAAAACAGTCTGTTTACGTGGATTTATGGAAAATGTGAAAATAACCGCGCAGCAGCGGGTTTTCTAGTGAATGCAAGGAGAAGAGCTGTGAAGTCTAAAGTTTAAAAAAATCATAGAGTTTGTTTCTGAGATGAGAAGAGGACAGCCTGTACATGGATAAAGCAAAAGAAAAGTATACTGTATGTTTGAAAGGTGGAAGAACTTAGCTCATACATACCAAAGGGATGCAAGAAAACTTCACAATCAAAAAACATTTTTTGTATGTGAAAAAGTTGCAGGAATTACAGCATTCTTTATTTGTTATAAATGCGAAAAACGATCGGTAGAATTGTAAAGAAATGGGAGAAAATCTGTGTATGATGGAAAAATGCACGAAAGATGCGAGAGAGTAACCACGAATTCTAAATTTAAGTCGGCGAGCTGGAGGCAAGGCAGACTGGAAATCTGGAATTAGTCTTGTCGTGACTTTTATCCCGGATAGATGTGTGCGCTCGTCTTTCACCTCGGTGCGATTGAATAAGATTAGTATAAAGTATACTCCGTGTATATTCCGATTGTGTTGTCTGATACGAGAGGCTGTTTGATGGTGCCATTTATTAAAATGATTTAATACTTTCTGCTTCGGAACTGATATGAATTTGATCAAATTAAACCCCAAATCAGGGAATAGTAATTTTTTTATAGAAAGCCGATAGATGTGAATTATTAGACGAGAATATAGATACAGTGTTTGAAGTATAAGGACATTATATATGGGTACGATTTGTATAACTTGGTTCGTTTGTATTTCATTATATTCAAAGGATGTCTTTCGTTATTTTATATGTTTATATCAGTCAGCCTAAGAGATTTTGTGCGTCCCACAGAAAAAAGAAAAATTCACTCTAATAGATGGATTAAACCTAGATGTAAAAATCTCGCTCAAAATGTATACTAAAAAGGAGGTATTTGTTTGTTGGGGGCCACTAGTAGAGTTACCATTAATAGCCTGGATCATTATGTACGTCTTTCTCAGTAATCCCCTCATCGCTTCTTCCTATAATGCGGATTCAAAGGCTGAAGTCATCAGCACCAAATATGGACAGCTTCGTGGTGTGTACAAATCCGTGCCAGGAGTCGGTGGTGGGATAGCTTCCTATCTTGGCGTGCCATACGCAACCCCACCTGTGGGCGCTAACCGATTCAGCCCTACCCGAACCCTGTCACAGTGGATTGGTGTCTATGAGGCTACGTCCTTTGGACCAGCATGTCCCCAAAGACTTCCTGATATCCACAATGAGACTGAGGCTCTGGCGGTAATGTCAAAAGCCAGACTGCAACAGTTTCGGCGGATTATTCCAATCTTAAAGCACCAAAGCGAGGATTGCCTCTATTTAAACATCTACGTCCCTAAACCAGGTAAGCAGTAACTACAACTAGCTTTCTATTTCAAAAGTCATTTCAAATGCAAGTCAAGAATATATATATATATATATATATATATATATATATATATATATATATATATATATATATATTTATATATATATATATATATATATATATATATATATATATATATATATATATATATATATATATCTATATATATATATATATATATAATTTATTTAGTCTTCTTAATTTCATTTACAAAGTCGTTTGATTTTCTATCAAAGTATATGATACTAAAGAAAATGGATAATTTCCCTAGAGTATTTTCTGTGGGATTTATATATATATATATAAATCTTTCAGGAACGCGAAAGAATCATGAAATGAATCCAGCAAACCGCAAGAAACAGAAAAACAGGATAATTTGTATTCGGAAATGTTATTTCCTAATTCGCCAAAGTTCCGTACAGGGGTGGAATTGGAACCAAACACTCTGACGCAGCGAGCTACCGCTTAGATATCAAAGCGGTTGCTCGCTGCCCCAATGTGCCTGGTTCGAATCCCACCCCTATACGGAATTTGTCGAATTAGTAAATATCTTTTTCCGAAGAAAGATTATCCTGTTTTTTTCTGTTTCTTGCGGTTTGCTTGATTCATATATATATATATATATATATATATATATATATATATATATATATATATATATATATATATATATATATATATATATATATATCATCACTAACTCTATAATTTAAGAACGGGATTTTTGGGAGTATTTGAATAATAATTTCATCTTAGTTTGGTTATGACTTAGGTTTATTTTAAATTTCGATCAAGGTAATTTCCAAGAATTTCTTTAGAGTTTTACAAAACAAAATATATTTGTTCAGAAAAAATTTATGATTATCCAATGCTTTCTTTTTATTTTATCTATAACTATATTTTAGCACCGTGACTTTTTGAAAGGGGGAAATAGTTTAGAGTTTAGGGGGGAGTGGCGAACCCATTGCCTGGTATCTTTCTCTCTCTCTCTCTCTCTCTCTCTCTCTCTCTCTCTATATATATATATATATATATATATATATATATATATATATATATATATATATATATATATATATATATATATATATATATATATATAGATATATCTCTCTCTCTCTCTCTCTCTCTCTCTCTATATATATATATATATATATATATATATATATATATATATATATCTTGTGGCTTCCAAATTGACCCAATTTAAAAAGTTAATATCTCCGTAACCATCTTCCTCTGCAGGACAATTTTCATGCGCAAGATACTCTCAATCCTCCTCTATTTGAATGCAAAAAATGGAATTTCGATACCTTTTATAATTTTCTTGCACGTTACCAAAAATAACAATATGTGTAAAAAAAAAAAATATATTTCATTTTGTAATACCATACAAAAGCCTACATGAATGACATTGTCAGAAGAAGATGGCATTCTCATTAAAACTTGTTACTATGTAAAGGGATGGAAGACTGGAAGATTATTGCGTGAATTTCCTGGAAAAATGTAGAAACGATGTGGGAAAGATTCAAAAACGTGAAGCGCTAACAGAAAACCATAAAGCGATAAACCTAAAATATTTTTAGAACTTGCAAATGTGAATTGCATTAACGATAACATCTGCTCTCAAGGAGATACGCCAAGAACTCATTTATTGCAAAGAACAATTGCTAAGAACTTGAATATTGGAAGGAGTTCTGTACAACGAATAATTAAGACACAAAAGCTAATCCCTCAAATGAATAGTATCTCCCCAGAAAAAGTGGTACTATTAAGAATAAAAGATAAATAAGATTAAGACAGCTTTTTGTGACTTCTCTGTCACTGATGTTAAAAACATTGTCTTCAAGGCTAAAAAAGTTTTCACTTTAGAACTTCCGCGAAACCCGCCAAAGTGATGTTGTCTACGAGCGTGTTAAAAAGGTGGAGGGGGTACATTAGGTTTATGGATTTTAGGGAAACCGTAGAGTTGGTCGTAGGTGAAACCTGCATAGTAGAGCTCTTGTAGATCTCTTCGTCAAGAACGTGCGATTTTTTGAGTGAAAGAAGAAACCTAATGACTTGGTCTTCAAGTCGAGGGAGAGTTTCAGAGAGGCTTTCCTAAAATCCATATATCTAATGTACCCCTTCGACCTATTTTCGCAACTTATAACCTCTTTAATTATAAACAGCAAATTTCATTGCCCTAATTATTACCCTCCCCTTGCCACAAACCAATACACTGTCAAAAATTCTATACACCTAAAAGAAACTAAAAAACAAAATTCCAACATATATATGGCTAGTTTTGACGTATCCTCCCTATACACCAGTATCCCACTTCAGAAACAATTAATATTTTTCTTTCTCGCGCATTCCCTTCCCCTAATTCTCTCTTTCACTGTTTTAATGAGAAACAAATAAAGAAAATACTAGTTACAGTTTTTCACGAAAATTATTTCTCATTTAATGGAACCATTTTTCACCAAATAGATGGCCTTGCAATGGCAAGTCCTATTGCTGCCTCTCTCGCAAATCTTTTCATGTGTAACTTAGAAGAAGAAGCACTTAACAAATGCTTTTTATAATTCCGTCCTATCTTCTACAGAAGAGATGTAGACGATATCATCGCATTTTTCCGCTCTACAGGTTCATTTGATAAATTCCTAGAGTACATTAACCAGTTACTCCAAATATTAAATTCACTCAAGAAAAGTAAGACAACGACTCCATTACTTTCTTAGACCTACCAATAACACGCACAACCGACGGTTTCTCCACTTCCATTCACCAAAAACCTACACATACGGGCTCTGAACTCTATTTTCTTAGTCATTGTGCCACCAAAATCAAATTAAACTCTATCAAAACCTTACTCTCTCTCGCTTGCAATCTCTCCTCATCATACCTCAACTTCCACAACGAGATCACTTTCCTCACTAACTATTTCCAACAAAACGGATATTTTCGTCCCTAAAGAAAAGGTTTTTGTACCTCTTCCATATAAAGGACGCCTCAATTCGCTTCTCTGGGCCCAACTCTCACCATTTCTTAAAAATACGTTTCCTGCAAAACATTTTATAACAATTTTTCAAAACATACGCAAAGTAAAACATCTTTTCAACATTAAAGACAAAATACCAACGCTACTCCGATACTCCATCATATATGAATTAATCTGACCGAGATGTAATTCCGAGGTGTATTTGGGATCGAAACAGCGCACGCGACATACCCGTATTTGCGCACATTTAGGCATCAGCAATAGAACTGGAGCCCCACTCACTACTCCCGAGTTCTCCCATATCCGAATACACTACGAGAACAGACATCCACACCATAAACCAAACTTAAATAATTTTTCAATTAAAGATACAGCAAACAACGAACACCAACTAAGTACACTGGAATCTTTTTATATTAGATTTACAAACCCCACTTTGAACTCCGACACAAGCATATTTCCACTTTTACTACAACTATAATCACCCAAGAATTACGCACGCCAAATCCAGCCCCCCAAAAAACAACCCCTATTTTTCAAATATTTTTATTATTATACCCTTTTTACAATGAAGACGCACAAAACTTACTAATCTTAGTTATATTTTAAAAACAAAAACATATTTCCTATTCCCTAATAGTTAAAAGCCCTGCATTTTTATAATTTGAATATTACTACCTCTGCTGCTTCCCATTTTCAATATAACTAATTTATAAATTTATGATAACTTCTCTTAAATTTCTTATATTTGTATATATTTACAAGCCGCTGTTCTCTTCCTTAACAGGAAGAGGTTGGTTACACAGGCACCCCTGCGGGGGTGTGGCCTACAGCCTTGTTTGCTAATCTTAACAGCCTTTTTTAATCCCCTTTATAGACTCTTTATTTTAGCACCCTGAACCCCCTTTTATTCATCTTCATCTTTTTCTTCTTCTTCTTCTTCTTCTTCTTCTTCTTCTTCTTCGGTCTGTGTCCTACGGCCTATCATGATTCTGTTTTCTTTTCTCCATCTAAACTTGCAATAATAATTTCCATGCCAAAATTTTAATAAATTTTCTGAACTTCACCATTTGTAATTCTTTTAGTTTTAAAAAAGTCACAAAAATTTTATACTATATTTATTTTAGAACTTTACCATTTTATTTTTTTTTTATATTATATATGAGAAATAACTTTGATAAAAAAATTAAATCTACTTAGGTGACAAACGCGCTGAAAGAAAAAATCTTATTCAAACCTTCAAAAAATCTCGTTCTTAAAATATAGGGTTATGGATAATCTCATATCCTTAACAATGGGTTCCAACCCGAAACGTTGGTACCAATAAGTTAATATATAATAATGAAATTCCTAAATTTAGCCAGCTTATTTATCCTAATATATATAATTTGAAGGATAAACGAAAGGACGTATAAAGGGAAATTCATTTCATTTTCTTGATACAACGGTACAGATGAACTTTTCACCCATCTTCGGGTACTGGAAAATACAATTCTTGGACAACAATTTAAGTTAGAGTTAAACAGATAATCAAAATTATGAATTTATGGAAAGTATTTAATGTTTAATAAGGGGGGGATAGCGAGAAATCTACAAGTAATTGATATTTTTGGATTATTATGTTGCGAGTTAAAATTTGACGATTGGAAAAACACAGAAAACACATCAGGATAAACTAACCTTAAACGATCAGCCGTTAGAGGATGACTGGGGAGAAAGGGCGAGGAGCGTAAGAAGAAAGAGAAGGTTAGGAGGTTGGTTATATTTTTGTTTCCAGTAGAAGTAGTGGGTGAGAAGAAGAATCGGAATTTAAGGAAGGAGAAAGGTATTTAATATACATGGATTCAAAAATCCTTAATGATATGGGATCAGGGGTGGTTTTTAAGATTTTAAAATCGTCTGTTGTGATTTCAGTTTTACAATTAATAGAGTGAAGCCTAACAGGTGAGAATTCTTTCGTAGGTATCGTTACTTATTTATTATTTTTACTAAAATTGAATCAATATGCAAGAAAACTTTTGGCTTAATTGCCTGGACGGAATTAATAAACATTTGTTGGGGGAATTGGAAGATAAAGTAAGAAAAATACATTATAATTTCCCTTTGCCCTCTTATTTTTTCACATTTGAAATTATCACTTAAATTACGAAAAGAAGGTCAACGAGAAAATTTTGAGCGAGGGAAGTGAAAATATCTTTGAGAGTACAACTACTGAAGCAGATAAATGTGAGGATTAATTGGAGCATTAGAGAATATAAGGTTGCAAACCTCTCATTCTTACTGTCACCATGGAAGGGGATTCATTTTTGAGGTCCCCCCAAGACTCAAGCGGATTGAGCTCGTATTTATATGTTGCCCACTACAGCTTTTAAAATTCCGAGATACGTACGATCAGTTATGATTTGTAATTTCTCTCGGCTTCCCTTGTCTTCAAGTCATTTGTAATCTACGTTCAACTTTTTATGCATTAATTTTCCTATTCTTATTTCACTAATTCTCTCTCCGTAATTAAAGGTTTTTCCATTGACTCATATCTCTATAGTTTTCAAAACTTGAGGAAGAATTAATAATATTTTAAAACAAAATATTTTGTATTTATTTTATTATATTTCATTTTATGCAAATGTGTTTCTGTATCCACCTGATATCCCTCGCTAAAACGCCTGCTTATCGTGATGCCATACACGAGTATATCAGAATGATGAAACACACACAGCAAAAGGAAACAACACCCCTCCCGTTCATCACTTTTCTATGTTCATTTCTTGTTTGATAAACTAAACTCTCGACGAGATTATATATTCAAACGCCAATTATTCGTTTTCTTGATTAAGTTACCATATAAAACCTCACTAAAACGTCACATTACCCAATTTTTCAGTTACCTAATTCAGGAATATATGATGGAATGGCTTTTCAATCTATTTTATTTCATTGCTTTGGATTGGCTGCCAAAGAATTGCAGAGCTTAATATAATTATTCATTAATATAACTATTCATTCCTCCGTTACCCCCCAAGGGGTGAATTGTATAGCAGGGTAAGGCCATTGTTATCTATTAAACATGAAGGAGACCATTCCCTCTCTTCTGTATCCAACAAGGGAGTGTGGAGCCTTCAGGAGAGAGCCTGTTAAGGTATAATCCAAGATTGCAATGGTCACCGCATCCAACCATACAATAAGATCTGCAGATATATATCTTTTAAACTTTTTCTACTCCTATATCTTTACCTCTTTCTTTACAGATTTCTTTTCATAATATTTCTTAAGCAAATGCCATTGCCGCGAATCGCTAGGTATTTTAAAATCTGTTCCCTTCGAGGGATAGACTGATGAAATCTACATGATGCATTGATAGCAAATATTGAACGTTAAAACAAAAGGATGCCTAATCCAATGTCTATATTATTTTCTTTTTTTTATTTTAGTAGTTAGCAAGCATCAAATATCATCTCTAACTCATATTATGGGAAATATGACTTTGTAGTTAATAAGGTGACTATAATTGAAATAAATATTAAAGCTATGAGGGGCTTGTCAATAGTTTTGCAAATCGGATATAAGGAAACGAGATATGAGGAAAAGTGTTGTCTTTTTTTTTTGCAATATAACTACCATGGAATTCAAAGCTCTTGCGACACTTGTCCCTGAGGCTTCGAATTCTCGACAACCAGAAATCTCCCGACTACTGTTCAATCCACTCCTGGACGGTGAGCTGGACATCTTCATCGTCTCCAAACCGGTGTCTTTGCAGTGCAGCATTGGGCTGGCGGAATAAAAAGTAGTCGCTAGGAACCAGATCTGGACTGTAGGGGGAATGGTTGAGCTCCTCGAATCCGCACTCGCACAGGGCAGCTTGTGCAACTCTAACCTTGTGGACTTTGACGACGTTGAAGTCGATCATGGGGCGTGAGGTTGCTAGGGACCCGACGGGCAGAGAACTTGGTCGTAGCCAAATTGTCGTAGATGATATTGCTAAAATTTTCATATGATATTCCAAATTCTAGCTCGATTTCTTCAACCTTCACCCGTCGATTTTCGAGGATCATCCTCGAAAATACGGGCCACATTGTCCTCGTTAGTCACGACTGACGGGCATCCTGTACGGGAGTCATCTTCAAGGGACTCATGACCATGGCGGAACTCCCTATTCCAGCGATCAATGGTTGCATAGGAAGGGGCGGTGTCGGTGTACACTGCAACCATGCGTTCATGGATCTCTTTTGCATTCTTGCCTTCCTTGGTCAGAAATTTGATCACTGCGCGGTGCTCAACCTTCTCCATTGTTGAAATATTTGTGACTGACGATCTGCAATCAGCTACTGCTTCTTAAATAGACGAGGCAGGAGCGTGCTGCTGCAGGTCCTGACTTGTCATAACTTGTCCTAACACCCCCAAAACAGCCCTCCCCCTTCCTCTGTTTTGCCCTACCGATTTACAAAACTTATTTACCGCCCCTCGTAAGTTGAATTCACAGAATTGATAAATAAGAATTTTAAGAAAACTCATGAGAAGTGAGAGAGCGCGAAGCGCACCTGAATTTCTTTTGTGTTGCAAAGCGAACATTTCTATTTTAAGGTTTAGACAAATGTAAGCAGTCCAAAATGTGGGTACCCAAGTTTATACCTGTTAAATGTTCCATATCACTAAATATAGTAATTATTCCTCATGTAATTGCTTGATTTTTATATGGTTGGCCATAAAGTCCTCACTCACTTAGGAAGCAGAAATAAAACCCCAACATTTATTCTTCAAAGTAAAGTCCAATTATCATCCGAATCTATTCCAGATACCAGTCAGTTAGCTTTGAGTAAAAAAAAATGTAAACAAGCTTCCTTAACTCCATTCAAAGTGTTGAATTGCTGGTCGAGGAGGAAATGTGCCATTTAGCGGAATAGGTCATAGTTACTCAGAACAACATCGGGACTAAATGGTGGATTTGAAAGAATCTCAAACCGTCCATCTGTTTGAACTTCTCCGCAGTGTACTTAGCAGTGTGTGACCTCGCACTTTCTTAATGCAGCAAAGCCTGACCTTAATTTATCAAAGCAAGATACTTCTATAGTTTGTCGTAAAAGCGGTCTAGCTAATGTGTATACAGTTTAAAGTTGATCGCGCAAACATGTGGAACAAGCTCGAAATGCAGTACACTTTAGAAATTCCACCAGACAGAGATCATGACCTTCTTGTCAAACCAATTCCGTTGTGGAACGGATGCCAGTTTTTCACCTCGCGGAACCCATATCATCTCTCGATCATGATTAACCAAGTACACCTATTTCTCATCTGATGTGACAACTCTCCTCCATAATCGGTCGTCCATTGAGGTATTGAGAAGGTGGCAGCAAATCTGTACTCTACGGGAAAATTGTGCTTCGGTTAGGTCATATGGATCCAATTAGGTCCATAGGTTATTTGGATCCAATTCTTGTAAACAAAATCCCTTAGATTCAATCGGTTCAGTACAATCTGACAACATGACACTCCCCAAAATTTCGCAAGATCATGGTTGCTTGCAGAATATTCAATTTTCAATGCTGCCACTAAAGCCTTGCAATCAAAGGTTAATGGTCGGGTGGAAAGTGACTAATTATCAAGGGTGGGATCCCCATAGTGGAAAAGTCTGTACCACCTTAAGGCTTAGAGAAATGTGAGCATCCTTCTCCATCAGTATCGCAAATTTCCTTCACAGCAACTCTTGTACAAAGTATTCATGTGTAACGGGGGCGAAAAAAACTCATTCCACTTTCTTCCGGATTCATTTCTGCCAGTTGTGGCTTGAAGTTGTGCTTAGGAACAACAATAAACACTAGCGTAAGGAGGCTGGTAGTCAAATAAGTAAGGCAAACCTAACCCAATGTAGTCAAATGAGTAAGGCTAACTTACTCTAATGTTGGTGTTGCTCCATAAAATTTTATTGTTTTCTTTCCAACTCCTAAGTGGATCAGTACCTTATGGGCAACAAAATAATTGGAATTAATATATATTTACCTTAATAATGCTTGATAACTATTTAAATGTTTTATCATTTATCAATCCCTTGTTAATAATGGGATCTACTTGAGTTAAACTAAAAGAATTGATGTGGCATTAGATTTTTATATAGAGCAAAAAATACATGAGGTGTGTAAAAGTGTAACATTCCTGGGTGCAAACGGAATTCGTTCACATAATGACAAGCACAGGAAAGAATAGAATATAGGTTTTATTTTTTGAGATATATTTGTCAGATTTGGTTCCATGTTTTCATGACATGTTCTGAAGATTTCATTGAATTAATACGCCTGTGGTCGTGGGGAAAGCTTCCAAGCAATCTCAGAGACGTGATAGTTCTTTGTCACTTCACTGCAGCTTCCCGGTCGATCTAGAGCTTCACTAGCTCGCTCAGAACATGGATGTAACCGTTGTTGTTCAGTCTAAGGTACTCAGGGAAGATATAGGTTAGCAAAACCTCACCTGCACTACTGACAACACCGAAAACCATAGTTTTCGCTGCAAATTTCATTTGTATCACTTGAGGCACTTTCTTGTGTGTGGCAGCTGTTGTTCTTTTGGTCTTGGCAGAAATTCTTTTGTCGGTGAAGTTCTATAACATGCTTGGCTTCAACGGGTGTTTTGACTTATTGATCAGCTTTCTGGTCTACTTGTGTTCCTCCTCAAGCTTGTTCTTGGAAAAAAATTGTTCCTTCTTCTTCTTGTAAGAAAAGTAGCGAAAGTCCTCATGTACCACCAGCCTGATGAATTTTTCATTTACACCTTTCTCCCTTACAATGGCACGGACCGACTTTCTTAGAGGATCTCTTTGTTGGTGATCTCCTAGATTTCCGTCACGAATTCTAGCGTTCTGAAGGGATCTCATCGTCGGCCATGGATTTTCCTCTTTTATCGACTTTTTCCACCATCCGTCTGCTAGTGTTGAAGAACTCTAAAATCTCTCCTTTTTTGTCCTTCCGGCCCAAATTTCAACCAGGATTCCATGCCTCTTTCATAATTCATTTTTTCTGCAAAAGTAAGTAAACATGGTGATGTTTTTTAAGAAGAAAAGAATAAAAGGAACGAAAATGAAGTTAAAAAATTATGCCTGAAAATATCAGTTGAACATTTTGAACGATGACCGTCCGCCTTCTGTAATTAATATACAATGTATGTAAGACGATACAAAATTTAGTAAATGGAGCAATCGGAGAATAATTTATATATCGACATATGTATTTAATTAAATTGTAGCACCTTTTAAGTATTTCTGACTTTTTATAGTTGCTTCTCCTTTCTAGGAGAATAATTATAATAATAATTTTTATGAGGAATGAAAATAAAAGATAATAGAAAGCTATAAGATCAAAATTCATAAAGTTGAGACTACCTTGATATAAAATTTCTAAGGCCAGACCTCTTTGTAACATAGAAGTAGGATCCATTAGCAACAGATAAGTTGGGAGTAGTATCGCATTTTATCTAATTAATAATAAAGATAGGCTTGATTTACCCATTTTCCATATTATAATCTAGTCGACTCGAGGTATACGTAGGGAATTAAATTTGACATCATCCTACATCTCAAAATATCTAATTTACTTCACTAAGAAGTAATCTAATTATGCTATTAATGAGACTCCTAAGACATGTTTTCCTGTCGTTCATAATCAATTTTTATCATGAGCGATATTAAATGTCGCGTCAAGTTTCGCCGAGTTTGACCATTATGAGAACGCAATAAATTTATTTACCATTTTTTACAGATACAACAGATAACCTTGGAATTGACTTAAGCTGGTTGAAGAAAAATAGGGGACAAAATAGGTTTTCATCTACAAAATAGTTTACATCAATTGTAAACATTATTTTCCAGCTTAATAAGCTGATTATGTTTGATTAATTAAACTTCTTTGGCTTTGAAAATAAAACTGTTCAAGACCATTTTCGATTGCTTACCTATATAAAAATCTTTCGATACGAATTTGGTTATCTAAAGAAAAAAAGTGAAGTATATGCTGCACAAATGCAAAAAGTTCAAGAGAACATATTTGAAGCATCCAGTGGTAGTTAACATATTCAAAAAAAATAACTACATGAAATTCACTAATTATATAGTATTTTTAAATTATCAAATATATGGATTATGTAAAATTCCATTGTTAATAACGATAAAAAATATTTTTGGTTATTTATGGTAGTTCAGAATTTAATTCTAAAGTACATGAATTAATATATAAATTTACCACATATACTGTATATACTGGTCTTCTAAGAACTTAATGATTAGTCATGAATTTGCAATGCGATGAAAGGCAGCTGCCAAAATTTAAGAAGCTATTGACTAACTCTGTATCTAACATCAATTGCTAATTAACAAATTTAGTAAGTGAGAAATTATTCAACCAAATTATAATTTCATTCCTTTGATTTTTCGTAGCATTATCCTTGTTTGCAATTACAGAAAGAAGACGATTCTCCTCGGTTGATGTTAGTTTTTTTCAAACATTTCTACATATTTTGATTCATCTTCTAAGTAAATCTTCCTCCAAGAGACAAGGTTTATGTGGGTTTCTCCTTTGGATTGCACCCTTCAGTATTCGCCCCAAATTCACACTTTGAGATTCATTTGGCCATTGGAGGACGTTTATTTTTCCCTTCTTAAAGCATTCATGAACTAATTTGGCTGTGGGCTTATAATCACTGTGTACAGAAATATCCATTGGTCTCAGGCGTAGACTTTTTTTAACATATGGGAGCTGCTTTCTATCTATTATCTTTTGATACGTCGTACCCATCCACTTTTTCATCACTGATGAGGAGTTCTCCATTATCTTGCGCAGTGAAGGAGACTCAAACCACATGACTACATTATCTGTATTTTACGTTTATGATGGTGTGCTTGCCCTAACAAAGTGTCGACGATTATTTTGGCCGAAAAGGTATATTTAGTCGAGTGCGAGTCTAGTCGCAGGCGACTCTACTTCTCACTGTGTTGGTTAGTCGGTCAATCCCCGTTTTGCTTTTTGGGGGTTTTGTAATAAAATGGTAACAATTTGGCCTATTCTAACGAAGTTTAAAACACTTATGTTTATTTTACATTCTCTTTGTAATAATATAATACCAAAGTTCTCCCAAAGTTAGCCAGGAAATTATAGCTTTATAATATTTTGGCCGATTCTGACTAAATTTGAAACCCTGATGTTGTTTTAAATTCTGTTTCGAATTATATAATTGCCAAACTCCTTCGAAGATTAGCCCGGAAATGATTTTTTTTTGCTATAACATCATAACTATTCGGCTAATTCTAACGTAATTTGAAAAAATGATGTAGATTTACATTATCTTTCGAATGATATAATTGCCAAAGTTTTCCCAAGGTTAGCAGGAAATTATTTTCTTTTGTCAATAACATCATAATTATTCGGGCGATTCTAACGAAATTTGCAACACTTATGTTAAATACATTCTCTTCCGAATGATACATCTGCCTAAGTCCTATCGAGATCAGGCGGGGAATTACTTTTGGAGGGATATAATATCATAACTATTCGGCCAATTCTAACAAAATTCGAAACCATTATCTTGTTTTAAATTATATTTCGAATGATATAATTGTAAAAGTCCTACCAAGGTTATTCCAGGTGTTATTTAAAGTTTTTAAGGTCGTATGGTCATAAATCAGCATAAGTGAAGTGAGAGCACGCGACCTTTTGGTGAGCAGACCTTGTTTAGTCTTATCTCACCATATAACATTGGTTCAAAATTCTTTGCCATTTCAAAGATAGACTCTGACAAAAATTTCACGGTTCTTTACATGCTTTTTATTAAGAAGTAGAATTTTTCAGGGGATGAAATAAAACAGAACTCTACGGAGGAGATCTGTTCTAATAGTTTTTTTATTTATTATCGGCCTGACAGTTCCAGATCGCTATTTTATCTTTCATTTTAGGTATTGGATTATTCATTAGCTTTTGAAGAATGTAAATTTTAAACACATCGTTAATATTACAAGGATCACTCTTGCAAAACTAATTGTAGTTCCATAGTCGTATTACAGAGGTCCCAAACTATGAGACTACCTCCTCTCCATATCTCACGAATGTGATTGTGTGCTCGGCATCATAAGTATCTTTTCTACCATAAAACTTGCCAGTAACCAATCGTTAACCTTGCAAAGAGCACCGTCTCATACTAAGTTATGCTAATTAGCGTTTTTTGTTATATAGAACGAAAATCTGTCTAATTTGTATTTCTTTCTTTAGATATATGTCTAGTGAGTTTCCCATTAGTTGTATAACCAGACAAAAGTACTAAATATTTCAAAAAATTGCAAATTTAATTGTACATTTACTTGTGTCATCTCACTGTAGTTACTTTAATGGTGCTTAGATAAAACTAAACATTCACTATGGTAGAATTCTATATGATTTTTTATAAAATCTGGCACAGGCAAAGATATGTATTTTTTACATAATTATACTAGTTTATGATCATTCAAAATGCACATTTTACGAATTATCTGAAATGGACATAAATAGAATGAAGTTTCTCCGTCAAGCTTAGCCATTGATTTGGGTTACAGTGCATTAGATAATCATTATATATGAATGTAGTGACCGAAACTTTTCATTCAGCTTATACTGCAAGAATTTAACAAGTAATGTAAGACCGGTTGAGCGAGAAGCCAAATCATACCTGCAACGTCTCTTATATAATTAAGAGATATTTCCATCCAACCAGTTACAGATCATTGATGCTTATTGAGCAAGAGCACCCCCATGCTGGATGCTCACATTATGTCCACTTTTAGCCTCTTAAATTGAATCATTAAGACGTCACCTGAATTATGATCACGAGTATTTTCTTTGTTCACATATCTGAACCAATTTTAAGGCACATTTCAGGTTTTGTAGAGTAGCAGAGAATCCAAAATTTAGAAATGAGCCAGAGAAAAATCTGAAAAAATCGTAACACTTCCTTTTTGGGGGAAAATTTGTTTAAAAATTATGTTTTCCCAAGGGTAAGGCAGGTTATATTCAGTTATTATAGTTCTTGCCTCTGAAGCTAGAAATAGGTATTTTTCATACAGGAAGAAAATTTGCACTTTAACTCTTTATGTATTGAAGGTTTAGGCAATTATAGGTTGAGGAATTCCTTGTTTGTAAGCTACTCGTAGTGCATTATAAATTAATCGATGTATGGCGAATTTACGAGATATTTCCTTCAACTCTTTGAATGTATGTTATAGATTCACTCATCACAGTTATTATTTTTGTTTTATACTAACGGGTCGTTTCTATTATTCATTTTCAGGGTTAAGATAAGTAAAAGAACTAGAGCCTCAACAAGTCACAGTGTCTTTGGCTCCCCACTTTCAAAACTTTCTTATTATGAGCTATTAACATAACAACACGTTGCAAGATATATTTAGTATGTAAAATACTATAAATACAAGAGAAAAAGGAATATTATTCCTGAAGTATCCGAGGCCCTTACTAAAATTTTGAAAAAAAGCCAGTATTCCAGTTCAGCAGATCAAGAATCTTAAAATCAAATTGCTTCGATTGGTGGAAAAAACGTCTGTAATATCAAAATAAGGAATGAATGCCACTAGGAGTAAGAAGTTTATCTCATTATTGGATCAACATTTGATATAGCAGGCTGCCAGCTTGCTGATCTCTTGGATTGAAATTGTGAAAAGAACATTTAAATGACACGTCGAGAGCATGAATTTATTAGTCACCAAAAAACTGAGCGTCCCTTGAAATTGGAGGAGCGGATGTAAAAACAAGCCAAATACTTAGAAAAAAGAAAACCAGAGAAGATTTATTTCAGGAAAGAAGAGAAAAAGAAGAGTCACTAAAAGAGAAGAAGGAAGAGAAATCTACAATTTCAGACGAAGCTATGGAGGAAGAAACCTCATCTTCTGACATTTCTGATGAAGAATGAAAGATAGTCTTTGCGAGTAGAAAAAAACAAGGTTATACTAATAACAACAATTGCCACAGACGCAGATCGGTATTCTGTGTCAAATTTTTATGATGCTGCTGATATTAGTAGCGCAGCCCTATTCGACTATGGTATTTTAAATTCAGAAGACCTGTCACATGAAATTGACAATCATAAAGTCTGTAGGGCACGACAGAAGTTAAGGAGGATTATCATTAAATCTAAATGTTTGGGAGATAAGAAAAAGAAATTCAAGATCACTATGTGCTTTCAGGAGAACCTGGTACTGTCTATTTACATCATCTAGCTAATGAACTTGCAGAAAAACAGATGAAATGGCTTGTTAAAAGGTATATTAAAATAAGATAAAAGCTGTGGGAGTTGACAGCACATAACCGATACTGGCTAGAAGAATGGAGCCATAAGAGAACTGGAATGTCACCAACATCATCATTTACAGTTGATCATCTGCAGCTAGAATCTAAATGTGCTTCCTTTGAGGCACCTGTGCAGGAAGCTATTTCGAGCTTACTTTCCTTGAAAAATACAGTTGCGAGCACCCCTCTAGTTAGTAATAGTCAAGCTCTTATGGCTGTGAAGATTCCCAAGTTAGAATGTAAAGTCTTTGGTGGCACTTCTGGGTTCACATCAAATTATCTTCCTCCTAAATGCGCGGAAGGATCTAAATATCTCCCGGAACTGATCAATCTTTTGCAAATACTCCAACCTGCCATGAAGCCATAGTATGGCAAACAATCCATAGAAATGCCTACAGGTCCTATCCTGAGAATGTTCTTTTTGCAATGCTGGTAGACCTTGATCAAAAGAACAGCAAATTAGCTATTGACAGAATCAAGAAGATCCGATTAGTTACTGTGTATGAGAAAGAGATACGTAATTTCTCGCCACCGAAAATAGATAACATTGCTAAGAATCTAACAGATCTATTTCCACCTGAAGAGGAGTGCAGGTTTGAACCACCATTTACAATGCATTTATCTAATGCGGACCTGCAAAATATTGTCGACGAGCCAATCTCTATTGACATTTCATGCCATTTTAAAGGTATAGAGCGGTATGTGCTGATGGTGAATGAAGCTTCTGGAGAAATTTAGGGAAAAGAAGCAAGAAAGAGATGGCTACATTTGGGCGGTAGAAAAATTCCGTGACTTCATGCCATCGTTTGAGACAAAGCATGATTTTACTGTAACAGTTGACGAATAGTATGCATCAGTTAGATAAAAAAGTTAGACTCCTCACTCGTTTGTCATTATCCTTTAGTTTACATTCAACTCTAATGTATTTAAAAGTTGTTAGGACTACAAACCAACAACTCTGATACTGTTAATCTTTCTGGCTCAAAATTTTTAAAAATCGAAATTTTGAGCTCCTAAAAGAGGGTGTTCCAAATACATCTATCTCAAAAATCCTTTTTCCACCTTGGAAATATGTGTACTTAAGTGTACACAACTTTACAAGTGATTGTTGATTTGCTGAAATTTGTTTTTCGATGCTACAGCCTAATGGTCACCCTATAAATTGGAATTCGACTAAGTTTATTTACAACTATGTTAAAAGAAATATTGTTGAACGCTCCTTCATTAATTGCTCACCTAATTTCAATATATCTCCTGTTCTATTTAAACTTACTCCTGTCATTAAAAAGCTTACAATATGATTTTACCTTTCGAGACCTGTATTTAATCCCACTTAGCTGATAATTTATTTCTCTTTTTCATGCGTACTCTGTTTTGTATCTTTTAGTTGTACGTGGGCGGAGCGTCACTTAGTTTTCTCCAATATATACATCATTCTTGTAAAGTAATTCTCATAGAAATTTTATATGTACAGTAACCTTTAATGTTATTGTCCCGATTTAATGTTAATAATTAACTTCGATTATTACCTTTTTCCCTTGCAACTTTTAAATTTCCCTCCTAGCATTAATGTGTGTTACTAATATCAACGGGCTTCCCAATTCTATATGGGAGATGGTTACAACAATCTTCGTCAGTCTTTTGTGAGCGTCAAGCAAGGGTAGAAGGAACTAATCCCACTGAAGAAGCATTGTTATTTTTTGTGCCAAGGTCCCTTACATCACCCACTCCAGTTTTCATTTTAATAGGAAAATATTCCTCAAGAATGCAAGATAATTATTTTCCTCTTTCAAGATTATTAGTTTGTATTTTCTGTTATGCCATTTAATCACGACATTATTTATGTATTCCTTGAAAATGAACTAAACAAAGTTCGAAAGTACCTGGAATCTGCTTTTCATTTGTCCTGTTGGACTTTCTTCAATTATTGCTTTACTCACGACCTATTTTATAAGTTTCTCCTATCTATATATACGTATGTATATATATATATATATATATATATATATATATATATATATACGTATGTATATATATATATATATATATATATATATATATATATATATATATATATATGATGTATATGTTTCATGAGCGCGAAAGAATGATGAAATAAATCCAGCAAGCCGCAAGAAACAGAAAAACAGCAAAAAAGATTTTCGGAAAAAGTGATTTCCTAATTCGAAAAATTCCGTACTGGGGTGGGATTCTAACTAAGCACACTGGAGCCGGGTGTATATTCGCCACGTGTTTACCTCAATTTCTCCTTTGAATTATTGTAGATCTTTATCCTAGTTAACACTGATTTCATGATTATAAAAATATCAATACCTACTGGTGCACAATATCTAGTAACAAAGTCTGCTCACCTAAAAGTCACGTGCCCTCACTTATTCCGATTTATGATCTTACGACTTCAAAACTTTCAATAATGCTCGGACTAATCTTGGGAGGAACTTGGCAGTTATATCATTAGAAAGAAAATGTAAAACCACATAAGGGTCTCCAATTTCTTTAGAATCGACCAAGCAGTTATGATGTAATTGCCAAAACAAAATAATTTTTGGCTAACTTTGGGATGACTTTAACAATTATATCTTTCGAAAGAGAATGTGAAACAACAATGGAAGGGTCAAAACTTAATTAGAATCGGCAGGATAGTTATGATGTTATTGCGAAAACAATATAATTCCCGGGCTGATGATTGAAGATGAATTGATGTAAGTGAGTAGGTGTGGGTAGGGGACAAAGAAAGGGTGTGGGGAAAGATAGCTAAAAATAGACACGTGGTGAAAAGAGAAGTATGATAGGGTACAAAAAGATTCTAAGTGCCTGATGATCAGGCCTATCGCTTTTAAATATTTTCTTGTTATGTGGGTTCCATTTAGGTATTTGAGATAGTTTATATTTTTATGGCGTTCAAATCATTTGTCTTCTATAAAATTAATCTTCTTGTGTATGGTATGCGCATTTTCTGCTGTAGTAATAAATTACTTTAATTACTGTAGTATTATGCTTAGTGTCTGTTTTTTTGTATATTTCGTAGTGAGTGTAAATCCTGTCTTTGTTGTTTCTTTGATGTCTTCTTCGTTATAGTTGGGTCTTCATCGGTAAATTTGCTCTCGATATTCGGTGAGTTCTTGTAGAAATTGGTGAAGTTTCTTAATTAGGTTTTCTTTTCTTAATCAGTTTTATTTGTCAATGGTCTGGGTAAAAAATATTATTATTCTCCTGCGTAGAACGGCACTTCTGCTCCTCCAGCTAAAGGCCCAGTGGAGGTCGAAAATCTGTCGTGACTTATACCTCTTCTGTTCTGGTTAATTATTTGAACGATATCATCGTTCTCATCTCGATTAACCAGTTCCTGCATATTAATGGAACCTAACCCCGCCTACCGGTGCAGCTCTTCCTGGTATCTTCTTTCTCACCTATGTGTACCTGTAACTAGTTACACACATTTGTTTTGCACCACTTGTAGTTTCCATTTTTGTGTCTTCGAGACACACTAGAGGGCGAAGGTGGGGTATGGCAGCGTCGATTTGTAAGTTAATTGTAGATCTCCTTATTATTGCTTTTACGCAGATTTCTGAACATCTATAAAGATCTTACTGTAGCTGTGACCTTGGTGATTCTTACTGCGACGTGCTTCCTGTACCCGGTTGAAGTAATCTTCATTCCGAGTACATTGCACTCCGTGGTGTAAGGATAGCGTACTTGGCTTTCTTATAAAACCGAATTAATATTGGTTGAAGAGGGGGTTCTCCTCCAGGTGAAAAACCAGTCTTCGGTTGAGGATCTTCTCGAAGAATTTCCAGCTAAGTTCTAGAAGTGAAGTTGTCCGGTAGCTCTCCTTCAACATTGGGTCCTTTCCGTGCCTAGCCAAGAAAATCATCTTGTCCATTTTATAAGCATCTGGAATGTATCCCTTGGTCAGAAAAGCGTTAAATATCCCTCTCATCCCTTCGATGACATTGGTGGGCGCCTTTTCAAAGTTTAACTTTGTAAGCCCCGATTATCCTGCGGCTTTTTGTCCGTCGCGCTGTCTATCCACCTGGGGGTGAGGGTGCGTCCTTTGAATGATATGTTATCTACTCTTTCGGCCAGGCTGTTCCCAGTAGAATTACCCGGATTCATACTAACGACCATCCTTGATTTTATGAATCTTGTAGAAGAGCCTACTATGATAAGCAAACAAAATTTAATGTATGGAGGCGTAATCGGACGCGAGAAGTTTCGAGATCTTTGTTCAGTCTCGGCGTACTGCCAACAGAGTTTACCATCGGGTTGAGAGATTATATAATGATAATCTGAAGAGTAAGTTGGCAGATATCAGACAGCCTCATTTGTGGTGGAATAAATTCAATTCTGTATTTTTGACTAACACTTCTACCATTCCACCACTACTTTTGCCAAATGGAAAGTTGGCAACTAGTAAACAAGAAAAGGCAGAGTTACCCTATCGAGATTTTGAAGCGAAGCAGTTAGTTGAAGAAGTTCCTCTCCCTGACACTTGCCATCCTGAGCCTCGTTCGACTGGGTTTGCTTCTCGTGCAAGGGATGTTAAAAAGATACTTGACAGCTGGGATGGAGTTGATCCCGACAACTTTTTCCCTTTATTTTAAAAAAAAAATGTCTACTGATTCAGCACCTAAGTTAAGTTCATTATATACATTTTTATTTAGACGAAGCACCCTCCCTGATAATCGTGAATTGAGCAATGTTGTGCCTATTCCTAAGGGCATGTTATCTCTCAATTGTAGTTAATACAGGCCTATTTCAATACTTTCCATGCTCTCTAAGGTTGCTGAGCAGCTGATATCTAGGCCTTTGTATAGATACCAAGAGTCGAATGGCTTACTGGCTATAAGTCAGTATGCATATAGGATGTAGTAGGTACTTGTGATGCCCTTTTAGATTTGACTTGTAGTATGCAAGATAATATTGACAAGGGTTTTGAACATAAATTAGTTCAGATTGATTTTAGTGATGCTTTTAATCGTGTTAACCATAAAGCACTTGTTTTTAAACTACAAAACCTTGGAAAAGGTGGCTACATCCTAGGACTACCTAACGACTTTTTAATAGATGAGCAGCAACGTGTTGTCGTAGATGGAGTTTTTAGTTAGCATAGACGTGTTGTGTCTGGAGTTCCACAAGGCAGTGTTATTGAGGCTTTGTTGTTTTTAGTATACACAAGTGATTTGGGACAAGGTCTTGAAAACAAGGTTGTTCAGTATGCAGATGATACTACACTTGTTGTAGTAGTGTGGTCTCCAGCAATGAGAAACCAAGTTGCCATGAGTCTAAATCGTGATTTGGACAAAATTAAGAAATAGTGTGATCGTTGGGGTATGCAGCTTAATTCAAGTAAAATTAAAACCCTCTTGGTTAGTAGATCTCGTACCAATGAGCGGCCGCATCCTTCACTCTGTGTTGGAGATACACTTCTTGCTGAGTCGGAATCCCTAATAAGAAGCATCTTTTAAATGTATTTGCTAATACTGCCCGAAAACTTGATATTTTACGTAAGGCCTCATATATCTATAATAATGAAGATATTAATGCCACTTGTTTCAGGTCCTTTGTTCTCCCTCTTCTTCAGGTATTGTTCTCCAGTTTGGATATCCGCATCTGCCAGAGATCTGTCTCTCTTAGATAGCCTTCCTCGTGGAGGCAGGTTCCTTTTTCCTGATGGGACTTCGATCATCGACAGATGATTTCATGTTTATTGATATTCCATAAATACTTCTTCAGTAGGGAATTGCCACTATCATTTTTAATTCCTGAGCCCCTGCCTCTTGCTAGAGCAACAAGGTTTGCGGATGGACAACATCCACATGCACTATGCATTCCCCGCTGCCACACTTCTCAGTTTCAGGGTTGCTTTTTGCCAAGAACGATAAAGCAGTGGAATGATTTTCCTGCAGAAGTTATGCAGGAACATCTTAATATCTTCAAACGAAGTCGCAATACTGGATTAAGAGTGGGTGCTACTGACTCATAATTTTAATATTGATTTGATTTTAATAATTTTAAACTTATTTATTTATTTACACATTTTAATTTCTTTCTTCTAGCATTCATTCCTTCTTACTTGACATATGGACACTGTGTTCTGTGGGAGCTTGTTTTCAAGTTTATGGCCACTAGGCTTTTCCGCCAAGAATTTTGTGTTCTTTATCTCAAATAATAATAATAATGAGGTTGCTTTCAAACTCTAGGTCATAGTCTCTGTTTTCCTCCTCAGTTATACTGAAGATTTTTTCCCAATAACTTCGGAATAGCTGTCAATTTTTTTTCTAAAGTTTCGATGTTTCCGTCTTCTTTTAATATTTCGATCTTCTTCTTCCCAGTCGATCCTTAAGGACGTCTGATCTTATTTTAAATCTCTTTGGGAGTTGCTTCGTGATCAAGGCTATCGATCGCATCATCCCATCGTCTCCATTGTTGTTCAAGAAACAACTGGTTGATTTCTTCTTTGATTTCATTATTCGTTGTATTGAGTCGTACTGATGCACCTTCGTACCGGTCCTGCAAATAATTCGTGATAAACACATCGTAGTTCCAGATTTCCATTCCTGTATTACGCGTGTCAATCCCGTGTTCCTAAATTAAGATGATGTAGGCAGCAATCTCTCTGAATACACTTCCGTAAAGAGTCCTTCACCTCGTCCAGCCATTGGTATTTATTTCCAGTATCTTCAATGCGTTCCATAACATGGTGACTTGTTTTTACCTTTGTTTTTTCTTATTATTGTTTCTCTTCTTTGGGGCCGGTGGGGCGGTTTTACTATGCTCCGGCCTTTCGATCTTCGGTGGAGGGCTTGGGGTTTTTAATTTGCTTTTTGTTGCACGAGTGCGAATGCGTGGTCCTTCGTCCTTGTCCGAAGAGGTTTATTCTTGTTCGTCTTTTTTCGTCTTTTTCTTGCTCTTCTGATTTCTCATCCTCATCATCAGATTCCTCCTATGAAGGGATTTCTTGGATTGCCTTATCGAGACCAGATTTTACGTGATTGTTGCTCTTGGTCACGGTTTCTTCGAAAATCCTAGAGCACTCTGGGTTGTAGGGCATTTTCACTGAAGATAGTCCGTTCTCCTTCAGTAAGGCATTCAAAAACTTCGTTATATCAGCCTGGCTTGACTGCATTAGCTACTTTAGTGTGTGTGATACAGATCAGTATCTTAGCACTTAGGTCGCTCGAGTGGTTTATTGAAGTTACAGATGTTTTTAAAGGCGCACATCTTTAGGCTGCGGCATTGGCGTAAGTGATTTATTTGGCCTCTTTCTGTTCTTCTTTTTTCGTCTTTATGATATCTCTTCTCTTAGGAAGTTTAAGTCCATGGTTGGGTGCTTTCCCTTACAATTGAGACAGATCTTCTTAGTGCGCTCGCAAGGTGGCCCTCTGTGGTGTATTCACTGCACCAGAGTTTTTCTTTATCTGGACAGGTTGATGTAGTTTGGTCTTCTAGCTTGTAGCATGCAAAATACATCTGAATGCTACTAAACATTTCTTGCTAGATGTTATCGCCTGCTTTTCTCTTGTCAAATACCAGTATTTCGTTCTGTGTCGATTTGGTGGCTGTGTCTGTGGTAGTAAAAGTGATCTTAAGATTTCCTCCTTGAGTACCTCGGGTCTATGCTCACCTAGCCAGCTTTCAACTTTGCGGCAGATCACGCTTCGGTTGGCTGCCACTTGTAGGCGGGATCTTTGCTTCAAGTTCTATGTTCTTGAGGATTTTCACCCTTTCTCCCGATAGGAGCTTGTCCACGTCCTTTGTCTCGGCAGATAAGGTGATGAAATCAGGTGAGACTTTAATCAGTTTCACCAGTGCTACCTTTAACTCTAGGTAGAGAGTTTCGAAGAACTTCCTTTTTTTCGGGGTTTATCATTCCGGGGATTGTCCTTAGTGAGGGTCTCCATAGTCTTCCTCGTCCTTCTACTATGTCTTCTCATGTTGTATTCTTTTCTGAAACAAAATTATAAATCATGGTGTTTGGGGGGGAAAAGAAGTAATGAAGTGGTAAAGAAGGGAACAGTTAGTGAAAGTAAGTTCGTGAATGAGTCCAAAAAATAGAATAAACAACCCAGTCCATTTTTCCGTTGGTCTCCCACTCAGTTACTATCAGGTTGATAAGTGGATGGGAAGGATCTCGAATGGGAACCTCAAGAGGGGTGACTTATGGTGGACTTGATGGCAGTAACGGTCGAATCAATGGCCGCTAAGGTTTTGCTACCACCTCTCGGATACTTTCGCCCTAACCGCATATAACTACATAGAGAGACGAGTGTTACTTCTCTCTATGATGCTTTTTGGGTCTCCCGGGTGATACGGATCTCTCCTCCGTCTGGGACTTACAGTTATGCCCAAGATTCGAGAAATGAGGTGCTTAAGCCCTCATTAAATTATGAATCCTCAGTGAAATAAATGGTTTTCTCTCTCTTTGAAGGGTGAAGCAAAATTCGCCAAACGACTTTCAGAATAGGCTCTTTTCTAGGTAGGCGGTGCTCAAAGTCCGTTACTAAGTAAGTAAAAATGCTTCATCTGTAGGGTACTCATTAGTGCGTAGTAATCGAATATTCGGCCATCAACCCGGGATAGCTAACATTGGGAAGACTGCCAATTATATTCTTCGAAAGAGAAGTTAAAGCAACATAATTTTTTCAAATTATATTGATTTTGGCCGTTTTATAACTCGAAAGAGAATGTAAAGCAGCAGTGGGGAAAGGAGAAAAACTGGACTCGTCGGAAAATATTACTTGCTTCCCTTGGTCTATCGACCAGCTCTTATAATCTCTTTCGGCCTTTTCTGAATGCTTTGATGAGAAAGGAGTTTTCTTGATGGAGGTATTTCCATGATATATGGCTTTATTGAGCTCAAGGCAAACAGTTTTGGTTGAAACTGGGCTAGTGAGAGGTTGATTCCACTCTGCAGTCACTTTAGGGGCAGTTGTCCAGGGATTTTTCATAGCAATGCGTTTCATCACTCGTCAGTGTCTTTCAGCAACCTTCGAAGTCCTGCCGGAATCACTCCACCTGCTGGAGGGTTTAACCTGGTTGTTGATTTCTGTCATGGTCCTTTATATGGTATCTGTCAAAAAACCAAGGAGTTTAGCTGTTCTGGTGACGGAAGATCATGCAATTCTAGGACCAACAATTTGCCCTTTTTTGTACTGAGTGAGGTCACGCATGTTAGTATCTATATCACGATCTGAAAACGGAAATAATCAATAAAGTTCATAAATAAAACTCTGTATCTACAATAAAAACAAAACACACAATGAAATTTGCATGGATATTTGTAATATAATGGTTCATTGAAATATTGGTGTTAAATTTCTACTGGTCCAATTATGTTTTCCACCCCTATGTGAAACATAATTTGACCAAAGAGCTTGATATGTCATTCTGTGGCCATTTAGTTTCTTTTATCTTTTATTTTCCATTATTCTTATCAAGTTTGCTTTGGAGATGGTCGTCTTGCTCACCAAGTGACTAGATCAAATCGACCAATCTAAAGGTCATCCAAAACCTGCCTCATTTAATTAGGTAAACTTCCTCTAAGGTGTCTTATGACATTTACATATCAGAACTGCATACATTATAGAATAAAAAAGGTTTAGTTTAGTTATCTCTTACTTTCTCATATGCCATTTTTATTTTGTGATTACGAATAGAATTACTATACTCAACGGTTCTCTTGATGGATCCCGGAATTATTTTAATATTTGCTCAATTCAAGCAAATAAAACTATTTTGACCTCAATGGAGATAATAAATGGGATAGTCACCAACATTTCCTTTACAATGAATCCTGTTCTCCTGGTTTAAGGTGATTTCAGATTCAGAAGAATTAGACCCATTGAAGCTAATTAACGCACCACGTTATCTTATGTTTAACTAGCTGGCCGGTGTTTTTTTATCTCAAAACATTAAACATCGATTTCTTTCCGTTCAGGTTAAAACATTAGCAGGTGCTTAATTTCACAGACGGGGCCGAAAAAATCAATCCCGATCAGCCTTAATCTTTTTCGCTTAGGAAAGAGTAAGTTGACTCCGCTAGGCCGTAACCGATTATATACCTACAAAACACTTCTGCTATAATCTCACGAATTTGTGCGACTTTCTTCCAAAAATTATAAAGATTTACTGCTAAATGTTTTTGTGTTTTAGCCATAAATACCACAATGATACAAATGCGTTGACTGGCAGACATCGCAAGCTTCAAAGCAAGGAGAAATTTTTTTGAATGCAGGAAGACATTTAAAAGTTTCTAAATGAAATATAAAACTGCTCCCAGGAAATAGCCTCATGAGAATTACCCTTCAAAATACATAGCAGAACCATATTTCAGAGAAGCAAAATGAAGTATAAAAACCCTCTTTGAAAATGCCTAAAACAAATACCACTGAAAGTATCCTGAAAGACAAACTTAATGGAACGTATTTCAGTCTAGCCAAGCGAAATATATCCTCTCTGAGATAGCCATAGAAGGCGATGTAACAAGATATTTAGAAAAACACATGAAATAATAAGAAACGTTCTTTCATGAATATCCTGAAGAAGATTTTTCCCTGAGAATAAGTCTGATGAATGGAGAAAGAAAGGATCTTATTAGAAGTAAAATGATAAATATAATTTTCTCCCCTGGAAAAGCAGGAAAAATTACTTCAGAGGATGTGCTGGGTGAAGGACTAGGCTTTGTAAATTTGATTTATTCGAAAAGAAAATTTGAGGAGGAGAGGGATTTATACCTGGAACTCACCAAAGAAATCTTATATATTAGATTATTCTGTTGCCTAACATTGCAGGAATAATCTTTCCCTTAGAGATAGCGCCATGAATAAAATGACGAAATGCTTTTAGTGAAATTCAAGTAAATATATGCTCATACTTGTGGAAGTACCCTGAAGGAAGCCAAAATAAGATTTGACACGAATAAACCATTTCTAAAAAGCAAGGTGAAATAAATAACTCTGCCTATAAAAAGACTTAAGTAAGTTTTCTTGAAAAAGATCCTTAAGAAGTTGCGTAAAAAGATCTCAGAGAAACAAAGTGAAATAATAAACTCACTGTCGAAAAAATGGAGACTTTTCCAGAAGCGTAGCATAAAAAGGGATACAAGTTGGTTGATGCATTAAGTTCTTGAAAAATTTGCTTTAAGCTTAATACAAGTTTGGTTATTTTATTACTCTCTACTCCCAAAGATTTTAATGATAGTTTTAGGAGTTATTCATACGAACTTATTCCTCCTTTAGAATAATACTTATTTGCCAATGTTTCTATATTTGTGGAGTTTTATTCATTTCGAATTCATTCTGAGAATTGGTTTTTGGTTACCTTACTTTGAATTTGTCTCTCAATTTAAACGAAACACCATGTAAAACTGAGAAATTTGAAATAATATTTAAAGGGAGAGAGTTGGAAAACAATATGTAGTACATTCATTAGCCAGCTTATTTTCAAAGCAGAAGGAATAATAGTGATTCGATCATAGAAGTATCCTTGATTAACTGTTCTGCATATGTATGAGAGTTATTAATTGCTCCATTATTATTTTCCAGATTAGATAAAAGAAGGAAATAATCGAGATACACATGCAATAATAAAGCATTATCCTAGTTAACACTGATTTTAATGATTATGAAAATATCAATACCTACCTGGCGCACAATAACTAGTAATAAGGTATGCAGACCAAAATGTCGCATGCCCTCACTTATTTCGATTTATGACCATATGGCATTCAAAACTTCTAATAATTACCGGACTAACCTTAAGAGGAGTTTGGCAATTATACCATTCGAAAGAGAATGTAAAACAACATAAGAGTTTTCAATTTGGTTCGACTTGGCCGACTTGTTACAATGTTATTACAAAAACAAATAAATCAAAACTAGAACCGACAAACCGATATAGTGATATGTAAAGGTAGTCTGCGACTAGACTCGCACGCGACTAAAAATTAGCTGTAGATTTTTTATATGTTAAGAAGCAAAATTCACACTTTGGTGTCCTACCTTTTGCTCCTCAGAAATACTTGGTTGGTAAGCAGACTTATTCACTGCGTTGGCATGGACACACCCTTAATTTTCTCCTCTTCTTATTTTGCTTTCCGAAGTTTCTATTGTTTTATAGTCTTTAAAATATTATATATAAATTAAATGCTTTTGAAAATAAATGTGATTGATATAGAGTCTACATAACAATTAACTTATAATAATAATTACTCATTTTCTATAGAAAATTATATGAAAGTTTAAAAAATATTACCAACTAAAAGCTTAATAAATATGACCATGAAACAATTTTCAAATAATAAACTAGGAAAAAAGGTGACCTTTGAAATCGTTTTTAAATTAGCGCCTTTAAAAAAGAATTGAAGAAGAAAATTATTTTAAATAAAGTACATTTTTTCATCAACGGCATTTCCAAAAATTTATCGCTAGAACAATTTTCTAATAAAAAAGCTGTTTAAATGAGTGAGCTTTATAACACATTTGAAATAAGCCTAATTAAAAATACGGCGTACTGATCTACCAATGGTTCGTAGGCAAGGATGGTTAATCGCTCCACCAGTTGTTCTTCTGGGTATCAGATAACTGCGTAATGATTCTGGTTTTTCACTGTTTAGGACAGTCAGAGAAACAACCTTTATTTTCTCAAAGCCCTTAGTCTTATCTTCATCGTTAAAAGCTAACTCCAAATTAGTCACTGAATTAGCAAAACCATGTCGCAAATTGATTTTACACAAAACTGAAGGACATCTGCACTCGGTACTGAAACCGTTCGTAAATAAGGAATTACGTGACTCTACGCATATGTGGTTCAGCTTGATCGCGTTCGTAAACTTTTAGAAGCACCCTATGCAGGCCCATTCCGTGTTCTCGAACGCGATGACAAAGCGTATAAATTAGAGGTTCCTAATTGTCATCAGGATAAGGTATTAAATATATAGGGTGAAACCGGCAAAATTGCCAAATATATTTAATAACGGAGGTGAGAATTGCTCGCAACCAACAAATATTCGATCGATTGTAAATAGACCTGAAATTTTAGATGCACTAAAACAGAATGAAAGAGAATAAACGGAGAGTAGTGGCCATAATAACATTAATGTGGAATCCGTTCCCGATACCTAAGTGAATGGTAGTGAAGCGAGCGTTTATACTTGTTTCGAACCGCAAGTAACATTTGCTAAAGATCCTTAAGAATGCATATAGTCATTCTTAACCTTAAATTTTATTTGATCGATCTCCTGATCACCAGTTAGTTAAAGTCGTGTGATGCAGCTTATACAAGCGAACGCTGAATTAATGAATGTCAGAGTACAATGAAATATGTTTGTGTATATATGTATATAATTATAAGATATTTGTACGAAAGTCGTATTTATTTATCATATGCTAAAACATTAGGTTTACTTAGGCAAACTCCTGTGGAGCTGGAACCAAGTTATAGAATCGTATTTGACCCAAAAGTACCTCATAGATGAGCATTTTGCAGTCTTATGAAATTTTATAATCCTTAAAGGTGATTATTCCTTTTTGGAATGGTTATGTCTGAAGATGAGATGAGATGAAGAAATTGTTGAAATGTGTATTAGATAAATAGAGGTAAAATAGACGTTAAGTATTGCACCAGTGTAGAGGACATCTCTTGAGTTTTTTCTTTTCTTTTCTTACTCTCTTGTGTTTTCTTTTCTGTACCATCCATTTTTGGTGGTGGTGGTGTTAGCCGCTTTGCGACCATTGTTGCAGTTGTTTGTTTTATTTTATCTTTCTCTCTAGTTTATTTTATTTATTTTTTAGTTATTTATTTGTTTATTTTTTTGTCTTTCTTCTGTTTTATAATTATATAAATAACCTTTTTCTATTTCCACCCTCATGACATTCAAGCCTTTGAATTATAATATATGCTATCAACCGGTTTGCGGGCATTGTGCTTCTTGTTCATTTTTTCTTTGTTTTTCATTGTGGGGACTTTGCCTCTTTTTCTTTTTGTTTAATTGTCGTAGGCACTTCGCCGCTTTTTAATATTATTATTTTTTTCCATTATCATTGTCTGGTATTCTAATTGTGGTTAGGCATTTTGCCTCCTGGTGGCGCATCCATTTGAGCTCTACGAAGGGTTATTTAAGTGCCCAAGTTTGGGAGTATCTCTTCTTCGATTTTGTCTCAGGTCTTTCTCCCTAGCCTCTGGAATTCCACATTAAGTGACTTCAGTCCTGCTTTTGCATGCAGTTCTGTCTGCCGAATATGGTCCATCCCGTGAGCTCCAGCTATCAGCAGGGCTGCTTTGTTCTGCACTTTCGGCATTTGCCTGAGAGAGTGAGAACCCGGGCCTGCATGACCGCTCTCGGGCATATCAATGTTGAACGTACCAGAGCAGTGAACAGCTTTTTGATATTATTTGAGCTGAGGCTTTTGAAACTATATAATTTTCCAGGCTCTCTCTTGGCTAGGGAGATTATTTCTTTAATGTTCATCTTATACCCGGTTAAGGTGATGCGTAGACCTAGGACTTTACTCCCCCGTTGGTGTAAGGGTAAACTTCCGGCGGTTTACTGCAAGAATTTGGAACTTTAGGCGGTTAGTTTTAATCTTCTACCTTCTTTCGTATCGATTGATGTTTTCGATTTCGATATCTGTCTCCCTTGCTTGAACTCTAGCGTTCTTGTAATTACTGGGGTTGATTTGAGTGAGGTCATCTGCAAACTGAAGATACATTACATCCTCCCCAACTGAAACAGGTAGGGCGAATGTGTATACTAGGTACAGCAGTGGACTCAGAAAGCTACCTTGTGGAATACCTGCCTCAAGTTCGAATTCGGGCCCTCTGTGGCCTTCCCTCGAGATTTGGGCTTTCCTTTCCAAGATATAGTCACAGAGGACCCTTTCCAGGATCGGGTTTAGCTGGAAGCCTAAGATCTTTTATGTTAGACATCTCAGCCTACGTTATCGAAGGCCTTTTGTACATAACGCAACACCACGTCCACGTATTTCCCCTCAGTTTTACAGCGGGCGTGTTTTTCGGTGACAAGAGCGAGGGCAGTATCAGTCCCCCTCCTCTTCCAGAACCCGTGTTGCTGAGGGGTGTGGGCTTCTAGCTTTATTAGCTGGTCTTGCAGCCTGTTAGCCAGAAGCTCTCATTAGACTTTGCCTACAAACTCGATGAGGGATATTAGCCTGTAACCCCCCAGATCGGATAACTTCTTCCCTCTGGGTATAAAAATGATTTTGGCCATTTTTAGACCGTCGGAGAAGTAGCCTGTATTAAGGGAAGCGTTGGAAATGTTCATTATTCCCTGAATGATCGCCGGGGGGCATGCACTAAGTTGTTTTGATTGATGCCCGTTCAGCATTGTGCCTTTTGTTCAAATGATTTTATGGTTGGCATAACCTCTTCGGTTGTTATTGGTCTGCCATGGCCTGCCATTTTCCTTCCTTCGTCGACATAGGCCTGTGGGTGCGTTCAATGTATTCTTTGATTAAGATCTTCGTTCAACTGGCCTTCGAATTCCTGTTCGAATTCCGCATCGTCCTCTGGTGTAATTGAGATTTCCTTCTAGAACGTGCGGAATCTCTCTTACAAAACCGCCGGATCTTCCAAGAAGTCATTGCTTTTCTTAATACGGGTCTTTGCTCTTCTTGGTAGTGCTTTTAATTTCTTTACTGATCGCCAAAACTTTTCGGGTTGCACTTCGTTATCTACTTTGGCTATCAAGCTCTCCCAGATTTGAGCCTCTCGCTGGTTTGTAGCCTTCCTCAGATCTTCACTCTGGCGAAGTAGCAGCGAGCTTCTTTCCCGATTTGTACCTGCTCTTCTGATTTCTACATACACAGCCCCGTGTTCCCTAGTGATCTCTTTCATCCCCTGGGTCCATCTGAGCTGTGGAATAGTTTTGTACCTTTTCATAGGTACACACTCGCGTTCAGGCTCGATGATGCTGGCTGTTATCCTCTCTAGTTCCCCTTTGATCTCTTATAATATTGCCTCGCTTAGGTCCACTGGTTAATATTTGCCTAGGATTTCCCTATAGCTTTCCCGATTGGCCCAAGCGTAGCTTTTACGGAGAGGAACCGGTAGCTGGAGTGAGATGGTCGTGAAAATCGCTATATGGTCGCTGAGAATTATTGGGCTCGGCTCACTATGAAAATTGAAGCAAAAGCCGTCACTTGTCATGATTATGTCTGGCTTTGTTGCTGCACGATAGGTGATATATGTCGGGAAGTCCGGTCCTATCCTCTGAATGTTTTTCAGAAGCATAATCATCTCCAAGTTATTGTCTCTGTTTTTCGTGTTACCATAGCCAGCCGTTCGGCATCTTGCATTGAGGTCACCCCCCGAAGAAGATCATTCTGCCTTGGCCAATTAGTGTGTAGAAGTTAGTGAGGGGCAGGTACGATCGTCGAGGTTGTTGGTATGCTGCCGCTATCACGAGATTGCCTACTAGCGTGGGCAACTCCACTACTACAAAGGACTCCTCCAGTTCTGGTAGGTGTCTGAACGAAAGATTCCTTTTGATAGCAACGCCAACACCGTCAAACCTCTCCTTGGAATGGTTCTTAGTAACCACTCTGTAGCCTAGTATTTTCAGTTGAGTGGTAGTATTATTGATACCGTGTTCATTGATTAAAATGATGTCGGGGTCAAGCACGCGGAATATGTTTCCATATGCCGTCGCTTTTCCCTCTCATCTATTAACGTGAGTGTCACGATCTTTAGTCTGTTGTTCGAGATTTCACGGTTCATGGTTTATTAAGAATCAATTACAAAGAGAGTTTACATAAATGTAAATATATAGCGGGCAGTGTGGAAAATAGAATTTAGCAAAGAAGAGATAGTTGTAAGTATAAGTAGGAAAATAAAGGTACCCGGAGACGTGGAAATCAAAGATTTAGCTCTATACATGGCAAACTTCACATTTACTCATAAGAGTTAATATTTTATAGGTATGAAAAATTTATTCCAAAGAATTTACATATATATTTACACATTATTATATATTTCAAAACGTTAACTACACATTATTTTAATTACTTTACATTATTTCTGCGCGTTTGAGGTAAAAACCTTTTATTATTCTATTTCAGTCCAGCTGATGATCTTAATCTAATTTTAAGTCACTTATTTGATTACTTCACAATAGATAATTTGATACTAGATATACATATTTCGTAAATTAATTAACATACAGTGTCTATGTACACGTTTCCAAATCACTAATATTATGAATTATTTGATCATGATTTATTTAATTCACTTTTGGACTTATTGTTATATTTTATACACTTGTGTTTTGCACTTTCACTTTATTTCGGACGTTTTCTGTCCACTTTTTATGGCTTTGAATGTTGACATGTTCACGGCGTGTACGTCCGATGGTGGGATGAACACCGTGCCCTTCAGCATCAATGCTGCAATTTTGTCTGGTGGAAAAGGTCCGTAGAAGGTCGACTTGAATTCCCCCTTAGCAATACCAAGTAGGAGAAATTCTGGTTCGTCCCTTGGGGTCGGGCACAGTGAAAAGCCCAGTAACTTAAGGCTCACATCCTTGCCGTCGAAGAAGTAACCGTTCTCGAGGACTTCCTTCTTGTCGTTTAGAGGGACCTCCGTGTATTCCTCTTCCTGCGCTTTTTCTTCGTCCAACGAATTTTGTTCGTTTGCCTTTTTCTTTGTTTTTTTTCTTCTTCTTTCTTTAATCCTTTTCTTTTTTACGCCTTTCTTCGTTGTTCCCTCTCCTTCCGAAGTTTCTTCCGTTATTTTGGGTTCTTCAGTTGGGGACTGCGTCGACTACTCATTTGGTTGATGTTCCCGTTTGGATTCGTCGGTAAATTAGATATTCAGTATTCCCGCCGAGTCTGGATTTTCGGGGAACGAGAGTGTTTTGCTAACTCCGTTCTTCTCCAGAAACAGTTAAGTTCTTCGGAAAAGAAGCCCGGGGTAAGCCATGCTAGCCATGTGAGCAAAGATGATCATTTTTATGATATGTTTATCCAACTCTGGCATCACCAGCTTCGGGGCACCTGTTGTGACGAAGTTCTTCGTGGCTGCCTCTTGAGCGTAGTTGGTCTTGGTTCTTGCCTCTTGCCTCTCTTTCCTTTTTTATATTCTCCCGTTTAGTACAGATGGCTTCTTTGAGGATGGGGCACCTCATGGCCAAGGCCATATGGTCCCCTCCACAGTTGAAGCACTTTTTTTTCCCTTCTGTGCAATCTTTCCAACCGTGCCCAGATTTGGCGCAGCTGGAGCATGCAACTACCGTCGCCGGGCAGTCCTTTGTTAAATGCCTTTCGACTGCATAGTATTTTTAGCAGCAGTCAATCGGTATGTAGTCTTCTGTTTCGATTTGCTCAGGTGATACCCTTAGGTAAAACTCAAGCTGCCCATCTTTCTTGGCTCTTATCACCATCTTGATGCTCGAGAAGATGATCTTCACTACACTGTTTCCTCTGCCGAATATTTCCCCCTTTAAAATGTTGGCCCATGTCTGCTTCGCTGACAGCTCTGCATTTGATTTCCTAACAGGTATTGTCAGTGAAGAGTGGGTCCAACCGCAGAAGAATAACAGTACGTTGCACTAATATTTCTTGTGGGATGTTTGCCTCTAGTCCGATTTTTGGAGGTGGACCTTGGCCTCGTCCAAGACCAGCTGTTCCACATCCTCCATAGTGTGGCAGATTGACGTGTAGCCAGTCGGGCTGTTCTTGACAGTTTAGCTCTCCCCCCCATATAGTGCGGAGGGGAACTCTTTTACAGTCTGGGGGACTGAACTTATGGAGTTCTACTGGTTAGTGTGCTCCCTAACCTTGGGGCACCCTCCTTCTACTCGCGAATAGAGAGATTTCGATCCCACGAGCGAAGAAAAAGATTCTCTTGTTAAAATGTCTTCCTAAAGTAAACCGCCTTTACCACGACTAGACTTAATAAAAACTTCAGCTGATCTTTATGCACTAAACTAAAAAAAAGTCTTAACACTGATTAGTCAATTTTGTAGCGCCAATCTTTGAAAACTAGGCTAACGTTAGTTTTCCCTTAAAAATATCCTTAACGCTGATTGGTTAATTTTGTGTCGCTTATGTTTAAGTTGAAAAACCGTTTAACGTTAATTCGCCCTTAAAAGTTTTCTTAACGATGATTGGTCTATCTTTTATTGCTTATGTATAAGTAGAAAAACTATATATAGTGTAGCAAATTAATTTTTTCTCATACTAACAGCTCAGTTCATCTGACATCTCACAGAGATCTACCCATTTCTAAGGTAAATAAATCTTTTGACTTGAAATAACTTTGCCAAGAGAGTATTTTCTATATACGTTTAAGTATATACCAAAGAGAAGAAAGAAGAAATACATGCGCGAATCGGATTGATTGGAGAGACCTCCTGTTTCTGATTCGCTGGGAATCACCCCAAAGTGTTGATCTCCTTAAATTTTTTTATCTTATACTATACCTTTTCATATCTGAAACTCTACTACTTTATTTCCACCTAACACAGTATAACCTGACCACCACAAGGTCTCAGAAACAGTCAGTAGTAGGATGTACTGAACTCCTGAAGGAGATCCCGTTAGGGGGTCAGAGAAGGAGCCCAGGTATCGGTGACGAGCCTGAATCTGACTGCAGGACTGCTTGTATGGCTAGGCCTAATTAGGTAGGGTGGTCAGTGAGTGTGCGCTCAAAAGCAGGCAGGTGAGATAGTATTAGGAAGAGATAGGGAGCTTCTCCTACTAGTTGAGTCGGGTAAATAATCCACTACCTTATTTTTCTAGAGAACCCCCCCCCCATTCGGGCGCAGCACGAAAAATTAAACATGGACCCACAGGACTTCACAAAAAGGCTCCCACTTCTGCTTATTCAGAACGAGATAAAACGAAAACCACAGAATGTAACACAAGGCATTTTCAAGGATTTACAAATCATCCTGATGAAATGCATAGAAACGGCTAATGGATTTGTTGTCATCTGTGCGGAAAACAATGATGTTGAACTGCTACTTTCATCGGCAGGAACCATTACTTTAAGGAAAATTGACCTAGAGGCTAAAGTACCACTCCAGATTATTGCTAACCAAAGCATCGTATGCTGTGACGTAGAATCATAGGTGGGAGAACAGTTTCCAGATGAAATAAAACATGAAATAATGGAACAACAACCCTGGATGAAGATACACGACATAATCAAATATAAAAAACACACACATGTGTTCAAAATAGTGTGCGAGTCAACCGAGATTGCAACAAAGGCACTACAGAAGGAAATTCTCGTATACAGTATGGGAATCACAGCTTTTAACATTCAAAGGGACCAGTATCATAATATATAAATCTGTTTTAGCTGCTACAAAATAAAAGGCTACATCACCACAAACTGCCCCAAAACGGAAGGAGAAATATGTTCAGAATGCAGTGGCCCACATCCTTGGAGTATCTGCACAAACTCCACGAAACAGTGTGTTAATTGCGGAGGGAGCCAGAGAACAATGGCAATGAAATGTCCAAGACAAAAACAAATAATAAAGAGAAAAGAAACTGAAACACAACTGCCGAGGAATAGTCTGAGGGGCGGTTGGAGTTTTCCCCGACTTTTATATATATATATATATATATATATATATATATATATATATATATATATCGTATTATCCCGAATACGGAAGAGTCGTCGTACTACTCCTTATACTTCGTTCGGCCCGTGTCCTTAATGGGATTATTGACTCAGAGTGCTTAGAGTTTGGCTACGGAGGGATTGGAATGAACTTTGCCAGCAAGCGACCCAAAGGAAGTTAGATACACAACATTATGAAAATAAAGTTTTAATGAACACTAAACAAGAATATATATATATATATATATATATATATATATATATATATATATATATATACAAATAATATGCTTTGAGAGAAAAATTAATAAGTGAATCTCGAATATCTCACTTGGCTTGAAAATTAATATTCACTATGTAAATCCCTATACACTTGTCATGCTGGTAAGCTTCGCGGTGAAGTCGGGAAATGTGAAAGAGAATGGTTACCTTGGAACTTGATGTTCGGGTTGCGCTGGAGAGTGAAGGTGGTGAGAGTTACAGAGGGCCCTACGCTCGTGATCTCCGAGGAATCTTGGGTGCCTCTGTGAGGCGGGGGGGGGGGGGGGGTGAAGTTACCTATCAAGGCTCGTTTGACGAAGAAAAGTTGAGATGTAGTTTTCTCGCTTAATGAACCAGAGTGATGCTGTTCGTAGCTTGGGCTCTTACACGTGAGTACGAGCTTGGGTCCGCACTGACTTGCAGACCAACGGGATAAGGAGCCCCTCTAACTGGGATCGATCTACTCAATGGAGACTTGATGCTTCGTCGAATTAGCAGTACACCGATAGATGGCAATTCCTGCCCCGCCAGAGGCTGTGCAAGATCTACTCTTGAGGGTTAAAAGAATTCGTCTTTTATACTCGAAACTCGATAAGGTTCTTAGGGTGCCGGGATTAGATTAGATGTCAGTCTACTCCATTCCGTCCTTTATAAACTTCCGGCAACTATCGAAAGCGAAGATGGGCTCCCATTAATCGATAAATAGTCTGGAAAGGAACTCGATGGTTAGCTGAAATGGCTGGCCTTTTCTTCTGGCTGAAGACCACCAGATATTGCGCCTGAAGGGGAACGGTTGATAAGCTGCTCGCCCATAAGGAAGGTGGGAAAAACTTGGGAGCATTATGCTATTCTCCTACAACAACAAAGAAAAGAAGGAACAAGAAACACCTCATATGCGTCGGCAGCAGACTACAAAAACAATAGAACAAACACTCAAATGACGCATGACGGAACTTTAAACGCAAAAATACTGACATGCATTCTACACTCACACGTATTAAACATTGCCCAACCAGGAACATATGCTACCCCGTTGAACTCCATGCTCAAGGATACTGGTCTGGAGCCAATCAAATTCCCGCAAAATATTGATTCATTGGCTATATGTAACCTAAAAATTTTAGAAGATACAAAAAAGAAACTCTTGGAATTAACACAAAGAAAGGAAATTGAATCTGAGCAAAAGGAAGACACAGAAAGCGAGGAAAGAGAATCTGAGAGCAACGACGACGAGAATAATAAGAAAAACGTAAAAAGGAACACACGCAAAAACCAAACTAAAAAGGAAATTCGACTAGGGACACCTCGCCATACGACCAAAGACCAGAAGTACCAACCGCGAAATGTGATACGGATAAGAGTCAGACCTCAGCAAGAACAGAGATGAAAGGCAGAAATACCAGGAAAAGATACAAATAAATTTACGTAATACCTCCACTCTCTCAAAAAAGCAGAGCCGATTAAGAATATACAAACAAGATGGATAATAGAAAACTAAGAATTCTACAGATTTATTCGGACGGCTGGAAAGATAAAGAAAACACACGGAAATATTTTGAAAGAAATAGATACTGATACAATTCTGATTTCATATCACTGGTTTAACCTTGAGTCTTACAAACTAAAGATATGAAACTACGACATAATAGCGACTAATCACACAAACGAACCACTGATGGAGCAGCAATAGCAATAAAGAAAGGAATAGAGTATAAAACAAAACAAGAACTGACCGAATCTTACCTCGCAATTGAGGTCAAAATAGAATTAACCAATATAATAATCGCTACGGGATACCAACTACCGCGACGGCCGGTACTCCCGAGAAATAACTTTGTGAGAATATTTAACAATAGACTTCCAACTTTGTTTTGGGGAGACCTGAACGCAATATGTACGTAAACAGGATATAGGAAAAGAACCCAAACAGGAAAAGACCTACAAGCTCTCTTAGACAGAAAGATAATAATAAGACTATGACCGGGTACCCAACGCTAAGTAAAGACAGAACAACGACAACTCCAGACATTTGCCTAGCCAACAATATCATTCATTTTAACTACCACAGGGAACCTGTAGATGTTATCTGCAGCGACCACACAACAACACTACTCATCGTGAATCAGCAAGCAACCAAATAGCCGCTAAAAAATAGAAGGTATTCCATATAGCAGACTGGGAAAAATACAAACAAGAATTGAATGACTACGCACCAAACAGACTAAATGAAGCTACTTTAGAAGAAATCAACGGCAAGTTGGAAAAATTAGGACGCGAATACAAACAGCTGATGAGATTGCAATACCCAGAAACACATACAAAACAGTTAAATACTTTATATGGACAGACGAAATAAAAACTAAGAATGCTCAAATAAAAGCGATAATCGAGAATATAATAATAAACGAAACGTCAATGGAAAAATACCGCAATCTGAGAACAAAGAAGAGGGGACTACTAAGTGCAATAACGGACAAACAAAGAGAATACTGGGACATAGCCGTTCAAAATATTGACGACGAGCTATTGCCCAGAGAATCTTGGAAAAGATAAAAAGAATGGGAAATACTAAAGGTAAAGAGAAAATGAAGATTAAGGACAGAAACGGGAAATTAATTGAAGATGAACGCCAGGTTGAAAAATTGTTCAGGGAACACTGGAAATGAGTGTTCAACATCGGCAAAGAGGAAAACGAAAACTACGATATAGAATTCAAAAACCAAATAATTGGCCAACTAAAGGAACGGATTCCGGGGAATTTCCCATATAACTACTTAGAAGAGGAACGATATGCGAACGATGGATTTAACGCCAAAATCATAATAGAGCAATTAAAGCATACCATCTCAAATTTTAAACAAAAGGCCCCTGAAAAGTCAAGCCTCACCCCAAATTAACTATAAGGAAGCACCGGTTAATATACTCGAAGAGATAAAGAACGTGTTTAACGCCTGTATAATCACAGAATACTTCCCTGAAGAATTAAAGATAGCCAAAATGATATTCACCCCGAAGCCGTGAAAACCACCTTCGAAGATCGAAAATCTCAGACCTATATCCCTTCTCGACTTCATTGGGAATGTGTTTGAAAAAATCCTAAACACAAGATTAAATGAATATCTCACAGAAAACAATCTCTGAAACAATCAACAATTCGGCTTCAGAAGAACAGGAATACGGAGGTGGCCCTCAGCGTGATTACTGAAAAAATAAGCAAGGTGAAAGAAGATAAATGCAGTATGGACATTGTATGCCGGGATGTATTGAAAGCATTCGATAAAGTCTGGCAAAGAGGCATAAAACATAAAATTCTAAATCTGGAAATGAAAAAATATTTGGAAAGAAGTTTATGCGACTACGTTATGGAAATATATGCATAGATATACACGGGGAATTACCAAGGTAAAAAGATCAACCTCAACGCGGGCCTCGTTCAGGGAGGATATTTAATTCCTACACTATACTCATTTGTATACCTCCTGACATTCCCCAACCCAGGAACGAGGGCTGTCTGAACATACAATACGCAGATGATTTCAGTCAATTTATTCCCTGTGTTTATCGGCACCCTCAAATGCAGGCCAAAGTAACGGTAACAGAAATAGAAAATATAAACAAGTATGAACGCAAATGGAAAATTAAAACGAATAAAGATAAATTTAAAATTATACCTCTGTATCGCAGAAAACTATCCAATGTTTACGTAGATGGAGAGCGATAAAGGTATTATGGCGAAGACAAGATTTTAGGCCTAACTATTACCGAAAATGCGACCAAGAGAATAAACAAAGCACAAGGCATGCTAACTTTACTCTACAGATTAAGAAATCTAAAATTGAAAAATAAGAAAAAGATCTACAGGACCATGATACAGCCTACCTTGATAAATCCAACAATTGCTATGTATACGGTTTCAAGAAGAAATCTAATAAGAATGCAACGTATACAGAATAAAGCAGTATACATAATTACGAACACGCGACGATTAGAGAGGAAAAAACAAAGAGAATTACACATCGAAGCGAAAATAAACTATTAAACAAAATAATTGAATAAAGAGCTAAAAAAATATAGAAAAAATACAAGAAAAATAGGAGAGGAACTTAATAATCAAATAGCACGATGGAGACAACATATGTTGTTTCTTAGTGCTAAAAACAAATGTGACCAAAGGGAAGAGGAGGAGATTTACGTGTAAACCAAATAAGGAAACGCAATTGTGAAAAGAATTTCCCGAATAATGACAAACTCACCGGATTGGACTTGGTACCCACAAGGAATGACAAAACTAACCAAAAAGTGCAAATGAACAAAGAAGGAAAAACATGAATAAAGAAGAGAATTAAACAAATAAATAACCAAGGGATATGAGCCCACACAACAGATAGAGATACGAAAATTATAGTTAAAAAATCCTAGAAACTCGAGTTATTAACATAGCAGGAAAACAAATAAGGCGAACAACGGTTTAAACGCCTATATCATACACATATAACATAATAACAAAATAACCACATAAATAAACAAACATACACACTTTCACTCTACCTTATTTTGAACTTAACTCTCTGCAAACCTCGCCCTTCCTCATATTTCAATCATCTTCCTCCTTTACCGCTATCCAAAGATGGGCCAAACACTAACACCAGGGACAGGTACAGCAAATCGTAACCATTAAAAGCTAGGAAAATATAAAAACACCGTTGTCCGGGTCCCACGTTAAGCAGGTCAACAGGCCAACTTTGCAACTTTCAAGCCTTTGACTTTATTTCAGTCTGTCCTATCCTTACTTGTGTCTTCTTCCCCTCTCTCTCTTCCCTCTCCAGAGCTTTTTTCTCGGTACCTTCAGGCCCAGAGGAAGGAGGGCGCCGGGGAATCTCGGGTTAACCGGGCCTCGCCCCGCCCCACCAACCGAGTCTCTTCTCCAGGAGGGACTGGTTGGGGGGGGGGCATCCCACTTTCCCATTCATTTCATTTCCTTTTTTCATACTCTGTCTCGAAACTTTCTCTTCTCCTCTGAAATTCCCTCAAAACTTTCATTACTATTACTCTATATTATTTCTACATATATGTAATTAATTTGTACAAACTCATTGTATTTCTTTCTTTAATATATCGTTAAATCATTAGCATTTTGTAAATCAAAGAGATAAAGATATTTTCTGTCATTCCTTAAAAACTAGTCCACACTCCAACAGAATACATACGTTTGAATCCACCTCTAAAATTCCTTTTACCTTTTGAGGAAGCTTCCATCACTAATTTACCCAGCCTACTAAGCAAGAAGAGAGCCCTTTCTTTTAAGTTGTAGCCTTGTGAATACAAATCAGCCGCCCAGCCGTGTCAAGCAAACAATTTAGGTGCTCCAAGAGTAGTACAAAATATTTGGTGACGAATCACCCATTGGTAATGGCATCATTCTCGAAGAGGCTTACCGCAGTTACCTCAACAAACTTACCTTCCCATACTCTCAATTACTGCATCCATTTTCTAAAATTCAAAGTAGCTTTTAAAGTTTGCGAGTGGATTATATTAGGTTTACCAATGAGTCTGCGCTTATTGCAGCACCTATAATTGTCGATATTGTAGACATGGTAAATTTGTTTTTAGTCTTTTAAAGTATTTAACTACACCATTCACTTTGTCTTGAAGCAATTTCCGGTAACAGCAAAAATATATAGTCATTGAGAAAAGTTTTGTGACTATTATATTTTTTCATATAAGAAAATTAATAGAAATAAAAAAGGGTTGCATTTTGCTCTAGTATGTTTTTATCATAATTTGAAGGTAAAATATACCAAACATAGAGCCCAAGCACCTTTTATTTATAAATAGTCAATTATTGCGCGCATTCAATATTTAAAATGAAGTCGCTTGTTCTTCAAGATTACTACCATTCGTTTTGGCATGCTAGACACCAAATTCGTGAAGCATCCGCAACTAAACACAATCGGATGGCTTATCTTCATCAAACGGCAGTATGATTATTGCCAACAAATTCTCTATTGGATATAGATTAGGAGAATTTGCGGAGCAAGGTCTCAACTTTTGATGCTATTTTCAGCCAAAACGTTTTTTAATTCTTTTGATTTGTGAGAAGGTGCAATATCATGCTAAAAAATGCAGAGGTAATTCCTAAAATGGTCATGATCTGTTGGGTAAAATGTGCTTATGTATCACGTATTGGTACCACTTTAAGTTCATGGCAGTGGTCTTGTTCAAAATGGTTAGGGCCCCAGTTTCCTTAGATGAGAGTACTCCAGACATGGAGAGTGTCCCAATGCTTCTTCATGCACCCGAGACGAGACATAGGATCTTCCAGGAGCTCCAAATAAGATGAAAGGACCTTCAGCAAAGAATATCAGTTTGTCCTAGCCGTAATAGTTTATTCTTTATATTTCCTTAAAATTGGAGACTATCAGTAAGGTTATTATTGGTAAGATAAGGCTTCTTCGTACCCTTTATGATTGGAGACACTTGTCGAAAAGACCCCTTCTTCTTTACTATCGTGAACAAGATTGGCACTAGGGACAACCAAATCTTTGACCTGATACTTTAAGAAGAATTGATCTTGGCGTTCAATTAAAGCATTTAAACGTCCAGAAAAGTTATTCAGAGGAGTGTAACTAGTCTGTTTAATTTTATTAATGCTTCGAGAGATGGTGGTCTCTGCTGCTATACCCTTAGTAACTAACCCCTTGCATTTCAGTCCATTTGGTGCAGATCAACAATAGCAATAGTTGCATGCTTTTTAATATGCCTGTAATAAGTTAAATATTGAAATTATTATTCCTCTCACCTAAATTTAAAAACGAAGAAAGAAATATATATTAGTGTCAAAACTTTGCCCATAACTGTACTTTTGCGTTGTGAAGTTTTCCTCTTTTCCTTATAAATTTTTTCTGTTAACTATTTTGCTTTACTAAGAGTTATATAGTATTTATTTCATAAAGTTATAGGGGTGGTAAATTTAAAACAGTATGCCCCCGTAAGGGGCACGGCAAAGTGTCTTCCTGGTCACCGTGCTGAAGGAACTCAGCGCCCCGTCAAGCCCTAGCTTAGCATCTTTTCCTTCTTTCATACAGCCTGCGTTTCTATCCTACTTCCCCACAGTCCCTACAGACTCCACCGAAACATTCCCCGACCGGCCTTTAATTTTACAGGGTCGATATCGTCCAGGCTCCTCTCCCTAAACTATCCCGGATCGGAGCTGTGGGAAAGGGAACAGAATCACCCTCACTCCTGAGCTCTGGTCTCATTTCAATCTCTCTCCATTTTACGCCGAGCCCAAGTTGGAGCCACCATGCTGATGGCCTGATAAGCTACTAGGCGGGAGGAATGGCCACAAAGGGCGGCAGCTGGTTCTGCCAGCCCCTTACTTACTCTCGCAGAGGGGGCTACTGCGTGGGGTGATTAAAGTATGCATCGCGTAGTATAAATAGGGTCCTCATGCCCAATGGTGAATGTATAAAAATAAATAACACTCTCTCTCTACCTTCCCCTCTAAAGTTTTTGGCGCTGCCCTCGGGCAGTTGAACCGATAAAATGAAGGTCCTTTCCCTGTGCTTTCGCAGGAGACCCTCGAGAGGTCCATCAACAGGAAAGGATGCTTACTCCTCTCCTGTGACTACGGGTGTAGGAGCCACCCCGTCACCCCCTTGTCTAGAGACACCCTTAGGCGACTCCCTTTCTCCAGTTGTAGTGCTACTTTTACTTTCTAAGGGAATTGGCCAGAAAGGTAAGCGGCCTATAATTGACAGTTCTCTATAAAGACCTGCGGGCTCGAATATTGAGTTTACAGGGATCACTGTACGTGCTCCCCTTTCTTATCCAACTAAAGACATTCTGACCAATGGGACCTGTGATGTCCTAGGGGGGAGGGGCTGATCACATGGAAGCTTCCCTTGTGATGGAGACATGGTCCTTTAGGTAACACATCCACAGAAATTAGAACCTTACATGGTAACGGACCTGAGCTCACCGAATCTGAATCCGCCCCTGTTAAAGTTACTCTTCAGACAGCTTGGTCTGCCATACTTTACAGGGAGAGAATGGATCTCCTCCATCTCGTGCCCCTGTGGCAGCTAAGACCTTTTCCATCTCGGAGAAAGATCTTGCTGAGGCCTGTCCATCTAGCCTGGGTATACCTGACGATGGGGGGGGGGGGGGGTAAGCGCGTTTATTCTCCTGCCTCTTCCCTTAAAGAGAAAAAAGGTAAAAAAGAGTCGGGGCTCCTCTCCATCCATGGAGGCTGCGAGGATGGATAGGTCTGCTGCCACTTCGGTAAGCGACTAAGCCAAAATAAGCACGTCCGGCCACATTGCTACCCCGGGTCGTGAGTTCCTGACAAAGACCAAAACTGCAAGTGTGCAGAGCGGAGCTTCAATTTCCTAGGGGCCTTGCAATCAGAGACTACTTGGCGATTACGAGCCCGCTGAGTTCATTTACTTCCTTCTTATTCACTTCACTATGGCAGCATTTTGGCTAAAGGCAACATGATCCATCACAGGAGCGTTTTAGCTAGTGTGATTGGTAAAGAACCCAAAGTGACCCGTTTCTCCGACGGAAGCCATTTGCCCGAATTCCTCGAATCATTTCGAAGACACCATGATTAGCACCCTTCGGATAATTGATATGCACTCCTGTGAGTGTAACACCGCACTCTACTATGAACTTCGTGAAAGGAGTAGTTTATGCGAGGAAACTCGTGGACTACTCTATAGATGACATCACCTTAGAGCTGGCCGATTATGGAGCGGTCAAGGTCGGGCGTATGATGAGTAAACAGGAAAAGGCCCCGAGACCCACTTTTACACTCTTTGACACGTTCGACTGTGACAAGCTTGGTTAAGACTAATATGGTTCACTTCTGTCGCCATCCCGGACTCCACCCTGAGCAATACTTGTTTTCTTATGGGGTTCGCCTCGAATTGCTGGACTCGGACAGTTTCCTTGTTCATGTATTTGACCGACGCCTCACCGATGAAGCTCATATTTGCAGCCTTAGATTCTCCTTTAACTGGGCCATGGATTTTCTTCGTTCCGTGATGTTCAGGGCGTGGTGCGCCTTACTTTTATATCGATCCTTTATTTCTTGAAGCTCACAACGGATGCTATAATATGCATCTACTGCTGAGCGTGTATTACGGTATGTGGACTGCATCCACCCCACCGGACTTTGCCTGGTGACTGGTGCCTTCCATACGTCCCCCATTGTAAGGCTACCTGTCGATGCTGGGGAGATGCCACCTGCTCTCCGCCGTGCACAGTGCATTATTTTCTCGTACGCGCGAGCCCAGCGCCTCCCTCATTCGCCAACAGCTCTCACTGCATTCGTAGCTGATATCAACGTTGCCTATGCCAACGAGAGACGACAGTCTTACCATAAGCCCTTCGGGCTTATAACGAGGAAACTCCTTCGAAAGTTACGTATAGCTGTCAGTCCGTCGGCGCCCCTGTTTCTGCTCAGGACACAACCCTTGAGGGTACATTACCTTTGACCATTTGTCGCCACGCCTCTGCTCCCAAAGTTTCTGTAGCATCGGAAGTATTGCATTCGGCGTTTTGAAGCAAAACAGAGCCACTGTATACTGAGGGCTCTAAGTCCCAAGAATGGGCCGGTTTCCATGATGTATCCCCTCTGTTTGAAGTCGGTGGGGCTGTAGCAGGCGCTGCGTCTGTCTGCACGGCCGAGGTGGTGGAAATATGTCGTTCGGTATTGGAGATTACGCAACGTGCCCGGTTCAGAGACCAGATTCTGATTTATACTGACTTCCGAAGCACCCTTAGTTCTCTCAGGACATTGAACTCTCCGCATCACCTGGTTCGCGATATCCTTGACGTCAGGATTTTGGCGAGCCGGGCGCATGTCGAGATTATCTTCTCCTGCGTTCTTTGACATCTAGGGATCGCGCAGAATAAGCGCGCTGATGAGGCTGCCAAAGAGTCCATGAGGACTAGGCTACCAGACCAGCGTTTCGCTATTCCTCCCATCTTCTTTGCTTGGCGCAAAGAAGATGGGAGACGGTCGAAGGGAATCAAAAGTTGCATGCCATTACGGCTTGATGTTTTTTTTCGTCGTCTCCGATTCGGACACCCTCGCGGGACGGACCACCACTTGATGGAGAGCTCGCCTCCACCATATTGTAATGACTGCGTTGTGTACCAAACTGGTACGCACATTCTTAATCAATGTCTCAGTCTGGGTGATCTTCGTCAACGCTACCTGTCCCGGCACCGTGATGAGCGGGGTTGCTACCACTGCTCCCTTTTACTCGGGACGGTTTGTGCACATTGACTTCTGCACTTTAGGACATTTTGGAAGCGACTGGCGTCCTCCACTCTATTTACCTGTTTTTTTTGTTGTTTTTTTTGTAGGTCGCACGTTCCTGCGAAGGTTGGCGGTGGGACTCCCGCTTACGCCGGAACGTGCTTCCTGCTTGCTGCTCATTTCCTTTTCTTTAGTGTTATTGTTGTTTTTTCTCATATTGTTTATTTAATTTAATTATCCTCAAGTAGGCAGTGGTCAGATGGGCTCCTACAAACAATGTATATATATATATATATATATATATATATATATATATCAAAACAGTGTGCTGTAAAATTTACCAACCACTGTCTATATCTTATCGTTTCTGTGACACCTGCTACACTCAGTTTCTTTTGCTCAATAATCTCTCCATAAATAATAAAGTTAGAATATAAGCCTACTTGTGCAGGATTTACTAAACCGACCTCTACCCGACACGCATAAGAAGGATTTTCAATGATTTAGCGACATGTGAGATCTCAATTTGAAGTAGGGAAACTTCAAATAAAAGATTCCTACATACTCTTTGAAATAGTTTTTTTTTCAATAGTAAATCTCTTGTGATTTATTAATGGTTCATGAATTTACCAATAAGTTACTATTATTCCACTTTTTATTTCGCTGTTCGATCATTAAAATTCGATCAGCCAGAAAACAGGAATAACGGCCATTTAGATCTTCTCCTTAGAGGAATGGCTTTGGCTGTGCAAACCTTTTTTATTCCAACGACATTTTTAAATCAATATTTAAATAAGGCCTGAAAAAAATAGCTTCTTTGCTGACGATGATATTTTACATATTGAATAATACTTTAAGATAACACTTAAAGATAAATATTTAAAACATAGATCGAAAAGGTTTGTAACCATAAAAATGCGAATTAATGATACTTCCTTTTAATTTTTAAAACTTATTCATTAGAGAAATAAAGAAACTACTTGAAAATAATGGGACTTTTTTGATTGGAAAAATGAGAAAAAAAGCGAAGTGTGGAATTAAAGAGGTACATCAATAGATAACAGTTATTTGTAAAAGATTACACACTATTTATTTATTCATCTATTGTTGAGGAATAGTTCACCTCCCAAGACAATACGTCTATTTATACATATATGTCCTTCGCTACGTACTAGTATGTTAACTTCGTAAGAGTAATCCGTTGATTACGAGATATAAAAGTGCGATTTACAACAGGAGCCAATATCGTTTAATGAGTTTACCAAGTTGCAGTTCAAGGATATATTTAAAGAGTGAAAACCAAAAATATAATTTTAATAAGTCTATAGTTAACATATATACATACGGGAAATATAGGTAATGTAAATAAGGACAATTCCGACAAAATATAGATTTATTGTTAATCGGGTAATGTTAATTACTCGTTAATCAGCTTTTAAATCATATACTATAAATCAGTTATACGGAGGGAATATTTATATGTCGGAAAGTGGGTCGATTAACGGGAGATACAATCAAGGGTCATTTTCCCTCAATGTGGTCTCCTCGAGGAAAGGTAATCCTACAGCGAGTCAGTGCGGGGAAATGGAGACGGACAATGGTCGTGACTCTCGGCCGAATATCCTGACGGCTTTGAGGATGAAAGAGGGGTGGGGCAGAAGACGAGCTCACGATCCTCATTGAAGACTTACGATGGCACCTCTGCTCCAGAGAAGTGCATCCTCTAAAATTCAAGACTCTGACGCGGCTGGGCGCAAAGTCTCACACGGGAAACTAGAGATCATTGAGGGGAGTTCCAGCTCAGACGAGAGGAATCCCGGCCAATCCTTCGCGGGCGAAACGATTTGAGGCTTGCTCTGAACAGAGTAAACCTTCACAAAAGAGATGATTTGCTGGGTGAGATCCAACCTCCATGGAATAAGCGAATACCAGGGACTTAGGGTCACAGACATATGATCTGAACCGAAGGCGACGGGTTCACAAACTCAATCTGCCGATAATCAAAAAGCCAGGGTATTTATATGTCCGCCATTTTGGGGGTTTGTCCTCATTGACAGACTCAGGCGACTGGCTGACCACTTCTGGCGGCAAGATGGATTACCGTTTGCCGCATGACCCAAGTCTTAATGGCCTTTACGATGTGAGCGGGAAACTTTCGGCTAGCAGTTTTCTGACTACGGCGATTAGCGCTATCTCGGCGAAGTAAAAGCTTTTAGCATGCCTAACTTGATTTACTGCACATGTGAGGCGGCTGAGAGATATTCAAATTCTTGTTTCTTCTCTTTGGATTCGGAGATTACTCCACGTGGAGTTATACTGAGGAGACAGAGAGAAGGAAGGAATCCATGAAATAAATGGAGGGGGTATTCTTCTTAAGGTCCCTTTCCCTTACATTCATGATGTGCAAAATGCAAAACCCCACTTTTGAATTAATGTGCTTTAGAGTTAAGAGGAATGAAAGTATTTGGAAAAAACATCATACCTTGGAAAATTTAAATCTAAAATTTTTTACTATGCCGGTGAGCAGGTTTCACACATCCTTCTTCGTTTAAGGACAAATGCATTTTTCCCGTTTATGATTTATATAAATAATTCGAAAGTAAACTAAGCAGAAAATTTCTTGTTCATCTTTTTTCAGAATGTTAAATTTTCAATTATATGCAGTTCACCCAATTGAAACGATTCAAGGAACAGAAATTTCAAAGTTTCAGTATTTTTATTTGTACTGTAATTCTTCATAAGGTGCTTGACTTCTGCCCTCTTGCTCTCCAAGCAAGATCTCCCGTTCAATTTATCAGACTATATTTTTTTCTTCGGTAGGCTATTTTACTATATTGAATAATATAAAAAATATATATGTATGTTCGTAATCTTGATTGTATCTAAGCGTTACCTAATGTAGTAGAAAATTAGAGTCTTAAATCGGAAATTATTTTAAAATAGGGAAAGGAATATTGCCACAACGATCTCTGTTGAAGCAGAATAATCATGTTAATGTCTCTTTCTCTTAGGATTGAAATTTCCTTTTAAAACCTGACATAAAGTTCAAGAGAGATGAGAGTCTTATAACCGTTGACTAGAGAAATGGACGCATCTCACTTAACGACTACCTCGATGGATTGCACGCAATTTGCATTTCATTTCAAGCAATTCGCTGGCTATTACAAAAGAAGAATATAAAAAAGGTTTAAACAGTTTTACAATTTAAAATTCTTGGTGTTTGAAATATACATGAGGTTCAACTGCTAAGGTTTTAGCACTGCTACATTTCCCTGCCACTCCAAACTTTATGTTGCTCTGATGCGACACTTTATTATTGTTACTCACTCAAACAGGACAATGGCTCTTCAAAGGCACTGCCTTTTCTCTTATATACTTGGACTTTATTCAATTAGATAATGAGGAAAGGCCAGGCATATTTTAGAGGAATTTGATTCCATTTCGATTCAATTTAATATAGGATCTCTCAATAACCTACTTTTTGACTATTATCCCGTTTTACAATCCAAATTTAGTCTAATTTCTCCTGAGGGCTTTGGAAATAGCTCTAGAGACTATTTTTCTCTAGAAATCTTGAACCATTTCTCAATGATTCCGATGGGCCTTGCCCTCACATTCGCACTTTATTTTTATTATGAAATACTCTATAATTTTTAGTCTTTCTGTCATTCACTTCAATTTCTTTAGTGTAATTAAGTGTTTAGAAACTTTTTCTTCTCAATTTCATCTGAAATTTTTTTCTCGTCTCGTTTTATCTTGGTTCTTGATGGAGATTTATTGATAATTTCATTTTCAGTCCTTTAACTTTTTACACATTCAATTTCAACAAACACTCCCCATTACGACAAAGCTACGAGTGAAAGGAATTATTAGTTACAAGATATCACATATAGGGAATCCAAGCTGTCTTGATGTCACCTACATTTCTTTACATCTTAATCATCAATTTTAGGTGGTTTCCTTTAGAAGGCTAATTTTTTACATCGAGAAGTTACAGTGTGATTTCTCTTTAAGCCATTTTATCCATTTGTTTTCTGCATGGTTTGTATATTTTGCGTCGTAATATACCTCAAAAATAGATATTATGTTAATTATGTTTTATTACCCTTGGGGTTTGTGAATATGTACCTTTGGCTGCTGGTAAATTTGTAAAAAACTGCTCGGATATCCTTGTAGAGTATCTTCTAGGCACAAGTATTTAGAATCAATGAAGATCGCTATTTCACCCCACTTATTATGGAATTAATTTTACTTCAGTTTTGCTTCTACCTGTCGTTCTCTTTATTCAAGCTACTTTTGTATAGCCTAGCTTATATGTGAAATGGGCTTTATTTATCTACTTCAGATTTTTCTTTGTTCTACCATTTCCACCAACAAGAAAGTCTTAGGTAGGTCCAATTATTCACACTTTGTGAATAAGATTTTATATTTTGGTACTGTAATTTTGATTCAGCAGCTAGGGAAGATAAGAAAAATTTGAGTACTACAGTAAATTCTGTTACCTAACATTACGCTTTTTATACCAACTATTAGCTCCTCTTTCTGTCAAAGGGTAGCTAAGTCGCTAACAATGATTACATTTCTAGATTAGAAAACTCTTTGTGTTTCTAATGTATTTTTCATTTTACAAAATGATTTAGAAAATGACTCAAACCCAAATACTGTCATTAAGAATTAAATATATACCTCACATCTTTTGTGTATTTTTTTTTTTTTTCTTCTATAAATTTAACCTAGAGACATTTCTAACATATTTTACAAAAGAAAGTTCAAGCAAAATCTCTCAGAACTAATAGTTTTGCGTGGAATAAAAAAGATTTTGTATTGCTATTTCCTCGATGAACAAAGAAACCAATACCCTATACGTACTTTGCATTTTTTTCTCTAGAATGCGCTTTGTCGTACAATAAAGTCAAGCTAACCCTTGTAAAATGGCTTTACTCAGGCGAGGTTGAACGGCTATGTGCGTGGTAGATTTATAATACCAGCAAAGTGCGAATTAACTAAATATAGGTTGGCCAAATAGTCAACTATATTGGATGTTCCGGGACAATAGAAAAATGGGTACAAAAACAACTTTACTTATATGAAAATTAATATTCTTTCCAAGGAAAAGTGGGTTTTAAAACAAGCTATATACACATTAGATGTACAAGAGTCTCAGCGGCTAAAAGTGGGGGAGACTTGGCCGGGACGGTCGCCGTATAAACAAACGAACAATATTGACCGATGGTCGCTGGAAAGACCTTGGCGTATAAGAAGGCAACGATGGAGGCTTACATTGTGTGTGTGGGGGGGAGGGGGTAGTAGACAGAACACTTGCCTTTACCTTGGACAAAGGATCCGAGGGAGTAATCCTTGCCTTGGCGAAAAGTTGCAATAATAGTCTCTTGACAATGATTGTTAACAAGATGAACCTTGATCTTGCTTTCGATTAGAACACGAATCAAGACTCTGCGCGTTGCGTTTGAGGAGCAGGTGGAAATGAGTACTAGGTAGACTTACGCGAATTAAACGAGAAAACACGGAGCTTGAGGGGTTCTGCGAGAATTGTGCAGAGTCCAACGGGACGCGAATAGCGAGTACTGTGGTGGGTGGGCAGAGGATACTCACGGGGCCGGCAGACGGTAGATACTGACTTACACTCTGACGCTGGAGGATTTATAGTGAGGTCTAATGGGGTCTCCCCCCTCCGTCCGAAGAGGAGGTTTCCAGGGTACGACGCATCGGCAAGCGATATTAGTCTCGCACTATTAGCACGATCACGATTAGGTTCCTAAGCCACGAGGCGAAACTTTGTCCAACTCCCACTGGGAACATTTCGGGCTATCAAGCTTGTCGCGGCTTTCTGCGCATAAAAGAAAGGTCGCCCAGGTGTCTCTTGTCTCTCTCTCCATTGAAGGCGTGGCAGTGCGCATCTTCCTCTCTCTCTCTCTCTCTCTCTCTCTCTGAGCTCTGAAACGCTTTTTCACATGACAAAACTTTATATAAAATCATGTATATAATGAAAATTTCGGAAGGTTTTTTTCATGTGTAGTATTTAATAGATTTTCGTTATTTATCTTGCTATTCCATTTTTTTTTAGCAAATTATTTGTCTTGGATCATATTTTAAATTGAGAATTACCTTTTATTTGTTGGTGTTCTAAACAAACAATTTTATATTTCCAAATGTATTAATTTATTAGTCCTGTGCTACAATAATAATATTATAGAAGCTTCTTTCATTCTAGAGTAAATATTTTATGCCGTTGAATGTTCCCTATTTTTATATATTATGCATTTGTAAGAAAGTTATTTTCTATTAAATGATAAATATTTCAATGCTAATAGGGGTGTTTTTGGTATTTTCTTCCGAAAATATTTAAGATTATCCAGTAATGGTACACATTATGTAAATTTTTATATTAAGCTATCTAGAGGGTAGTGCCCTCTAACTTCGCCAAAGTAAAATTTTATAATTTCTTTGCTTTAGTACTTGAGATTATTTAAATAAACTATTCTTCAATTGGCAAATGATATCTATAAATCTCATTGGATTTATTATTGTTTTCACTAATAACGGTCTGGTCTGTCATAATTTGCTAGGTATCTTTGAAACAATGGGTTGAAAACCCACTGTTTCAAAGATAACTAGCATTTTTTGATCGAGTTAAGAAGAACGAATCTTCCAGACAACAAAAATTCTAACTCTACTACTTCACAATATATTGTGAGTATTGTTACTTCTTCAATTTTTCGTTAGTTTTTAAATATATGCCAGAATGGATTGTAGACATTTCCACAAGAGACAATTAAAAAGATTTTCGAGGAGGAAGCAGAGAGAATAGTACAGGTAGAAATATCTATAAAAATAGGGATAAAATAACAGGAAAATATCTGTAAAAATATTTTTGGTACGAAATATAAACTATTTGATTTTTCCAACCGCTCTACCAAATCAGGTAGAAATATCTATAAAAATAGGAATAAAATAACAGGAAAATATCTGTAAAAATATTTTTTGGTACGAAATATAAACTATTTGATTTTTCCAACCGCTCTACTAAATCAGGTTCCATTAACTCACCTTTAGTTAACTAATCATGCTGATGAAACTTAAAATATTAATTACTCTTCACTAATCCAAACCTGTTTTCGATCGATCCAAATAAATCTAAGATAAGAAAAGATTGTAGAACCCATCAATGAAAACCTCGTTTCTGACTACGCCATTCATCCACTTTAGGCACTCTGTGTCTCAAAATTCAAACGCCTGTTTATAGACTTCGTACACTGATTGATAGCACCCAATTTTGCGGTGGAGAAGAAGTAAATGAGTCCATGTATTTAGAAACAAATCTGTCAATCACCAGAAAAAAAAGCCCCGAGAGAAAACGTAGGGTAGAACTTCTTCAGCTTCAGGGAACGATTATAATTGAGTGGGAAATAAGGCATGGATACACGAAGACCAAATAAAGAGGTTAATGCATTAAGTATATAACAGAAGCTGTCACATTATTGCTTTAGAAACTAAGATATGGCGTAAAGGGAAGTGTTTTCTAGAATAATTTCATTGTATTAAAACAAAAGTGAATTTCTTGATACACACAGTAAACTAAATCAATATCATGATTCAACATCAAAGTATTAACGATATAATTAGGAGTAGTGAGTATACATACATTACTAAATAAGATAAATAAATTGACAAAAGCAAAGCAAAATTGAACATTAGATATGTATATAAAATTAAGTTATGATTGAGTTTAAATTGTATGTAGATGAAATTGCCTTAGATCTAAAGGCAGGAAATAAATGAAATTAACCCTGAAAATGTTACCCAAAGGACCAAGTTGACATTTGAATCTAAATTGAAAGTAGAGTTTAAAAAAATACGGAAACAAGAGTGGGAACCAAAATTAATGATTATAAATCTATTTAGGTCTTGTGAGCAAAGGAGAGGCAATTTAAGCTTAGTTATGAGGATATCAGCCTGAGAGAGATTTCAAAGGGGAATGCGGATTTGATTCCAAATGTTAAAAAGAAGAGTGGAAAGATGGCTAAAAAAGAAACCTGCAGGATCCGGCCAGTGGAAATTTCCTAGGCGAAAAGGGAGAGACGTGGTCTGAAAGCAGCGTCTTAAAAGTGTCTAGGAACCAGAGTCTATTAAAACGTTCGCGTAATAATAAACTCAAATTATTCATGAATCTGGAAGAATTATAGTGAAATAAAGTATGTCTAATCTCTTTTTCATTACTGCTAGGTGTTAGGAAGGTTTCTCTGCATGTTTTATGTGGTTAGCTTGATATCAATATTTTGATTTCTCTTTTTGGCCAAAGGTTAATGACAAAAACCAGATGGAGTGGTGTATTCTTTTATGTTCTATAGGCAATTCTAGAGAAGGAACATATAAAATGCAGTGACCTGGAGAGGAAAAAAATGTGCTAGTGCGAGATCTTTTTGGCCTACATTATAACTTATAAATCAAAAATGATTAAGAGCTTCATCAGCTTTTCAATATTATAACTAGAAAATGATATGCTTTATTTATTATAGTTTTACATTATAACCCTTTAACAATGTTATTAGTTAATTTAAAAATTTCTCATGCTGGTCTCAAAGAATACACATAACACAGTTGCTTTGTGAATTTCACAACTATATATCAAATTTTACATTAATAGTATAGCAATTCTCACTAGCCAAAAAATGTAATAATTCTATAACTCTAATACCAGTAATAGAGGGCCAAGAAATTAGCAAATACTCCCTGTATTTTTACCACTCGGCTTAATAATGAACATAAAAATGTACAAGCCTTTCATACATGATAATGGAAAAAATTAAAATCAAATTTGCCATTTGGAATATTGAGTAAGCCTACTTATATACTAAACGATAGTAGCCATTTACATAAAAGTAAATCTTAATCATAATTCACTCTTAATGCATTTCCATATAATTAATTATTTACAAAAATACCCAAATCATTCATCACATGAATGCTCAATGTTTCATGAGGGCTACAGTCTACAAAAAGTATATATATGCCTTTTTCTTTGCAAAACTACGAATCACAGGTTGTTCATGCCATCCTGACCGATGTTGGACCTGAGATAATTGTATACAAGCTTAAGCTTACTGAATCTCTTTTCTGATGATGCTACTGCGGTTAGTGCTGTAAGAAAAATACTTAAGCTGAAACAGAGGTTGGGAAATATACTTTATAATCTGTACTCTACCAAAACATTTAACAGTTCCATGCACCTAACTGTTTTCTACCAAAATTGGCATTGTGAACCATTGTTATGTGATTCATTTCCTGCACAAAGTCTTCACAAATGATGTCTTCAGAATACCTCTCCGCTAGATTAGCTGCTTTGCGCTTCAATTCCTCTTCTGACATCATTTGGTAGTTCCAAAGAAAGTTGAAGGTGTAAAAAATCTGATTGGCTTCACTGAAACGAACTGGAAGCCCTTTAATAACATTATAAAATACTACATAAAATATGTCCTTTTGGAAGTGGGCTTCCTCATAGGATTCATCTGCTTCGTTCATTTCATTCAGATTTTCATCATGTGTATCCTCATAATGGAATCTTGTTATTTTTCTGGCAGTGGTATTACGTTCCCTGAACAATTTGACTTCTATCAGTAGGTTGGATGCAACAAGCTTAGCTTCATTCCACATTGCTTTCCGACTGCTCCGGAGAGCCACTAGTTGTGCAAGCAAGCTTGCTATATTTTCAACTTCCATATCTAAAGTCGCCTCACTAACTTGAATGACTTTGTTGCAAAAGTCAAGAGGGACCAGTATTCTGTGCCACACTACTGACATTATGATGCAGGTAAAGGAACTGACATAATATATAGCTCCATGGATTTCGTTCCTATTTTTTAGAGTGAGATTCAGCTCTAGCAGTTCTTCGAAAGCCAACTAAACCCATGGAAGGTGAACTTCAAATGGTTTCACACTTTGAACTCGATCTGACCATCTGGTGCCAGATATGCCATGATGCGAACAACCAATACGCTTTGCCAATATTTTACAACTTATGGAGCTGCAACTGAATAAGGTGTATATTGTTTATATAGTTCCGAAGTAGGTGATTGCTTCTGAAAAACATTCAGCAGCATCATTACCACATAGATTAAATGTGTGACAATCACAAGGAGAGAATGTAGCAGCAGGGCACTGTTCTTTTATTATTGCTTGTGCACCATTGTATTTGCCTGACATGTTTGCCGCATTGTCATGAGCTTGTGCCCTATAATCAGAATCAGCAAGTGGAAAAGCGTGATTTCCCAATGTGCAATAATAATTTGAGCAATTTTAGATCCTGTTTTGTCACTACAATCTACAAATTTCAGAAAATAGTCTCACAGTTTCAAATCGCGATTTATAGCGAACTAGGTAAAGCAAAAAGAATGTTGTTTGCTCACCATGAGATGAATCTGGTGTGGAATCTCCTATTATTGCATAGTACTTTGCAGACTGCCTTTCTCCCAAAACGTGCTGCTTAACAAGATCAGAACATTCTGCAATAAATTCATTTTGGGACTCTTTAGAGAAGTAATGTACTTGCAGTCCTTCACCCTTTTTTGCGACTCTTCTACCTTTAGCGAATGTTCCTTTAGAATAGGCTCCCAGTGAGAAAGCAACTCTATCAAACCTAAAAAGTTTCCATTATTTGAGTCACCGATGCGTTTCGAAGAACCCTGGAAAGCAAGGCCACGTTCTCTTAAGAATAGAGGAACATCAATAATTCATTTAAAAAGGTTGTACCATTTTTCTGATTCCACTTTAATTGATGCTCCTAGAAGATTCTCAATACCTTCTTGCAATGACAGAGTTGTTTCTAATTTACGCCAAGATTGATAGAATTTCCTATGCCCATTACTCTTTCCATGCTCAGGAACCCTATACATAATTTCCGCCACTTAGCACTGGCTTGACAGCATTCAGCTGTAGCAAATGCAGATTTGGATACAGTACTCAGCCTGTATCAAACACTGTTCCAAAATAGCCGGCACAAAAAAAAATATAGTGATTCCTTATTCTGACTCCAGATAAGACAGTCTCGGGTATGTTGTTCTGCATTAATGTTTCTGAACTACAGTAAGCCTTCTGAAAATGTCTTATTGTTACCATCTTTAGGCAATGTTAAAGGAAAGTCAATATAACCTCTGGTAACATAATTCTCTATGTCTGATTGAGAAGGAAATTGTGCTGTGAGGAATCCAATGTAAAGCTCGACAAGCCCAGTGCTAATTTTTTCAAATTTATCTTGAACTACTTTCATTGATTCACTACTTGTTTTAGGAATTTTCTTTGCACTATTTGCCTGATTTTTGGAATCTACATTCTTATCTGCTCCACCAGGTTGAGGTTCTGAATTAATATCTATGTCCATCGTATTTGTGCATGCCCCCAAATTTGTTTCTTTATTAGCTTTTACCTCATTTCCATTTAGGCTCTCTTGTTTACGACTGCCCTCTACGCTTTCCTCTTCTTCCAAATTTGCATCCGTATATGTTTTCACATTATGTTGTTTTCTTTTCTTACCTACTTGAAAGATTCTGAAAAAATATAATAAGAATTGTCAGCTTTTCCTTTTCAACATTAAAAATCAATTTACTTATGAAAATTATAATATTACATTACAAGTGAAGACCTGACTAAAAAGTCATAAATAGTGTATTTAGATGTATGGAACGGCTTTTGGCGGAATAAGGGATTGTATGCGATGGAAGGGCTCCATCTAAGCCGAGGTGGGGTTGAGGTTTTGTGGCAGGAGTTGGATAGTGTTATTGAATGCTAACAGGCAGAACACTAGGTTCTGATAGTGGTCAGGGAAATTTCGTGCCTCAGGGTGGGGCAGTGAAGAAAGGCCAGCACAGAGGACGAGAAGGTATACAGGGTAAAGAAGGTTCTTCAAAGATAGGTGGATTGAGATATCTTTTCTACTCTCAGAATCCGAGTAGGCAAGGATATCAAAACATACATAATGGGTTCAAATGTTTCTATTAGGAGGGCAGGGTGTAAATAGCAAAGTGTCAATTTTTGCTGAGACGCTAAAATAGCAGCTGCATTCAAATAAGTTGAGGATAGCTTCAAAGTGCAGGGAGACTTAAATAAGTTACTGGCTTGGGCTCAAAAGTGGCAGATAAATTTTAACCTTAATAAATGCAAAGTTATTAACATGGGGGAGAGATAATAGGGAATTCAGCTACGAGATGAGTGGGCATTGACTGAATTCAGCTGAAGATGAGAATGACTTAGGAGTAGTAGCAGATAAGTCACTGAAGTTTCAAAGCAGTGTATTGAGTAAAAAAATAGAACATATAGTGTACTAGGATACATTTAAAGGCATGTTAGCAATAAGAGTAAGAAGGTTCTCCTTAAACTATACAACTTTTATGTCAGGCCAAATTTAGATTACTGTACGCAAGCATCGTCACCATATTTTAGACATGATATCAACTTAATAGAGTTAGTATAAAGGGAGACAACAAAAATAATACCTTCCCTGAAGCACCTTGAATATAAAGATAGATTAAATAGATTCTCATTTGAAAGATGTGTGAGGGGAAATAAGATTGAGATTTTTAAACTCTTTTCTGGGATGGATAAATTGGACTTCAGCAAGTTTTTAAGTTAGAAGGAGTATTGGACTAGGAGTCACCACTTAAAGATTAAAAAACAGAGGTGCACAATGTATGTTATAAAATATTTTTTCACCAATAGAGTGGTATATTATGAGAATAGTAGACAGTAGACAGTCCAAACTTGAATATTTTGAAGCCCAGATTAGATGATTATATGGGGAGGGAGGTTTAACTTCTTACTTTTTAGTGTGTGGGTGGTTCTTTTGACTCATTCCTGTGGATGCAGTTTCTTTTATTGTATATTTTGGGGGATTTTGATTTTCTCTTGACCTGATGATGATGCTTTTTGTTTTTGACCCTCTTTTATGGACGGTTTAGATTTTATATTGTAGATGCATGATCTGACACAATCCTATGCATTGTTTAAATTGTATATTGTAGATGCATGATCTGACTTCATCCTATGGATGCACTCTGTGGGTAAGTTTTGACGGATGCGGATGGCCGTTGATAGGCAGGCCCTTGTGGCTTTTGTCATCCGTGAAATTATCTTATGTTCAATTTTGAACTTTGATATTCATGGGCCCCATAGACTCTCCTCGGCCCTGTTTAGGCGCACTGGTTGCACCCCCTCACCCTCTCGTGAGCCTGAGAAAGGGGATAAAATAGGAAAAGGAGAATGTTGCAACGGTGAGGTGAAATATTCAAAGGCGACTGGCTAAAGAGTATACAGACTTGGAAAATTGTATCAAAAATATTGGGCAAGCAAATCTGAGAAACTTAACCATCAACTGTCTTAATATTCACAAATTGAATGGTTAAAAGAGCTTAAGCTAACAGAAAGGTAAGTTTAGTTTTAAATGTGTAGTATCTCATTTTTTCAAATTATAAATATCTTAAATGGTTCAAATGTCTAGTACTTAACTAATCTATTTATATAACGTCCAAGCTAACGATGCTTGCATAGTGCTCTTCTAGTGCTATCGTCTTAAAAGGGAATAGGAACCAGGGTTTATTAAAAAATGTGTGTAATAATTAACGAGTATTAATTACGAATCCAGAAGAAGAAGAGTGAAAGAAACTATGTCTAATCTCCTGTTGATTACTGCTAGTTGTTTAGAAGGTTTCTTTTCATTTAGTATGCGGTAAACCTTATATCAAATTTTGATTTCCCTCTTTGGAAAAGAGCAATGACAAATATAAAATATTGAATATATTAAATTAATAATGTTTTAATAGGTCTTCCGGTCAAAATATGCCTGTGGGAAAGCATTCGTGAATAATATAATAATTGATTTTAGCTCCTGTTTCTTTTATCAAAGTAAGACCAATATTTTGTTAAAGAAGTGTCAGCGGTTTTCTAGCTATTTATATTTATGAAAGTTAAATCTAGTCCGAACTTATTCTTTATGGAGGCCTATTTAATCCTGGCTTATCTTTGTTACTAATTTGTCTATGTATCATTAACTCTAAATCATTTACTTTTTGATTTTATTGGTAAAATAAAATATAAACAAATAAATATGGCAATAGCGGAATTGATTTGAAATCAGGGTACTTGCTAAATTATGAACTTTGCTATATTACCTAAAACATATACTCTTCTGGTCCTCTCAAAAAGTCAAGAATTCATTTAAGAACAGGTCCGTGCAAGAATGAAGGTCAAGGCGTTTTTTATATGTACACTTCTTCATTCTAAAAGATTATTCGATGCTAAAACATGGAAATTGTACTGCCTATTAGAAAACTAATTTCACCTTTGTGGGAAGCTTTTTTGCGTTCCTTCCAAATATACAGTCCAAAGTTTATTCTCCATTTATGGTCTAGGAGTTGTGTTTTTCTGGTTCCTGTTAGTTTAAAGATAACATAGACTAAGAAATCGTAAGAAATTTTCTAACTTAGGCAGTTGATATCATAGAATATTGATGGAACATCAATGAGAAAGAATGGATGACAAAGGAAATAGAATTAAATTAATAGGAACAAGTAAACTGGAGTTAGTTCACTTGCACTCAAATAAAAATGGAAATGTCTAACTGAAGAATTAATCGTAGTCGGCGGTAAGAACAGAGAGATATGTTACATAGCATGAGTTCAATGGTACTGCTATAAATTGAAGGGAGCAACAACATATCTTCAAACTGAAGGAAACAAATTACAAAATCTATTATTTCGAATTATTAAAGTTTAAAAAATACTGCAGATGATAAAAAACTTTTAAAAGAAAAAGAAAATTTGCTGTAATATGATGCCAATTAAAGACGTCCATGGCTTCTTCTTCAAACTGACCTCGCTAGTGCAATGATTAGCAAATCTCAGTTTCATTCAATTCTGCCTTTTTCTTGGTCTAAATTTGATCGTTAGACTTCTCATACCTACTACTACAATCTGAAATGATTAATGACCTACTTTCCTTGGTGAGATTTTGCTTCTATTACACTGCATACTTTGCCCAATAGAATATTATACTTTATACTTTGGTTTGAGAAGCAATATAGCTTCAATTCCACGTCCAGAACGTGAAAGACGCAATTAACCATTGGCCTTGCCTAGCAATCTGTCAGTGAGGCTACTAAGTAGCCTTTCATACCCCCTTATTCTGCCCCAATTACGGCTTCTATAAACCTTACATAAAGAGCTCAATTAGAAACAACATTTTATCATTGTTTCCACATTAACTCCTTAAATTAGCAAAATATCCCCCATTCGTCTCTTGCTTTGCTCGAAATTTATCTCACTACACGAAGAAAGTAAAGATGTTTTTTGCCAAGCTTTTCTTAAATCCCCAATCTCAAGGAAGGAGATATTCGAGCAAGTTTTCTCACCAGAATCGGAGAACCGCTGACATCTAGAGAAATTGGCAGAGGTTTCGAGACTAATATATATTTAGATTTTTTCATTCGTTTTTAAAAGTTACGTAGTATGAAAAATTATTATAATGTTTAAATTATTTCGGGTTTATTAAAAAGTCAGCATTTCAAAAAACATAAAAAGCAGTAGGTCATTCCTTCTTTGAATCCCAAATCACACTCGTGCCCTATTCATGTATGAGGTGATTTTCAATCCATAGAGCATTCCGATTCGATCAAAATAAAAATAATGAAAATATGGGTTAATTGATTAATGTTGTTTGATTTTAATCTATTTCGTAATTCTTTTTGTCAACATAAATCCTTGCATCTTATTCAATTCCACAAATTGTTCTTTCTAAATTTAAGCGTGCAACATAGTTGCTATGTCCCACAGACGGTTGAAATGCAAGGAGATCTTTGCTTAGGTATTACATCAAAAAACACCATCTTTAATATAATAAATTACTTTATAAAAGAGATTCAAGTGAACGCAAAGTTTGCCTCATGGAAATGGTCCAGCTCAAATTTGAGTTGCCTCTATCGACGATCTACTCCATGATTTGAATAAAAGCAGATTTTAACGGTTCCTCGTGTGCGGTGAGCCGGTGACTTTTCAACAAATGTTTGTATTCGAGAGGTGCTGCGAAGAAGCATCATCTCACCGAGAAGAACATTAAAGATAGATTCCACTTTGGTGCGAAATATAAAGACTAGACTGTTGAGGATAGTTCAAAGTGAATTTTTTAGGTAGATTGTGGAATATCGCTATTAAAAGAAGAACAAGCAAGGGCATTCTCGAGTCCGGTCTCATGCACGCGGTCAATCATCCGGGACCTCTACATATCTGGAACTTCTTCTCATCTAAGGGCACTGGAGCAGGAAATCTTTTGATATAAACTCAAAATTGTACGAATACCTGCTTATTCAACAATTTTCTCAAAAGTTCAGGACAAATTTTGGATGATAACTATATTTTTTAGCATACTGGCGCACCTTTTCACACTGTAATAGCAAGAAAATATTATTGGCTTAAATTAAAATTAAACCTTGGCTAAGGACTTAGCCAGACTTGAACCTAATAAACAATTTTTTGGTGATAATCAAACTACCAGTTGCTAAACAGAAGCCATCCAATTGGGAGTAATAACAGTCAAAATAACCTCAGAAATTTTTATCCAACATACGAAAACGAATTGAAGCAGTCTTAAGAAACAAAGACATTTTTATAAATATTCACCGCGCATATCATTTAACTGGGTTTACTAAAAAACGGTTTAGGCTCTAAAATCTGATATATCACCCAGAAATTATGATCGAAACATATTGAAACAAAATGCACAGTTTGATTAACTATATTAATTTTCTTATATTAAAAAATATAGGGGTTGTTGTGGCCTGACTCTATATTTATATATGTCGTAGAAAAGGCTCCAGATGATATACTATATATCTATTCTTTGTGAGGATTATTCTATATTCGAGTGTGGGTTGATCAGATGGCTGAGAATGACTCTACGTAATGAATAAATAGGCTTTGAGAGGGCTTATTAATCTTCAATATACTTAAGAAGTGGAACGGAGCCCAAGGATGACTAATATTGTAAACCTTAATAAAATAGAATTTTATTCATCAATCTAACAAAACAACACATGGAAAATATTTACATGACCGGGGATTAAAATGAGAGATACACATGAAACGAAAAAGGTCATGGGAATATTTGACTAAGCGGAAGATTAAGATTTGGAGGGATTTAAAATGACAAAACAAACACGAAGGGAAAGGGTTGTTTAAATCGGTTTAAAGCACAGAGTTGCGTTGGCACAAAGTTAAATAGTTAAATGCAATGCGTAGCCTACGTATTTATAAGGTCGTCGTGTAGAGGAAGGCGATTTGAATGAATCTTCGGTCCGACTAGCGATTTCTTTTCCAGGACAAGGGGTTTTTAGGGGGGTTGTCCTTACGAGGGGGGGGAAAGGACTGACTTCGATGAATGAGAGAGAAGTGGAGCTCGAGAGGACGAGCGATCCTTGAGACAGGATATCGAAGATGTTCTGCTTGAACAATTGAGGTTATTATAACCAAGCGTTCTCTTGAAAAACGCTAAAAGGGGGGAATTATATTACCACTGACGTTATATCAGGGGAGCGAGATCCGCTTCTTGTCGAACGGGCTCGAAGAACAATGACTGTTGTAATGTTATTATCTTTCTGAACAGCAGGGGGGCCCTGTTGACTTGGCGTCTCGAGGGGCACGAACTTTGGCACTTTAAGATTTTGTCCTCTTTTGGAAAATAAGGGGGTTCTCGTGGTAGAGTTCCTAGGTGCACACGGGAGACCGGATCAGCGTGATGCCTCGCGAAGATAATCGGGATCTGGTTCAAACGCGAAATTCTATCGCATAAATAGCCGGAGCCAGCCCCTCGGCGTAAAGGACAATGGGGGACTTTAATGGAATGTCCCGCTAGCACTTGTAACAATCTTATCTTCCCTTAAATCTAATTCAATCTGGCCAGATCCACGCATGGAGGCAAACGGGGGATTGAACCTCCTTAATTAAACTTAGGAATAGTGGGCGATAAGAACGCCATTCTACACTCTCTCGCAGGATGCACGTGGGAAGAATGAGTTTCGACATGTGATAGAAGCAGGGTGTGGCAGCCTTAGACCATTCTAGCACAATATATACGTAGGTACTTTGCGTCTTGGGCGCAAAGTTAGTTGAAGACCGAGAGTAAAAGAAGCAATTGTTAGGAGTCCGGTGGGGATGGTTTATTATTACTTTGCGGGGTCCTTTTAAACAAATATCTCAGAGTGCAAGTTGGCCAAAGATTAACAGGTAGCTGGTACGCGCTGGGGTCGCAAAAGAAAGACACTAACGAAAATATAACTTTACTAACAACAAAAGGATATATACTCGTATATTTACATAGAAATTGGGTTTAAATGAAATCGTCACCCAGACGGGGTTAAAAATCCACACGTGACCAAGTAAGTTAATTAAAGGATTAAAGAGGTCAGATCCCGTTGGTGATTTAAAGGGGGATTTTAAACTGGGTCGTTTACACAAATAATGAAGCAATTGGATAAGCCAGATGTAAGATCAATCGGCAGGTGGCAACGGTTACGAAAACCTTATGTGCTCGTTGCCGAAAAGGGGCCAGTTGTGGTACGGCAAATACGACGGAAGAAGTTGGTTTACCTCTGGCTTAATACGAGGGAGTACTAGTCGTGTTAGGAGTTGGGAATCCTTGTCATTCCTTACTGATGGACTAGGACAGAGCTCACTGATGTCGAAGCTTGCCGATTGACTAAGGCAGAGTTCACGGATCGATCTAGCCTTCAGTTGAATCGAAATCGCCGCTGTGAGGTGAAGGAGGAGCGCGTCCTTTAGCTCGTTTGTCGGAGTAGGTCGAATTTTAACAGTGCTGATCTCTAAATCAGTCAAAGCGTTATATAGGCCCCTGGTGACTTAGATGCTCCAAATGCGCGCGCGATCTCGGAAAAAGTTGGCGAATCCTTCGGGGGAAGAAAGAATCTTGATAAAGATCGGTGGAATGTCCAACGGGTTCTATTCTTCGAGCGGAAAGCCCAAATACTTGCTGAGAGGTGGCCGTGTTGGGGGAGGAGGGCGATGACATCGGTCCCTAAGCAAATACAGCTAGGGCGAGTGATAACAGCGTCGGAAGCCTCCTTGTCTAGGTTCCAATGCTTTTACCAGCTCCATGTGGTTATCCGGAGCGATGAAATACAACAAGTATGGGATTTCAAAACATCAAATCATACTTTGAACGACTTCATTACAGCTTTAGGATTAATTTGAATCCTTTATTCTCTCATTCGTTTTAAAAATTCTAATGAAACTATTATCTACATGTATGATTTTCACTAATTGCATAGGAGAACTACAAACAACAAGAAGGTGATTCAAAGCAGAATTTGTATGCAAATACAATTTTTTAAAGGAAATTAATACGTAGAAAAAAGACGCGTAAGTTGATAAAAAAATATCTTTAAAAATTATAAAATAATTAAAAGAACAAGCCATGGCTTCGTCACTCTCTCCTACCAAGAAAACTTGCATTTCACGGCGCTCGCTTTCAGACCCTTGGGCTGTTGCATCCGGCTTATTTGGACTTTGAAACCGCTTTTTTTAAGCAATTTTATTAGTTTTTTTTCTCTTTGTTTAAACGCCAATTGAATTCCTTTTAAAGTAAAAGGAAACACAAAAAATAAAATATAATACATACTTTATTTGTTAATCATTAACACACACTACAACAAATTAATTAATTCGGGATTTATTTCTCCAAACCGCTTACTTCTTTTAACAACCGTGAGTTATTCAATCTTTCTTCTTTTTTTATTATTATTTTCTTCTTTTTTTTCTTCTTCTTCTCATTATTTTTATTATTATTCTCATCCTCTCAATCTTCTTTTCTACGCCTTTGGAATCTCCTCTTCGTTCTCTCCCCCTTCTCGTCCTACTCCTATTCATCCTGTTATGTATCTTCCATTTTCCACTTTCTTTTAGTCTCCCTCTTCTATTTATCATCTTCCTCCTGTCTCTTTCTTTTTTCTTCTTTTTCTTATCCATCTCCTATTCCTTTCCTTCTCAACTCCTCCTTCTTCTTATTCTTATCCTTGTTTTTTTCTTTTCTTGTCTTGCTCTTCAACCTTTTCTTCTCTTCCTCCCTAATATACTATCCTTCTCCCTCTACTTATCCTCCTCCTCTAATACTTCGCTTAATCTTCTTCTTCTTTTTCTCCTAATCTTCCTATTCTTCTTGTAACCGTCATCCTACTCGTCCTCTTCTTCTTTATCCTTTCGTTCTTCTCTTCTCATTTTTCTTCCTCTCTTTCCTTATCTTTTTATTCTCCTACTCTTTTTCTCGTCTCTTATCCTCATGCAATCCTTTATATTTAACCCATTCCATTATTCTCGTTCTTAGAATATATTGTTAGAGACAAAAGGAAGGGCTTCTTCACTCCTCAGTTGGCTCTACTCGACTTCAGGTGCTAGTAGTTATTTGCTCCTGATAAAGATTAAAATTTAAAATGTATTTTAGAAATAAATTCGATAAAAGTTTCGAATACAAAAGGAAGAGAAAGAAAAGGTTCTAAAACATCCAAATATATACATATATGATATAATAATAATCGCGCAATTCTTATTGATATAACAAGCCGCTGTTCTCTTCCTAAACAGGAAGAGCTTGGTTACCGTGGCACCCCTGCCGGGGTGTGGCCTACGGCATTATTTGCTAATCTTAACCGCCTTTTTTAATCCCCTTTATAGACTCTTTATTTTAACACCCTGAACACCCTTTTCTTCTTCTTCTTCTTCTTCTTCATCTTCATCTTCATCTTCTTCTCCTTCTTCTTCATCTTCATCTTCATCCTCTTTTTCTTCTTCTTCTTCTTCTTTTTCTTCTTCTTCTTCTTCTTCCTCTTCATCTTCATCTTTTTCATCTTCTTCTTCTTCTTCTTCTTCTTCTTCTTAGATATCGCGCAATTAGAAAGAGTGCAGCGTAGGGCTACGAAATTAATTCCAGAGCTGAGGAATAGATCATACGAGGAAAGGCTCAGGGCTTTAGATTTGCCATCGCTAGAAAGCAGAAGATTACGTGGCCAGCTAATAGAAGTATTTAAAATACTAAAGGGTTTCTCAAACGTTGACTTTCGCAATCTGTTCGAACTGGATCATAGGGGAAATACTCGTCAGCACGGGTTAAAATTAGTGAACAAGCGTTTTAACACTAGTATAGCCCAAAACTATTTTACATTTAAAGTTACTCAAAATTGGAATCGGCTGCCCACCCACGTAGTAGATAGCACTTCGGTTAATATGTTCAAAAATCGTCTCGACGTGCATTTGAATAGTTTAAATATAACGTAGTTGAGCACTGTGAATTTAAACGTCCTTGCAGAGAGAGAGTTTGGAGCGGAGGTTTAAGAATATGAAATTATGATGACTAAAAATGATGCCGGCGATTCTCTGCATGTGTAGCTTAGATGTCCCATTTCTTTTCCGCCTATCCTATAAGTAGTCTCTATCCCTAAATTAGCTTTTCACCACTAGCAGTCGAGTGGCTGCGGAAGATGAGAAGAAAAACTTTCTATCTCCCCCGACCCCTAGTTTGATTAGTTAAAATTGCACGATAATGTACACATGTAGATAAGTGTGTACAGTAGATAGTATTAAAAAAAAAAATAAAAAAAATAGCATGTTAGAGATACACTCGTAGATAAGGGTGTATCGTAGTTTTTGATTTAGTGTAGCGGACTAGCCTCGAGCGGACCTTGGGGTCTTTGCTGGTCCTAGATTCTGTAGTTCTGTAGTTCTGTAGTTCTTCTTGGGTTGCCATAATTTAAAGGGTAGAGTATACCATGAAAGGCCAGGTCCTCGACGTGGTTAAATTGGAAAAAGACCTGGGAGTTTTAGTCTCGGATGACTTCAAAGTCACGAAGCAATGTGCGAAAGCATGTAAAAAAGCAAATCGTGTGCTGGGTTATATCGCGCGTAATTTCACGTTCAAATCCAAAGATATAATTTTACCATTATATAAATCACTTGTGCGTCCACTGCTCGAATATGCGGTTCAATTTTGGGCTCCATACTTAAACAAAGATATCGCGCAATTAGAAAGAGTGCAGCGTAGGGCTACAAAATTAATTTTCGAGCTGAGAAACAGGCCCTACGAGGAAAGACTCAGGCATGAGATTTGCCATCTCTCGAAGGCAGAAGATTACGTGGCCAGCTAATAGAATTATTTAAAATATTGAAAGGATTTTCAAACGTTGATTATATGAAGTGGTTTGAATTGGATCATAGGGGAAACACTCGGCAACACGGATTAAAATTAGTGAACAAGCGATTTAACACTAGTATTGCCCAAAACTATTTTACGTTTAAAATTACTCAAATTTGCAATAGGCTACCCACCCACGTAGTAGATAGTACGTCGGTAAATATGTTTAAAAACCTTCTTGACGCACACTTAAATAGTATAAATATAACGTAGTCTGAGCACAGTAAATAAGAACGTCTTTGCAAAAGGAGTTTGGAGCGGAGGAACAACGAGTAAAAATGATGACTAAAAATGATGCCAGCGATTTCTCTTGCATGTGTAGTTTAGATATCCATTTTCTTTTCCGCCTATCCTATAAATAGTCTTACTATCCTAAAATTAGATTTTCACCACTAGCAGTCGAGAGCTGCGGAAGTTGAGAAGAAAAACTTTCTATCACCCCCCCCCACACCCCTAGGTTGAAGTAGTTAATATGCATGACATCGTACACATGTAGATAAGTGTGTACAGTAGATCATATATAAAAATAAAAATAATGAATAAAAAAATAATAAATAAATATATAGAATGTTAGAGATACACTCGTAGAAAAGTGTGTATCGTAGTTATGGATGTAGTGTAGCGGACTAGCCTCGAGCGGACCTTAGGGTCTTTGCTGGTCCTAGATTCTGTAGTTCTGTAGTCCTTCTTCTTCTCCTTTTTCTTCTTCGGTCTGTGTCCTACGGCCTATCATGATTTTTTTTTCTTTTCTCTATCTAAATTTGCTATAATAATTTCCATGCCAAAATTTTAATAAATTTTTTGAACTTCACCATTTGTAATTCTTTTAGTTTTAAAAAAGTCACAAAAATTCGATACCTATATTTATTTCTGAACTTTACCATTTTATGGTTTCGATTTTATAAAGGAATTATTAGAAAATAACTTTGCTAAAATCTTTAAATCTACTTAGGTAACAACCGAACTAAAAGAAAAAATCTTATTCAAACCTTCAAAAAATCTCGTTCTTAAAATATAGAGTTATGGATGATATTTTTTAGACAATTATAGAAAGAGCGCACATTTTTGCCCAAGGATACTCGTTTTGTATTTATTTTATTCCAAATGACAAAAAAGATTTTTCCGTTTATCTCTTGAAACCTTTATTTACAGGGAGCTAACCAGGACTATTTACTTCACTCAACTACCAGTCCTTTTGTATTCCATTATTCTAGTAGTCCTCCTTTGGGCATTGTCGTTATATGTTTAATTATGTGATATTTAATCTACGACATAGCTCCGTATTTAAATAATATTATTTTTCTTAAAATAACTGTCCATTCTATTTTTAAAATTACTAGCATTTACTACCTCCGTTTGGATTCTGTTCATTTTACGATGACTTTAAAGGTGAAAATATTTTTAGCTATGTTCGTTTCAAACCTCCGTCGTCCTTTCAGTTTAAAATCGTTGTTACGTGTGATACCATTGTCATATTTAAGAAATTCCTAATTTAAAGTTAAAATACTTCGATAAGTTCGCCTTGCAATCGACTAGTTTCGAAAGTAAGTAGTTTTTAATATATTTAATATTTCGATATATGATATTGTTAGGGAGAAATTCCTAAGAAAGAGAAAATACCTTGTAAATATGTGTTTTCTTGGTAGAACTTAATACTTTTCTCGGAACTTGAATGTAATCATTTTATTTATATGTGATCAAAGTAGCATATTTAGTTCTCCATCGATAAATACTATCATAGTATAATTATTTATCCTTCTTGTATATTGATTTTCTTATACAAAAAAGTAGATGAACTTTAGACTCGCAAAGGGAGCATCTTTGGTTGAATATTTATTCTCTTCATACTTTGATGATGTAAGAAATAAATAAATGAGTAGCATCTAATCAGACGTTGAATACGTTCGTGAATAATGAGCCACTCTCGTAAATGAGTACGGATGAAAACAATATCTTTGTCTCATTAATTAACAAATGAGCAAAATATACAGAATTAATTTTCAATTTAGTAAGCTGAGATAGTAATTTTAAAGTGAATATTGGCAGCCCAGATTTAAAATATATGTAGCAATAAATGCAGAAGCTATTAGATTATCAAAAGGAAAATGTTTTAAATCATGCAATTATACATACAACATAGATTCCTTAGCTCTGGATAATTACTTAAAAATGTGAATAACGAAATTTAGCCTGTAAAAGTACAAAAACTCGACGTGGCATCGATTCCACTAGTGGACAAAACACGTCTGGAGAGATGAAGGCCCAGAAATTTTCAATAGCTGCTGTGTATTGTTACCTTATATGTTTTGGTTCTCACTTTAGCTAAAAATATAACTGGCCAAGGTGTCTTATATTAACTCTATTGGGTTTATATCAGATGAGTGTACTTAGCTACACCAATAATTGGAAGTTTAGCAAATGCTCCTCAATGGTCAATACTTGACAATTGGGCCAGATGAAACGAAATATCCTCTCGATGTTGTGATATATGATGTCTATGAATGTATGACCATAGTCACCAGGGTGGCAAGTCAGACCCAAACCTCGCAACAGGAAAACGCTGAGAAAGGTGAAAAATACCAACGTACTCCTCCGTTCCTTGTTGAGAACAGGGTCCAAAGCCTCAAGTGATCTCCGCCACACCCGAACCTTACTATCTGCCCGAAATACTAGGGGCTGTCAATAAGTTTTGCGAATCGGTAGGGCAAAACAAAGGAAGGGGGATGGCTGTTTGTGCGTGTTTTAAGACAAGTTATGACAAGTCAGGACCCGCAGCCGCACGCTCTTGCTTCGTATATTAAGGAAGCAGTAGCTGATCGCGGATTGTCAGTAACAAATTTTTCAACAATAGAGAAGGTTGAGCACCGCGCAGTGATCAAATTTTAGACCAAGCAAGGCAGGAATTCAAAAAGATCCATGAACGCATGGTTGCAGTGTACACTGACACCGCTCCTTCCTATGCAACCATTGCTCGCTGAAATAGGGAGTTTCGCCATGGTCGTGAGTCCCTTGAACTTGCCCTTGTCTAGGACGCCCGTAAGACGTGACCAACGAGGACAATGTGGCCTGCGTAGAGAGGATGATCTTCGAAAATCTACTGGTGAAGGTCGAAGAAATCGAGCGAGAACTTGGAATATCACATGGAAGTGTTATCAACATGATCCACGACAATTTGGCCATGACCAAGGTCTCTGCCTGTTGGGTCCCTAGAAAACTCACGCACCATGATAGAGTTCAACGTCGTCAAAGTCCACAAGGCCAGAGTTGCACAAGCTGCCGTGCGCGAGTGCAGATTCGAGGAGCTTAACCATCCCGGCTACAGTCCAGATCTGGCCCCTAGCGACTAATTTTTATTCCGCCAGCTCAAGGCTGCACTGCGTGGACGCCGGTTTGGGGACGATGAAAATGTCCAGCTCACAGTCTAGGAGTGGATTGAACAACAGTCGGGAGATTTCTGGTTGTCGGGAATTCGAAGCCTCAGGAACAAGTGGCGGGTAGTTATATTGAAAAATAATAAAACACTTTTCCTCATATCTCGCTTCCTTATATCTGAATTTCAAAACTTATTGACCGCCCCTCGTACCTATAACCATGACTTATTGGACGAGGCCACATGTTGATACGCCTTCAAAACCCATATAGTGATGTCACGAGAGCAAGTGCGATTCTGTTTCAGTAGTCTTGGTATTAACAAAGTGACTTTTTCTGGCCTTCTACTCCTATATCCCCAAAAGATACAACCTATGCCCTAAAATATAAGATTTAAATCTGCTATCCCCTAATTTGAATGTGAATGCGATGTGAGCCAGTGTTGCTTGGTCGGTGCCTTGGACAATCCAGCCAGTTGCCGCTGTCCAAGAAGGCCCTGGTCAGGTGACTGGGGACAGTAATGTTTTTTTATCAGGTGTCCTTGACAAAGACGCAACACCATAAATTGAGAGATGTGTTCAATATTCACACAGTTTCACAAATGGAATGTCCCATCTTTCTGAGACCTAATATCATACTTCATTCGAATACTAATAACTTTTGTAGTTTGCCTTTAGCCTAATATCTTGGAAATCACAGATTATAGCGATTTCAGTTCTCAATCGATTCTCGTCTGGCAATTTCTCTGATGTCACATCAAGTGGTCTCTGGTCAGCAATGCATTTAGTGACTAATAATTCATGCCTTTTTTTACTTCATGTATTCCAAGGATCTAAAAGTTACAGTGGCATTGAAATTTTCTCAGTATCACAATTTAGGCTAAATATCAACTACAACTGACAATAACATAAATAGTCATGACTATCATTTGTTTTGTTTCAGGGAGTAATGCACCGTATTGTATTTCTACATACTATAATGGATCATATTATTTATATAAATTTCTCACTTAATTGATTAGTCAATAAAGGTAAAAGGAGTAAAATACTAGTCATATTAAAAATAATCTTCATCAGAGACTAGTTTCATAACAGGTGTAGTGAAAGAGGATGCCATAATTAAATTAACCGGCTGTAAATAAAGTGAAAGAATGTATATTAATGTGTCTTTCCTAAATTTCTGAGGTAATTAGTTTTAAACTACTCGTAGGACCATTGTTTTAGAGCTAGTCTTAAATTATATATTTAAAAGTCACTTGATGACAAAAGATTTACAGCGGAGGAATGAGTAAGGAAATAGGGAATGTACGATTATAGCCTAGTAATAAGAAAGGAATAGGAACCAAATTTTGTTTGATTATTCCTTATCCAACCAATAGAAAGGTCGTTCTTTATTATTATTAAATTTTCAATGGCTGTAATTGTTATATTTTAATTGACTATTCAAAGGCACAAAACATATATAATTGCAAAGATTTCCGTAAATAAAAAATTGTAGAATCTATATTTATAGGAGAAATTCCCAATTTTAATTTCTCAGATGGGCAATTAAAATACAACCCCCATTCCAGTAACCTCATAGTTAACAGCTTAGTAACGATCTTAGATTCGCACCCCCTGATTAATGAGCTTTTTCCCCTGTTTTTTATTTCTTTGTAGTTTTATCCTTTTTTTTTCTGATCTGTACTCTATTCATAGACTTTTGTAAAAAATTGCATTCTCAGTATACGACTGAAGAGGGTATGATAAACTGCATACTGAAACTAGTATCGTAAATTAAACATTTGGCTCCGATAGAGTGGTTTCACTATCATATATATATATCATATATATATATATATATATATATATATATATATATATATATATATATATATATATATATCTCAAACATGGTCTTGTATCTAAACTCTCGACTAAAGTATCTCGTACTTCTTTATCGTTGAAATATTCCACATCTCATTTGTATTTTATTGTTTTTAATGGCTCTATATCACGCCAAATAGATAAATATAGCTCTTTGACCTTAAATAGATTAAACCGTAAACTTAATAACCTGGGTCTTAATTTTAATTTCAATATGTCTAGAGATGAAGTCACTTTTAACTTTTCTGATAAAGTGTGGTGGTCTCCATCAGAAAAGTGTCTTATATCTTTAGGATCAGATTTCAGGCTTCCTGTTTTCAAATAGATCTTCTATCGATATTTCCTTGCCTTTGAAAGTCTTTGCCACCAGCTCAATACTCTTCCATCACTTAAATCAACTCCCGATTTGATTAATGAGATCAAAGTCTTGGCTACTAAGTTCTACTACAAGTGGGACAGTTTCAAATTTTCCAATCCCTTTTTCGGTTTTAAACTTTTCAGTGTCCTCTCCACCTTATGCAAAGATCAATCTATCATAGTTTGTAAACCTGATAAAGGCAAAGGGGTAGTAATCTTAAATCGTACTGATTATATGCGCAAAATGTATACCATTTTATCAGATAGGTCGAAATTTTCCAAAGTGAATACAGATCCCCTTATGTATATTTTGAAAATTGAAGATAGAATTAATAATTTTCTACGTTCTCTTACTAAACGAAATATTTTAATTGATGTTTATCATAAGCTTTTTTTTTCTGGTTTATCCCCTGGTGTTATTTATGGTTTACTTAAAACTCAAAAGGAATGAAATACCTCTCCGCCCTATCTTATCTGCAGTCAATACTCCAAGCTACAACTTAGCTAAATTTTTGTTCCGCTTATTGATCCTTTGATACACAATCACTTCAGCCTACGTGACTCTTTCGATTTTTCAAAATATATTGGTGATCTCCGTTTGGGGAATTCTTCTTTTATGGCCACAATCGATGTGGATTCATTATTTACATCCGAGTTTAACAAACTCCTTCTCTCTACCCTCAACAATTCATTTGTATAAACTCCATCCCTGTATCGTTAAATTCTTTTTTCTCCATAAGGAGCCAACCCCTTTGGGCTTGCGATCCTGTATAATTTACAATTATACATGTACGACCTGCCACACTCGTTATGTAGGCCAAACTGGCTTACAATTCCACCTCAGGATCGCGAAGTACTTGGGTTTGTCTCATAGGACTGGTGTTCCCATTTCTAAACCAGAAGCCTCTTCCATCAGGCAACATTCAGATTATCACCATCATCCTCTTAATTCTAATTCATATACTATATTATCTTCAGCCTCAACTTCTCTCGATTTGAAATTCTTAGAGTAACTATATATCATTAAAATAATTCAAAACCTAAATAATTACTCCTCTTCAATTAAATTATTCACAATATAACCAAGCAACACTTCAATAGATTAACTAGCCAACCTACCAACCGAATAAATTTCGTCAGTAGTTTTATATGTAGAGCTAGTTGATTTCTCAACTCCCACGTTAAAGGTCAGTTCCTTTGTTTATTCTGATTTGTTTTCGGGTTTTTGTCTTTTTTCTTTTTTCTTTTTACTTTTTAATATAATAGGTTATTTTTTGTTTAATTCAGTAACTTTTAATATCTGATAATGAAGTCAGTTTGTTATAATTTCACTTTCTATTATTTTTTTTTAAATACCACTGGGTAATATTATTTAATTCTATATATTGCTATTAGTGTTTTTACTTTAATTTTAATAATTGTCAATTTTATTATTTTAACTTGCCTTCTTCCGCTTTTTTAATGCATTTTTTTGTGTTATCAATTAATGTTCCTTCCCCTTCTCATTAGACGATATAGTTGCTGAAGATGGTCCTAGTAAAGGTCTGAAACGTCCGGCTAATAAATGATTAGTGTAATCACCTGGGTCTTCATATTCCTGCTATAAATATATATATATATATATATATATATATATATATATATATATATATATATATATATATATATATATTAATGCAGAAAAAAACGACAGTGTTAGGATCAATTTTTTTTTAAAACTAGGTTTTGACAGGGACCCCCGTCATCTTTAATCGCTGGTGAACTAATGAATCCAGAGATGCTTAACTTAGGGGCACACAATTTACAATTCGGAATTTTATGGTAGCCAGAGCTAATATCCTCAACCCACCAAAAGTTTGATTCAAATTTATATGTACAATATTTCATGGTTCTATGAATAAGTAAATTATTTTGGTTCACTACAAATAGACAAGAAAGATAATGAATCGTCAGCGGCCAATAGATTTGAGCCCTCCTTTTTCCCAATGTGCAGCGATTGTATTAACTCTAGTGTAGAAGTTATACCGCCTTTACCCCGCCTAAGGTTCCAAATTTGAATACTGTTCAAAACCGGTGATATTTCATCCTATGTCCTTTCTTATTATCGAGAACGTAACGTTTTTACTTACTATATGGTCATAATACATTAATATTCCGCGCAAGCGTTCAGCTTTTATATAATATGGATGCAGATTTATTTCGTTCGAAATGTCGATAATCTCGCTCCTTCTATTTAACTTCATTTTTATTAATTCTCTGCTCTGCAGGTTTCATTATATAAGAAAATGCGGAATGGGAATTTTGCTAATCATTCAAACAGAAACATCAATCAGGAAGATTATTGTTATTTCCAATAATGTTATCATCAGCGGCATCTACGGTGATTGATAAAGCCACCACAGAAGCTTAAATAATGGATATTTATCAGCGGGGTTTACCTTTTATTTTCGGGATTTTTGAGTGTTTTTGAAACATGATTAATAAGAAAGAGCACATCTGTCTCATAATTTGCTTTAGTTTTTATTTTTTTGTCCTTTTCAAAACTTCAGATTTTTCCATTCTCTTCAAATTTAAATCAAAAGTGTTTCTATTGATTAATGTTTGGTTAATACTATTGAAACTATAAAATCCAATGAGACTTAAGGGATTGTTCATTAGGTGGCAAAAATGTGTGGAATGTAAATATCTCATTCGACTTAAAAGACAGACATTATAAAAGTGAACTTATCCCAGCAAGGAGGTTAAAAATCGTATTCCTAATAATCTGTTCTTTAATTTCATTCCACCTCAAGAATTATCGTTAATTATAATTTGTGCTTTAGTTCTATTCTTCACTAACCTAAATCACTAACACGATACTTTCTTTGTGCCTCTCCTTTCATTTAGTTCCAATACGAAGGAGATCTGACGAAATGAAAATTAAGGAAATTTAGCAACTTTAGCTTTTTCCTTCGAGCCACTGTAAGGGGCGCGGCGATTTGCCTCTGTGGCTGCGGTGCTGACGGAAATCAGCACCCCGTCTATCCCCAGATTAGCCTCTTCTCCTTCTTTCAGATAGCCTGTATTTCTCCCCTACTTCCTCACTCCCCCTACAACCTCTCTCACAACGTTCTCTGGTCTGCCTTTATTTTCACAGGGTAGATGCTAACCTTCTTTTCAGCCAACTATTGCGGATCGGGGCTTACGGGGGAGGGGACAATTTTCCCTAACCCCTCAGCTCCGGTTTGGGATGGAGGGTGTTTAACAAACTGCTTCATCCATGCATATACCTTCCTCACATACCCTTTTCTTCTCACTTCACTATTTATCTTTTTACGCCGTACGCAAAGTTGAGCCGCCATGCTGAATAGCTACCAAGTCACCAAGGCGGGAAGAAAGGCCTAAACTAGCGGAAGCTGGCTCTACCAGTACCGTACGCACCCCTTGGAGAGCGAGATGCTGCTAGAGATGATTAGCGTCAGCAATGATGACAAAATAAAAAATATCTCCTTAATTTCCCCTCGAATGTTGGAGCCGCCCTCAGGCAGCTCCACAGAAAGAGTGGATTCCCCCCCTCCCTTATGCTTTCGCATGGGAATCTCCAAAATTCTTTGAGTGGCTTGCTCCTCTCCATGGTGCAGGGGGTTCCCCATCTTCCCCTTCTTTGGAGTCACCCTTGGGTGCCTCCATCTTACCACTGTTAGCCCCACATTTACTTTCCCAGGGGACTGCAAAGAAAGCCAGCAGGCAGCCCATAAACAGCCGCTCCCCTTTGAAGCAAAACGGTAAAACAAACCCCCTTATATGGGAGAGGTAAGACAGGGCCCATCCACCGCTTACCTCCAGAGACCTGGTTGCTCGTATACTGACCTTAGCGGGGGTCGAGGCCGGTGCCTCCCCATACAACAGGCCTCGTGAAACTACTGTCAATGAGACATGTGATGCCATGGGTGGATGGCCAGAGGGAGGGCCCCCCGAGATAGACATGGTCCTTGAGGCACCCCATCCTTAGACGGTAGGCCTTCCATGGGAGCGAATCCGGGCTCGGCGCCAAGCACCGAACCCGAGTCCGCCGCTATGAAATGTCCTCAAAAGGCTTGGGTCTACAATGCAGTACAAGGAGAGGATGGATGTCCTTCTCCGGCTGTTGCCCCTGTGACCGCCAGGACCTTCTCGATCTCGGAGAAGGACCATGTTGGGTCCGATCCATCTGGCCAGGGGTCTCCAGCCGGAGGACGGGAAAAGCGGGTTCATTCCCCACCGTACTCTCCTCAAAGGAAATGAAATAACAAGATAATTGACGAGAAAGACTCAGGGCTCCTCTCCATCTGCGGGGGCTGTGGCGACCGGCGGGTTTGCTGCTACTTCGGTAACAACCAAGCTAAGATTGTCAGGTCCGATCCTTCTGCCCCCTCTTCTTCGGGTTCGGAGTCGCTGACTAAGACCAAAAGTGTCAGTGCGCAGAGCGTAGCCTCGATTTCATCGGTGCCCCTTATTTAGAGACTACCTGGCGTTTTCGAGCCCGCTGGCTTCGAACACTTCCTCGTTATTCGCCCCACTGATGGTAGCATGTTGGCTAAGGGCAAAATACTCATCAAAGAAGAGCTTTAGCTAGGGTGGTTGGTAGAGAGAAGAAGGTGACCCATGTCTCGGATGGGAGCCTTTTGGCGAATGCGTCGAAGCCGTTCGAGGCGGCCGTAATTAGTGCCCTTCAGACACTTGATGGTACGCTTGTGAGTGTTACACCACAACCTACCATAAACTACGTGAACAAAATATTTTAGGCGAGGGAACTCGTGGAATACTCTATAGATGACATCATCTTAGAGGTGCCCGAACATAAGATGGTCAAGTTCGAACGTCTGAAGAGAAAACAGGGAGGGGCATCGAGACCTACCCCTACACTGTTCGTAACGATCGACTGCGACAAGCTATCTGATTCGGTACGTGCTGGTTGGTATCGCTACCGCGTGAAGGCATTCGTGCCACTGCCCTGGAGGTATTATTACTGTCACCACTTCAGCCATACTAATCAGTATTGTCGACGTGCAAAGTCGGGGTTCCTCAAAATCAGTTTTAATTACTCTAAGGCCACACACGATAACTCCAACTAGTGTGGGGGCAAGTGTATTAATTACGGAGAGCCGCACCCCGCTTCTTCCAAGCAATGTGGTGCGTATCTAGTTGAGAAGGAAATTCTGGACGTTCAGGCTCAGCATCGTCTTTCATTTCGAGAGGCTAAAGACTTTGTCCTGGCGCGCGCCACTCCAGGCGCCTATTTGGAGCCCTTCTACGGGTTTTACCGATCCCAGGCGCTCGCCTGGTAAAGCTAGCGGTACAAAAGGTACACACCCAGCCCCAGCTGAAACCAGGGCTCCTCCCTTTCCACCAACGTGACCGTTTCTCGTAAGGCGAAAAGGCCACGCGCCTCTACCGACTCGTTAGACTCACAGGAGGCAACACCCATGAAGTTGGACGCCAGGCCATCTACCGGGGTTCCTAAAGCTGCTCCCGAAAGGAGGACACCAATAAAGGAGCGTTGGCTCCTTCGCTCACGCCCACTGGTAAACTGGGTGGCTCGGAGACTGTGGGTCCTGCAAAGAAAGGACTAGGGCCTCCGAAGCCCCCTCGCTCACCTAAGGTTTTGAAGGGGAGAGAGAAAAAGACTCGCCTGGCGAGCTCAACCTCCCTCGATAAATCTGCCAAGGCGACAGCACCTTCAACACATTGTCTGGTGAACAGAGCCTGGAGTTCTGCCTCCGTGAAGCATTCGACCATTTTCGTAAGGATTTGTCTTCGAACAGGGCCCCCGCGTATAGTCCGAGCTAGACCTGGTGGGCATTTTCCTTTAATGGAATTACCGCGGACTCCGGGCCAGCTGGGAGGAGTTGTGGAGGCTCATCTCCTCTCGTTTACCGTTAGTTATTGTTTTGCGAGAGAACATGCTGGGCGCATGTTCCTTCCCCACCCTCCAATGGTATATGGGGTTTGCTACCCCACCACCACGGGATGGGTGCACGGCGAGAGAATGTGCGATTTACACCCGCATGAGATCTCCGTTCTTCTCTTCACTTTAGATTCCTACTCTCAGGCCGTAGCTGTGCAGTTGCACCTGGATAGGAGGTATACTATTATTTATGCGTACATTCCACCGTCAGCTGACTTCGACGTGGCTGAATTTCGCCGTGTCGTGGCACGGTTGTCGAGACCCTTTACCTTACTTGAAGATCTGAACGGCAGGCATCCTCTCTGGGGAGGTACTCAATAAATCCCAAGGGACAAGTCATTGCCGATCTGATAGTGGTCCTAAATGCGAATAAGTTTACACATCACTGCCCGAGAACCGCTTAATTTTCTTGCCTTGATCTATCTCTATGCTCTTCGGATGCACAGCCTGAATTTGATTGGGGGTGGTCGATGACCTCCATGGTAGTGATCACTTTCCCATTGAAATATATTTTTCAGGGCAACTGCTGCCTAAGAGCCCACCTCGGTGGTGCTTGGTACAGGCGCAGTGGCCTGTATTTCAAGAAATGACTGAATTCTCAATCTCAGTAGAGGAGTTTAGGTCGGTACATGAGGCTGTTGAGTTCTGCTTCGGAAACCTTATCGCCGAACTACTAGTGTTGATCTGTACCAGCTTCTAGGAGACCTTGTCGAAGACAGAGTGTGTATCGTCTTAGGGGATTTCAACATACAAGTTGACTGGGAAAACAGAGAACCCTGTGGCGAGAACGCACTACTCCTAGAGATGGCGAACAACGAGTTCCTGACTTAATGGGTGAGAGAGCCAACGAGAGCAGACAATATCCTTGACTTGGTTTTCACCTCTGAGGATGACATCGTTTAGGCCCTCTCTGTTAGCGAAGAGCTCGGTGGCAGTGACCACCTTCTAATTAGATTTGTAGTCAAAGTCCCCAAGGCAAGCCTGCTACTAATAAATCGAGGAAACTTGATTTAAGAAGAACAGACTTTGCAGGTTTTCATGTTGGACTGACTGACGTGAGGCTAGAAGTGTGCGATGCTGTTGAAGACTCGTGGAACAGTTTCAAAACCACATTCATGAGTCTTCAATCGCGTTTCATCCCTCTGAAATGCTCCAGTCGGTCTTTTGTTCAACCAAAGTGGTTTAATCCTGATATCGGCCAACTGCTTAGGGGAAAGAGAAATGTGTACCGGCAATCGAAGATCTCAGGTTACTTTGACGAATACCGGAGGCTAGCCAGGAGAGTGAAGTCCAGCATAAGGGCAGCTAAGCGGTCTGAGGAACTCCAAGTGGCGAGACTCTGTAAAGAGAATCCCAAGGAGTTCTTTGGATATGTAAATAGCCGTAAACCAATTCGTCGAACGATTGGCATTTGAGAAATGAGGAGGGGACATAAAAGCACTCAGATGCAGAAAATGCTAACCTCCTCAACAACTACTTCTCTTCAGTGTTTACTAGAGAGTGTGGTCCCATCTCACAGCCAATGGATTCCTACTCTGGGGAAAAGCTGGAAGATATGGCCTTCAACGAGGGAAAAATAGAAAAGAAGATCAGTGACCTAATGACGAATAAGTCACCTGGCCCGGATGGGTTTTTACCTAAAGTGTTGAAAGAAGTGCGGGATCAAGTGTCACGATACCTGAGCGCAATCTTCAACATGTCAATCCGAACCAAATGCGTTCCTAGAGACTGGCGTAAAGGGGAGGTGACTCCTATCTTTAAGAAAGAAGACCGTAGCCAACCGTCGAACTACCGACGTATCAGTCTGAATTCAATAGTCGAAAACTCATGGAAAGCATGATGGTGGACAAAATGACTTCGCATTTAGGGTCAAACCTGCTACTGAGGAGTTCTCAGCACGGCTTCCGAAGGCAACGGTCATGCCTGACGTTCCTTGCGGAATTCTTCCACTTCGTCTTCAGTGAGCACAATCGGACTAGGCGGTGGATGGGGTCTACTTAGACTTTACAGAAAGCATTTGATAAGGTACCACACCGCCGCCTTCTCCGGAAAGTGCGAGCGCTGGGCATAGACGGAAAAGTAGCCGGTTAGATAGAAAACTGGATAAGTGGCAGACGGCAACGGGTGGGGGTGAATGGACAGGCTTCTGAGTAGGTGCCCGTTACTAGCGGGGTGCCTCAAGGTTCTGCCATAGGGCCACTACTATTCATCATCTACGTCAACAATATGGACGGTGACATGGTTGCCAAGATTTACAAATTTGCCGACGATACCAAGCTTGGTATGAACGTTGCAAAGGATGGAGATACTGCTCGCCTGCAGGAAGATCTTGGGAAGATTTAGGGGTGGTCTGATACGTGGTAAATGCCTTTAAAAGTGAGCAAATGCAAAGTGATGCATATCGGCCACCAAAACCCCCAATCTCAGTATACCCTTAAGGGCACTGCTCTTAAATCCACCGACACTGAGAAGAACTTGGGTGTAACAATCACTAGTGCTCTTAAGTTCTCGAAACAGTGTATTGAGAAGAAGAAAAAGGCCCGAGGGATGCTAGGCTACATAAAACGGCAGTTTGGATATCGGAACAAGGAGATTGTACTGTGTTTGTACACCTCACTTGTCCAACCACACCTGGAGTATGTCGTACAATTTTGGAGTCCTTTATTTTCAAAGGACACCGCGAAACTGTAACGCAGGCAAGCCAGGGCAACCAAACTGATTCCCCCTATCAGACATAAAAGTTATGAAAATAGATTGAGGGAATTAGATCTGTTCTAGTTGAAAACCCGTAGACTGCGTGGTCAGCTCATCGAAGTTTTCAAAATACTTCGAGGGTTCGACAATGTTGACTACCGGGATATTTTCACACTTGTTGAAAGCAGAACAAGAAATCACGGCTCTAAACTTAAAATTAAGCGTTACAACCGCGATCTGTGTGGAAAATATTTGACGAACAGTATCTGCGGTAGTTGGAACGCACTTCCAGTGGAAGTTGTAAACAGTGAATCTGTTGAGCAGTTCAAGTCAAGACTAGACAGGGTCTTGAAAAGTGGCCGTTAAGGACATAAAGCATTTCCTTGATATTCCTTGGTATTTCTTGTTACTATTCAAGAGAACGTCTGGCCGTTTTGCACGCCGACCACAAGAGTGGTCGGCCGATTGTGAGAGGGCCCTCAAACAGAAGCGTTATGCCTACATGAGCTATAAGCGCCGCCCGAACGATTTGACTTTCGGTGAATTTTGTCGGGCTAGGGCTAGGTTCTGGTATATTTCTAAGCACGCCCGCCGCTCTTTTTGGCGGGCATAAGTGTCTTCACTTAACGGAAAGTCTCCTCTAGCAGAGGTGTGGAAGCGATTCAAAAGCATTCAGGGCAAGTTCTCGCAGGTACCCCTCTCGTTCTCTAGTAGAATAGGACTTTAATCTCGGAACCCACGTCCGTGGCTGAATCCTTTGCGACCGCTTTCTCCGCATTCTAAAATCGGGATGCTGCTCCACCAGCATTCAATCCACGTCGTGATGTCGTGGAAGGCCGCCGGCTGGACTTTTCCTCCAGAGGCGGAGAACCCTTCAACGACAGGTTAACTCTGAGTGAGTTGTGTTTCCCTCTTGCTTCGTGCGCGGACACCGCCCATGGTCCAGACGATGTCCCGTACGCCATGCTTCGACACCTGTGTGAGCGATGCATGGCATTTCTCTTAGATTTGTCCAACAGGATATGGGTGGAGGGTTTCCTCTCAGATTCTTGGCGAATCACTACTGTGCTCGCCTTTCGCAAACTGGGGAGAGATCACTCTACTCCGGTGGATTTCCGCCCAATCTCTCTAACCTATTGCGTGTGCAAGTTGATAGAGAATTTGGTAAATGTTAGATTGTCTTTGGTACAGTGCGGCTTCCGCAAAAACGACTCCACGTCGACTGGTCTGCTCCGACTGGAAAAAGCCGTCTGCGAGGCCTTCCTTCGTAGAGAGCACTACGCCACGGTGTCTTTCGATCTGAAGAAGGCCTATGATACCGCATGGCGATAAGGTATCATGGAGACTCTCCACACGATTTGAGCGAGGGGACGCCTCCTAATGTTTATATCTTAATTTTTGTGAGACAGTTGATTCCGCGTACGGGTGGGGGGAAAGCCTCCTCCCGCCCAATGGAGCAGGAAAAGAATGTCCCGCAGGAAAGTGTCCTCAGTGTCACACTCTTTGCCCTGACCATCAACGGCATCACCTTACGGCTGCTCGAAGATTTTCTCGCTACTTTCTACGTGGATAACCTCTCGATCTATTTTGGTGCAGCCCAGATGCCAACTTTAGAGCGTCGACTCCATCAGGCATTAAACCGCGTCTCTCGCTATTCCAAAGCGCGCAGGTTTTATTATTCCTTGTACAAGACTAAGGTGATGATGCACTTCTTCCGCCATCCACGGTTTCACCCTGACCTAGACTTGTTTCTCAATGGGGTACGCCTGGAATTCGTTAATCGCACTTTTTCCTTGGTTTTGTATTTGACCGACCCCTCACCTGGAAGGCTCATATTCGCAGCCTTATGGTCTCTTGTACCCACACCATGCATATTCTTTGTTCCGTGACGTTCAGCGCTTGGGGCGCTGATAGGGCTGCTGCCTTACCTTTTTGTCGATCCTTTTTCGTTCGAAGTTCGAATACGGATGGGAGTATTATGCATCCGCAGCTGAGCGTCTATTGCGGAAGGTAGACTCAATCCACCACACCCGCCTTCGCCTGGCGACCGGCCTCTTCTGCACTTCCCCAATTGACAGCCTATTTGTCGATGTTGGGGAAATGCCACTCGTTCTACGCCGTTCATAGTATATTATTAGCCCGGCGGCTTGCTCAATCGCAAACCACCGTCACTGCCTCCGCAACTGATTTCGACGGTGCCTTGCCACCGAGAGACGCCAGTCATAACCTAAACCCTTTGGATTTGAGGCTCAAAAACTCCTTTGAGAGCTCGGTATAGTTACTCGGGCCGGTAGCGCCCGTGGTTCTGCCCAGGATGCCACCCTTGAGGGTACAATCTTTGGATATTTGTCGCCACGCCTCTGCTCCCAAAGCTTCTACAGCGCTGGAAGTATTGCGTTCAACCTTTTTGGTGTATAACTCGTGTCATGCTGTAACCTTGCTAGTGTATACGATTGCTTCCAACTCCCAAGTGCGGCTCGGCTTTCACTTCGTATCCCCTTTATTTGAAGTCAGTGGGGCTCTGCCAGGTGCTACGTCTGTCTTCACGGCCGAACTGGTGGCAATACACCACTTGGTACGGGAGGTTACGCAACGTGCCCGATTCGGAAATCGGAGTGTGCTTTATAGCGACTCACAAAGCACCCTGAGCGCTGTCGGAGCAATGGAATTCCCGCATACCCTGGTTCGCGATATCCGTTTCGCCACGGTTCTGCCAAGCCGGGCAGATGTCAAGATTATCTTGTTGTGGGTTCCTGGACATGTAGGAATTGCGGGAAATGAGCGCGCCGATGAGGGCGCCAAAGAGTCCGCAAGGTCTCTGCGACCAGACGAGCGTTTCGCTCTTCTCCACACCCACTAAATGGCAGGAATACGGGCAGCTCTACGAGCTGATTAATAAAAAAGATGGCAGACGGTCGAAAGTAACTTAAAGTTGCGTGGCATTGCGCTGCAACTGTTCCTATGAGCCCCCCCCATTAAAGCTGCGAAAGCTTCAGGTTGCTTTCTGTCGTCTCTGAATTGGACACACTCGCGAGACGCACCGCCATTTGATGGAGTACTCGCCTGCGCCATACTGTGAACTCCTGTCCCCGCGGTACTGGGAGGGTCGTGGTCTCTGTCCCTTGTACTCGAGACGAGTTCGTGCACATTGACTGGTGGACGTATAGACTTTTGGGGAAGGCCGGCCTTCTTTCCTTTACTTAGGAGTTTGTTTTTTTGGTTGTTTTTTGTTATTACTTTAAGGCGCACGTTCCTGCGCTGGGGGGAGTCGGACCTACCACCGTACCTGGAGCTTGCTTCCTTCCTCTTGCCTTTCTTTTTTATTTTATTGTTGTTATTTTTTGTTTTCAGGTTGCTATTTTGAAGTAGCCTAGTACTATGCAGTGGTGAGTACGGTGACTTATGCCCAGGTAGGAAGTCGCCAGATGAGCTCTTTAGATTTTTATAAAATCCTTTCGAACTAAATTTTTTGTATTTTGCAAATTTAAGATGGTACAGACTTGTAGATTTTAAGATCGCAAAATTTTAAATGTGAAGTTTTTGTACTATAACTCTAAAATATGATCATTGAAGAAAATATTGTGCGCTTAAATTATAAAGGAGTCTTTAATTAATTTATTAAGAAATCTTTTTCCGTTTTATTAAAACCAATGTCCTATACTATAGATTAAATTATATCCATTCTAAGCATTTTGACAAATAAATGCATGAATTTTAACAGTGTAATCACAGAGTGTTAAATGAAGAAATATGTTTGTTTTCATTTCCAACTGGCTGGTTGATTTTAAAAGAAGAATTTTTGTCGACTCCCCCGGGGCCCATATGTGAAAATGATGCACTTCTAAAGCAGTCGTTTTCCACAAGATTTCAGGCCCTTCCAGTCCTAAAAGGATTGAAATGAATTGCCTGATGTAGTGAATGTCTCAATTTATCACGTTCTTTACACTCTAATACCCTTCCTCCCTACCTTATTAGGCTTTCTTATGCTTCTACTAAATCAGTTTAATAAGGCAATAAACCTATTTTTTAGACAATGATAGCTATTCTATTAGTTTTATTTTACACTTTTCTATTATCTTTGTTTATACTACATATTCTTTTGCAAACAACCATATATGTATATATATTTTATATTATAAAGCTTTTTAACACAAGAATCCCTGTCGTTTTCCTAGTTATTTTTTTTTCTCATTTAATGTTCATTCAAATATTGGAGCGGAAAATTCTGACGTAAGTGGTAGCAAACCATAATTCCCCCAAATTAATAACAAACCAAGAAAATTAGGCAAAAAAATGACTTTAAACTTTGCCTTTTCTGAAAGAATGAAAAAAACATTCAATCAGCTCACTGAATCTCATTATTCTCTCCCCAATTGACTTCATGCTATTCTTCTAAATTACTTCCAGCCTATCAGAACAATAATCTATCTATCAAGCCTGTTAGTAGCTATTTTTTCATTTTATATATAGAGAAAAATATTTAAGCTAAATATATCGGCAGTTTAGCACACAGTAGCTTATTGTAGTATTACAGCCGACGTATAACTGCAAATATTGCAAAATCACACTGTCGAAAACACACTAAAATACAGGTTATTGCAATTTATACTACAATAACCTGAAAAACGGAAATCCACGCATCCCTTCTTTGTTCGCCCCAAAACTATCATCTTGTGTGGTTGGGGCGCACACTAGCACGCATCCCCCCCAAGCTTAAACCTCTTGATAAAGGAAATGTGTGGGAATAGATGCACTGAAACGAGAGAGCATAGATCTTATTAGAGATGACCCCGAGAAAAACGAAGAGAAGAAAAACACTCCTGCTCATTGGTTCTGTTAGCTCACTAGGTAGAGCAGTGGTCTAGATAACCAGAGGTTTAATGTTGGAGTCTTTGTTGGAACGACGTTTTTTTCTCTTTGTTTTTCTCTATGTCATTCTCAATAAGAACCCTGCTTTCTTGTTTCTGTGTATCACTTTTAATATCTATTTATTTATATATATATTCATAGTAATTTATTGTATACTAAATACAATAAGATAATTTTGTTGGTTTAAAAATTTAATAAGTTACTATTTATTTAGCTGCTAGTAAAATAATGCAAAATTTAAACGATATGTATGGTCTGGAAATGGTTTAAGTTGGTCTCATTGCAGCTTCAGGCTTTTTACAAATTTTACTGCGGGCACGTTCATAATTGCTCAAAATGTCTGCAGATGAGGCTGCATGGGTGAGTAGGGAGGGAACAAAGTGAGTTTAGATTCGGATCACTGGCAGTTTGGTCAGACCTTAACAATTGTTCAGAGAATTTTGAATTACTGTTCAAGACCACCCGAAAGTTTGTTAGAAAGAACTGTAAAGAAAAAATGCCAATATATGCGAATTAGAAGTGTGTTAAAGTTACATAATTAGGTGCAGATCAAAGCAGCTTCAGATGTTGGAGCAAATAGGGCAGGTAATCTTCCAAATATCAGATGCAGCATTATTACCCATGACACATTCTTGCGGAAGTTGTGTCTAAATTATAAACATAATATAATAAATGATTTGCCAATACACGCAGCATTGGATAGAAAATATTTTCATATCCTCAATGAAGTTAATTCGACAATTACTCTAGAATTAAAGAACATGATACAAACCAAATACAGATATGAACTAAAACAAAATTAAGCAAGTACACAGCAAGAATTACAACTAAACCAACATCTAAATAATCACAACAACAATCTGACATTAAAAAATGTAAGAGTGTAACAACTCAAATCTATTGATGCCCTTCTCTCCATTATACATCTCACAAACCTCGTTCCTGAGCATGAGTCACTTTTTACTTACAAAATAATATCTTTACCTAAAAAAACATTCATAGACCCTGGAAACATTTAAATCATTAGGTCCACTTTGATAAATATCAAGCATATTATTGAGCACAGATCAGTGGTAAAAGCTCTCAAAGTTTTTACTATCAACCTACCTAAACATAGAAAAAACCCAGAAAATCCATAGAAGGGAAAAAGCACGATATCATTCACAATCTCCCCGAAACTCTAAAGAAAGACATGCATAGCAATACAATAAAAACCCAACACTGAATATTTTCCCTTTCACCTCAAAAGAAATTCCAAAAACATAATACACTTCCCGTCAGACACTTAAGCAATCTCTAGCCAACTATCTATATGAACCACCTCCTCAACAGACACTCAGAGAAATCTTCGCGTATGATTCCTAATTAGCGCATCCAGAACAAGCCTACTCTGTATTTTTCACACCAAATTTTACTTTCATTGGAATGAGGTGTTATGTACTGCAGAATGTCTTGCAATCATATTTAACGACTATTCCTACCAATTCTATTTATATGCCCATACCACCACAGAAGACTTTTAGTTAAAACTTCATTCGATTCTTCGTCACACCATAAAAATCTCTTCCCCAGTGGTTCCTCATTCTATTTATCTTTGGCACATGAAGCATCGTTCTGAAGTTCTACCTTTGCACTGCTTTCACTCGAGACCTTTCCTTCTCCATCCTTAACAGATTTTCACCCTCATATACCAACTCGGCATAGGAATAATCTCAATAATTTTATTAGTACATTCCCCACTCAAACCCTTGCAATTAACAAGGCTCTAATTTCTCCAGATACTTGCCCTCAACAAATAATCTTGTCGTCATGTCCTTTATATGTACCGATATCATTTACAATTTATCCTAAATACTTAAAACTTTGGAAATTTTCAATGCTCACATTACATACGTTTATACCCTATCCTACCCTTTTTCTACAAGAAAATACTATATTTTTTGCATTCACATTTATTGTCTTCTATCATACGCGCTTACAAATCCCCCTCACTCTCAGCCAACAAAACCAGTTCATTATCATAAAACAACATAGCTAGAACACATGCCTCATCAATTTCATGCCTAATTGTCACACTACTCCATCGATAAAGTTATGATTTAACCATGGCTACATCGCACGATCTTGTGTTTCACCCTCACGTGAAAACTCCACATTCAGGCTATCTTACATCCTAACGCATGCCTTAATTTCTAAAGTAATACTCTTAACACTATTTAATCATTTACCACTTACTACATAAATAAATCCTTACATCATACTATAATATTTCTCTATCTACACGACCATGAGCTTTCTCCCTATCCATGAACCCAGCGTGCACTTTATGTAGATGTGAAACCCTTGTTTTTTTTCTGGTATTTATCCCATTACAATTACTTGATCTACACACTCTAACCATGATTTATCATAAATTTAGGCCACAAACAGAGACATTTCCCTACTTTCAAGCCTAAACCTGGGTTATTTCCAATTTTTATTATAGGTTTTGGTACATGTGTAATAAAAAAAATCAATGATATCTCATATCTCAAGCATTTTTTTTTAATTTAGCAAGCCAAGGTACATTAAATTTGACTAAATATTTTAGTCTATTTTTTTACTATTTTTAAATATTATTTTACTATTTTAGTTTTTTACTTATATTAACTCTTTAAGTTATATTTATATTTTCCCTGCGAACTGATACCAGTTCAGGGGAAAATTGAGTTTACATTGTAACATTTTTTTTCAAAATTTTCTTTATTCATTATTAAAAATTCTCTTTAAATAGGGGGAGAGGTCTAAATGGGCGTAGAGGTCCTTAATAAGCAAAAATCATACACTATAATCTTATTGTGAATATAACACTTTTAGTGTGACAAAGTTGTAGGAATATTTCTTCCAATTCCATTTGTTTTGCATTCCACTTGGCATATTTTGAAGACCAAAAAGATTTACCAAGAAAATATTGATAATTAACATCATCAATTTTAATTACAGCATTTTGAAGTGTTTTTTAAACATTTTCATCAGCTGTTGCTTCATTATCACTCTATACCAAAACTATTTCTCTCTAAAACATATGGTGCCAACAACCTAAAGTTGTCTTCTCAATGCTCATTATAAGAGATATTAATAATAAAACCTGGCAAATCCCTTCTTACCGACTTATACCTGACACTCTTGTGCTTTCTTTGAGACGTTGATAATTATTTGCACCAATCTTAAGACTACTATGAATAACATATGTCGATACTTAGCTACTTTAGAAAGATATCTGGTAAACGCCATGATAAGTTCAGAAGTACTACAATTTACTATTTAAATTATTTCAATCCAGTTCAAAACTATAAGATCAAAAACCTCGATTTTCAGGGATTATTTACGACAAGAAGGAGAGTCGCGGCCAAATCAAGTCATAAAGTGCGCATACCATACTCGTTCTACACCCAATTTCTTAATCCCCTCTACACTTATTTTCACACTCAGTGAGAACAGAACGCGCAATCTAAAACTGAAGCGATACCACCGTGATATGTGCAGGAAATTCTCCACTTACAGTATCTGCGGTAGTTGGGACGCACTTCCGACGGAAGTTGTCAACAGTGGATCTGTTGACCAGTTCAATTCAAGACTAGATAAAATCTTGCAAAATCGCGGTTAAGATCCTCGCGAGTGATCTTCGAGGTTGCCAACGGACACCTTCGAAGATTTCGCCAAAAGTACCCTCCTTGTATGGACCGTAAGGTCTTATAGGTACTTATTTTTCTTGTAGCTCCTTATAGCATCCCTTCTATCTTCTTATACGTTCAATCAAATTTTTACAAAACAGATGTTCATCTAATAAAGTTCATATTGTCTAAATTTTTGTTGGAGCATTATGGGTATGCCATAAATTTAAAATAATTTTTAAATTTAACATTGCAATACAGCGGTAAAATTTGTATTGAATTTACACACAAATCAGTAGCCTGTTTATTAATTGTTGTTAATGTACTTATAAAGACCTAAAAGCTTTCAAGAAGGTGATGTCAAAATACAAGGTTTAGACAAATTTCAGGTGTCACATACAATGTATCTTCATTAGATACATTGCCAATGATTTAGATAAATTAAGAATATTAGAATCCATTTATATTTAATTCCCAAACCAGAATTTTATTTATAATAAAAGCTCCGCTTCCCTATTATAAAAAATATCACTATGCATTATTACTTTGATAGAGGCTTTACTATAGATGTCACTCATTTAAGATGCTTTAAATTTCAAAGTTTCATTCAAATCACGTATATCAAGAGCGTATTACGCAACTCTCCGTAGCCGAGTGGATACAAAGTTTGATTTATTATATAGTGGCAGGGGTTCTAATCCCCCCCAGTAGGGGGATGGGATGATACTCAGCCCCACGGAAGTAAGTACTTCTACACACATCATCATGCATACAACCAATAACAATAAGGCTATCATTTACCTCACCGCTTTCGAAACTAGACCTACGCCCTCTCTACTCTCTCCCGGATCTACGTGGATATGAGTCTTCCTATGGGGATACTCATATCTGACCTTGAACGGGTCATCAGCCCTGCTTGGTGACCCTTAGGTCCAAAAGTTTCTATTATCCTGGTTTTGCCAAAAACATACAATATTACTCGAATCCCCCCGCCCGCCATTGTAATCTTTAGGTGCAATTGGTTTCTCGCGTAGGATATTGTCCACCACGCGAGAAACTATTAGCGCTACAGCATTACCTACAGCGTATGGCAGCCAACGTGGAGGCAATCTATATGATGACTCCATCCAGAGACTAATCACCTTGATGTGGATTAACTTATTCTTTAATCGAAAGCGGCGTTTCTGCTCGGTTAGACCATGACCAAGTTCTGAGGAAATTTTATCACAAACATAAGTTTGTGTGAAAATTCTTTACAGGACTAAGTCCTGAATTTTCAAAATAATATTGCTATACATATGCAAATTACCTAATACCTTTCAGGTAGACCAAACCAAAAGGCAGACTTGATCAACTTGCAAGCGGCATTTAGTCTTTGTAAAAAGTATGCTGAGATTTTGAACTAATAAAACTGTAAACAAATTGCAAAACTAGCAAAAATTATATATCTTAGAAAAAATATAAAAAAAACGCATAAATAAATGAATGTCATTCCATGGCCACCGCATTTGTAGTCACGGCAAATCGGTAATGTAAGGCAAGTATAACAATGGGCAGTAACAAGCCATAAAATTTAAAATAGATAGCACTATTAGAATTTTACCTGTTTGAGAAATGCATATAAATAAATATTTGGGGGCCCAAATATAATTGAGCTGAATCACAAGTTCGAGATCTTGTCTTTACGCTTTAGGTTTCGAGTCGAGCCCATAAGGACAATTCCTTAGTATTGTGACCAAATTCTGCATATAAATGCTGCACGGGTCTACCTGTCCTTTGTATCGATTGTAAACATAAGTCAAGCGGAGAACCAATAACACTATGTAAAAAAATTTGATCCCCATACTTCGATTTTGTAGGTAGGAAAGGTAATTTCGAAATTTGCCCATTTGGAAAGTAATCCTTGAGTATTATTTAATTTTGCAAAATTATTTGGAATATATTTATTCCTGTAGGTTTTATTTTTTCCAAACTACGGTAGAAAATTGTAGATCTTATTTATAAAAAGCTTTGAAATTTTTTAGAATAATATTTGTTCTAACGTAACCTTATTGAGAAATTTATTAAATTTAGTAGAATTTCAGAAATGTTCCAGAACACATTCCAGGAAACTTCTAAAACGTTCTGGATTATTACTTCAGAAATATTTCTAAAGGGGTTTAGAAATCTGCTATCATTTCAGCTGTCACTATCATAGTGAACACATTAGAGGAATAACGCCATCCAGAAGCTGCAATCATTTTCTGATGTATTTTATTATATCTGTGGACAGTTCATCAACAGAAGAGCAAAGACGTTCAAATTGAAGCCATCTTTGAAAATGCATATAGGATAAAAATTATTTATCGTAAAGAGTAAAATATTAAATATCACCAGATTTAAATTATTATATTTGTTTGCAGGCCAAATGATTGATAAAATATATCATTTTTGATTTTTAGAAAATCAAATAGAGGAGAAACAAGAGCCATGAAGTTTTCCATTTTCAGGATTTAGCGGAAACCCAATGAACAACTTCTATTGCTTCATGATGGGCCTTCAAAACGTCGAAGTGGCCAAAAAATACAGCTCTTTCTTCCTATCCTGATCTTTCCTTATCTCTTGCACTGGTACCACACAGTTCTGATCTTATTATACCTACTTCTTCGGAAAAGAATAAGCCACACACAAAAGAAAGCAACAATTGAGAAGCTGAAAAGTTTGGTAAAGATGTATCACAGTATCGGTAATATGAATGTTAAAAGGAATTCATAATATTCAAACGAATGTGAGCTCAGTTACCTTTTCATAGATCTTGTCTTTTGAAATCAAATGATGAGATTTTGAATTTCAGGCTCAAAAAGTTCAATGTGCTAGATTAAAATCTACAAGTGACAAGCCAAAAGAAACGGCATAAACTTCTCTCAAGATTTTTTGCATATTAAACTTAACTATTCTACTGCAGTGATACATTAGTCTGTTTGATACAATTCGAATAATGATCCATCCCTTTCCTCGGCTTATACTGGATACCTCATAAACAAACATAAACAGTGTCAAGTTACTACTACAGATTGAGTTATAAGCAGTATGGGGGAGAAGTGATTGGAAACTTCAAAATGGTAGTATTTTGTTAAGTCATTAAGGAGGTTTTACCAAGTTTTTATGTCATCTTTCTCTTCGGGACAGTAGTGAAAGAGCAGCACACTACTACAAGAAGCATGCCCACCAATGACTGAGTTCTTTGTTGGGTGGCATAATGTCATGCATGAACAAATTATAGATTCTCAAAAGGTGTTGCATTTAAAACTAGGTCTCAATACGAAGTTGTTAGGGCTCGTACGAAATAGTCTGCTTCGTTTAACTATCTTCAAAAATGTTTTCCAAACTATCTAAGCCAGAAGTGAAAGCTACTGTCGTTGTTAAATAACAAATCAGGAAAGTCTAAGTGATAAAAATTCCCTGACAAGTTTATTGGAAAGGAAAAAGGAGCGTACAAGTGTTTTATTTCAGTTGGTAGGGGCTTTTAGAGCAACCACAAGGCTGACATTTATGTGAAACTAGTTGAGAGCTTAGGAAAAAGCTATTGCTAAATGGGCTTTAGGATGTTCTTGAAGGTGCATATCCATGATACCCATTTTGACAAGTTCAAAGAGAATAAGGGGGCATATTTAGATCAAGTTATACTGAACTTTGAACATAGATACGAGTGAGCATACAATGAAAACATAATTGGAGACTAAAGTTGAGTTATTGTACGAAAATTGTGGAAACGCGTTTGATTTTAACTTTTTAAACTAATATATTTCTTGTGGAATTTTCAATAAAATTTTAGAAATTCATCTGTTTTTGTTTTTTAGCCCTAATATGTATGGATGAAAATATTTCATCTTACAGGCCACGGAAGCCAAATATAAAACCAATAATAGCTATTTTTTTATTTTTGGAAATAAAAGGAGTTGGGGAAATAATCCCGCCACGGAAAAAAATTAGGAGGTAACAGATACCTCCCCAATGTACCATATGTTGTGATAGATTATCATACTCATATTTCTATGAATTTTATTTTAGGTCTGGAGATATCATCGACGATGCAAATGAGGGATTGTGCAGTTTACTACACACCCTTGACAGAACATTAAAATCCATTTAGTTAAGCTCGGTTAGGGATCATGATTAGACCTAACTGGGTTAGACCAATAATATAAGTGAGGGAAGGGTAAAGAAAAGTTTGCCCTCGAATATAAATTGTTATGTTTTATGAAACTGTTAGGAAGCTATGTTGAAATGTACAGAGTAAACTTTTGTGTCTCTCACGACAAAGTTACTTACCAAAATTCCTAGCATCCACTATTCGAACCAAATTCTCCCAAAAGACCGCGCGTTTTACAGTACCTTCAATAGTACACTGCAGATTTTCCAGCAATATTTGACAGTACGTCTTGCACTTCTAATAATTTTTTATTTTATTTATCCATTTTGAACACAACATTCTCTCAAATCATCCAATTTGCTTCTATTTGTTTCTATATAATCAATCATGATAGAATTCCATATGGCAAAGTTGATTAGTTTCATAATCAAATAGAAATGACATCGCCATCAAAATCCTGAAAATATTTTAAGAATTGAAAGTTGACATCAAAAGCCCGCAGGGTTAAGAATTAGGCTCCAAAATGATAGATGATTGCGACAATTTATATTAAACCTCGATAAAGGTTTCATATTTATTCTAGTTATTTTCATATGTTTTCATCCCTAATTTTATCAGTCTGAGAAATATTAAAAAAACAACCTCCATACAGCTAGTTCTTATTCGTTCATTAATTCTTGTAATTATATTTATTCTCAAAAACCTGGCCTGGAGGAGTTTTTTGCTAGCTCTGCGGTTCTTGTTCTCTTCGCTCACAAAATTAAAAAGTGTGCAAGAGAAAAAGGATTTTTATTTCACATCCCATTCAAAATTGGTGTGCAAGAAAAAAATATCATTTAAAAACAATGTCAGACATTACCAATAAAATTTATGATTGACAAAAAACAGACAGACACACACACACATGCACAAACGATAGGTAACTCCACTCTTCCATGTCAATAACGATCGAGTTACACGAAAGATGCCATATATATAATTTTGTTTCTCTTCTCATAATTATTCTTTCATCTTTGTCTTGCTACGATCATCAAAGAAACATTCAAATCCTCTTGTGAATTCTCTTATAATGAGCAAACCAACTCTTTGTTTCTATTCCAGATAGCACCTTTGTGGGGTAAACGCTTTGTTTGCTGTTAGGTAATTGAATAATAAAAAGGAAAGGCAAAGAAACCTTGCAGATGACTCTTTTGGTATTTCTCATATTTACTTTAGGAAATTTCAGAACAAGATTCACGCGGGAGCAAATCAGAAACAGCCTTTCTTCATTACCACCTCGCATGCAAGAGGGTAGTCTTACAATTACTCTTGGTACCTGTGGAGCAGCGCGTCCTACTTACACAAGTGTCAATCCCCCTTACTTCCACTAAATACTTTTCTACTCCCACCACTTTCCTTCTTCTTACAATGTATGTCGGCCGTGGTAACCCCGATCTTTCTGAAGCTAGTAATCTAGCCGGATCCACCTATTCGAACTGCCTCCTACCCGGCCATTTGTAGGATTTAGTCTGGCGTTCTCAAAGACTTATGGTGAAGGCATATACATCCCATCACGCGCTACACTATCAGAGGGGGATCTAATAGGCCCCAATAAGCTGATCCCCTGTTAGGATAATAGTAGGACCCACGTGGGCAGGTGCAGCGAATTTTTTTTCTCTTGAGTGTCTATGACCTACTTGCAAAAAGTTTGCCCAAACTTGGTATTATCGTTAGCAAGAAAGGCGAATACACATCTTCTGGTGGAGTGTTTCCCATTTTGCAACTGCCCAATGATAAAATGGTTTCCCCGTTTGGTTTTTCCTCAGGTAGCTCAACCAATTATAACGAGGTAGCCCCTAAGCTTAACCCGGTACCTCTGAAAGAGTCCGCTAGCGGATATAACGTTTCCCTCTGTTATTTCTAAAGGATCGGCGGTTTAACCCTCACCCGCTTTTGCAGATTTCCCTCCATGCGACTATACTAATGTCAAGTTGCCCCTTGCTTTTTCAGGCAGAGGACGCACTATTTCGGATCCCGCATTAGAGGAGCAGGTTGATCATTTTAGACCCATTATGGGAGTATGAGGTATCATAGTATACTGGGCATTGTCTTTTCACCTCGTCGACCCATGATTTGTTATTTTGATAGGTACCTGGATACCCGCATCTGACTCTTCATAATGGAGGTCAGCTTTCCTGCCCTACTGTTTTTAAGACTTGCCATAGGCTCTTTGAGACCCCGGTCTGTATTCTTACACTTTTAGTTCCTTCAAATAAAGCATTTCCGATGACAGGTTCTGGAGAGCTGAATATTTGTCCTGTAGCAGAGATTTATTAACTCTTAAAGTAAGCTAGAATGAAATTGCATCCATCAACTGAGAATTTGTAAACAGGAACACCAAAATGAGATTATATGTAATGTGGCAAAGAATGCTTCAACGACCTCTTCTTATATCATATTCTTAAGTAAATATGCTTCCAAACACATGGAATAACTTAAAATTATGGTGAGGTAGTATTTGTCGTTGGAAACACACTTAATGTCTATATCTTTTTTAAAACATTGATACAGGTGCAGCAATTTGTATGAAGGGTGGTTTTGTATATCTTTTTATTTTTGTCTTCTGTCATAGAACACACATTTAGGCCTGTTTATGATTAGAGAGATGATTAGGAAATACTGCCAAATGATACTAATTTGTTTATTTCAAAGTCGTATAAAAATTCAAAGAATAGTTTTCTCATGAAGAAAGACTTTTGATTTGCAAAAATCTTAATTCAGATATGTGGGGGTTTTGGTCATAAACATAATTTAAAAGATCGACGATTTTGACTCACTGACTCCCCTAAAGACCGTATAAAGGCTCCGCTTCATAGAAAAAAATAATTTTCCTTCCAAATATAGACTACATCCTGTCAACATAGAAGAGTCATTTAGCAACATGAAATTGCTTTAAGAAACTGTTTACTATCAGCAATATCATTGAATTGTTAGGATTGTAGCTGAGTTACATAAATTACTTTTGCTTTTCTTGTGACTAGGATATTAAGGATAAGAAAATAATGCAATGAAATTGTTTGATCTATTGGCAAATCCTCAGATTTTGGAAAGAAAAATACTTTGAACAGTTCACTTATTGACCTTGAGAGGTTGAATTTCCTGCTTTGGAAAGAGTAATCCTAATTCGCTTGATTTAGGAAAACGTTGCCTCGTAGTAGTGATGCAAGACAAAAGAAAGTATTTTACTAGAGTTCAGATATTGCCTCGGGATAAGCAATGTGTATAGATACATCAACTTGACTAAGCTGAGTGTTTGAGCTTGATAAATTCAGCACATATGTTTTATAAATTATAGTGATAGAACGGTTTGAGGCCGCTTAATTTCAACCTTTATCACATGTTGTTTAGAAACACGATGCTACCCACGTGCATCTTCGCCTTGAAGCCGGGCGTGATTATCGCGCCAGCTGAGTCAATATTTAACCAAGGAGGTTTATTCTTCCCCCATTCGCCCTATGCGCCGATCACGCCAGATTGAGTTAGGCTTATGGGCAGATAAGGTATTGTTCTCAGGCGCGGCTGTGCATTCCCTCAAATCCCCCACTCCATTGTCCCCTACCCCAAGGGGATGTCTAGACTATTTATACGGAAACTTTACCACTAAGAGCAGATTCGAGATCCAGATTTTCTTCGCGAGACATCACTACGATCCAGTCTCACCTTGCGCACCAAGGCCCTCATCGAGATCCACCATCTTTGTCCAGAAGAGGACAATATCCCTTGAGTGCCAAGGTTTGAGCCTACAAGACGCCAAGTCCATAAGGCTTCCCCTGTTGTTCAGAAAGAGAACAACGTTAGAACAGCCATTGTTCTTTGAGCCTGTTGACAAGAAACGGTTCTCACCCTTCCCCCCTGTTGTTCAGAAAGAGAACAACATTAGAACAGCCATTGTTCTTTGAGCCCGTTGACAAGAAACGGTTCTCACCCTTACCCCCGTTGTTCAGAAAGAGAACAACATTAGAACAGCCATTGTTCTTGAGCCCGTTGACAAGAAACGGTTCTCACCCTTCCCCCTGTTGTCCAGAAAGAGAACAACATTAGAACAGCCATTGTTCTTTGAGCCTGTAGACAAGAGACGGCTCTTGCCCCCCCCCCTGTTGTTTAGAAGAGAACAACAAAGAACAGCCATTGTTCTTCAAGCCCGTTCGCCAAGAAACGGTTCTCATTCCCAAGACGCCACGTCAGGATCATTTAATTCCCCATCCTTTGGCTGGAACTCGCCAGCGGACCGAATATTCCTTCACGTGGCCTTCCTCTGCACAACACGTGTAATTACGTAAGATGAACGTTACCTTTGAGTAGTTTACCCTTTTGTCAACCCTATCCTGTGCTTTAAACGGTTTAGCGAACCATCCCATCCCTTTAATTTCTATTTGTTTTACCTTTTTAAATGGAATAAAGTCTGAAAGAACACGCAATACTTTACATATTGCGTGTTCTTTCAGACTTTATTCCATTTTGTGGAGCAAAGCTTGGATTCCTAATAAAACCCACTCGTTTACAAATATGACTGGAAAATGTGAAGCACTATTTTCATAATATTAAACTCTACCGTGAGCAGATTTAGGGGTTTTAAAGACATCAATCTGTTTAAAGAGACAAGCATTTGTCTTTCTAGAGTATGGCCTGCCTAATCCTGATCAGTGAGAACCCCAACCCTCATAAAAACTAGGAGGAACAATAATAGGCGAAATCTAAAGAATTACGGGCAACTTGCTAATAATATGTATACATTTAAAATGATTAGCAAACGGTTATCAACATTTAGTATTTACACCCTGCAAAATGTTTCCCCTCAAATTAGCAAATTATCCTACCAAAATTTAAAATGAATAATAAATTCTAGAAAAGAATATTGTGATTCAGCATAAAAATACTAACGAATAAGGTATAATTAACTCATTTGCTAGAAATGCACAAAATAATTTAGTAGTGTAGTAGTGATTACGCGATTAATATCAAAGAGAAAAATATTATTTTATATGAAATGTTTTGGGTCTTATTTAAACATGTCTGCCATAAATTTTTCGAAGGTAATTTTTTTCAAATGCAAGATACGCACTTCTAGAATTATTTAGGATAATTTATATGAAATGCCAAGTGAACCAACAGAACAAGACAATATTCTAGACTTAATTTTGACAAATGAAGCGTAATTAGTAGACAGTCACATGTTTATGAAACACTTGAATGCAGTGAAAAATATTCCCTGACCTCGCATCCAAACTTTTTTTATAAATCTTGTAATTTAATTGTTTTTTTGCTCCCGCATAAAACTTTAAAAATGAATTGAAAATTTCAAACTTAAGAAAAATCAGAAAATGTATAAAGTTTCTAGCGTCCATTTACCTTCATAAATTACAAAATTGTGAGATATAATCCTAGACGTTCTCATAGAAGGAACAAAATACTGTGAAGAATTATGAGATTAAATAGTCAGAAGGGAAGGTAACCAGTTAAAATTTTTTTTTAAACAAGCAATAATGATAAGAATCTAAACCGTCACTTTGAAACGGCCACATAAAACAGGCTAAAGGAACTTTGAAGAAGAACTACCGTCTTTGTCAAAACAGGAGATAAATTCATTTTATAAAAGGAGAAGTATTCAAATGAATATTTTGGGAATATTTTTACCGACGAAGATACCAATATCTTTCCCACGATCAAATATGTAATCAATTTTTGTATAATATAGTAGTCTTTGACCCATATTAAAGAACAAAAAATCAATCTGTTTAAACATATTTGTACAATTTGAAAAAAAAATTATTAGCAATGGAATAGTAGCCAAGGAGCTTAATAATCCAAATGTAATAAAAATTTTCTAAACTGGCATTGAGAATGTTCCTGTAAATTTGTGTACTACCCGATTATGTATCTGAAGCTAAAAACTTAAATGCCACAAAGCACGGAATTCAACGTAGAAGCTCATGATACACTAATAATTTTGCTTTTTCTCAAAATGATAACAAGGTTTACCGAAGTTAAAGTTGACGTCGTAGTTTATCTCTCTCAAGAAATTATTTTTACATCGTTTCACATAAAAGGCATTTTATATAGCAAAAAGCGCAGGAATAAGTTAAAACTCAGTAAAATAGATTGAAAGGGGAAACAGGTAGGCAGATTTGTTATGTATAATTTCACAAAATTATATTATATTAGGACGAAAATACCAGAGTTTCTTTTGAAACATTGAAAAAGAGGTGGATAGAGTATTCAAATGGTGTGAAAGATAAAATACAAAGATCACAAGTGTACAGCCTTAGCAAAAATCATGAAGCATTCTATTGAATCATCCATATATTTTAATTATACATTCGTGGTAAAGGAATTTAGTATCTATCTTATAAGTGCATTTAGTTTTAATTATCTTAAGACTTATTTGGACCAGCTTTTGCCATAATTACAGCAATAATTCTTTGCGAAATGGATTTCATAAGATGTACACAAAATTCTGACTAACCTTTCATACATTTCTGGTTGTATGGCATGTGGTATTATCCTACTGAACTATAAATACATTTTTTGCTGCTGGAGGATGCAATTTCTGAAAAATATTTGTTGTAAGTTATGGAGTTCATTCTTACATAGCAGGGAAACACCTTCCCCGGCCTTGATGAAGATATGCAGCCCCATACCATCATAGGACAACCTTTAAACTTCACATTCGGTACAACACAAGAAAATTGAAATGATTCTTCAAATCTTCATCTCAAAATTGTTAATTTTTTAAATAATTTTATTACAAGATATATTTAAATGAAGTCGCATAAAACGAAAAATAACATAGTCTTTCTTACATATCTTATTATTTATTTCAACCGCTAGTTAACTTTAGACCATTTTTCGTTCGTACAATTTTGACATCTTTGGGCAACTGAAGACGTTTATTTCTGTTGAACTCAGATATCCATGGCTTTTTTCTTGCATTGCATCATCTCAATCCTTAATCATTAACTCTCCTCATAACTTTTCTCGCAGATTTTTTTAACTTACAACTTCATTCAGCTTCCTAGTAAGTTTGGATGTTTTTCTGTTATTGTGTAGTCGAGCTCGAATGTTTTATCTTTCTACTCTAGGAGTTGTAAGACATTTTTTACCACCTCTCTTCATTAACATAAAGCTCTTGTTCTCTTGATATTGGTACAGTGTAGTGTTGACAGCATATCTCCAACATTTTATTCTTTTAGCAGTTTGTACTTCTGATCAAACTTGGATTGCCTAATCTAGTATTGTTAATTCTGTGATTCTGTAATTCATTTAGTATTGGTCATATTACTTATAAAGAATGATATTAAATACGCCTCCAAGATAAATTTAAGCTACAAAAGAAGGAATTTTAGTTAAATTCTAATTTTTTAAAATAAAATAGTCTATTAATTACATACCATTAAGAAAAATACTGGGCAATTCAAGCATATTAACCAAATATTAAAAAATATCATAAAAATACGCATCATTATCCTACATAATTATAAAAAATTTACTAAATTCTAAACAGGTTATTAAATATATAAATCTATGAGGGGTTCTTAATTTAATTGGCTTTCCTCTCCTGGAAACGACTTACTCAATAAATGGAGACCATTCAGAACAAGGTTGGGGTGGCGGACATAAAATATGTAAATGTAACGACCCAAAGCACTTTTCTATCTTTTAACGTCTATGGATAAGAATCAAGTAGAAATTGAGGAGAGGGCACAGAAAACGATAAAGCTCCTCTGTGGTAGACAGCAGAGCGTGCGTTAGCAATAACTATGCCTAAAAGGAAAATTTCCTTAGTAATGAAATACAAAGTGTTATCGTATCTAGTTCTATTTTATATATATATAATAATGCCTCTACCTTTTCCTCCACAATCTTAAAGTAAGTAAATATGCGATTAATATGATAGATGGAATAAATTGCATATTTTCCGTACAAAAATGAATAAATTTTACATGCATTTAAGTAAGTCATAAAATATATATTTTAGCTCGCTTTAGTGCATAATTAACTATCTTTGTAAATAATCCACCTTCTATCTTACAATGTATCTATAAAATCAAAGAATTACATCTGACAACATCACAATATATTACCCAGACACGAATCTTGACTGTATGCTAATAAAGACCTTATATTCGCAAATGAAAATCATTAAAAAGTAATGGGAAATTGAAGGAAATAATTTCACTAATTACAGTAATAATATTTCCCAACCGATTGTTCTAAATCTTGCCGACCTCTGTATGTAAGTTACTTTTTGTAAGCGTAATAGATCTTTTCTATTGATATAGGAATTAAGCTTGTAATTATTTACAGAATGGCTATGTAGTTTCCGGTACCGATTTTTGTTTGACAAATATTAACGATTTTCTTTATTATCAGAATAATGAGGGAAAGTAAAATTATGGAATTAGGAAATTAAAATAGATAGGATTTGATGAATTGTTTTTATACTTATTTAAATTATACGGAATAGTATTAGTGTCATTAGATCAGCAAATTAAATTCATGGAGTCTACACCATGTTAAGATTATCGTTTTCTATGAACTTTTTGAGATACAGAGGCATAGGTCTGGTATTATCCACTCAAAATTGTTATCCTATAAGCATTGTATCATGTTTCCATGATAAAATTGTCAAAAATATAGGTACGAATGACTGTAGGAAAGGAATCTGGAATGCCATGTCATTTCATCGCAATACATTGATAGCTTGTTGATAAAAATCATTTTCACAAATATCGGGTGCTGGCTGTTCAGAGGAAGAAGAACATTACTCTTCTTTTCTGCAATTTATATGTGTATCATAATGAGTATAACTGGTATTTAGTTCCATCATATTAAACCTTCTTGAATTATCGGTAAATAATTGCCTACCTAAATTCTTAGATCTAGTAATATAATTCATAAAAAATAATTTTATTTTCGGTACAGTTGTTGGCATTTGTCTATCAGTTTCTCGTAAACAAAGTTTTATTGGCATATAATTCTGGCTCATTTAATTTTAAGCTAAGGAAATTAGGCTCTTGAAGAAGTTTGATTAATTTATAGCTTTACAACTCTGTTTCTTGAGCTGCTAGCCAGAACTTAATAATTGTTTTTTTAGTGGTGTTTCTTAGTCGTCCTATATTAAAACAAATAATAATATGATTCAATTTCTTGGATACTTTCTTGAGCGTATGTAGATTTTAAGAAATACTCCTTTAGAAAAATATAAAATTTCTGCTTGATTTTAAGTTCTCAATTATTATTTAGACCGAATCTTTATCAATCTTTTTATCCTATATTTCTTTTTTATATCCCCTTGATACGTGATTGGGTACACATAAGTTTATCTCTAAGATCACCCGTTCTTTTCCTCCTCCAGATAGAATGTCACATAATCTATCGCCTCAATCTCCTTAATCTCTCTACCTCTTTTTGCAACCACTTATCGTATTTATTCATGAAGTTCAAGAGATAAGTTCAAGAACTCGATTGAAAATTCGTGAAACGTAAGGAATTCTTTGAAAAATACTTATAAATCGTAAATTCCGGCGGATGATTGGTAAAAAGGAAATTCGTTTAGTCTCAATCCTTTTTGATGTAATGGTATACGTCGCACTTTTCCAGACAAAATTTATCGGAGAGATTTTTTGTTTGAGATTGAGTGTTTTTCAACCATTTGTACTATTTTGTGGGTCAGTATCATAAGTTGTAACATGCGAACTGTCGAGAGATTTAACACATTATTGAGCTATTTTTATGACATTCCATTGGTGGAATATTGCTTCATCTAGGGTCTGATTCACGAATTGACAAAGTACTTTTGCTTTCAAGTAATTCTTTATCTAGAAATAAATTTGAATGTGTCTGCTTAGCATCTCTTTAGAATTTCAAGATCAATCCAGGTTACTTTGTCTGTCATCCTTATATTAGTAAGGTTATCAAGTCCTTAAGTCTTGGTTTAATGGAATATTTATCCTCCCCAGTGTAATCTATTTTATATAGTATATCCTACCATTTGTTCTCCATGCCTCAAGGGTTGATTGACTGATTAGGACAATAGCTCTCATAATCTTATTTCCTTTATCTTACCGGTAATTTATCTCAATCAACACATGCATCGCCATCCATTTGAAGATGCATTAAATAATTATTAACTCCAAATTACAGCAATAAAAGTAATTAGGCATACAATACACTTTATATAAATGCTCAACTGTCTATTATAATTACGCAAAGCGGTTGCTGTTAAAAATCAGTTTTTGACTGAGAAAGTAATATAAAACTATCGACATCCAAATAAATGCTGAATAGTACTTGTTTTTGAGACGGATAAGCAAAACAAGGTTTGGAAAACTTTCCTATTCTAATCTAATAGTTGATTAATCATACTTAATTTAGTTTTTCAAACCTTTATAAATCAGTTATGAAATATAAGCAATTGAGTCCAGGAAAATCCCTCCGTTATTATGTAACTTCGCAAGCAAAAGAAATGGATCTATTCCCCAAATTTAAGTAAACTCACAACTAAGTCAATTTTCTTTAATTATGTAAATAAATGGCAAAAATTTTCTTTTTCATATTAACCAGGGAATGGCTTCGCTGCTCCTCCCTACGGGGGGAGCTTGCGCTTCCCTACTAAGATTAAAATTTAAAATCTAAAAAAAGCAGCCATGGTTAAATTTTTAGAAATTTTCTGAACCTCGGCAATTATAATAATTTTAAAAAGGAACTCTAAACTAATTCTTTGGGTTTTAAAAATTTACAAAATTTCGATAATTATATTCATTTCTAAACTTGACTATTTTGTTTTTTGATATTATAAAAGTATTATTAGAAATAACTTTGATAAAAAACATAATTCATAACCAAACAAAGATGAAATTATTATTCAAATACAAAAAAAATCCCCTTTTTAAATTATAGAGTTAGTGATGATAATGATGATGATTAAATAAAAGTAACAATGTATTCTTCTCATCTAATGGTATTATTGCAAAAATCTAAAAAAAGGTTATATTTAAAATAATGCTGCAAATTTATAAAAGTTTAGAAAACCAAAAATCTGCTTGAATAAGCTTTTCTCCTTTTGTTAATCTCCTTTTATTTAGTTGGTAATCAATTTCATTCAAATAACATTATTTAAATAAATTGTCCTATCGCTGACACCTTAGCTAAAATATTAAACAGCTGGATCAGTAAAAGTGCTTCACAATTGCCTATTTTTAATTAATATTATGATGCCGACACGTATCAGTTAAATATTTGGATAAAAGTGAAATAACAAACATACTTAAAAGGCAGTCACGACGACTCAGGTGTGTCTAGGAGCCAAAAGAAAGTACTTAAAGCTTCGTTGCCAAAGATAAAGCATTAACGATAGTCAAATATCTTTGATTCCTATCTCATCTTACTCCAGATTAATATAGTGCAATTAGCTAATATGCTAAATTAGTTCAATTTGATCTCGAATATTTATCACAAGCTGAACTCGTATCGGAGAGTAATAAATCTTTTGATTCCCCTTAGTACCCTATAAGCGTAATTATTTGAACCATTTTGTATAAAAGACCAACCATTCTTTTTGGTTCTAATTAACAGACCGTAAAAATATTAATCATCTAAAGCAGAGTGCCCTAGATTAAAATAGATAAAAAATGCTGTCCTAGGTTTCAATAAATCGAACTGAAATCTCTTTTAATTGATTAATGCGTTTGATAAGACACATACGTACCAAGAATTCTTTATATATGAATTTTAAAAGATTTTATATGTATTATTTGCCACTGATTTTAAATATTACCACAGTTTTAGCATATTTTTAGATATTTTCTTAGTTTTCATTTGGTAATTATATAAGCAATATTCCTCTAGAGAAGTCTAGTAAGAGAGTAAAATGTGTATTTCTAGGTATTAACTCGAATTTAAAAACTATAAAAAAGCAAATAATAATGAAAAATATTTATATTAGAAACCTTTTTAAAGATTGTTTTTCTAGTGTAAACGGTTCAAACTTTTCTTACGAGAGACCAAATATAATCTATCATGACAGTATCCTAGCTTCCATAGAAATGTAAAAATTGAACCATCAACTACATACGATAGTTAAAATCCGTCAAGTACTCAATAAGTCTTACTATCAGATGAGAGACAAGCAAGAAGAGAATCATGTTGAAGTCCACAAAATCATCTCACTTAAATTATTCATAGTCAATTTTGTCAAGGAGCTACAGTATTTAAAATTCCTGTATTATTCTTTCACGTAGTAAATCTACTACTCAGCCTGAATGTTAATAGTTAAGCTTCTGTCTTACCAAAACTAAGACCCTGATCAAATCAGCCAGTTCACTTTCATTTGAAAAGTAGAATTGCATACGTATTCTTTTGCAAGAATAGTATATTTATTACTTTGCAGTCAATACATGCTGACTTATATCTTCTGTCTAAAGAGAGAAATGATTACATTTAGCAATTTTAACCAAAACATGAATGAAATTAATATTAAAACGTACATAAAAGTAAAATTTATTTATAATTTTACGAGAAGATTTCCTACTTGCATTTTCTAGTGGGTGTGGTACTGGTGCTACATATATTTGTGTCTCAATACTGAACAGTTTGGCATTATTTAACTTTTCTGGAACATCTAAAATGCATAATTTACGTCATCATGCTGGTTGATTGGCTCTCTCCATAACCATAGAATAACAAAAGGCAGGATGAGCCCATGGTACTTCCTATTCACACATGGGCATTCCAAAGAAGGGTCCCTACGGTATTCAGAATTTTGCACCTCTCACGATATATGTGGAATATCCTTTGTATAAATATAATGTCCAGATATGTAATAAAATGTATGGGAATAATTTTTGTTTCCTCTAGTATCTATACCAAAGAATGTTTAAATTATATCCTAGGAAACAATCTGAAAATGAAAAAAGTCCGTTGAATTATTTCCATATATAAATCAGCCTGAAATGGAAGTTTTAATAGAAAATTCAATGTCTTTGTATAACATTTGATGATACAGACCAAATTATAATATTTTTAGTCCCAGTGCAGAAAAGTAATTAGTAAGGAGTAGATAAATCTCAATAAACGAAACCTTTGCAAAAGATTGTAATTTATTGTTTATTCTGATCGATTAAACATCCTATTAATATTAAAAGGACGCATAATAGATTTAATGTCAAATTTGGGCTGCAAGAATGGATAAATCCAGATAACCCTACTAACTTCATTCATATAAACGGCTATTTGCGAAAAACTATGATACTGTCCTTTTAAATCACACAGGTGGAACCAAATTTTAAATCTTAAGACCAATTCCAACCATAGTACTGTAAAATTGGGTGTGTTTATGATTTTTTAGTACTTATCAACAAATAAAATTAAGGAAAGGCTTTTATTTAGCTTTGCTGATACAAATACAACACAATATCAGTGTCGGTTCGGTTAGATTTAAGCGTTCATCAGAAAAATGAATCATTTTCTTAACTTTTTCTACCTTTTAGTTCAAAGATTAGTACGTTCATCGAAATAACCCTTCCTGGCATTGTTTATTAAAATATTTGTATTATATTTATTACACCGAATAGCAAATTACAAATGAGATAATAATTTTTTTTAGTATTTTAATTGGTTTGTATATGTTATCCCATTTTTCAATAGTTAAATTCATTCTAATTGCGTTTTTGATACTAACGTTTCATTATGTCGTATAACTGAATAGACTTCAAAAATTTGTGATCTACTATCCTAATATTATTCGGTAAATTATAAGGAGGTGTAAAATTATTTATCAAAACGATTTTATTCTAATTTTACAATTCCAGTTTATTAGCAATTCAGCAATCAACAATGAAATATAATCTGGTATGGACAAGAAAGAATTATTAAGTGCAAAACATACGTTGACAAAAAGAGAACGGCTAAATTAAAAAAATCAATAGGGAAAACTAATTTCTGTAATTCAGCAAATTAATTTTTGGAATTTCAGCTTCTTTTATAATGATTTGATTCGGTGACATAAAATCTAGCATTATATTTTAAAACGAATAAAAAAAAGATAAATAATGAGCGTAAATTCCAAAATCGTTAAGTTTAGTACAATGATGTCGACCGCTATCAGAATTTGTTATTTTTTAGGTTATAATTTTCTTGAAAGAGAATAACGAGATAGAAATATACTAGATTATTAATTTAAAATATGTATAATTTATTAATGTAAAACAATTATAAAATATTCTTTGAAACCATCGTAACCTAACTACTTACCTCCATATTTTACTAAGAAAAAACTGCTAATAATAATTCATCGATAATAAAAATTCTACGAATCTCCAAATCAAATATTTCCTCTAACAATCCTAATTTTGAGTAGACAAAAAAAAAAGATTTAAAAGAGCAAAATATTTGAAGTGGGATCTAGAAATAACAGCTTCAATCTAGAAAAGCTCTTTTAATAATGCAATGGTAGAAAAGATTTCTTTTGGAAGATAAAGGATTGGAATCGCTTTCCTACTAATTTTGTTAGAGTCTTAGATGGCTCCTAATGCTGTATTTCCAATTTAAATAAGACTCTTTATAATATTAATCCTAATATCAGTAACCTCAGATAATCTTACAAGACTCAAGAAAATATTTCTATTAACTCTCAATTTTTTAGTAAACAAAAGGGCAAAATTAATATAAGAGGTGCCATAAACATGATTAAAATTTAATTGGATATTTAATATAAAGGAAATCCATTAAAAACGCATCCTAAATATATACAATCTATGAAGTGTTAACAAAAAGATATTAATGGCAAAATACATCATTCTATGCATTTGTTTATGCTAAAAGGATGTATGCACTAAATTAAAACATTTTAATTTTATGCAGAAGATATTAAGAAAATTTACATACGAGTACGTTAGGAATAGTGTGCAAATGGGTAAATGACCGAGTAAAAGAGGAATTAATTACTCGAATGAAGGTTTGATTACGATGCAAGTAACTAAGGTAAAGTAAATAAAATCGTGTAAAAAAGGCAAAATTGTTGATAGTTTGTACGACGGCGTAAGTAAGGCTTTATATCTATGGATGGACAATGACTAAAGGCCATGAAAGAGGCATTGTTCAGTAATAATCATAAGGCTTTGATAAATAAGGACATCTTAGCATGCTAATATATGTATAGATTTTTCCTAATTTTCTTTTATTCCAAAGAAAATAATTATACGACAGTTATCGAAAGCAAGGGAGGAAATATAAAATAAACTCCTTCCCAATGACATTTCAAAATTAAGAATTATTTCGTGTACTGGAAATGACTTACACTCTTGGCTGCAAGTATTACACGTTGATCATGCTTAATCATCTGATGGAGACAGTTTCTAGTCTACCTGAAAGGGGCTGATATAGGATGTAATGACCTATGGTGCGGATCCAAAGTTTACCTTTGGGTTCTCCCTAATATTCCCAAATGAACTTGCTCGAACATATAACCAAAAGGAGTTTATCTTTCTTGTGTCTCTAATGATCATCATTTTAATTTCTCTCCTAAATTGGAACATACACAATCTTAAGAAATTAACTAAATTTTTCACTTCATATACTCACGAATCTTAAAATCTTCGGCAGCCTAGTTTCAAAATTTGGTCGAGTTTCTAAATTTTTATTATAGTCTCCCTTATCTGGATTAAAACACAAAACCCCTGGCTAAAAAAATATATTCTTACTACAACGAATCTCGAAAGTATAAGATCTAGTAATTTCTTAATGTTACTCGAGTTTCTTATATTCTTCATCTTATTTCTACTCACCCAAAGTGAAATAGAGTCTTAAGAAATTGAATCCAAATTCAATCAATAAACGCATTAATTTAAAAATCTAGCATGTAACTCTTTATCAATTTTCAAATTGAACGAAATCAAGTTTCTAAAATTTCGTTAATAAAGTTAATCCTAAACTCTAGCTTCGAAACTTTAATTTCTTACCCGTATATCAAGTTTTTTCTCAATTTCATAATTCCTGATCTCATTTTTTTCCAGACTGAACAAGACAGAGTTTCAAGTAATGAAATAATAAATTCAATTCATATACTCCAAAAAATTCATTTTAATTACATCAATTTTACGTTTTTCATATAATTTTCTTAAATATACCAACTCTTCTGTAATGAACTATCAAATAGATACGATATAATTGTTGTAGAAAAAAAATTAAGATTGAATTCTAAGGAAACCGATTTCTGCTTGATAAAATTAATACTATATTTAGTAAGGATGGCAGAATTAAGGAAATTAAGATTAATATTGAGGCAAGAGGTGTTGAGTAACAAGGGAGAAGTCAAAGATAAAGAGAATCATTACGAAGATGTGGGAAGAAACAAGATGAAAGGAAGATAAAAGAAGAATTAGAATCATAGAGGGAGAGTAACAAAAGAGAAGTCAAAGATAAAGAGAATCATTACGATGATGTGGGAAGAAAAAAGATGAAAGGAAGATAAAAGAAGAATTAAAATCATAGAGGGAGACAAATTAATAAAGAAAACTAAAGGAATAAATGGTGAAACAGAGGTCCAAGTTATGAGAAATCGCTAAGAAAAATAAGAGAATTTTGTGAAGAACATTTGAAATAGATAATAGGGAGATACAAGGCCAAAAATTTATGTAATACTTGTCTTTATAACAGCTAGGGTCATTTCAAAGGACAGTTTCTTCTTCTATTAATGCATTTTTCAACGATTACCACCCACCGCTCATCCTCACGATAAAGCCCTGCAATTTTTAATACTCGTCTACGACACACAATTACAAAAAATACCAATTCAAGAAAATAAACCTTATTTTTTACCATTTGCTAAATTTTTAAATTTTTGAAATCTTAAAACTTCTCCTGGAATAACCTTATAATTATAACTTTTCCTTCTTTGGGAATGATTTTCATACAAACACAATATTATATTCGTTTGTTTCTAAAGGTAACTTAGTTCATACAAACTTTTACTCATATTTCTTTTTGCCAACATCGTCACAACTGAGAATTTCAAATTAAAATATCTCCCTGAACAAGTAAACTTCCCATCTTACTTATTTTGGCCAACTTGTAATAATGGAATGCAAAAGATAACCTTGGAGTCTTTCCATTCTCTAGTATACATCTGTAAATTTTCAGCTGACGCTTATTCTTAAGGTGAATTGTGCTTGAGATCTAATTTTTTATTTCTAAAAAATAAATAAGAGAAAAATAGTTTATAAGATTCATCAGACTTCTTAGCAGATCTTGAAAAAAACAAACTCTGGACATATAAAGAGAAAGTGTAGAGAAATGACCTCACGTTTTTAACATCTTGCTGTAGTATTTATTATGTTATACCTTTATTCCATATAGACTATCATTTGATTAGATTAAACACCGCTTTCTCCCCTCAGAGAGGTTAACCTACAATATTGGCATAAGATTTATTTTATTTCATAAGTTTGATTGGCTGCTGCTAATGCTTTTAACTAATTGATGAGTAGATTTTTAGCCACAAATTCTTGTGATCTCTCTTTAACCTCAATTTATATCTAACTTTTTTCTAATATCAATTATTAGGTCATTCTTTATGTAATGCGGAAAATAATCCTGCTTATCCTTATTTAGATAAATCAAGATTTTTAAATATTTTTGGACCTGTATGAGGAATCAGCAAAATGTTCGTAAAAAGTCCTAATAAGACGTTTAAACTTCTACTTATATGCTAATATTCTTATACACATAAATTACTTTGTTCATTTGGAGTGACACGGCAGCACTTTAAATTTGGATCCCGTAGTGATACCATGGATTCCATCAGAGTTGAAGTTGAACAAATATTAAATTTCTTGTCCAGCTTCGTTAGTGGAGGAATTAAATTATTGATGAATTTATAAAAGTATATGGAGAGACTACTCCTCCGAAATCCAGTTTATAAAAAAATAAATCGCTTTTCGGATGGAAGATAGGAGCTTAAAAAGGACATTCGCAAGGAAAGTTCATTAACATTAGTAAAGGAAAAAAATATCACCCGTGATTAGGCCATAATTGAAGTGGACCGTCGATTAACAGTTTAAATAATAGCAGGCATATTGACTATATTGGTAGGTTCGATTAAAAACAAAATTGTTGCACAATGATACGCTGAAGAAAAGAGACACTCTTACAGGTTTTTTGCCAAGAATACTAACTGGAGATTACCAATATAATTGGAAAGACAAAGAGTATCTAAATTTTGGTTACGAAAATGCGGAAGAGGACCTATCAAAGGAAAGGCTGAGCGATCAGCAGGAAGAATAATGGCCAGCTTTGGGGATATGTCGAAGGTGTAAGTTCATTGAAGGAAGAAGAACCATCAATGTTACCTAGTAAAAGAGTATTTCAAAAAAACTTAACCTGTATATAGAGAAAAAAACCCTCGAGAAAACATTAGAGAATAGTTCTATTTCATCACGATAATACGCCCCGCCCCCCACAGTCATTCTGTTTTTTTGTCAAATTTAACTCTCATTTCGATAAAACTGGCCTAACCCCTTCCGAATTTATTTGTTTTTCATACCTTAAAATAAGCTTAAAAGGTATTTGTCTTTCTTAGGCTGATGATGTTTAAAGATCTTTTTTAACTTAATTTAAATCTCAAGTACCTCATTTTTTACAAATGGGAATAATTCAAGAGATTAACAACTCCAACGCAACGAAGGCAATGTGTGATAAATATTTACATTTTTAAAATATACGCCAGATATATGTATTGTATATCTAACATATTACAAGACATTGCAATTTCATTAATTATCCCACAGAAATTTCTAATATAATAAATTCTGTTTTGTTTTGTTTAGTATTTTGCCGCCGAGAGGAAGCAAACTAGAAGCCTATTCTAGCACATGTTCCGTGGCATAGCCTAAAACTTTAGTTTTTAGTTCAAAATAGCTTATCCTTGTGATACAATGGTGAATGCGTACTCATTTAAATATTGTCGTTAATTGTAGAATTACTAGAACTAAACTTGTTTTAATAACCTACTACTATTAACCTTATAAATCACAGTTAATTCCTATCTTGCCTAAAGTTTATGTTAATCATCATTTGGGATTTGGGTATTTATTAAATCACTGCACACACTCAACCCCAGCTTATGCAGACAGGGCTAGAAGCGACGCATAATAGCTCAATAGCTGGAAAATTACTACATTCAAGTGCTAATAACTCAGAAACTATTGATTTCCGGTCCGAAAAAAGAGAAATAGCTTATATTGAAAAATATAATTTAGACTTACATTCCATATACTGTAGGTGTGATTTTATTATCTTAATAATAAGTATTATTAGTGTCAAATGAGCAAATTAATAACGTTACGTTTAGTAGTTTAGGAAAGCCCAAAATGCTAAGTTAAACAGAAAAATGTTAATGTCTCGTTTGCGGTCAAGGAACAATTATTGTGAGCCCGTGGCCAAGCTTGGTGAAGAATTTGCCATCGGAGAGTTGTATGAAAGATTACCTAGATAGAAGAAGACTAGTGGAATTTTATCAAGATTCATAAAAATAAGAATGAAAGAAATCTACAGACAAATATTTCCACCAGTCTTCGTTCTATAAACGATATAGGTAATCTTTTACGATTGAAGTAATTGATTCCTTATGACCAGTTGTAACAAAGAACCAACCTTTATTCATCTTTTCTTTCTCGGCTAAATGTAAAACATTTTTACTAGAATTATTAAAAGTGGGTTATATAAGATTAAAGGGTATAGAAGTTAGATTTGTCCTGAGCAAAAAGAGGGGGCTGATTAATGGAAGATTCTCTTGTGAGTTTAGTGAGATGTCATAATCCATTTTTAAATTCTTAGCCAAAATTAAACATCATCAAAGAGGTATAATGCGGTAGACTTGGACCGCTTACCTCTGCTCCCCTAAGAAAGAAAAGGCCCTGCTTCGTAAATAAAAAGAGTCAATTTTCCCCTAATAAAATGCTTGACCTCATATAAGAGGAGATATCATAAACAAGCTTAACAATTTAGCCAAGGAGCGACTCATTCATTCTCCATACACCCCTAATTTAGCCCTATAAGATTACCCTCGTTTTGGCGTTACTTGAATTAATTTCTATGTCAACAACTTAAGATGTCGAAACAACCTTTAAAACTGCTTTTTTAATAAAGTTAGACGATTTATATAAATATTGTTTTGAAATTTTAATAGTCAGACTAGTAGTAGAAACTGTTTTGAAAGTATATTATTTTTTGAATTAATTAGTTAATACGCACCTGAATATACATAATTTCGAAGAGTTGTTTGAGTTTTATCAATAAAATAATGATAATTATGAAAAATTGCTCCATTACTCTTTAGATAATATAATATATAGAGTAATCTCTTTGCTACTCTAGAGTCTCTCATCCACGATCTTTCCAATATCATCCCATGAACTGCAATTAAATTCAATTTTATTACACACTCTAATAGGGAAGCAAACCCTTACGCTACACAACATTCTTCTTTACCCTCCGTTTCGGGTATAAAAAGGATAAGTGTTTTTTCACAATAAATTAAAAATTAATATAACAATTTATAGCCACACAGGAGATTGGAATAGCTATATTTTCATTAGCAAATTGCATTTTACATTTGTAATTATTTTACAAGATGAGATGAACAGTATCAGATTGTTATTGGAATTAACTCAATTTCATGCATAGTTATTTAAATTAAAATATAATATATTTCCCCAATAATATGTACATAGTTCATTTATATGGAGATTCGAATGTTTTTTATGTAAAAGCTTGTGATAAAATGTGTCTCACGAGGCGGAAGTTATGAGAGAGTAGTCCCCTGTGAATGGTTATGAAATAAACTTTAATAAATTAATATTTTTTCCAATAACTATTTAACTAGTTTGTTTTATTTTTCACTTAGATTATTTACCACAGTATTGAACCATTGTCTTTTAATTTTCTTTGAAGATGATCATAGAGAGTTAGAAAGGGAAATAAGAAACATTTTTAGTTAAGTATTTGGCGTAATATTTGGAGAGAAAGAATAAAAAAACTGAAATATCTAGGTAAACTATTTCTTATGGAAACTATTCTCACAAATTAAGAGACTATAAAGTTACTTTACCCATAATTAAAAAAATTAAATTAACAGAAAATATTAATAAAAGGAATTGACCTAATTTCCTGGAACTAGTCAAATATGAAATCAGTCTCTCACAAGCGGGTCGCATTATTATTGCTCTTCTAGAATTCCTAATTTCGCTTTATACGTTACCTATCGCTACCTAATTTATACATTTTTAAGTTTTATTTTCACTTCTTCTCGGACCAACCATATCTTACACTTTTATAGAATAGATACTAACCTTTTGTTCATGTGTATATTAATTTGATTATATTAATTTTCTTTGTCCATCATAAACTTCATTCACTCTTAAAATTTATATAAACACAAAGATTGGGAATTACGGAACAATTAGACACAACGAAATAATAGTGGAAAATTATAAAAAAACTCAAGGTAAATTTAATATAAGGCAGAACAACGTTATATCAAATCGTATTTCGACAATCTGAGATATATACATTAGGGTTGAGCAAACATTTATTTTTCTGAAATTTCTTTTTCCACGATGAATTTTTTATCGGGCTATTCTAAAAATTAAACCTACTAAAAGAATATGTGGAGGTAATAATTTTTAAACGTTTCTCAACGCCATTAAAAATTGTAAATAATGCGATTTTCAACCAAATTCTGACTTACGTGGATTATCTCTGAAAATTAAGTTAAATTTTGAATTGATACCTCCAAAGAAATAATTATTGTATTCTAAAAAAACAAATACCTCAATGACATATTATAGCGGCATACGTGGCAATTATGTTTACGTAGTGCAAAGGATCTAGTTGAGAGTGGATGTGTGTGAGGGGGGTGCTCTGTCTAGTGTCTATTGTTTTGATCACATTCTTCTATCTGTATTTAAGAACAGTTATTTACAGTGTACAATAAATATTTATACACGTTTTGTTCTATTTCCGAGCTAAATAATATGTAAGAACAAAATTAGAACACTATCTATTTATGAAATTTATACGTAGAACGCGTCATGAAATTGAAAGCCCTTTGTTTAAAGCCCCCTACGCCATTAAAGAACAAGTGTTACCAACTTATAAAGATGTTATAAAATATGATTTGTTTGAGAGAGAAAAGGAAAAGAACCGCAATAGAAAAGACCTGGCCATTAAACAAATTATCACATCAGTAGCGGAGAAGTTAATTTTTATTTGGAAAACGCCATCAATCCCATTTCTGTTAACAGAGTCAGCTAGAAAATAAATTTTAAATTATTATCCAAAATATCACGCTAAAATGAGAAATATTAACAGGAAATATGTGACAAGATTCAAACAAAAATGTGACGATTTTACAAAGAATGCAGAACAATTGTTTTATATTTCGTGTTGTAAATGCAATAGCTTTGAAAACTATTCTTGTAGCAAAGAAAAGAACGTGCGAACATTGTAGCAAACGTTTCTGGAAGATCAACAAAAGACTACGAAATTTACTCAAAGAAGAATATTCAGGGTGCAGTAAGGAAGAATCATGAGTATTGTCTCTTAAATCAACTATCTACTTCTAAAGATAATATCAAAGTGATTCTTCCTTCATCCAGCACGGAAACAGAATCTGCTTACGAAGGTAGCGACTATGAGTTGGAAAAAAGCGTGTCGAAGAACATACTACACTACTGAAAGAAATTAGATCGCATAAGCCATTATATTCTTCACAATTTGATGGTAGAAAAGATAGCACATTTGTTGTTGAGACGATTCCTGGAACTCATCACAAGAAGAAGATAAAGGAAGAGCACATCTATATGATAGAAGAACCTGGTTCAGAATATCTTGGATACCTGAGAATGAAGAGAGGTTCTGCAAAAGCTATATGCGACGCAATATTCTCGTATCTAGAAGCTAATAACATCGCATTTGATGAACTCGTTGCTGTGAGATTCGATGAAATAGATGGACAAAAGGAGGTGTGATCAGAATGATAGAAAAACTTATAGACCACTGCATTGGTTTATTTGCTAGCTCCATGCAAATGAGCTCCAAATGCGCCATCTCATCAACAATTTAAGTTGATGAGTAAGAGTCCTGGAAAAATGATGCAAGAACGATGGCTTACAACGGCAAATCAGATACTTCGATTATATGTTTCAACTTCCGACCCTTTTGAAACACTGGAATCTATTGTCTTATTGATCATGAATGTGTATCCACCATGCTGGTTGGACAAAATAGCTGACTCTTCTTCGCAAGAGCATTTAACCTCTTCAAGACAGTGCAATCACTACAAGGAACGAACAAACAAATTAAAAAAAATAGTTGCCACAGTGATTCAAAGGAATGCTTACTTTAAACATGCGCAAAACATTCTTCTCTGTATGCTGCATGATAAGAGAAATCATATCTGGGAAATCGCATAGAGAAGAATTATGAAATCAAGAAAAGATTATAGAGGGGAATAAATACGTACTTTCAAGATACCAGACATAAACTTTGAAGCTGATGACTACATCCACCTAATTAATTGGCAGCAGACCGTTGTGACCAAACCTCTGCTGACAAGGACGCTCTCTAATGATTAACTTGAAGAATTTATCCGAAAACAACCTAAATTGGAAATTACGAAGTTTCCATATCACACGCAAACGGTTGAGAGATGCATCAAACTGGTTACTGAAGCTTCACTAGTAGTTTGTGAAGAAGACAAACGGAGCGGCTATATAAAGAGTAGAATTAAGTCTAGGAGAAAAATAGCCTCATTTAATACCAAGAAGGACTTTGTAATGAAAGGTAATAACAAACTAGAAAATTCTAACTGCCTTGAATAAATGGATATTGAATAATAGTGAAAATTTAAATATTTGACTGTTCATTGTTCAATTTCTTCTATTTCAGAGAGATAATAATAAAAATATACAGGTTGCATGGATACAAACGGAAGAAAAGAAAGGAAAATTTATCAAATAGTTAATAGATTATTGTTATTCAATAAAATGGAAGTAGAAGTATTGATTATAAAGTTTTGTTGAAATATATTTTTTAAACGTTTTATGAAAATAATATTCCCCCAATAGGACATAAATGTTAATGTAACAACTTGAAGTTAGAAAACAAATAGATAGAATTTTCCGTTTTTTTTGCTTTTTTTCAAATTTCAATTGCGTTGAGGAACCTGAAAATATTAATATAGAAGTCTAAAATGTTAACACAATCGTTTTTTAAGTTTTGGGGGCAAACCCCCTTTTTTGATCCGCCCTAATATACATACATGTAAGAAAAAAATGAAAATCTATTTAAAAAAATAATAGAATAATTTTAGAAGTAATTTTTTCATTGAATTAGAGAAGAGGGATAGATAAATATATAAAAGACGTGAAGCCATTGAACATATAATACCCCAATTCATATATGTTTTTTTATGTGTACGTATTGTTTTTTGATAACACCTATTCTGATAGAACAAAAAAATATCATATTCAAATTCAGCAATACGAAATTAGTTCTGTGAGCATAATTTCATATGTGAACCATTTTGGCTGAAGACCAGTGTTATAAACGTTGGATATGAGTATGTAAAAATGTCTGATAATACATATGCCGAATACTGGAATAGAATTCTTAAACTTAACTGTAGGCGGGTGCGCTTATCACCCAAATCTTTGCTCTCCGACCAAGGTAGAGCCTCCTATCTTTATGCGAGGAAAAATGGGTAATGCCTTCGTTAGTAAATATATTCTTCTCTATTTTACCCTCCTTCTGTTTCTTGAAAATCCACTGTCCTAAAACCAGTAAAGTAAAGAGGCCTTCATACTAAACACTTCTCTTCAACCCAAATCTATCCTGATGATTCGTAAAAAAATGTTTAAAAGTTTCTCCTCTGTGAAAAAGGTGAAGTAAAGGCAAAGTAGTTTGTATAATATGAACACTTTTCGGAAATGGTCTCACCATATAAAAGTATCAACATAGCATAAAGCGTTTGATAACTTTATGGACATAGGTAAAAGAATTCTATACCTTTCTCAGGTCAAATAATTGAAATATATCCAATCCATTCCGGTCTTTTAGTCACTTCATTTGTATAGTTTTGGCAATCAATTTGTCTAAAAGTTATATTTCGTATATTTATAGTAGCAAAATCTGTATAATAGACCAATGATATTTTTTTCTTACTTCTGCATACATAAATAATTGGAATTGTTGAGGTTATCAGGAAAAACGAGCTTTTAATAGTTTTTAAAATCAATTAATATATGTCCAACTTTGTTTAATCTGGATTTCTCCACTCAAAATATCCTTTCGTGTCTTCAAAGGTCCAACCGCATATTTTGGTCTTGTATGTTATATCGTATTTTAGTTTACAACATCCATTTTAATTAATAAAAGAGTGACACTAAAAGCACCAGTCAATGGCTGAAACAATAGATACGTTTGAATCATCATTTTGGTCCCAAAACATCAACTATCTAAATAAAAAAGGCTTTAGAAAAAATAGTGCAAGTTTGGACAAAATTGTGCTCTTTTAATTTTAATTTTCCGTTAATTACCAGTAATTTAGTCTATACAAATTTTAAAGTAATACAATGTTGCATTTCTTACCATAAATTACCATAAAAAGCGTGGTTTCCTGCAAGTTTTTGACGCTATGAACGAATGCTGAAATTTGCAGCGCTTAGCCTTTGTCTGGTAAAGTTGCTGCGTCCCACAAGAGTTCATTGTTTAGTTTTTAACTAAAAATTTATATTTATCTGAAAACTGTACGTTAATTTTTTTTTTACTGTTCTGTCATCTAATTAATTACTAAATAGTAGATAAACGTAAATATTTCCCTCGCCCTCGAAATCTCCAAACTTATTAAATAACTCCAATGCACTTATTCACTCACACCAATAAAACAAAATAAACACTTTGTTTTCTCTGAGATAAAAACTGATACAGGTCATATCTTAATCACGGTCTCAGGGCTGTGAGGCCAAATATTTTTACGTCCAGTAGCAATAATAATATACAAGTGTATGTTTTCTACTTAATAATCAAAAGATGTAACCTTTCGATTTTGCTAAAGGAGAGTATTTAATGTTTCATGTTTTTTTTACAAAAGTCAGGTTTATTGATTTATAGTTAATATATTTATATATATTTTTTAAGACATTTTAATAAATACCAAATGAAGAGCAGCGATGAAATATTATTATCTAGAGCAGACCAGGGCCACTCAGAGGCTGATTAACTACATATAAAGGGTATTCCATTAAGACGGATCGAAGTTACCAGTAAATAAAAGTGTTATTGGTGAAAATTTATTGATTTCACTAATAGATCATATTATTTGAGTTGAAGCAATTATGGGTGAAAAATAATATCGCTTAAAAATCCGCCAAGGCTTCGGCGGCAGACCACCACTCGACGGTCAAAACTTTTGATGATGTCTCTGCAAAGTTGTCTCTCGATCTCACCAATATGCCTTATTATCTCATCCTTCAGCTGTTTAATTGTTGTTGGCTTGTTGGCAATGACCTTACTTTTGAGATGATCTTAATGGAAGACATCTAAAGGCGTCAAGTAACACGAACAATATTATTTGAGTCATAGCAATTATGGGTAAAAAATAATATCGCCTAAAAATCCGCCAAGGCTTCGGCGGCAGACCACCACTCGACGGTCAAAACTTTTGATGATGTCTCTGCATAGTTGTCTCTCGATCTCACCAATATGCCTTATTATCTCATCCTTCAGCTGTTTAATTGTTGTTAGCTTGTTGGCAATGACTTTACTTTTGAGATGATCTTAATGGAAGAAATCTAAAGGCGTCAAGTAACACGAACAATATTATTTGAGTCATAGCAATTATGGGTGAAAAATAATATCGCCTAAAAATCCACCAAGGCTTCGGCGGCAGACCACCACTCGACGGTCAAAACTTTTGATGATGTCTCTGCATAGTTGTCTCTCGATCTCACCAAAATGCCTTATTATCTCATCCTTCAGCTGTTTAATTGTTGTTGGCTTGTTGGCCATGACTTTACTTTTGAGATGATCTTAATGGAAGAAATCTAAAGGCGTCAAGTAACACGCACAATATTCTAAATTACACTCTCGGTTGGTCGATTATGTTGATAAAAAAAATCGCGAAGTGCCCGAAATGCGTTTTAGTTTAAACGTCCCTTTTCGTAATAGGCTTCGATAACTTTAACACGTTGTTAGATTGTTAACCTTTCCATGGTTGAAATTGCCAAAGATTTAAGTTGTTAAATCTGAAAGAATAAGAAAATAATCATTAGACGCTTAAACTTAACTTACATTTGAAATCGGTCTAAGTTTTTGCAACATCCTTTATATTCTACGTTGATTCAGGATGACTCTATCGCATTAAGCTATGAGGTCGAGCTACGTTGCGTGTTATGTCTTTCTTGCTCATATTTCCCTGCGTTTATTTTTTGACAAACTGATATTGCATATCTTTAGAAAAGAAACTTAAACCTAGGCCGTTGTGTGTTCTTGCCTTCTATATACATATAGAAGGTTGCGTAATATTAAATCTTAGTAGTGACCATTGCTAACCACCTTCTTGAAGGTGAGTTAAATTTTATAAATCATCAAACATTGTGCATAATTTGTGGCATATAGTTTATTTTATAAACACTTCATATTGGTGAATTCCCTCATTGTTAGTTAAAATTAAAAATGCAAAGTGTACATACAAACATTCTTGGGCTGAAGTTCTGAACAATACGAATTCTAATCAGTAAAAGGTAGATACGGAACTTGTTTTCTATTGCTAATGACGCATCGATGTAAGATAGGCCTCATATTGTCCAAGTATATATGAAAAACTATATAGGACAGATGCAGCGATTTCTATTTAGCTTTTGAAAATGAAATTGATCAAAACACTAATTATATTTTGCAATTTGTTTATATAAAATTATTCATTGAATTTGACTGTGATTAATATTTGGTACATCCTGAAGGTGGATAACCTAATAAATTTTATTTTTAGTTATTCTTAACTAAAGATTTTAGTCTAAATATATTTTGGTTGAAATAATAATATAAAATATCATTAAACTTTAAATTGTTATAACAGTTATTGATATTAGAGTTTTGGTCTTTTGATGTTGTGCATAAAATGTAAGAATGTAAAAGGAAGCAATTTAGTTTATATCATTCTATTTAGGCATTAAGCACACAAATTTTGTCCTCTATTCTTTTAACATTTTGCCTAAAGAGAAAGAATCTAAATTATATTATGACATTTATACCACTATCCAGTGAAGCACTGACCTCGAGTAACATCAATACATTTTCTTCTCTAGGTGACGGAGTGTCATTTAGACCATGTTTACATTTAATTCTTGGTGGTATTGGTGTTAGCTTTTTCTTTGCTTGCTCTTTTGAAAATTCGAAGAGCAGTCTGATTGAATGAGTGTGATGGCGAGAGGGTTCATTTAGATGTTTGGCGGGATATTTTATTAGGGAAATGGGAAGGTTATTGTAGTCGTGAAGGCTTGATATACATATTGACAGCACTTGGGGTTTGAGGTGGTTTTAAGATATGATCCCTTACTGAACGTTTGCTAGTGTAGATGGGGGACCTTGGTCTATTTGTGTCTTGTTATGTTTCTCTGGATTTCTCTGGATTTTTAAATCTCTGTTATTAAGATAGAGTTTTAAAAGTGAGTTGCACTATTCTTCCAGTAAGATTATTTCGTTGAGGTGAGGAATCAGTGACTGTAGCAGGGAGCGAGTTAGCGTGGGATTTATTTTCTAAAGAGTTCGAAAGGATACGGTGAGTTCGCCTTTGCATTAATCTGTTCAGGTATTGTCGCTAGGTATCCCTCGTGTTGTAAAGAGAATGATGATATGAGTATTGAAAGGTTGGATTTGTCCTAAATTTAGTTTCTGAATTTTGAGATCTTTTACAATAAATCTTTATAGGTGATTATTTTAATTAAATAGATCATGTGAAATATTTTACGGATAATTTTTGGTCTATTTTCAATAAACTGTATTTAAATAGCTTTTTAGTCGCGTGTCTTTAGTCGGGTGTGTCTCTATATCCCCCTTTGTTGATTGGTCGATTGTTTAGAGGGAGGGGGCGTACTTGCGGTCCCCAGCCTGTTATTTTTTTGGGGTAATAACATTGTAACTATTTGGCGGATTCTAACGAAATTTGAAATCCTTATTTTGTTTTACATTTCCTTTCAAATAATATAACTAACAAGGACCTCTGAAGGTCAGCCTGGGAATTATTTTGTTTAAGCCATAACATCATAACTATTCGGACGATTATAACTTAATTTTACACTCTTAAATTGTTTTAGATTTGCATTCGAATGATATAATAGTCCTGCCATGGATAGCCGGGGAATTATTTGACAATTGCATCATAACTAGAAGAGTAAATAGGGAGGGGCCACAAGACCCACTCATACACTCTTTGAAACGTTATATTATGACAAGCTCCCTGAGTCGGTGCGTGCCAGTTGTTACCACTACCGCGTGAAGGCATTCGTGCCACTGCCGCCGAGGTGCTATTACTCTCACCGCCTTGACCATACTAATCGCACCTGTCGACGTGCAAAGTCGGGGTTACCTAAAGTCAGTGTGAATTGCTCCAAGACCGCACACCATAAGTCTAAATCGTGTGTGGCTAAGTGTGTTAATTGAGAAGAGACGCATCCCGATTCTTCGAAGCAATGTGATGCATTTCTCCTTTAGAAAGAAATCTTGGCCGCTCAGGCACTGGATCGTCTCTCATTCTGAGAGGCTAAGGACCTTGTCCTGGCACGCCCGGTGCTGCCTCGAACTTCCTATGCCTCAATAGTAAGAAAGACACCATCTAGTTCTTACCCTTCCAAACCTCCGAGCACGGTCGTTTCCGCCCCCATTCGGGACCCTTCTGCGGGTTATACCCACCTGGGCGCTCCCATGGTAAAGATCTGGGCACAAATGGTTCACGCCTAGTCCCGGCTAAAACCAGCGCTCCTCTCCCTTTCCTTTAGCATGACCGTTTCCAGTATGGCGAAACATCCACGCGTCTCAACCCAGTTATTAGACTCACAGGAGGCAACACCTCTTAAGTTGGTCGTCAAGCCATCTTCCGGAGTTCCTAAAGCTGCCCCTCCCCGAAAGGATGACAGCACTAAAGGAACTTTGGCTCCTTCACCCACACCCTCTGGTAAGCTGAGTGGCTCGGATACTGTGGGTCCTGCAAAGGAGGGACCACTGCCTCCAAAGCCCCACCACTCGACTAAAGCTTCGAGGTGGAAAAAGAAAAAGACTCGCATGGCGAGCCCAACCTCCCTCGATAAGTCTTTGAAGGCGTCAACGCATTGTCCGGCTAACAGGACCCAGAGTTCTGCCTCTGGGAAACGAAAGGCCATTCACGTGAGGGTCTTCTCTTCGAAGAGGGCCCCCGCGTCTCCTCAGAGCTAGGTATGGAGGGCATATTCTTTCAATAGAGTTGCCGCGGACTCCAAGCCAGTTGGGAGGGGTTGTCGAAGCTCGTCTCCTCCCGTTCCCCATTAGCTATCAGTTTGCAGGAGAAATGCTGGGCGCATGCCCCCTGCCCACCCTCCCGGGGTATAATGCTTTAGCGACCCCACCACCACGGGATGGGGGCGGGGCGTCAGGATGTGCGATTTACACCCAGCATGATGTCTCCGTTATTCTCTTTACTATAGATAACTCCTTTCAGGTAGTAGCTCTGCATCTGCACCTGGATAGAAGGTATTATGTTTTTTCCGCGTAAATTCCACCGTCACCCGAATTCGTCGCGGGGAACTTCTGCCTCGTCGTAGCACGGTTGCCGAGGCCCTTTCTCTTGCTCGGAGATCTAAACGATATACTCCCACTTTGAGGAGACTACTTAATTAATCCTAGGGGTCAAGTCGTTGCCGATCTGATCGACGAGCTGAGATTAGTATCCTAAATATGGATGAGTTTGCGCATAACTGCCCGAACTGCTTCATTTTCCTACATCGATCTATCTTTGTGCTATCCGAATGCACAGCTTAATTTTAATTGTGAGGTGGTCGATGACCCCATGGTAGTGATCACTTTCTCATTCAAATATTATTTTCTGGGCCGCTGCCGCCCGAGAGCCCGCCCTACTGTGCTTGGCGTGGGCGCAGTAGTCTGCATATCAGAAAATGACTGAATTCTCTATCTCAGTCGAGGAGTTTAGTTCAATAGATGACGCAGTTGAGTTTTTCTCTGGCAACCTCATTTGCATGCAAACCACTCCCGTGGTGGTCAGCAGAATGTGAGACGGCTCTCGAACAGAAGCATTTTCCCTACATGCGCTACATAAGCCTGTCGAATGAGTTCACTGCCGGTCAATTTGGTCTGGCTAGGGCTAGGTTCCTGTATATTTCGAAGCACGCCCGCCGCTCTTCGTGGCGGGGATAGGTATCTTCCTTTAACGGGAAGAACCCTCTAGCAGAGATGTTGAAGAATGTCAAAAGGATTCGGGATAAGTACTCGCAAGGCCTCTCTTCCGTTCTCTAGGAAAATGGGACCGCAATCTCAAACCCAGCGGTCCGTGGCAGAATCTTTCGCGACCGAATTCTCCGCAGTCTCAAGCCGGAATGCTGCCCCGACAGCATTATATGCGCGTCGAAATGTCGAGGAAGGCCGCTGGCTAGACTTTAACTCCAGAGACAGAGAACCCTTCAACGACAAATTTACACTAAATGAGTTGCGCTTCATTCTTGCTTCGTGCGTGGACATCGCTATGGTCCGGACAATATACCGTATGCCATGCTTCGAGACATGAGCGAGTGAGGCATGGCCTCTCTGTTAGATTTGTTCATCAGGATTTGGGTAGAGGGTCTCCTCTCAGATTTTTCGTGAATCGCCACTGTGCTTGCCTTGCTCGCCTTTCACAAGCTGTGGAGAAATCACTACTCCGACAAGTTTCCGCCGACTCTCTCTAACCTCTTGCGTGTGCAACTTAATAGAGAAATTGGTAAATATTAGATTACCCGTTTTATGTACAGCAAAGGTAGTCTGTTTATGGCACAGTGTGGCTTCCGCAAGTTTCACTCTACGTCCTATGCTCTGCTCCGGCTGGAAAATGCTGTCTGCGAGGCCTTTCTTAGTAGACAGCACTATACCACTGTGTTTTTCGATCTAGAGAAGGCCTATGATACCGCATGGCGATACGGTAGCATGGAGGAGAGAAGGAGGGGACGCTTTCTAATCTTTATAACTTAATTTTTGCAAGATCGTCGATTCAGCGTACAGGTGAGGGGAGCCCTCTCCTGCCCAATGGAGCTGGAAGAGGCCGTCCCGCAGGAAAGTGTCCTCAGCGTCACACTATTTGCCTTGAACAAAAATGGCATCACCTCGGTGCTGCAGGAATATGTTCTCGCAGCTCTCTACGTTGACGACCTTTCGATCTCTTTTGGAGAGACCCACATGACAACTCTGGATTGTCGACTAAAACAGGCATTGAACCGCATCTCTCGCTATGTAGAAGCGCAAAGGTTTCGTCTCTCCTTGGTCAAGACTACCTTGGTGCACTTCTGCCGCCATCCACGGCTCGACCCTGACTCAGAGTTGTTTCTCAATGGGGTACGCCTGGAAGTGGTTGGATCACAGCTTTTCCTTGGTATATTATTTGACCGACGTCTAACCAGGGAGGCTCATATTCGAGGACTTAGGGTCTCTTGTCCTCGCACTATGGATATTTTTCATTCCGTAACGTTCAGCGCTTGGGGCGCTCATAGCGCTACTGCCTTACTTTTTTATCGATCGTTTGTTCGTTCGAAGCTCGACTATGGATGTGTGTTTCATGCATCCGCAGATGAGCATGTATTGCGGAAGGTTGATTCGATCCACCACACCGGACCTTGCTTGTCGACCGTTGCCTTCTGCACTTCCCTAATTGAGAGCATAGTTGTCGATGCTGGAGATATGTCACTTACTCTACCCCGTGCACAGTGCATTATTTGCCTGTACACGTGAGCCTGGCGACGCCCTCAGTCGCCAACCGCTCTCACTGCATCCACAGCTGATTTTGCTAGTGCCTCTACCTCCGAGAGGCGCCACTCATATCCTAAGCCCTTTGGGTTTATGGTAGGTTAACTCCTTTGAAAGCTAATTATAGCTCTCAGGTAGGCGGCGCCATGGTTCTTCCCGGGATGCCCCCCGGAGGGTACTATCTTTGGCTATTTGTCCCGACGCCTCTGCTCGCAAAGCTTGTACAGCGCCGGAGTATTGCGTTCGATCTTTTTGGAGCACACTTCGTGTCACGCAAACGTGTAAGTGTACACGGAATGGTCCAAGTCACAAGAGGGGGTCGGCCCTCACGCCATATCCTCTGTTTGAAGTTTTCGGGGCTCTACCAGGCGTGCGTCTATCTTCCCGGCCGAGCTGAAGGCAACATCACCCGAAGTTCTCTCTATGGGACGCGTATGGCCACTCAGTATACCGATTACATGACCACCAAATACATGGCCACCGACTACATGACTGGAATACAGGCAGCTCTCCGTGTTGCTTAGCAAAGAAGATAAGAGGCGGTCGAAGGGAACTTAAAGTTGCGTGTCATTGCGCTGCAACTGTTCCCATGGACTGACTCCCCAAATGAAAATGCTTTAGGAATAAGCAATATATAATTTTTTTTTTTAAGATTAATAATCTAAAATGGGGTAGCATTCCTCTTATATTCTATTATGAATTTTTTCATTATATATCTATCAGCATATTTATTAATGAATACCAAAATATCTTCTTAATGTAATGCCAATATAACGTATATTGGTGGAAGATCGACTAATATTTTTAGTTCCAAACTTAAGTGAATTCTGCTTTCATTTAATACTAATACTAAGAAGAATTTGTAATAGAATCATATCAATATCAGAAACATTCACCTAAAACACTTTGAACACAACTATTGAGATTAAACTCCTCAACCAAAGGACAACAGTACTTACCATCTAAGATTGTTCCGGCGAATCCCATAACGTTTGTTCAGAATTTTTCAAAGACGTTAATCTTGAGGGATTACAAACAAGATTCAACTTGAGGGTTCGTTAGTCCATTTAACATTTTGCAACATTGCAGATTAAGTGTAAGGGTAATTTGATTAGATATGTTTAATAATAGTGAATTTTAATCCAAGAAGAAAGATTTTGAGCGTGGTACTTTACGACGAACACCAAAAATAGTCTGAGCTCTTCACGCTCCTGCATACAGCCCCTCGCATTTACCTGGCAAGAGCAGCTGAACCCTCTTTTTGAAGAGGTATAAAACAAATTGAAAATATTTAAAATACATATATTGAGATAATTTACATGAAATTATCAATCAATATTAAACTATTTTGAGTTCTCGCGATACCAGAGACTCATTAACATTATTTTTTTACAAAAAAATCACTACTTACCCATTCTTTCTTAATATATCTATTCTACGATATCAAGCATCTCTCTCAAATTCTCAATTTGACCTGCTAACATGCGAGATTTTTCATTTCTTTTCCATAGATTAATCTCCTTCCTTGCACTAGGATGTTCCTAGCATACTCTCTTGGCCTATCCTAGCAGGTTGCACAAAAACCGCTAGCATTCCTTAATGCACTGATCGCCCTTGAAAGATGTTTAACCATTAACTGTTTGCAACTGCTTCATCTGGAACACATTTTAATAGGTAAAACTGCAAAATGTACTGAAATACTCAACCCACATTCACCCCAAAGATAATCAGCTTAATATTTTTTGCATTTACTGAAAACCCTTTGCCCACAAATAACAAATATATGCGTTCAATCTCCCATACCTAGATAATTCTATTTTTCAAACTAGTAATGCCATCAACATGTGAACCCTACTTCTTATGGGCACCTGACCCCTGCAATTCTTTTATTCACCTAACTATGCTTTCCTTGCTTTTTTACCCTTATACTCCCTATACATATTAAATTTTCCTCCACTTCCTCATTTCCTTTTTGCACAAATACTTTATATGCTCCTTTCATACTCTAGAAAATCACTTTTCCAATTTTCATTTGCATGCTAATATATTTTATAAATTTACACACCCAGTTTAACATTTTACTCACACTTTTCAGCTTTATGCTCTCTATTTTCATTCCTAATAAACCTAATACAGTGCTTATTTTGCCCTCCATCATTTCCTTAATTTTTTTAAACATACAAGTACATATTCACTTTCCATTTTATCACTTTCCTCTGATACTCTTAACCTTTCTAAGCAACTCTTCGCAGCCTATTTTCTACCTATTTTAACTTTAGATTCAATTGCCCTTTTCACCATTACACAAAAAAATTATTATGTCGAGTAGTCTCATACTTAGACCTCTTACAACTTCCATCCCTACGCCAAAACTCGCAAAGAATAAAACTCCAAAAGAAGATTCTTTCTTACTATAAACAAATCAATCATAACCAAATACTACTTCTATCATTTGACAAGCCACTTAAATTTATGAACCTCCTTTTGCTGCAAAGAGTACCTAGAATTAATAAGAATATTGACTATCTTTTCCATTTATTCAGAAAGTAATATTTAAGTGCAATTAATTTTAGTAAAACTGGAATTCCACTTGATATGATTCTCTTAAGGAAAAAGATTTAAATACGTGTCTTCACCCTCGTCATCATGGCGCAAGGAGATTAGCTTAATTCAAATAGTTAATTTTCTTATCCATAATATTCCTATATCTATAGCTACCCATCATGTTTGAAAATGCACTTATTAAAAGTACTGCTCCTCTTTGTATAACTTAATTAACCATTTTTGGCCAATCCAGCCGCACATCTATCGATTCAATCATTTCCTCTAATCTAACATATGAAAAAGAAAACAAAAATAGAATCACCTAAAAATAAACCAAATGAATTGGAGAGGCGCCAGAACTTTTAACGCTAGGGCTAAAAAAGAGAAAAAAAAAGGTAAATGCAGCTATATAATGAGCACTTCAAAGAAAGATCTCGTCAATGTTAATTGCTCAATTGACTAAAAAAATATTGAAAAAGTCTGAAAAATATATGAAAGTAGAATTTCCTCGAAGATGATTAGAAGTGTAGAATTGCTATTCAATTTGAGATTTTAAAAACTTATTGTTATAATGGTATCTTGGAATTCATTTCGTTGCAGAAGAATGATAATGAGATGCGAAAAAAGGAAAAAAATGCAGATGCTAGTGTGTTGAAAGATAAGAGAAATCTAAAGTAAACTGAAATCATCATTCACGGAATAAAATTTAGTAGTATACATACATAGTGTATATTTTTGGTTCTAATGGCAAATTAGAGAAGCACAGTAACGTGTTACTTATCAACTAGATTTTGAGAAACGAACACTTTCGAAAGCTTTACTCGTTCAACCAATAACAAAAGAATAAATTAAGTCATTAAATCAGATTTAGACATCTTTGTTAGAATATTAGTGGTCTAATTTCCGAAAGGACAAATTAAAATTATAGGTTTCATTAAGGAAATTTTATTAATTCTGTAAAGGTTCTTTCAGCCATACCGTCCCTATCTATCTTGTATGTAACATTCCCTCCTTTATTCATATACTGCATTCCATTTACCTCATGTTATTCTAGAAAATCTCATGAATAATATAAATGCAAGTGTTATTTTGAAACGCTTGATAGTTCCAGGAAAGATGTTGTTTTTTATCCCTTCTGAAAGGAGCGCTAACTTATAGAGATTTCCAGATAAGAATTTCATTATAGATGCCTCTCTTCACTTTATAAAACATGGATATCGTTGTTAAATAAACAATTTTATGCCGTTTCCTATCAGATCTTATTCATATCAATGTAAATCTTCGTAAAATTATATGTCTCTCTTCTGAATAATTTATGTTTGAACTGTTGAATCGTTATGTTAAGAATTTTAAAATTCATAATATGTAATTTTTGCAGTGTTTCTAATCTCAGAGAAATATATTTAATGTCACATAAATTTAAGTTGAATTCAACCAAGCTATTGCTAATTCTATTGAATTATCAAAAACATATGGCGCGTAAGAATATGACTGCAAGCATTTGACACACATGGTTGATAGATAATTTGTTCTTCAAAATACAATCTTAAATAAGCTTCAAATGGAAAATTAGAGAATAATATATATATATATATATATATATATATATATATATATATATATATATATATATATATATATATATATATATATATATATATTTATTAGGGTGGTCCTTATATATATAGGGTGAAAATTTAGACTTGTATTTTTATTTTCTCCCAACCCTCAGTTTTGTTCCTTTTCACATTAATATCATTACTGAAAAATCTTTTGGGGATCAAGTGATATTTAGAGATTGCACATCAATCATAAAGTTATAACAAATAATCAAAATTTTGTGATGTAATCGATCAATCATGATCTATTATTTATAGCCTTTGAACTGTTTACAAATTCTATAATTAATATGTTTTATGTTTCAATAATTATTTTGATAGTTTTAGCCACAGATAATGAAGTAATTTCAAGATTTGACAGTAATTTTTTTCCTCTTGGTAAATTAATTAAAATTCTATTAACTGTTTCATTATCTGTGTTACCAGGGTACGGGACGTTGACTTAACTCTTTACCCAACCTCCACTCTTTAGAAGAAGGTTTTTATATGATTTATTTAATTTACTGTTGTCCTAGCAGTGTAGATTTACGGCTACCTGGAAACTGTTTACAATTTTCTGCAACAACCTGCAGGAGGAATTGTAGTTGTTCTTCATCTTTGGTTAGGTATCTGTTGTACTCTTGGATAAGGGCCACACCTTACTCTGCATTGTCATTAGTTACTTTACTTAAATCGTTGAACTATGTATGCTCTTTGCTCTTTTATAGTTTGCTCTTGTGCTCCACAAGTCTGGAGGTTGACAGAGATATCCAGTTGGAAGATTCATTTCATCGAAGAATGACATAGTTCCTTTTGTTGCCAAGTCTTCCAATCTATAATTCTTGATTGTGTCATATCTGATTTCTGCTTTTTTAGATGTTTTTTTCAATTTCAGACCTCTTATTCTCCTAGCTTTTACTATCAAAGTTTTTGTAGTGGGTGGAACAAGAATATTGACCAGGCTCATTGCAACAAGTTCTTCTGACAAATACCATAAGTGTGAACTGAACTTCTCCAGGGTGGCCCCTGAGATTTCTTCATCAATATTACAGTAATCATGCAGGGCTTTAAGAAGCTGTAATTCATTTCAGGGAGCTGACAATGTAATTCAAGCCTCGAACCTATACTTGATAAAAACAATAGATACAAAAACAGACATTTTACGTAAGTTATGCTCCTCTCTTTGAGTTAGCTTGAATTGCCCCCTGAACATCTATAATTTCGGTGAGTATATTCCCTTTGGCATCCACCTTCCATGAGGCATTGCTCTACGACGATTAAAATGAACTCCTCTTGGTGAAATGGCACCAAGGAAAATCAAAGAAAGCTCTAGCAACTTCCTGTAGTCATCTCTCAGATCTTGTATTTTTCCATTGACCTTTGTGTCCACAAAATCATGTCAGATTTAGAATTTAGAATGATTAGGGCAACATCTTCATGAGCAGCATTGGATTCAAATCTATCTTTATCAATTGTGTCTTATTTTGCCTAAAAACGTTTAAACACCATCTAATCTGAACCTCTTGTTGATTTAATCATTATTGTAAACGCAACTTTGGCTTTCAATTCCAACATATGATGTCTGCAGGCAAAGTACAGGAGGTTCTTTTCTAAACATTTTTTCTATAAGTGTACATGCGCCGTTAATACGGCCTGTGTTGGATGATGTTGTATCAAATACCATGGAAACTACTTTATCAACCAAATTCCAGTCTTTTAATGCATCGACAACGGCCTTTGCTTGTTCTTTTTCAGGAAGATTTGAGATTTTTTAACTCTGAGGTGTTGGCTAACTCCATTGCCTGAAACAAAGATGGAAAGGAGATCAACATGTTTATGAGATATCAAGTCTTGTATTAGCTTGCCATCCCAATGTACACTCAGTGGCATGTCACTAGAAAATTCAGCGTTTAATTTTAAAGCAAGGTTTTTCCTTTCTAACCTCTTCTGACGACGGATAGAGGAACCATTAATAATTAATTTTTTAATATCCTTGCCAAAAGCTTTAGAAGCCTCAATGAGTAATGAAGTTACATTGGGGTCTGATACTTTTGCCCTATCCCGAGCTGCAGCAAAGGATGGCGTTATAATATTCTTAGTTGTCTTTTTACGTTTAGAAGGTCCAGTGGTGGCTTCAGCAATAGCCTTTGGGTCCTTTTCATTGTCAGAAGGCCCAGCAGGAGCTACTGTATACTCAAAATCACAACGCAGTTCTTCACTGCTACTTCCTCTACTGGATGACTCCAACTTAACAGTCTGAAAAGAAGTTGCTGCTGCCCGATCAGATCTAAGCTTCCTTTCTTCTTTTAGTTTCTTTCGTTTCGCTGCTGTTTTTTCTTTAATAGCTAAAGAAACATCGATTGAACCTAAAGTTCCTCTTCTTCTTGGCTCTCATTGAGCAATAAGAAAATCTCTGTCTTCTGTATTTTGTATGGTTGATAAGGCATCTGCAGTAGAAATATGAACCAAATCTTTCAAACTCTTCCCAAAACTCTCTTCTTTCTGTTCTTGGCAAGGTAATATACGTTTTCTTCCCTTTTTCAACTGCTGATATTTTGCATATAATTTCTGAACTTTAGCAATAGAATCTTTTCTTATGATTGGGATGCGTGCATTTTCCCAAAACTCTGCAACTTTGTTCACAACTACACCTGCACTTCAGCCAATAGTTAGCTTCTTATCTTGATGGTAGTGAAGGAAGTTGCCTAGCACTTCCCCTTTTAATGAAAGCTTGGATCCTGTTAGCTCTTTTCTAGCACTGACAATAAATATTTCACTTCTTCTTTTTGATGCCATGAGGACACTTTCAAAGTAAAGAAAACACTAAACTAATATCTTATATGATGCTAATAATAGTCAATTTTAGAGTTCAAGAAGCAAGTAGCTGATTTAATCAGAGGTAGAGGTCAGAACAACACACATCATACCTCACACAGTACACACTTAGATGTAAGAGGAGTACTTACGGTAAAGTGTAATGACTACTCGGCATCATTGCCATCAACCACCACTGAGTACCAGTATTACGAATGGTAAGTTTTGATAGGGTAAGGTCTGCCCAGTTTCTCGAGTTTCTTTTCGGGTTTATTGGGACTGCAAATAAACAGAAATAGGTCTGTATCAAAGTAGCTAGATGATTCTAAAAGAAAAATGCTGACTGTGAAAAAATGTGTAAAATGTAGAAACTTCAGTGTTAATGAGCAATTTCTAAATATTTCTCAAATTTTCTCTCATTTTGTAATACATTATTTGGTAACCAAAGGAACATTTTATCAATAAAAATTTTTAAGGACCACCCTAATATAAATATTAGCATGTGTTGAGTATTTCAAATACTTTAGGTAGTTCATAACTTACAGTGTACTTAAATGTACTTAAATTGGTGATAAAACAATTCGAGCTTAGACTAGAAAACATATGTTCATTCTGGACTATTATAGGTTGCTTCTTTTTTATATCATTAAAATTCCATACTAGCATGTCGAATTCATTTTAATCGAAGGTCGTTTAGTGATGTACCTTAAAATCGCTATATATTTGACTGATAATTAAGAACATTTATAGCAAAAGGATAACTTTTTGCGAACCAAAAAACTGTTCAGTCATTTTCTAATATTTATTCACAGTGGTTGTAGTTGCAGGATTTCTTTAAATTCTTCCTATGGGCCATTGTAAAATAAATTATTTCGAACTTTTGACAAGGCAAAGGCCAAGGCGAAGTCAAACTAGCCTCCCAGTATTGTCGTAGGATGGCCCTTTTCTGATCACTTCACTGCAGACACCACTTTTATGTATGAGCATGTCCCTATTTAATCTCTCTTCACACAAACAGCTTTTATCGTGGTATTCTTGGTGGTAGTTTTATACTTCTTTAAAGAAGTAGGCTGTGTTCTAAGAGTGCTAAAAGTACTAATATTTTTATTTTAAATAAGAGCCGTTGGAAACACGTAAGGATATAGAGAAACGCACAATAATTACCAAAATAAACTTATATTTTAACTTTAACAATTTACTACACAAAAATTACCCCTTAACCACCGAAATACTCTGAATATTAAAATACACAATAATTACTGTAATTAGCTTGCCCCTCTAAACATTGGTTAAATTCGCTACGCACTTCTATATGCAAGATTTAGGCTTATTGACTCTACTGGAGTTTAAATACCTCAGGAATGTTATTGACTCCATGACGCGTGCCAACCGGCCAGATGGAGGTGGTCGAGATCACGAGGTACTTTTGGCGAGGGTAGCAGATGGGGGTCCACATGGTATTGGGGGGGGGTTCTTCAAGGGCGAGAACAATCACGGTGCTTTAGGCGGCACCAAGGTAGGCAAGGTCTCTTTGGTGAGTGTAAGTCGAACTTTGTTCTTAAACAGAGTTAACTTGGAGTTCAGTGTGACCACCGAGTAACGAGCTCGAGAGCGATCTTTTCTCCTCCAATTACTTAATTCATCATTGGTGAGGACTGTACTCTGTACACGGGGAGGGTCTTCTTCAAGGGCGAGGATCAAGGAGGGGGTTTCTTTGACGAGAATAAGTTAAACTTGAATAAGTTAACTTAAAGGTTGGTTTGGTAACCAGGAACTAACTCGAGGATGAGCTTCTTTTTAGTTCCAGCCTTCCTCAAGGGCGAGTATAACGGAGGAGGGTTTCTCTGACGAGAATAGGTTGAACTTGGTTCCTCAACCAAGTTAACTTATGAGTTTGGTGTGGCCACCGAGTAACGGGCTCGAGGGGGAGCCTTTTCCTTTTTTTTTTCTTAATTCCTCAAGGACGAGGAATACTCCTGGTGTTTAAGATGCACTAGGATATGAGGAGTCTCTCTGAGTTGAACTTAAACGAGGAACTTAACGTTCGCTTTGATAACCAGTGACTATCTCGAGGATTAGCTGCTTCTTAGCCCCTTAAGGTATGCCTGCCTCTCTTGTAAGGGACTTCATAGTCTGACGATCCAAGTATTCTACCTGTCCAGTCTCGGTAGCCCGATCTTAACCTGGAGACTTCGTCACCTGGAGACTGACGTATTCTACCTCGATTTTCCTCAGTGTTTCTTATTTATACCTAGTCACCCCACTGGGGAAGGGGTAAGAGGAAAGGGGCTTGGGGACGGGTCCAGGAGGGTTCTTATTCCAAACGGTTTTTCTCACCAAGTCTTACATCGGCTTCCGTTAGCCTTCGAGCTTGGGAGAAACACGTCTCCAATTTCTAACTTGACGTGAAATTGAATCTCACTCTCGTAGGGGAGATCTTGCATTTTAACCTTTAAGCCTTTCATAGTGACGAGATGCAAGGCGCTGTGGTTAGGCGCTTGACCCACCCCACGGTGCCGGGGCCAGATGTCTTTGCGGTAATCGCCTCATTTCTCCACTGAGAGAGAACGGGGCAGTGACGATTCTCCTACAGGTATAATCTTAATCTAAACTACCCCTAACATGACCTTTGTTTTAACTTAATAGAGCAGTATGTTAAATATATTTTTACAATTGCATAGTTTCAATGTTCTTATTAACTTGTATCTTAATTTTTTTATGCAGATTTACGCTCAAAATTTCCTCCACTCTATTCGTATTATTGAATCCTTCTATTTGTGAAAACAAAATTCCTACCTACGATCGCTCAAAATAATGAATATAAGGATTTTAATTTCCTTGGAAAATACCTTTGTTTCTCTGATTTAAAATGTATTGAAATAACGTCGCCATCAAAGATTTTCGCAGATGTCAATATAAAATTAAAATTACCATGTTATTTAAGGCTTGTTAATCCAATACAAGAAAATATCGAATATAAGTCGATTGCTGGACAAAATCTCTACGAATAGAAATTGAGGATTAAAGGTTTATTTGAAATGCCAATAAGAACATAGGAAGCGAAGGATTCTGTAAAAGGCAAATCAATACTCAAAGGGAAGCAGCTTCTGTCAATAGACAAAAGGGTGAATGTCTTAAATGTTGAACAAACCAAATCGAGCAGATCATTTACTTTAAATGTTAAGGGCTTGTCTTTTATACTATTTGCTCATACAGAAAGCTCATCTTCAGCCGAATCACACAAACTGTGAAATGATATCATTTTTGATATTATTAGTGATTGAATTGGATGATGGGGAAAAATACTAAATCATCCCGGAGAGGCCAATAAACTGATTTGTATAAAAAAAAGGGCGCAAAGAATAATCACAATAACTTGACGATTACCAAAAGATGAAATGTCAAACATTCTCAAAAAGCAACGACAAACAAACGTTACTTACATAGCAGGATTTCTCTGTACCTCTACCTCATCTCCCATAGATGAGCACTGAATGAAAGAAAGATTTAGCCCATAGCGCCACACTTCAACGCAAGAGGGGCAATGATACGAAAGAGCTTACTAACTTTATCTTTAATAGGCCATATATAAGCGTAGTATCTTTCGTGGCACTGAGCAGCGCCGATACTACCTTGTGCGGATTTCATCAGATATGAAGAATTATTTTTGAAAAATTAGTACAGTTTTCTTGAGAAAATGCGAAGAAAGCCCACTTTTTCACCTTGTACATGATAAGCATGAGCTCTTAGATGTCTCATAGAGCGGCAAACAGACAATAGGAATATGTAGGACATAGTAGTAGTGAAGCTGTGATGTATTCGAATCAGTGGTATTTTTAAAACACACACCATTATTTCTTAAATTCACCCTAATTTCTTTCGTCTCGAATTACCCTCAATTTTCTGTTCTAAAGCCATATTATTTTCTTTGTCATTTGCTGAAAAGTTCTTTGGTTTTACAAAGAAACACTTTATTTTATAGCAATATACATATTGCATATTCCCTAAGGTCAATCCGCTTCTTTCCTTTCTGAAAACCAACAAATGTATCGCAAGGCAAGAAAGCTTGAATAAATTGAATCGAAGGCCTAATAAAGCTTTATTTATCTGTTTTTCCCGAAGAATGTTCACAAAGCATGGCCTATCAGGCAACTTGCAAATCTTATTGTATGCTTTTTTCAAACTAGGAAAGTCCACATGAAATAAAGGCTATTTTAGCGTGGATTTCCATTAAATCTTACTTGTTCTCCTCCTTGTTACCTCATCGCAGTTAATTCTTTCACGAAGACTACTTCAGTAATAACTATTTAAATACTAAATTCCGAGACGAAATAAAGTAAAATAAATCAACGTACAAAACATGACTGAAAAATATAAAGTTAAAAGAAGTAATTCTATTAATTTTGGTAAAAGTTCTTATTATTATGAGCTCTAGTATATAGTAATAAAAATTGATAATCAATACCCTTACAATTGGCAAAAGATTCACCTTATTTTCATAAACTTAATTGAATAACCACAGTTTATTATTAACACCTAGTATGAATGGACATAGAAACTGCAGTTTTCTTTTTCAAGGATAATTGTAATCTTAGTGTTATATACATTCTAACAAAAATACAAAGAACAATTAAAGTTAATTTAGAAACATCTGTATATATATAAATATATATATATATATATATATATATATATATATATATATATATATATATATATATATATATGTGTCATCCACAAAGAGAGTTAAGGACGTCTCTGAAATATAAAGAAAGATGTGAGTTGTGTTCATACTCTTAGAGCCAAATTGTCCTTTAATCCTCTTTCGATAAGAGCGTTTCGGGAGATTATACATATTTGCATCGAATGTCCTTTGATTTGAGAATTGCCTAAGGGCGGTTTGTAGAACCCAAATAGCTTTTAATGCATTTCTCTTTAGAATGAAAGTCTGACTCTAAAGCTATAACTAGATTTGAACAGATACGTTGCGCTCATTTTAGAAATTCTGTGAGTTTTAAAAAGGAAATTTGTGGCTTCTATCTTCAGTAGGTTAAATGGATTTGCATCACATTCCTTAGAATTTATAATCTTTGTATAGAATAGATTCGAAATTGGTTTTCTTAACTCTCTTCATACATATTAATTTTAAGTTTACTCGCTTTATAATTCTCATATTCCCGTTTAATTTGATTTTTCTTCCATAAAATTGATTACTTATTTTCTATGTGCATGTATGGTAGATGATGATGAATTTAGAATACTTAAAGTGTCACTCTGCGTCCTTGGCAGCTTCCCAAACCAGACTTTATTACTCTTTTGCGCCTCTTTCATTAAAGAGAAGCTTATTTATTTGTGAAGGTGGGTAAAAAAAAGCTGCACGATCACAGTATGATAAAATATATTGGAAAACTGTTGTCATTTAATAAAATTTCTTCAAGGGGTGGGGGCACATGTTTGACCCAGACTGCCTTTCCTAATCCCTATCGTTTCTCCTTCTTTTTTCTATAATCTTAATTAGTAATAATACAATTGCATTGTGATCGTAAATGTTTTATATTCACTCCCGTAATAAGCACAACCGACTATGGATATGCATAAAAGTTGTTGGTAAAAACTTAATCTTTACTGGGGTCAGAAGAGATCCAGAGAAGATGATATGCAGGAGAAGACATTTTGAAATTAGACCCATTTACTCCTTTGGTCGCATTGGCCGATTCATTTTAATGTTTTTTTTTTAAACTAACTTCATCATTTTTACTTGGAATCTGCCTCGAAAAGATTATGCTCATATGTTTCTGTCTTATTATGGAATATAGGAGACATTCGAAAGAATTCTTAGCATCAAATTCTGAAGAGATAGGATCTGGCAAGGAAACGGCAGATGTAGAATACGCAACTATATTGCCCCTGATAACTGGAGTAGAGCCGCCGCCAAAGGTTTTCGGATACCTGGAGATTGTTTCATTACTTATGTACAAATGTCTATGACTATGTTGGTTTCGTTTTGAATGCATGTGTCCAATACATCTGGAAAGCAAAATTTAGTACAACTTCTTTATAACATTTTTTTAATTATCAAAAGTTGCTATGCCTTTAAAATTTGTGATATACTGGCATCTGAATATGATACAATAATGAATACAAAAACGTTACAGTATATGAAAGAAATGACGAAGAGGATCCCCAATGGGGAATCTCCAAGACAGAACTTGTTTTAGACGAAACATATAAATTAGCAACGTAACGCCAGATCTCTGCACCGCATGAGCTAACGAGATCATCAGAAAACTGCAATCCAGCTGCAAAATGAAAGGAGAGAGGGCGGTATGGGTAATGTATCCGTCGGAACAGACTGTGGCAGACTGCTTGCACAATGCCTTCCGGTCATGTAAAGAACGCCAGAAGACGCTGATAAACTTTCAGTAGAAGTGATTTTGACTAGTTTGGACATGTGCTCACTGCAACTACACCATGCTTCAGTTAAGACGTGTCTTAGGATCTGAAAAGTACACGTACCAGTTTTTCTTAACGCCAGTCAACGCTAAAGTTCTTAGTAGGCAAGCTGCATAGAATCGAGAGTGCATAGTGCTAACAGTAAAGCATGTTGGCAGCTCTTTAATGTTTTAGGGCTGCATGTCAAGTTGATGAGTGGATCTTTTCACCTATTGTAATGGCAACATAAATTCAGAGATTTTCCAAGCTCTCGTGAGTGATTGCATACTATCTTCAGCCTGAGACCTCCCGAGTAATGCTGGAAATGTGTTTCCCGGTGGAAACTATAACGCTAATAGACTTCCCACATTATTCTCCGGATATGACTTCACAAAAAAAACATTTGGCAGGACCTGAAAGAAACAGTAATACGTCGTAAGCCAGCCTCCAATAATTAACTGAAGGCAGTTATCACCCGGAATAAGGAACGCATCACAATCCTCAGTTTTAACAACCTTGAATACAACAGACCTCGAAGAATTGACGCTACTGAGCTTCTTGTATAAGCTATATGAGCATTCTCATATATTATGTAACTGATGTTACAAGTTTTGGGAATTTCTTTATTTTGTTAATGCTCGTTAATTGTTTTGGGCCTATATGACTTGTTGCTATAAATCCATTGTCATTTCACTGGTATATTGATATGCAAATATAAATTTTACCACCCGAATTTATCTAATTTCCTAAAACTTCCGAGGTGTCAGAAATCTTTTCAACACGTCAGTATTGCTTGCTAATCTGCTCATAATCTTAGTGAAGGATGTTCGTCTATATTATATCTTCCTTATATTTTCATTTAGTCTTTTATTATCACTTCTTTCAAAGATTATTCTTCAAAAAGGTCCTGCGTGATATGCTCTGATTGATTTTCCCTTTAATTTTACGGAATTTGTAGTATTGTGAATAACCTGTAATATTAATTTTCAGCCATATGTAAATATTTATTATATTTTTTTCGAGGGTAATTTACGATGTTTTAATCGTAACTAAGTAAACCCCTTTCAAGAAATGAATTTAAATTTGCTAAATTTTCCATTCTGATACCATAAATTACAAGAAAGAAGATAGAGTTTAATGGTAAGTGTAATGTTAATTATAATATAAACCTAAAAGCTAGTAACATTTTAAGCGAAGACTTTAAAATTCTAGAATAGTTTTAGGAACTAACAAGAAAATGTCTACTTACAAATAACCAAGGAAACTAATTTTTTTAGGGCGAACCCAGACAATTTAAGACAATAGATGGATTTTCTTTTTTTCTATCTGCGCTAGAATCGTGATACAATACTGTTGTGTAATTGTGAATTGTGTATGGTTTAAGTATGGTTGATGTCCTCTGAACTAATGAAATCAGTATGAAAAAAAGAATAGTCCCGAAGTCATTAGAAACTTTCGTGAGTATGAATTCATTCGCCACATTCTCCATAACTAATAAAATCTAAATGGTATGTAATATATTTTTTCCTTTTAAACATTTTTAGATCATTATCCTATAAACAGTGAAGAAACATTGTTACTCTATCTTCTTAGTGCTTAAAAAAAATCAGCAATAATGCCTAATCTATTTCCATAAACACATAAAATTAAATTCTAATAATGTAATTAATCGATTTATTTACCTTGTCATTTCTATCCTTGCAGTATGTCTCATTTTTAAAAGGAGATTTTCTTCTATACATCAATGGGCAATATGATGACCTCATTATCCAAGTCATAATTAAGAAAAATATTTCTCCTTGCATAGTAAAACCAACGCTGAGTATCGCCTATTCTATAATACCCTTCACTTGCGAAGGGTAAAACCTCTTTGCGGGTGAGGGATGACCCTCTAAAATCTCAAAACCTGGACGAATGTTCGGTCTAACATTAACCACCATGCTCCTGTTAACATCTTAAGCTTAATATACCTTCCCAATCCTATGTCTGACAAGAGAACATTTACCTTTACGGGTCTCTTCGTGCGAACATTCTGTTATTTGCTTTAAGTGAGAAAAAAATATGACTTCTTTAAAAAGGGGCTCAAAGAATAAGCCTTAATATGTGTCAAAACTAGGAGAAAAGAAAGTAAAGGTCTCATTTATGTGATAAATGGTTAGAAATCTATATAAGGTAGCCAGAAGTTAAACAAGAAGAGTTAAACTTAATAATTCTTCTTGAGCTTTTCTAAAGAGTTATCCTCGCTTAGTTGGCACAAAATCTCATCAACAAGATTAAGGATGACTAGATTTATTTCGCTAATAATATTTTACTCAGAGTGAAAGAATTAATTTTCTTTTGTATTGGGTGGTATTTACATTGTATTGATTCTCTATAGATATAAATCAGGTCAAATATTTGCTATTATCATGTTTTTGATATATTCTGATCACAGTTGTTGCTGCACATTGAATCCGAGCTCCTGCTTAACTAGTGGGTTGATCAGGATTGCTACCTTTTATCTCTTGTTTCTCTGTACGGCATCGTGCACACGAGGTTTTGCGTTGATGAAATATCAGGAGGATGCGATCCTAACTTATATTATTTAACTTTGGGGTGTTGCTTCCTTATGACCCCTTGACTGAGGCACCCTTCGGCACCTTAGTATGCATTTCTATCGTTTTTTATGCCTTCGTTTCTTTTTTTTTCCAGTTACTTTTTTATTTTCAGCCTTACTCTGTCTTTTACTTAGCCCATAACGGTATTTTCCAGTAGCGCATTTTAAAATTAATTGGATTTTAGCTCACATTTCGGGGTCTTAATTCACCGGACCTACAAAGGAACCATGAGCGTGCCTCTTCTCCTGTAGTTTTGTATTTTTTTATATTTCTATTCAAACAAGCGTAAAGATTATGGCCCAGGTTATGGCTTCGAGGTTTTAGTCTTTGCTGGCGGTACCCATTTCGGCGCGTAAATAAGAAAAAACTAATTTTCCACAAGTTTATTTGGCCAACATCAACACTACTAAAGTTTTCTCATTCTTCTATCTCTTCGAAACCATTACACTTTTATATGAATGGGTTCATCCTGCGTCACCTCAAAGTAGAATGCACACAAAATATTATATAAATAAATGTTGATTTTAAATTCAAATATAAATTATTTATGGGTCAAATGATAACGCATACTGGTTGTACTATTCCAAATGGTAGTATTCTAAAAATTTTGCCGGCGGAACTCGGTAGGATATATTTAAATGCACATTACATCATATGTTGCTGAGAATAGTCCATTACTTGGCAAAGCAAGAATAGGCGACACGAGTATGCGCCCGCAAAGTCTTCCTAATCATATAATAGTTAGCCTTCATAAATGATTATCAAACGTGATTCTTGGATTAATATATTATTAACAATCGTTAAGGAAATAGAAAGCCAAAGCTAATAAAATTATTGGGCAATCCATTTCTAGGCAATATCCATCTTCAAATCTTGTGTGCGCGTTATCCGAAGGAATGACGACCATGGCTACTTGATGTTACAAGGAAGACCAGAGACTTTAAAACATTTCAGATTTAATTTAAAAACAATTTTCTAAATTTAGAGTTTCTTTCACATGAACTTTCTTCTGGGCATGTGAAGGCTAGAACAGATCTTATATGTCTTTGACAAGACCGTTTTCTATAAATACAGCTTACGCTCACTTGTTTTGTTAATATGTTAAAGATCGATGACTGGCCTTTTGTTACCTCAGTAATTAAGCGTAGATGTTTTCTCTAGTAGAAAACTAGCTCTAATAGCTACTTATTTACTTAATATTATTATATTTTTCCAATTTTCCCTCTGCTTACATTAAATCTACGATAGATTAGTCTTGATATTTCCAATTACTCCAGATTCTTTTCTTTTTTTTTAAACAAATACTTAGGCAATTAAAATGTTCTTAGCTTATATTATTTTCGAGCAGATAGCGATTAAATATCATAAATTTAATACAAAATGTATAAAATCATGTGAATAAGATTCAAACTCAGATAAAATTATACATAACTACAATATATATATATGTATATATATATATATATATATATATATATATATATATATATATATATATATCATAACGCAAAGAAAGAGAAGAGAAACATAAGAAATTTTTCTTTTGAAAAATGTATTTTCATATTGCAAAAAAAATCCGTCCACGGTTAGGGATCGAAACAAGCACACTGAGGAAGCAGACTATCGCTTTGATCTTGATTAAAGCGACCTCTTTGACCATTTGTCGACGCGGGAGAACAAAAATTACACAGCTTTCTAAGGAATTCTTCGCTCAATCAATCGAAAAGTCTGAAAGATAAAAGTTAATCGGCAATTCAAAAGACAAATAAGAAATAAAGTTGAAAGGGCGTTGAATATACAATTTATATCACTCATGAAACTGAGAGAATAATGGAAATAAATCAATCATAACGCAAAGAAAGAGAGAATAAAGGAAATCATTTTTCTTGTGAAAAATGCACTTTCCTATTTTCACGGATCACGGATTTTTAAAAAAATAGAAAAATACATTTTTCGGAAGAAAAAAATCATTACGTTTAGCTTCTCTTTCTTTGCGGTCTAATTGATTTATTTGCCTCATTCTCTTGCGATCATGATATATATATATATATATATATATATATATATATATATATATATATATATATATATATATATATATATATATGAATAACGTTACAGCCACGAGGAAAATGAAACAACGGAGAACTGCTCAGTTAAGGACCATTAGTCGAAAGGCCTCGCAGTTCTCCGTTGTTTCATTTTCCTCGTGGCTGTAACGTTATTCATAAATTCCTCACGTTCCTTATTTTCGTGATTCAGTTATACATATATATATATATATATATATATATATATATATATATATATATATATATACATATATATATATATTTATATAGGAATAAGAAGTTTGACAACAAGGCCGATGTGAAAACAATCTTCTTATTTATTACGCAAACGTGGTTTGCGTAGAGTGTGAAAACGATTATCAAAACGGATACCTTACAAAATTCTTACCATCAGTATTCATACCTATAACTTTTAATGCACAATATTCAGTGGTGTAGAATATAATTATTTATTAAGGCAAGGCTTTCCTTTATAAAAATTAAGAGATTCCAAATGAATGAGTTTATGTTATGATCCATCGCATGATACACAACACTACTGATAAATAAGTTCACAGCACTGAGTATTTGCTATTCGTTCATTGGATTTGAACAGTCCCACTTTTATGGCCACTGATCAGAAAAATTCTAAAATACAAATATAGGACGGTATTATTGATAAACGCGGTTCTCTTTGCAGTTAAAATGGAGTACTGATGACTAAAATATCTGAAGGACTAGTATTTAATTAACTTGGATTAAAACGTGAGTTAGTGAAGGCTCTATCCAAGAAAGTCGAAGGGCATTTATTATTTTGTCGTTCCTTGAATTTAATTGAGAAACCATTTTCATTTAGAAACTCTTTTGCCTAAATATTCTGAGTTAGGTTATTACGGCTTTTTTCTAAAAAAAATTGCCAACTAAAGTTGGCAAACAAAATTATTAAATCATAAGCTAAATACCCCCAAATATCTCTAATTGAACTTCTAGTGTTTTGCTGTTAGTGAAAAACGTTTAAGAAGTGCTGTCACTACTAATGAATTCCACTTTAATTCTATGCACATAGACGAAAATTAAATAGCCTATAATCTTAAAGCCTGTAATTTATATAAGGTTATTTTTAATTATTTAATCACTTATTCCCTTCTCCAATAGATTCCGATTTTGGGGGGGAATCTGCCTTGTTATTTCCTTGTCTGTTAGAAAATCAACGTCTTCCATCATTATTTAACTTTTGATTTCACTATTATTAAGTCTTTATTCAATTGTAATGTTACAAGTATTTTATAACTTCAAGTCAAACAAGATTCTTCCCTAAGTGATATTAAAGTAGTAAATTCATTAGCCTCAAATAAATCTCTTATCAAATTAAAACAGATAAAGGAAACAGTGCAGTCTATATAATGAAGAATAAATCAACAGAATTAATTATTCTATCAGCCACTACTTATTTTATAGAAATATGAATTCTCCATGAAAGGTAATTGTTTTAGTTGAAAACAAAATCAACCGTTCTCTGACTAGACTCAAAAGAATTACAGGATTGGACTGTGGCACCAAAACCGTATATTTGCTTCTGGTTCTTCCCCTGGCATAATATATGGATTGCCAAAAATTCAAACAATCCAATTGTTACGCAACGACTTATATCTTTCGGTAACACTAGCAAATTTTCTTCTCCCCATTCTTATCTCAGATATGCAGAACGAGTACGCTCTGAGCAATACAAAGGAGTTTGTTGATCACGTTATGGCAATGTTTGATTCTGATAAGTAACCAGCTTGTATACAAATAATCCGTTAAAATAAGCAATTTAAATATGTATTCATAGATTATTCGCTTGGTTATATAAATTCTCAGGTTTTACTCCTGAACAGTTTCCAAAAATCCTCAAACTTTAGGTCTCGAGTTTATATTTTCTATTAAGAATTATAAAGAACTTCAGAAGAAGGTGTAGGAATGGAATTGCCACTAGGCTTTATTTTTACAAATATATTGATATGTCACTATAAATCTCATTGAATACAAAATTATTGACTATTTCTTTCTCTCCTTTATTAACGGCGGCTTAAAAACAATTGTTTCATATCATTTCTCTATTCTGACCATGCATTAAATTTCCTTAGTTATCTTACTGATCAGGATATAAATATTAGAGTAACGAGCGACACCATAAATCTTCTAATATCTGAAAGTAATCCAGAGAAAAGGTTCATTTCTAACCTCAGGCATTCTCAAACCCTCCATGACTTTGACGCTTATGGCGGTTCATTTCCCCCTTCATATAGCCCTTAGTGTATGATCCACGTAGATATGTATAATTCCACTGAATTAAGGGTACTACAATTCTTGTGAAATAGTGTTAGCCTAAACTTACTTTAATGATAACACTAGGAAACAATGTATTTGGTGAATTGAAAAAAGTACATTTTACTACCTAATTTGAGCATACTGTATTCAGATTCAGTATGCTCTCTAAATGCTACAGATTTTTCGTAATATCAATAACTATTATTATACAATAATTTTCATTTTATCACATCTATCATCATGAACTGAAGTAATTTTAAGTCATTCTTTGAGCGTTATTTAGAGTAAAGCAGGTTTTTTTGCACAAACATTTAATTGCATATGAGAAGAAACTTGAATTACACATTAGGATTACAAATGCTGTAATCAAATAGATGCTAATTTATTAATGACCGTACATCAGGCTGGAGGACTTCTTTTTTATTTGACTGGGGGAAAAGTTTGCGTTTGTAACTCTTTCTCTTGTAAGTCTTGGCTGGCTGATCTTTTCTAATCGTTCAGCAGTAGTCCGCCACTATCGGTCTATCCCAGTGACCTTGGTAGCGCTCTTCCATCGCAATCAAATCCTGTTGGAAGCGTTTCCCTTGTTCGTCACTCACAGCTTCCAGATTATCTGGGAATCGGTAGAGATGACTATTTGAGAAATGCAGCTTCACACTTATGTTGCATGACAGCTCACGATATGCTAAAAGCATAATAGTAACCAGACCCTCGTACTTATGCACTTTTTTGTTTCCCAAGAAGTTAGGAACAACGGCAGAAAATGAGAGTCTGGCTGCCTTTTCTTTTTCATACATGGTGCTCACGAATCTAGAATCACTCAGAAGTCTTCGGATTTGGAGACAATCAAATACTCCTGCCTATATTTTTTCGTCTGACAGAGCAGGAAACGCCGATACTATGTACTAAAAACAATCATTGTCAGTGCTCAACGCCTTGACATATTGCTTCATTAAAGCCAGTTTGAGATGAAGTGGAGGGTATTTGATCTTCTCTCGACTTACGAATGACTCATCAACAATTTTTGGCATTCCTGCTTCCAAAATTTGTCGAACTGGCTAATCATTTTGGGACCAGTGTTTGTCACGGGCTCGACTGTCCCAGATACAGATATAGCATGGAAACTTTATAAGTCTCTTCTGCTGGCCAAGGAGAAAGTTAACCATCTTATGGTTTACACATATGACTCAATCATGCTCATGGCACTTAAGTAAATCCATGACGATAATTATGTCATCGTGAGCTTCTCGCAGATGGACAGAGTGACCGAGAGAAATTTCACCAAATTCATTGCCATTATGCAAATTGAAAAACTTAAGGCTATGCTTGGAGCTATCAAAAAACAGCTTCCACTCGACAAACAAAACAGCTACATCGTGTCAATATACAAATTGTTTGTCCTTAGAGAAATACTTAGCAAATGTTCGGTAATATGATACCAGTACCGACCTGTCAAGCATATGTCTTGGAGAGTGCCAAATGACCTATCAAGTCATTCAAATCCTCTTGATTGAAACAGGGAGGAGATAATGACTGTTCAGCATCTAATGATGAATCTGCAAACTCTGAATCCATTCCGTGGACGTCCATATCGGGTACATCATTTTCATCCTCGGAGGAAGCATATCCACTGAAAATAGGAACTGGTAAAGCTCAGAATGAGGTAGTGGCCCGATCGCCTAGGTGATGTTAGGGTAGAAGATCTTGTGCCAACTTTTCTTGCTAATCCCTTTAGTGTTCACCAGACAGAAATAACAGTCGGATACATGATCCTGAGGCTCTCGCCACACCACGGGGATTCCAAAGGGAAGACCATTTCTCTTTTCTTTCGTCCACTCACGGAGATGTTCCACACAACTATGGACAACAGCATGTGGGGCCCAGTTCTTATCTTGATCGCCAAGAGAAACATCAAAATACGCCTTATAAGTGCGGATCACAAAGTTTGGTATATTGCGCCTTTGTCGAACTAGCATGTAACAGCCACATATGTTGCAGAAGGTGTCTGGATCATTATCGCAATTTCCTCTTGACGAAGCCATCACTTTAACATGAGACCTGAAAAACGAAACAATAATGTCATTATTTTGCCTATGTACTGTGAAGGTTTGCTTTCTACAACCACCCTCTCTGTTCGTCCGGAAGTCAGTTTCGGGGAAACCTTGAAATAGAATCTATAGAATAACTATAGCATGTAGGTAAAAATGGATTATATATTTGAAATCAGTATGAAAAAACGAAATAAATTAGCAGATAAACCTAATTCACCAGTAAATTGCTCTCTCTGTAATCAATCTTGTACTCTACTGAATAATGTGCATTACAAATTGGAGGCATAAATACAGATTTAATAAACATAAAATTTCCTTATGTATAATCGTGTTCTGTTTATTTTTTACAGTTTTCCTGATGGAGATGCTGGAATTCAAAACCTCTATGGAGTAATAAAGATAAATAATAATAATTCAGATCGATCTTGGTCTGAACCCTCTTGCGCAGACTCAGAGTTACACAAAACTCTTATAATATATATTACATATATATATATATATATATATATATATATATATATATATATATATATCTATATAGTCATATGAGTTGCTGCTGACCAGTCTAATCTTCAATTTCACGGTGAAGGTAAGGACAAATAGGAGGCTGAGCTACATGTGATTTATTTATGGAACAACGTTTCGGGCGTATCACCCATCTTCAGGTTCTAAAACATAAATTAATCTAATACAGTTAAAGAATATAAAGAATTCTAAAAATAAGTAAGTTATGACTATGTAGGTAAATCAAAAATTAGAAAATAACTCAGGAATTTAAAAGTCAAGAGAATCAAATTATCAATCTAATATAACACTATTGAAACGAAAAAAAAACTCACAAAAAAGACAAGTAAATAATTACAGTATAATATTGCTTACCGATAATTCAGGAATTTAAAAAGCAGGGGAATCAAATTATTAATCTAATGTAATCACTATTGACACAAAAAAAAGCAAAAACACAAAAGTAAAAAATAATATAGAACATGCCCACCATTTTTTTAATTTTATAAACTCTTATCATCCCAACATTAAATATACCATTGAATTGGAGAGTAACTATCAACTTCCTTTTCTAGACGTCCTTATAGAAAAAACCGACAAACTAACTACCTCAATATACAGAAAGCCTACCTTTAGTGGCCTAGGAATCAATTTTTTCAGCCATTGTGACTTACAACACAAACTCAGTGCAATTACATCTCTAATACATAGAGGTTACCATCTCTCCTCCAATTATTCCCTAATGCACAATGAATTCCAGATTCTAAAGTCTTATTTAAAAATAATTGTTACCCCCCACCTTTGGTTGACAAACTAATCAAGGATTTTCTTACCAAAATTTACTCTCCATCCTTTCTCTCATATAATGTTCCCTAAAATGAAAAATTTTCCGTAGTACCAGAAATGGGACCTTACAATAAATTATTCACTAGAAAATGCAACAAATTACTTAAAAAATATTTCTTTCATACCAACTTCAAAATTACTTTTGTTGACCCACTTTCCATAGGAAGTTTCTTCTCGTCAAAAGAAAAACTTCCTCTAGAAATGAGCAGCCGTGTTGTTTATGCTTTTACTTGTCCTTGTTGTTTGCAAGGAACCTATATTAGTAGTACGGTTCGCTCATATAAAGAGAGGTTTTGTTCTCACATGGGAATAAGCCATCGCACTGGAAAAATATTGTCTAAGAAGGAAGTTTCTGTAATTAGAAATCATAGTATACAATGCAAGACAGAATGTTTGATAGATAACTTCAAAATAATTGGTCATAATAACAATGAATATAGTCTAAGAATTTTGGAATCCCTACTAATACGTACAAAATCTCCTACACTCAACATATATAATACCGCTGTTCCTCTTCTTATTTCTTAATTTTAATTACCTCATTCAACAACCAACCAACCTTCTCTTATTTAACAACCAACCAATCAAATTCCTATCCTGCTTTAAGCCAGATCCTTTATAATTTCTTCACTTTGTGATTTCTCCTGAACTTCATCGGTAAGCAATATTATACTGTAATTTTTTACTTTTGTGTTTTTGCTTTTATTCGTGTCAATAGTGATTACTTTAGATTAATAATTTGATTCTCTTGCTTTTTAAATTCCTGAATTATCGGTAAGCAATATTATATTGTAATTATTTACTTTTGTTTTTTGTGAGTTTTTTTCGTTTCAATAGTGTTATATTAGATTGATAATTTGATTCTCTTGACTTTTAAATTCCTGAGTTATTTTCTAATTTTTGATTTACCTACATAGTCATAACCTAATTATTTCCAATATTTTCAATATTCTTTAACTGTATTAGATTAATTTATGTTTTAGAACCTGAAGATGGGTGATACGCCCGAAACGTTGTTCCATAAATAAATCACATGTACCTCAGCCTCCTATGTGTCCTTACCTTCACCGTGAAATTATATAGATATATATATATATGTAGAAGTGATACACAGAAACAAAAGAGAAGTTATCCTACTGGAAGTGTCCACGAGAAACTCAAAGAGAAAAAAACCGTTGTCCGACAAGGGCTCGAATCTCAGACCTCTGGTTATCTAGGCAAGTGCTCTACCCTCTGAACTAACGGTACATCTAACACATGAAAACAAATTTCAACAATTTAACTTTTTTCGTTTCCACCTCCAGAGACCACCATCAAACGTGCCGATAGCTTTTGGTCGCTCAAAGGAGGTCTGTCGTGCTTTTCCAATTATATATATATATATATATATATATATATATATATGATAAAAAAACAGAAAAAGTGACCCCTCTCTCCATTTCTCTACGAATCCTATCAGACTCTCATGACTTTCAATATACTTATGAGACAAATAACAAAGCCGTAAAGAACACATCGGGACGTAAGAGGGAGTCGTGCATGGCTTATCAGAGTAAATGAAGCGACAACCTATATAAATATATATATATAAATTTTTCATGATCGCGAAAGAATGATGAAAATGAATCCAACAAACCTCAAGAAATAGAAAACAGGAAAAAGTTTTCTTCTGAAATAATATTTCCTAATTCACAAAACTTCCATACAGGGGTGGGATTCGAACCGTGCACACTGAGGCAGTGAGCATCCGCTTTGATCTCAATTAAATCATCTCTTAAGCCACTTGGCTACACGGAAGACCAAAACATCTTCCGAGTAAACAAGCTTTTAAGCTAAGATTCTAAAGGTCGATTTAATTTAGATCAAAGCGGATGCTCGTTGCCTCATTGTGTACGGTTCGAATCCCACCCCAGTACGGGATTTTTATGAATTAGGAAATATTATTTTTGAAGAAAATTCTTTCCCGTTTTCTGTTTCTTGCGATGTGTTTGATTCATATATATATATATATATATATATATATATATATATATATATATATATATATATATATATATATATATATAAGTATATTAATTCTTGAGCGACACCTTATTTTATTTTCAGATTTTACTGAAAAAATTGGACATAAGGCTAAATCAGAGTGTTTACAATCATAACGAGATTGAAATTCATTATTTTGTATGAACTTTCTTTTCTGTAAATGCTTTAATTATTCTTCAAAAGTATTCATGTATGCTTCTTGTACGACGTTCCAAAGGTCTTCATTGGTTGTTCCCCGCGTTTTTTTGCTTTCCGATTCAAGATAATCCCACACTATTTCAATAATGCTGAGATTTACGCTCTATAGGGGCTAATACATGACTGAGAGTGAACCATTTTTTTCTATTGAGGTATGTTTTTACTGCATTAGCATTGCATTTTAGATCATTGTCAGGACTATAAATGAATCTATTACAAATCCAAAGCTTTGTATTTATCAATCCATAAGACATGTTGTCTCTGATTTTCATTACAATTCCTGTTAATTTGGCAACATAGCCGTCTTTCATTTCTGGTTTGCTATATTATGAATGGCTTCCTGAGAAGAACCGTTCAATTTAGCCCTTTCACCATACTGGTGCCAAAAAAACTATATTTTCCCAATTAAAATGTGTTATCTATGCCATGTTTCTAAGATTTATCAACATTAAACAACTTGAAACAAATTATCATATATTCTTGCAGGTGCTGCTAGTAACAAAGTACTTATATAAACAATTTAAAATATTTTTTGCTATTTTGTCGTCTATGTGTAGACACAAGGCTGGTTAATATCACCTGATAGGTGAATTTTTGTGCTTAAATAATTCATAGGTCAGTGTTATGTGTCTTAATATGCAAAATAATATATTCTTCTGAAAGCTTTATGTGAAAGAACTGGACTGCAAATGAATGAAAAAGAAGAAAATGTTCCAACATTACTGAAAAAGTCCTTTAGAAATTCTGTACACATATTTCTCATGACCACTTTAAAAATAATTAATCTTACTTCTTGGAATAAAATTTTTAAAAAATGAGTGAGTGGCTCATGACCTTTGCACAGTAATATATATATATATATATATATATATATATATATATATATATATATATATATATATATATATATATATATATATATATATATATATATATATATATATATATATATATATATATATATATATATATATATATATATATATATATATATAAAGCCACAAAAGAAGTTGAGAAATTCTTTCACATGGAGGCCAAACCACTTCTTAGAGAAACCTCAAAATATAGACAGCAAACAAAAGAGTTAAGGCTGTGATTTCTTCCTAATACAAAACAGAATCGCACATACAAACATTCATCAGAATGTTACTTACATGGAAATAATTGAAAAGCCAAGCAACGCAATTTTTGTATTAGGTTCACCCACCAACTTACTAACATATATGATATTTTTTACTCATACCATTCCTTTGTTATTACTTTGTTATCACTTTTTTTACGACAAAGGTACATCAACTTAAGAACATGCTAATTAGCAAGCATTAGAATCTAACGCTTCATTTCATTCATCGTTAAATATCAAATATTCAATGAAATGACACAATCATTTTGTCAAAAACGCGTATCTTGGGTTATTTCATCAAATAAGTTTACTAAAGACTTGTCGCAGAATTTTATTCCCTTGACCTATGTGTAAGAAGAAAAGCTCGATTAAATTAGATGCAGACAAACTGTACTTCATTTGGGTATAAGTGATATAGAAAGAAAGGATGAATTACCGTCATTATCAGCATAACCGCGAGAAAAGCTGGGAGAAAAAAAATCGCTCCGGCAAGGACTCGATCCTCAGACCTCTGGTTATCTGACCAGTGCTTTATCGAATGTTTTTTCTCCTGGCTCTTCTCTCGGTCATTTTCAGTAAGATCTCGGCTGTTCTTTTTCTGGCTGATAGTTTGTGGTTGTACAAAGAAGCGATGTGTTTAACCTTGCAATTATATCTCTCTTTCTTTCTTTCTCTCTCTCTCCCTCCCTCTCTCTCTCTCTCTCTCTCTCTCTCTCTCTCTCTCTCTCTCTCTATATATATATATATATATATATATATATATATATATATATATATACATATATATATATATATATATATATATATATATATATATATATATATGAATCCATTAAACCACATTGAAAGAGAAAACGGAATAATTTTTCCTCGCAGTAATATTTTTATTACCTTTTTCGAAAAATCCGTGCAGGGAAGCGATTCGAACTAGGCACACTGAGGCAAACTGTGATCAAAGCGGTGCTCGCTGCCTCAGTGTGCCTGGTTCGAATCGCTTCCCTGCACGGATTTTTCGAAAAAAGGTAATAAAAATATTACTGCAAGGAAAAATTATTCGGTTTTCTCTTTCAATGTGGTTTAATGGATTCATTTTCATCATTCTCTCCCGCTACTTTGAGAGATGTATACATATATATATATTTATATATATATATATATATATATATATATATATATATATATATATATATATATATATACGAGGAGCGGTCAATAAGTTTTTCATTTCGGATATAAGGAAACGAGATATGAGGAAAAGTGTTTCATTATTTTTTAATATAACTACCCTTGACTTCAATGCACTTGCGCCACTTGTCCCTGAAGCTTCGAATTCTCAACAACCAGAAATCTCCCGAATGCTGTTCAATCCACTCCTGGACGGCGAGCTGGACATCTTCATCGTCCCAAAACCGGCGTCCAAGCAGTGCAGCCCTGAGCCGGGGAAATAAAAAGTAGTCACTAGGGGCCAGATCTGGACTGTATGGGGGATGGTTGAGCTCCTCAAACCCGCACTCGGCAGGGCAGCTTGTACAACTCTGGCCTTGTGGACAGGGGCATTGTCGTTCAGGAGCAGGACACAAAGCGTTAACTTACCGCGCCGCTTCTGATCGATGCACTTCTTCAACTCAGCCAGTTGCTCGGCGTAATATTGGCCTATGATGGTCCTTCCACGAGGCGCATAGTCCACCATCAACACTCCCTTAGAATCCCAGAAGATGGTTGCCATGTCCTTTTCGGCTGAGGATTAAGTCTGGAACTTGATGGAGGTCTGAGAACCCCTGTGCTTCCAGGCCATGCTTTCGAGCTTGGTCTCGTGATCCCAGTGATGGACCCACGTTTCATCACCTTTCACTATGCGTGACTCGAATACCGCCGGGTCTTGGTTGTACAGGAGCATCAGCTCCTCCAAACTTTGACTACATTAAGGTCGATCATAGGGCGTGAGGTTTTAGAAATCCAACAGGCAGAGACCTTGGTTATGGCCAAATTGTCGTGGATGATCTTGATAACATTTCCATTTGATATTCCAAGTTCTCGCTCGATTTCTTCTACCTTCACCCGTCAATTTTCGAAGATCATCCTCTCCACATGGGCTACATTGTCCTCGTGGGTCACGTCTGATGGGCACCCTGGACGGGGGTCATCTTCAAGGGACTCACCACCATGGCGGAACTCCCTATTCCTGCGAGCAATGGTTGCATAGGAAAGGGCGGTGTCGATGTACATTGCAACCATGCGTTCATGGATCTCTTTTGCATTCTTGCCTTCCTTGGTCAAATATTTGATCACTGCGCGGTGCTCAACCTTCTCCATTGTTGAAAAATTTGTGACTGTCAATATGTGATCAGCTTCCGCTTCTTAAATAGACGAGGCAGGAGCGTGCGGTAGCAGGTCCTGACTTGTCATAACTTCTCCTAACACCCCCACAAACAGCCATTTCCTTCCTCTGTTTTGCCTACCGATTCGCAAAACATATTGACTGCCCCTCTTGTGTATATATATATATATATATATATATATATATATATATATATAAGGCATTTTATCCATAGCAATGACACACCAAATTTTCTTAGCATTATAATCATCTTAAGGTAATTTTTAGGCTACTTTTGCTGACTGCCGGAAAAGATGGAAACATAAATAAGCACAAAATTATACTTAAATCGATCCTTGGCTTCATAAGATGCCGTAACCATCACATTTTTCTGGTCAAAATGGAAGATAGGAGGAAGACTGGGACGATATAAAAAGGAAGATGTGTGACTTGTTTATTTTTTTGTTTTTGGCTGCTTTAAGGAAAAGAACTTAAATATAAAATGTCCAGGAAATTCTATTCTTTCTAGCCTGTCATCATTTTTGAAATATGATATCATACTTCAGCATCTTTTATCCTCAAGAACCAGTTGATAGGTATTTGGCCGTTATTTTTCAGATTCTGTACTTTCAAATTTAAAGAATATTTTCCCTTTTGGGAATTATTTCCAAAGACCACCAAGTTTGGAAAAAATTAATGTATTTTTTATACATTTTCATAAGAAAGAGGGTCGACAAACTTTTACAGAAACTGAGTCTCTTCAAAATGAATTGTTCAAAGAGATTGTCTTTAATTAATTTTTGCTTAAGGTAAGGTTAGTTTTTTTATTTTTTAAGCTTCTGCTAATTAATATTTTATATTCATCTTCTGACCATCACAATAATAAATCACTGCTGGTAGAATGCTAATGAGCGGCCACACACAAAAACAAATCTGACTTGTACAGAGCTAGTCAGATAGTGGTGGCTGCTGTGTCTTTCGTGTGGCACTGGCACTGGCACAATCACAATGCAACCGGCTCTTTCATTTCCTTCTCTTCGGGGCTAAAAGGTATCCTTCTATGATTGGCCTTAGGAGTCTCACTAGCCACACACCACTGACGTGTAACGAGCAGTACTCTATCTGGTAACTAGGATTCATTCTCGCTGATTGGTGGCAAAATATAGTCCTACCACTTTGTGTGAATTACTTTGCAACGAGATTGGCTTTTGATGCAATTGTATTTCTGATCTTTATGTAAAATTTACGACGTCTCTAATTAATATCTAACAATTTGGAATATGAGATTCGTTCTAACCGTACTTATTTTTATTCATAAATTAACTAATAACTATTAATTATTTTGTTTAACGTAATAAAAATAATACATTTATAAGAAGTTCAGAAACATGTAACCTCGCAGACAGCTTGGTTTGCGCTAAGAGAAGTTGTTAAGTAAGAGATAGCGTTCTGAAAAACCATCATGAAGAAAGCAGAAAAAGACGGAGCGCGTCTTGTCTATTAAGTAATTTATTTTAGAAATGAATGATGTTTAAGCGCACAAGTCAAGTATTTACTTTCCCTATAAACAATGTAAACAAAAACTTCCTGATTGAATGGTAGTTGCCAAAACTAATCATAGGATACATGTTTTACATTATTTTTATTTTCGATCAATATATTTTAATACTATGCGTTAATGCTAATATTCGTTCAATAAGTAATTGCAGATAACACAAGTAATACTCCTTAAAATTATGAGATATAGTAAAGACATTATATCTAGTGGTTTTATCTGAAATTTCTGAGTATTTTATACTCGTATGTTGATAAAAGCGTTGGTTTGACCGGAATTTCCTCTAATCTTTCTTCTTTTGAAAAAGGACACCTCAGGTGGACTCTAAACGAGAGAAAAATTCTTGTCATCATATTTTAAGCCATGACTAGATAATTTAAAAAAATCTTTACTAGATATTATAGGAATTTTATTGAGTAAATAGCTAATAAATCAAGTTGTAATTCTAAAAATATATTGGAATGATTTCTATGGCTAAACGATATCTTTTTCTTATAGCTTACTATAAATAAACAAAAATATCTGCAAGTTTTCATTGATTAAAAATATTATCGTTTGTTTCTCTATATAACTATTTAAAAAATATTAATTTGATATTTTAGGAATAAATAGTTACTAAATATATGATTAGCTATTATTTTTATGGTAAAGCTTAGGAACCAGGCTATCTGACATTTGGGGATACAGTTTATGATCATCTCTGCCTTCCTAAACTTTGAGCCTAACTAATATTCAGTATAATATTAATAACTATATTCAAAATATGATTAATTTCGAAAAGTATTTTTCTATATATTTATGTTCAAGTATAGAGTAAATTTCATTAATATAATAGGTAATGCCAAATGCAATCATATACACTAAAGAGGTATTAAATTGAGATTTATGTTGTAAATGATAAAGTTAAATTAATGTGAATTTGTAAAAGGTCTACGGCCAAATAGGCTCCTTGAAGACAATCTCTTTTCAAAACTTTACTCTTGACAGGCCATTACAAGATTGACATCTTTCTATATTCCAAACCAGAGATGTCAACTTAGAAATGACCTGGCCTAACACCTATTACTATTTCTTCCAACTTCATCACTTACAACATCACTTACATTTAAAAAATGTGAAATTTCGTCCTAAACAACCGATATTAAGCTGCACATAACTCCACCTTAACTAGATTTACATAATCTTATTCATGTAAAATGGTGAAAATAGTGTTCCCTCGTCTGAGTAGTTTTGTATTTTGTGGTGCATCAGAGTTATGGTCATTGTTAAACAATAATCTTGTGATCTGATTGTAATATTCGGACTTCCTGATTGAAATGTGTGATTATTTGGCAAATTTTCTATTTTTGAAATTTGTCAAAACATATTTTTCGCGGCAAAGCCCATAATTTAAAGACCAAATGCTACGTTCCATAATTCTTAGCTATACTTTTTTCGTTTACATAACCTCCAGGTGTAATAATTCTTGAATAAAGCTATATAGTAATTACCAAAACATTGCATTAAATTACAAATAAAGGAAAAATCTTTCACGTTATACTTTACTCATTGTTTTTATGTCATAAATATTTCGACAGGAGAGGCAGGTTTTTTCCCTCAGAGCTTATTTAAATAAATGTAAGATGTTTCGAATCACCTTTTTATGTTTGTAAAACAGTGAATAAATACGCATTAAAATATCCCAGAGGTCAATAAGAATAAAGAAAATTAATTAATATTATTTTATTTAGGGTACCTTTCTGAATGACCGATAGTAAAAGAGTAGAATACTGAGATATGGATAATTAATAATGAAAAGCAAAATAACAAAGAAGGATCATAATTATTATGAGAAAATATAAGCACTAAGTTATTGGAAAAAGTTGAAGAAAACGTTGGAGTTTCTCTTCAAAAGATACATTTCTGCCTCCCACCTTTTCCTAAAAAACAACATTAGTAGGTGAGCGAAAGAAAGTAATTTCTCCCAAATGTACGAAAAAAATATTGGGTTTTCAAATACTGGAATAATACTTTTCAAATCTGTGGTAAGAAAAGATAAAAAGGATTACTAGAACAAAAAATAATGCGTTAAAAATTCCTGATCGGGTTAAGAGCGAAAATAACTCCTAATCCAAATTCTACAAAATGCCGTACATAATTGACTAAACCTAAATTACAACAAACTAGTTCCGTACTGTATTAAATATACAGTACGGCACTAGTTGGTTGTAATTTTGGTTGAGTCAATTAAGGACTGGATTTTAAAAATTTGGATTAGATGTTATTTGTGTTCTTCACCACATTTTCTTATGATAGAGATGAGGATGTCCTTTAAAATTATGCTCTTCTAATAATTAGGCAGGTAAATGTAATATATATATATATATATATATATATATATATATATATATAAATATAAATATATATATGTATATATATATATAAATATATATATATATATATATATATATATATATATATATATATATATATACATATATATATATATATATATATATATATATATATATATATATATATATATATATATAATATATACAATGGAAGTCTGCGAAAGTTTAATATATTATTTCGCCGAAAAATAATTAAGAAATCGGTAGATTGGAAATTCTGGCTTCCTCCTTTTAATATAGTTTATTCTTCTTGCTTAGCTTATGGGATTTCTTGGAGTTTTCTCCCTTTTATTTAATTGCAAAAAATTGTTTAGAAATCATAGCAATTTAAAGAATCTTACATAAACTCTACTTAAAATTCTTCAAAGTAAGTTTTTCCTTTACCTACTTGCCCTTATCCTAAAGTGAAGGAAATATTTCTAGATTTCATTGATTCCGTTATCAATTTCTTTCGTTTTCCTAAGAATAGATATCCTAAATATTGAGGAGATGACTGTTGAAGACAGATTACACAGGAGAACAATTTTATTCACATTTTTCGGTGACTTAGATTTATCTGCAAATTTTAATTCGTTTTTTCATGCTGATTTCAAATCTATAATCCATTTTTACTTATATGTTATTGTTATTCTGTATTTTCTATTTTCTCGTTTTCCCGAAAACTGCCCTCCGAACGAACAGAGAGGGTGCCTGTAGAAAGCAAATACTTCACAGTACATAGTTATTGTGCAAAATATTGACATTATTGTTTCTTTTTTCAGGTTTCAGGTTAGAGTGATGGCTTCGTCACAAGGAAATTGGGTTAATGTTCCAGACACCTTCTGCTACATGTGTGGCTGTTACATGCTAGTTCGTCAAAGGCGCAATATAGAAAACTTTGTGATCCGCACTTATAAGGCATATTTTGATGTTCCTCTTGGCGATCAAGATAAAAAGTAGGCCCCAAATGCTGTTTGCCATAATTGTGTGGAACATCTTCGTGAGTAGATGAAAAAAGAGAAATGGTCTTCCTTTTGGAATCCCTAGGGAGTGACGAGAGCCAAAGGATCATGTGTCGGACTGTTATTTTTGTCTGGTGAATATTGAAGGGACTGGCAAGAAAAATCGGCACAAGATCGACTGCCCCAACATTTCCTCGGCGATCCGGCGACTACCTAATCCTGATTCTTTACCGATTCCGATTTTCAGTGGATATGCTTCCTCCGAGGCTGAAAATGATGTACCTGATATGGCCGTCCACGGAATGGATTCAGAGTCGGCCGATTCATCATCATATGCTAAACAGTCATTAGCTCCTCAATGTTTCAATCAAGAGAATTTGAATGACTTGATACGTGATTTGGCGCTTTTCAAGAAAGCTACAGAACTTTTAGCCTCCAGGTTGAGTGAAAGACATATACTTGACAGATCGGTACGAGTATCATATTACCGAACAAAGGAGAGTACAGTCGAGCCCGTGAAAAACACAAAATGATTGGCCAGTTCGAGAAACTTTGGAAGCAGGAATGCCAATCGTAAGTAGAGAGTAGATCATTTTCCCTCCACTTCATCTCAAACTGGGGCTGATTAAGCAGTATGTCAAGGCGGTGAGAACTGACAATGATCTTTTTCAGTACATAGTGTCGGCATTTCCTGCTTTGTCATACAAAAAAATAATAGCAGGACTATTTGATGGTCCCAAAACCGAAGACTTCTGAGTAATTTTTATGTAGATTCGTGAACACTATGAATGAAAAAGAGAAGGCAGCCTGGCTCTTATTTTCTGCCGTTGTTCGTAACTTCTTGGGAAACAAAAAAGCGCATAAATAAGAGGATCTGGTTACTTATATGCTTTTAGTATATCGTGATCTGGGATGCAACATGAGTGTGAAGCTGCATTTCCTAAATAGTCACCTCGACCGATTCCCCGAGAATCTGGGAGCCTAGAGCGATGAACAATTGGAACGCTTCTATTAGGGTTTTATGTCCATAAAAGAGCGCTACCAAGGCCCACTAGGATAGACACATGATTGAGGACTACTGCTGGACGATTAGAAAAGATCAACCAGCCAAGAATTACAAGAGAAACAGTTACAAATGCACATTTTGACCAATTAAGATCAAGAAGAGGTCCTCCAGCCTGATGTACGGTCATTAATAATTTTGCATCTATTTGATTACAGTATTTTAATCCTAATGTGTAATTTAAGTTTCTTCTCATATGCAATTAAATGTTTGTGCAAAAAACATGCTTTACTATAAATAATGCAAAAGGATGATTCAAAATTACTTCCTGGCATAATAAAATGAAAATTATTGTATAATATTAGTTATTGATATTACGAAAGATCTGTAGCATTTAGAGATAATCTGATTTCAGATTTTAATTCAGTATGCTCGAAGTAGGTAAGAAAATGTACTTTTGTCAATTAACCAAATACATTGTTCCCCAGTGTTATCAATAAATGGAGAGAAATATGTAATTATGGCTTTACTCAAGGGAATTCTAAGATTAGGTTATTTAGACATAACATATTAATAAAAATAGGTTAGTTTATAATAAGCAGTAATCAAGAAAAACGATAATGTACGCAGTGATGCTATGTGGTTAGTATAGCAATGAGTATTTCCTTCGCAGAACATCGGGCACCCTGAGGGATGCTCTTCATCCACACCGTGCAAGCCAGAGTATCCAATAGACCAATCAGGCATTCCGTGTACTACGATACCAAATATTAAGGTTAAAATTACTAATTAATACAGTTATTTTAGGATTGTTAGATTGATTTATTTGATACATTTAGTTGCTTAACATAAATAAAGAGTGTCTCTGAGGCGTGCAAGATACGGTAAGAAAGTAGCTACCTATTATTATACCAACCAGAAACACAGAGGCTGTAATACTAAGGAAAGATAAATCAAACAATTTTCACTGGAAGTTAATTAAAGAAACTTTGGTTTAATATAATTTCTTAATCCTTGAATAAATGGATGTTTAATTGTAAAATCCTAGGGAATAGAAGGTCTTCCCCACTTCACTAGTTAAAACAAAATAGGATCTATAAAGAACACAAGTATCCTAATTTGCTGAAAATAACAAGTCATAAAGGCAAGAACGTCGAAATGTATTTAATAAGAAATGCCAAAACACAAAAGGAAAATGCCTTAAGAACCCAATTGGCAAAGAATATGCTAAATAAAGACTTCATTTGGGCAATGGACTCAAATTCTTTAGGTTGGATGTGAGAAAGTTGAAGTAAAAAGAAGGACAAGCTGACAAGTAAGAACATTTCTTAGGTTGGCTTTGGAGCTTAGAGCATTATTTTTAATTGCAAAAAACCTTATGAGTAGAATATTAAATTGGTTATAATTATGGGGAGGGGATTTTTAAATGAGAAAACGTAGTAAGAGGATGTTATATTGATCTGAAAGATCTTGTGAACAATCTTTAACGATGTTATAATACATCCATTTGAGCCTAGCTGATAGATGGAGAGATTAAGCTTAAATAGTGTAGCCAAAGTATTATTGATATCCTGATAAGTAGAGAGGAAATAAATAAAAAAACAGTCAAAAACTTTGAAGACAAACTAAATGTAACAAGATTCTGTTAAAGAAATCTTTACTAAGGTGTGAAATATACATCCTTACAATTCTAATTATACAAATACGTTTCTTACAGACCCTACATAACTTATGGTTTTCAACCATTATTTTGAAAACAGAGTGTAAATAAGATTTCCCCTATCTCTATAGAACTGTTCATTCAATCAATGCCCATTTTTTATATTTAAACAAATAAACGTTTCTTAATTTCTTGGTATCTATCAAGAGTGTCTAGGCAAGGTACATTTCACCTAATTGTTGGTGTTAAGTGAAATCCTTCTCAAATACCTATGACCATAGTTATTTTCGTACCCCGTAAGGGCCGCGGCGATTTGCCTTTCTTGCCGCCGTGCCGACGGGACTTAGCATCCCGTCTGGCCCCATTTTATCCGCTTCTTCTTCTTTCAGACAGCCTGTATTTCTCCCCTACTTCCTCACTTCCCCTACAACCGCTCCCACAACTTTCGCTGGTGTGACTCTATTTTGACATGGTAAATGCTGACCTTCTTTCCAGCCAACTATCCCTGATCGGGGCTGAGGGGGGTGGAGAGAATGTTCCCTAACCCATGAGCTCCGGTTTGGGATAGTGGGTTTTAAAAACCTACTTAATCCCTACCCATACCTTCCTCACATCCTTTTTCCTTCTCACTTCGCTATCTATTCTTTTACCCTGCGCCCAAGTTGGAGCCACCATGCCAAAGGGCTAACAGGTCACCAGTTAGGAGGGGTGGCCTTAAATGGCGGCACATGGCTCTGCGAGCCCCATGCGCACCCTTTGCAGTGCTGGCCACTGTTAGGGAGGATTAGCGTTTGTTTCCCGCAGAAAGAATAGGGTCCCCATGCCCGTTGACGAAAATCTAATAAAAAAGCTTCTTCCCCTTTCCCCCTCACGATCGATGGAGCCTCCTTCGGGCAACTCCATTGAAAAAATAGAGGTCCCTTCCCTGTGCTCTCCCAGGGAACCCTCAAAATCTCTTTAACCGGAAAGGAGGTTTACTCCTTTCTTTGCCTATGGGTATAGGGGACTCCCCCTCCCCCCTTTACTTTCCAATGGAACTGCCAAGAAAGCCAGCTGGCAGCTCCCTATTGAAGCGGCTCGGTAGGGCAAACCCCTTTAGAAGGAAGAGGGAAGACAGGCCCGATCGATTGCTTCCCTCTAAAGACCTACTGGCTCGAATAATAAACCTAGTGCCTTCCCATACTCGACTAGTGAAACCGCTGCCAATGAGACCTGTGATGTCCTGGGGAGGGGGGGGGATGACCAAATGGAGGCCCCCTTCTACGAGCTACACATGGTCCTTGAGGCAACCCAGCCTCAGACCGTAGGGCCTTTAATTGGAGTAAATCCGTGCTCGGCGCCAAGCAACGAACAAGAGTTCGCCCCTATGCAAGGTCCTCCTCAAACGGCTCGGATCTCCAAGGCAGTACAAGGAGGAGAAGGATGTCCTCCTCCGGCAGGTGCCCCTGCGTCCGCAAGAATATTCTCCACCTCAAGAAGGACCTAGCTGAGGCCGGTGCATCCGGCCTGGGGGCTTCTGCCGACGGAGGGGAGAAGTGGGTTCATTCTCCACACTTTTCTGCTAAAAAGAAAACAAATAAGAAAAAGACTAAAAAGACTCGGGGCTCCTCTCCATTTTCGGGAGCTGCGGGGACGGATGGGTATGCTACGACTTTGTTAAGCGACAAAGCCAAGCACGGCACATCCGGCCTCTCTGCTTCCCGGCTGCAGAGCCCCTGACTAAGATCAAAAGTGCTAGAGCGCAGAGCGGAGCCTCGATTACATCGTGGCCCCTCATTCAGAGCCTACCCGGTGTTTTTGAGCCCGCCGGCTTCAAACGCTTCCTGGTTATTCGCCGCACTGATGGCAGCATGTTAATTAATGGTAACATGATTTATAAGAGGAGAGCTTTAGCTAGTGTGATTGGTAGACAGCCAAAGTGACCCGTTTCTTGGACGGGAGCCTTTTATCGAATGCGTAGAATCCCGCCGAGGTGGCCATGATTAGTGACTTTCGGGCACTTGATGGCATGCCTGAGAGTGTGACAACGCACTATACCATGAAATTCGTGAAAAGACTGGTGTATGCGAGAAAACTTGTAAACTACTCCATAGAGCACATCACCTTAAAGCTGGCCGACCATGGGGCGGTCAAGGTCGAGCGTATGATGAGAAAACAGGAAGGGACCTCAAGACCCACCCCTACACTCTTCGTCACGTTTGACTGTGACAAGCTCCCTGAGTCGGCGCGTGCTGGTTGGTATCGATACCACGTGAAGGCATTCGTGCCACTGCCGCGTAGTTGCTATTACTGCCCCTGCTTCGGCATACTAATCTCTCCTGTCGACGTGCAAAGTCGGGGTTACCCGAAACCAGTGTAAGTTACTCTAAGGCCACAGATGATGAGTGCAAATCGTAGGTAGCTAAGTGTGTCAATTGCAGAGAGCGGCACCCCGCTTCTTCGAAGCAATGTGATAAGTATCTCCTTGAGAAGGAAATCCTGGCCATTCAGGCTCAGGATCGCCTCTCAGTTCACGAGGCTAAGGACGTGTTCCTGGCGCGCCCGGCGTGCCTGGCGCTACCCAGGACGTCATATGCCTAAATGTTGTTAAAGACACCCTCTGCTCCTGACCCCTCCAAGCCTACGAGTACGGTCGTTTCCGCACCTTTTCTACTTACCCCAGGCGCTCACCTGGTAAAGCTGGCGGCACAAAGGGGCCACTTCTAGCCATGGCTAAAACCAGGGTCCGCTTCCCCTCTTCCCCCCACGTAACCGTTTCCCGTAAGGTGAAACGGCCAGGAGTCTCCACCGAGTCGTTAGACTGACATGAGGCAACACTTCTGAAGTAGGGGCACCAGGTCATATTGCGGGGTTCCTAAAGCTGCCCCTCAAATAAGGGAGAGCAACAGAGGAGCTTCGGCTCCTTCATCAACGCCAGGTGGTGGGCTTGGTGGCTCAGAAACTGTGGATACTTGAAAAAAGGATCCATCCGAACAACCCGCCTGAGGTTTCGAGGCGAAGGGAGGAAAAGACTCGCATGGCGAGCCTATCCTCCCCCAATAAGGAGCTGCAATGGCTCTCCTTCTCCCGTTCACCGTTGCTATCTTTTCATCTTTTTGCTGGAGACCATGCTGGGCGCCTGCCCCCTGCCCAGCCTCCTGGTATATAAGGCTTTTGCGACACCACCACCACGGGATGGTGGCCAAGCGGAAGGATGTGCAATTTACACCCAGCATCATTTCTCCGTTGTTTTATTCGCTTTAGATACCCTCTTTCTGGCAGTAGCTATGTAGTTATACCTGGATAGTAGTTATACTGTTATTTCCGCGTGCATTCCACTGTCAGCTGACTTCGAGGCGGGGACTTCCGTCGGGTCGTGACACGGTTGTCGAGGCCCTTTCTCTTACTCGGAGATCTAAATGGTCGACTCTGCTTCTTGGGAGACAACTCTATTAATCCCCGGGCTCAAGTCCTTCCCAACATGATCGATTAGCTTAAGATGAGTGTCCTAAATGTGGATGAGTTTACGCATCACTTCGCGAGAACCGCTTTATTTTCTGATATTGATTGAAGAGGGTCGATGACCTCCATAGAAGTGATCCCTTTCACATTCAAATATCTTTTTCTGGGCCACTTCCGCCCGATAGCCCGCCCCGTTGTGCTTGGCGCGGAGGTCTGCATTGCAGAAAATGAGTGGATTCTCTATCTTAATCGAGGAGTATATTTAGGTCGGTAGATGAGGCCGTTGACTTCTCCTCCGGTATCCTCAGCGCCGCGGGCCTAACTACTATTCCTATAAGGTCTGGCCGTTTTGCAGACCAAGCACTCACGTGGTGGTCAGCCGAGTGTGAGATGGCCCTCAAACAGAAGCCTTATGCCTACATGTGCTATAAGCATCTTACGATTTCACTCTCGAAACCTAGCTAGGGCTATATTTCGCTATATTTCGAAGCACGCCCGCCGCACTTCTTGGCGAGAATACGTGTCTTCACTTAACGAGAAGACCCTCTATCCTAGGTGTTGAAGCAAGTCAAAAGGATTCGGAACAAGTTCTCGCAGAAACCCCTTCACGACTGCTTTATCCGCATTCTATAGCCGTGGTGCTGCTCCACCAGCATTCAATGCACGTCGTGATGACGCGGAAGCCCGCAGACTGGCCTTAACCTCCAGAGGCGAGAACCCTTGAACGAAAGGTTTACTCTGAGCGAGTTGCGTTCCGCTCTTGCTTCGTGCGCGGACACAACACATGGTCCCGACGATACCCCGTACGCTATGCCTCGACACATGGGTAAGCAAGGCATGGCCTTTTTCTTAGATTTGTTTAACAGGAACTGGGTGGCGGGACTCCTCCTGGATTCGTGATGGATCGCAATTTTGCTTGCCTGTCGGAAACCGGGGAGAGATCACTCTACTACGTCCGGTTTTCGCCTAATCTCTCTAACCTCCTGCGTGTGCAGGTTGATGGAGAATTTGGTAAATGTAAGATTAGCCTTTTTCTGGACAGTGCGGCTTCCCCAAGTTCCACTCCACGTCTGATGCTCTGTTTCGACTGGAAAATGCTGTCTGCGTGTCTTTCTTTCGTAGGCAGCAGAAGACCACGGTGTATTTCGATCTGGAAAAGTCCTATGATACTGCATGACAATCCAGTATCATGGAGACTATCTACACGATGGGGCAAAGGGACGCCTCCCAATCTTTATATCTGAATTTTTACGAGATCGTCGATTGGGCCTACTGGTGGGGGGAGCCCCATCTGTCCCAATGGAGCAGGAAGTGGGTATCCCGCAGAGCACCCTCTTTGCCCTGAGCATTAACGGCATCACCTAAATATTGCCGGAGGATGTTCTCTTTACGCTCTACGTGGACGAGCTTTCGATTTCTTTTGGCACGGCTCAAATGACAACTCTGGAGCGTTGACTCCAAGAGGCATTGAACCGCTTCTCTAGCTATGCCGAATCGCACAGGTTTTGGTTTTCCTCGGCCAAAACTAAGGTGGAGTACTTTTGCCGCCATCTACGGCTCCACCCTGACCAAGACATGTTTATTAATTGGGTACGCCTGGAAGTGGTTGAATCACACAGTTTCCTTGGTCTTGTATTTGATCGACGCCTCACCTGAGAGGCTCATACCCGCAGCCTTAGGGTCTCTTGTACCCGCGCAATAGATCTTCTTCGTTCCGTGACATTCAGCAATTAAGGCGCTGCTAGGTCTACTGCCTTACTTTTTTATCAATCCTTTGTTTGTTCGAAGCTCGTCTACGGATTCAAGTTTTATGCATCCGCAGCTGAGCGTGTATTGCGAAAGGTTGACTCGATCCACCACACTAGCCTTCGCCTGGCGATCGGTGACTTCCGCACTTCCTCAATTGAGAGTATACTAATCGATGCTAGGGAGATGCCACTCGCTCTGCACTGTGCACAGTGTATTATTCGCCTGTAAGCGTGAGCCCGGCGCCTCCCTGAGTCGTCAACAGCTATCACTTCATCCACAGCTGATTTTGACAGTGCTTATGCTGCCGAGAGACGCCAGTTATACACTAAACCATTTGGGTTTAGTGCTAAGAAACTACTTCGAAAGCTAAGTATAGCTCTCGGGCCGGTGGCTCCACTGGTTCTGCCCAGGACGCCCCTTTTAGCTTTTTGTTTCCTCCATTCTGCTCCCAAATCTTCTACAGCGCAGGTGTATTGCGTTCGACCTTTTTAGAGCACACCTCGTGTCACGCTGGAACCGTGCCAGTGTATACGGATGGCTCCATTTCCAAAGAGGGGGTGTCGGCTTTCACACCGCATCCCCTCTGTGTGAAGTTAGCGTGGCTCTTCCAGGCGTTGCGTCTGCCTTCTCGGCCGAACTGGTGGAAATACACCACTCGATACGTGAGATTACGCAACGTGCCCGGTTCGGAGAGCGGATTGTGATCTATAGCAACTCATAAAGCGCCCTGAGTGCTCTCTGGGCATTGGAATCTCCGCATCTCCTGTTTCGCAATATCCGTGACGCCACGGTTTTAGTAAACCGAGCGGATTTCGAGATTATCTTCTGCTGAGTTCCTGGACATGTAGGAATTGTGGGGAATGAGGGCGCCGATGAGAACGCCAAATTGTCTGTAAGGACTAGGCAACCGGGCAGCGTTTCCCTCTTCCTACACCGACTACATGGCAGGAAAACGGGTAGCTCTTTGGGCTGCTTGGCAAAGAAGATGGGAGACGGTCGAAGGGAACTTAAGGTTGCGTTTCATTACGCCGAGAGTATTCCCAAGGACTTACTCCCTAATGCCACAAAAGCGTCAGTCTGCTTTCTGTCTTCTCCGAATTGGGTACTCTCGCGGGACGCACTGACATTTAATGGAGCGCTATCCCAGTACCGGGATGGGCGGGGTCGCTACCGCCTGTCCCTTGTACTCTGGACGAGTTCGTGCACATTGACTGGTGGACTTATAGACTTTTGGGTGGAGGTCTGCCTTCTCCCCTTCATTTAACTGTTTTTTTTGGGGGGGGTTTTGTAGGTCGCACGTTCCAGCACCTGGGGGGTGTCTCCCCCCCCCCCCCCGACGCCGGAGCTTGCTTTCTCCTTGTTGCCATTTTCCCTTTAAAATTGTTGTTGTTTTTTTCATATTCTTATTTTAAAGTAGCCTAGTGCCCAAGTAGGTAGTTGCCAGTTAGGCTCCTAAAAAAAAGAAGTTATTTTTGTAGTTTGTTTTTCATTTATAGTAATTACAGATTAGAGAAAGCGATTTTAGAGTGATTATCGAAAGATGGTCAAACAAACTTGTTTGTAATTAGTGACGATAATGATAATAATAATAATAATAATAATAGTATTAATAATACTAATACTCGTAATAATAATGCATTTATTTGGTGGTCAAAAGTAGAAGTGGGCCTTCCATTCTCAATGAAAGGCAAGAAGATCATAACAAAATACCCCAGAATTTTCACAATTTTCTATTGCTAAATTTACCCTCGCACACTCAAGTGGTTTTAACTACTGTACTAAAAATAATTATTAATTAGTATTATTTAGCAAAATATTAAATCAATGCAATGAAATATCGGTAATTTAGAAACATTGTTCTTATGTTCAAGCTTATTAACATAGGTAACACTTACATACTTACTAGACCAAGAACCCTGTTTCTTCATTTTTACGCACTCTTAAATTTCATCAAACTAGATCATCATATAATTCAAAGCTTGTTTATCTTCCACAACCCAAATCTAAGCTGGTGTCAGGCAGTGAAAAGATAAATGGTGGTATTTAGTATCACTTGAATGATACAATTATTGTTGATCCTTAATGCAGAATTTTCAGTCAAATAAAGACGATAATTACGACCTGAAAGAAATGCTTAAATAGATGAGACAGGTAAATTCAAACTGAAAATTGAGTTTTACCTAAAGTATTTGTTTCCGAATGGTTCTTGCCGCTTTTGGAATATTCGTTCGAGGGATATTTGTTGCTTAGACGCTATTCATTCATTAATCTCGAGACTTTTTAATAAAATAAAATAATAGCTACCAAACAATTTAAATTTGAGTTCAGTCCAATAGTATTTGCAATTTTATCTCAGTAAGAGAGAGAATTAACTGATAACCATACAGAGAATCAACCATTAGCAGAATGATGAATGGCACATGACAGAGGCCATTCCTCTCTTGTCTTCTTCCTGGCCCTTTCTTGTAACATATTATCACCCTCATGGATGAGGAATTAGTAAGACTAAATTAAATGAGTTTAATACATTGCAATGGATTAATCCAAAACTTAATCATTTCTTCCTCCATTAAAGGCGATTTATTTAAGTTAGGACCTAAAGAATGGTGGATTTAAGGTAAGTGTTAAAGGCTAAATAAGTAAAAAGTGTAGAAATAGTATCGCCAGACGACAGAGGAGTATTAAGATGCTAGGTATATTGAGGAAACGCAATTAACTTAAACCTGCTTCACTTCGCTACGAAAGCACGTTTATTTGGGGGGGTGGAATATGAACATGCGTTAAGATACCAAGCCTCCAGACTTGAGGAATCGCAAAGAAAACATTATGATAGTATAAAATCATTGACTATATTCTTGCCTGAATAGAATATGATCAAAAAGTCGAATAGAAAAAATATAGAATTGAGAAAAACAAGAGAAACTAAGCACAGCCAGCCTAAAGTAAGGTTTGACCCAGATAATCTCTGAACCACTTGGAAGTTATATAAATCCTACTATACTTATAAATGGTAACATTGATGAAAGTAAACTAAAAAACTCAGTTTTTTTAACACGGGCGTCTAAAGAAATGATATAAATCTCTAAAGTATTTAATCTAAAAAACTTTGCGGGTGCAGCTGTAAGACGTTTTATTGCTTCATGCAACATGTTTTCTATATATAAACATGGTTGCACCTACTTTAGTTTTGGTGATAAATTGCACAATTGATGAAATTTTGGAAATTTTGCTTTAATTATTTGCTTAATATTCTTCTGATTTTCTTCTAATTTATATCCAAAAAGGTCTCGAGCTTGTGTGCTCATCTTCTTATTCTTTCGAATAAGAATTCTTTAATAATTTTATCTACATATATATATATATATATATATATATATATATATATATATAGTTTATGGTAACTATTATTAGCTAAATAAGCTTAAAATTTATAAATTCTTTGTGCATTAAATCATAAGTAGGGGGGGATGGATGGTTATCTCTGTATAACAAAGATGTCTGGCCCAGAGTTAATATTTTATGTTGCAGGAGCTAAATATTTAGCTCTATTACAGGGAAAGCTGGATTTCTTAAAACTGTAGAGGCAACACACTTATATTAGTCCTCTTTTCCAATTGTATATGTTATGTTAGGATGTAAAGTATTTATTAATATGAAAAATGATCAAGCTTGAATATTTTTAAGGACAACAAAGAAGTCGTCTACAAATCTTCTATAAATTATTGCGCTTAATTCATTAGTAAACTCCTGAAACATCTTTGATTCAAGGTGGTTCACAAAAATGTATGACACGGTGATATCAATGAATTTCGTTTCATATGATATAGGTAATAATATATATAACACATAATTATTAATTTTTCTAGCGATGACAACGAATGCACTAGAGTAAATATGTTTAAAAGCTTTGGGGGAAATTGTTACTTTAAAATTAACTTGAAGTTCCGAAATTTGTTAAATTTTGTCATTATCTATATATCATATTTCTTTTATGTTTAGTATGCCAGTGATTTCCTTTCTTTCTTTTTATCTTGAATTATATTAGGTTTGATTTTATGTCTTTACAGGAACGTTATTGTGCAATTAACTAAATTATATGGAATTGGGTCATATATAGTTTACACGGATTTTTTGTTATTCGTATTACTTTAATGATATCGTTTTTAGGTCAGAAAACATTAATGGTAGCCTGCAGACCATTTAGTACAAGAACAGTTCATCTTCCACTTATGCGAACAGTCGCAGGACTTGTGATAAAAATGTTAATTTATTTTAAATTACTACAATTTATCACATAAAATACAGAAGGCAAAAAGACAACTTAAGTTGATAGTGGAAGGATAGACTGCACAGAAATGCAGGGCAAAAAAGACCTTATTTATCGCCTTGATGACAGTTCAAGTAACGGTAAAGAAGAACGGAAAATGGCGAACAGATTGAAAGGGAAAATATAAATCAATGTATAAATCTAGTGAACCTTTTCCGCAGTATTGCATTATAATGTTTGTTATCATATAATTTCTTTTAGTTTTTTAAGAATACTAGAATTAATGAGAATTTAGCTAACACATGGATGAGTAGAAGCCAAATTCACATTACGAAATAAGTAAATATGAATAGTAATTTATACTAAATTCGAGAATTGAAAATACAGTATGCTAAGATGTAGATAGTATTAAAACTTTTAATTGAGGATGAAAACTAGTACTGCATTTTAAAGATAATTTTCTTACCAACTCATTTTGAGACAAAATTCCAAATTAAAACGGAAAATAAGGCTCAAATTAGGTCAGAGTTAATTAACTTTCAATGATACTTTTCGATTCTTTGTTTCAACAAAATGAAAAGACGACATATAGATTTTTAGTTCCTTCTAACCATTTTTACAACATCTACGTAGAAAGAATGAATAATTGGCAAATGGAAAATTATCGATCAAACCATTCCAATATCGCTTTATGCAACTAATATCATATTCCTGCTACTACTAATGTTATTAACGATATAAGAGAAGAGCCAATCATAGATTTGATACAGAAAGAGTTATTAAATCTTCGTAGGTAGTTGATTAATAGATATAATTAGATGAATTGTAAGGATAAATGAACTGAACAAAAGTGAAGAGATTCTTGGTGAGAAATAAAGGTCAAAAAGAAAACAGCTGATGAATAGTTCTTTCGATAACAAAGAATGAAGGATTTATTTAGTAAGAGGATATTTTATTTAATCGAGAAACAAAGAAAAATATCTCGCTCCTAAAGAAATCGATGATGGGACGAGTAGGGGATTAATGAAGATGATTCGCAGAAAAGATTACAGGTTTATTGATATATTACGATATGATGTTTGACACAAAAGTTATAAAAGGAAGACAAACTGTATTGCAGAACGTGTGTAACAGGGGGCATAAAATGATCCTTTTTGCCAAATAGAGTTTAAGCCTTCATATAAAGGGACAAATTTAGGATCAGTGAAGCTATCAAACTAATTATGGAAGAGATTTAAAGCTTGCATTTTAGGTTTTAATTGATCTAATGACAGATATTTAGGAAAAATAATTAATACCTTGTCAAACTACTTTAGAATTGTTTGGGAAGGTGTTTATCTTGTTTTACAATAAATAATTGTGTAATGCTTATTTAGAGTTAGGTAATATACGACTCTCAAAGGGTTATGCAGGCAACGTTGTTTGTAATTATTTTCATTCAACGAATGAGGACGAAAATAGTGCAGTCTTTGTAAATTTGAAGAAGATTTCAACTTTAATCATCTCTATAACTTGAGGCCTAAGTAACAGTGGTGAAAATGGCTATACATTATCAGTCTATATTGCCCTGCTCAAAATTCTAGTACCAGGCTTTTTTCCAAACCCAGAGAAATTGAGTAATATGTGGTCAGGGCGATGAAAGAGACAAAATCGTGGAAATCACTCTCACAATAATTATCGTATAAATTTAAGAGGATATAAAAAGATTTTCAAGAATATGTTCAACGAGAGTAACGTTCAGAAAAGAGAGATATGAAGAAAAGTGTTACTTGCAGATTTATCGTCACCGCTTCTTCTCACAATCAAGCTACTCTTTTAATTTCAAATCTACAAAAGATCTCCATTTTTTTTAAAATAATACTTATCAGATTTGAACACTATTTTAGTAACTGTAAGTTCAGTTTGATTCGCAATCATCACACTTTCATTCTTACAAGCTTCAATTTATTCCGAATCTCCACCTCAATTCAAGACTTTAATAACAAATATGCAAAAGCACACAACTTATTCAAATGGTAATTTAGATATTTATTTACATAATTTAGTTGGCAACTTAATTTATATTATAAAGTAAATAATCAAAAGTCACATTCCCTTTGTTTATCTAGTTCTCTCCGAACGTTATTTACATGAGCATAAGCCCTTAATGTTCCATCTTGTCAAAACTGCAACTGAATATAATCTTCAAGGCTGAAAAATTATATCAATGTGGGATATCCCCTTCAGTGCTTAATCTGCCATGAAGTGAAATTACGTCTCTATTCATCTGTTTAGTATAAAAACGTAATCATCATCTAAGATTGCTATAGGTAAGCGATTATATTGTTCCAAGTTTTCCTAACAGCAAATTGGTAGTTTGAAAGATAAAATTATACGGTTTTGAATTATGATCGATGTCGTAGACTAGGGTAAATTAACCCTTTCTGCGTTTATCAGCCAAAGTCGAGCGGCTATGTGCGTGGGAGATTTATAAAACTATCAGAGTGGGAATTAACTGAATATAGGTTGGCCAAATAGTCGACTATCTTGGAGGTTCCGGGATAATAGAAAAACGGATAAAAAAATAACTTTACTAATATGCAAATAAATATTATTTTACAGAGTAAAAGGGGGTTTTATAACAAGATATATACCCATTAGAATTACACGCGTCTCAACGGCTAAAAGGAGGGGAGACCTGGTGGAGACGGTCGCTGTACATACAAACCAACAATATGTACTGAAGGTCGCTCGAATGACCTTGACCATAAACGAAGCCTACGATGGAGGCTTACACTGGGGGGAAGAGGGGATAGTAGAGAGAGCACTTGTACAAGAGAGTTGTGCGTAGCTGTTACCTCAGAGATTTTGGTCCGTGGGGTTTATCCTTGCCTTGGTGCAAAGTTCAAATAATAGTCACTTAACAATGACTATTAACGTGATGAACTCAGATGTTGCCTTCGAGTAGAACACGGATCGAGACTTGGTGCGTTGCATTCTAGGAGCAGGTGGAAACGAGTACGAGGTAGACTCACTTGAATTAAACGAGAATACTTGGAGCTTAAGGAGTTCTGCGAGAATTGTGCAGAGTCCATCGGGACGCGAATGGCGTATACTGACAAGGGGGATGGCAGAGGATACTGACGGAGTGGGTAGACTGTGGATACTGACTTCCAACTCTAGCACCGGAGGATTTATATTTGGTTTGAGTGGGGTTTTCCACCCTCTATACGAAGGGGAGGGTTCCATGTTCCGACGCATCGACATGCGAGAGTTGTCTCGCTCCATTCGCTTGATCGCGAGAAGGTTCCTAAGACGGTGAGGCAAAGCTTTGTCCGACTCCCTCTGGGACCTTTTCGGGCTCTCAAGCTTGTTGTGGATTTCTGCAAAGGCGGAGTTCAGTCCACCACGGCGTCTCATGATTTCGCACTCCCATTAGCGAAGACAAATAAGGTCGCTTAGGTGTCTGTTGTCTCTCTACACATTGAAGGCGCGGCAACGCGCATCTCCCTCTTTTTTTCTCTCTCTGATCTCTAATACTCGTCCATCTCCAGATCGAACTTCAGGGGAAGGAGTGACATCGGAGAATGATTACTGAGGGAGGAATATAATTTAAAGTCGCATGGCAATAGCGGATAAAGTTGAGAATACCTAAGAAAGATTTTCAAAATGGATCCAAAGTACAAAATAGTGGACTTAGTGAGGGGAGATTGTATCATATATATATATATATATATATACAAGGTTATATAATGCTACGGCATGGTTGCCGAAGGATATTTTTTCTCTATGATAACATTAAGTGGGGCTTACTGGATCAAGGATGAGCTTATTCTACGATTATACATAACAAAACAAAAATTAAAGATATTAAAGGAATTAATTGTACATAAATAAACAAACCGCTATTAATATATATATATATATATATATATATATAAGTATATAAAATGATACGCGTTTTCTTATTATATGGTTGAATATACAAATTAATTTTATGAACAAAAATTGATACGTAGAAAAAAAATGAAATGGCTAGGAATTAGTTTCGAAAAGGATCTAACGGGTTCTTACTTAAACTATCATCCATACGTGCCTATCAGTGCCTTTTAAATACTAAATTTGGAATTCGAATTCCTGGAGGAACAAGCTCAAATGCATCAACCAACTGTTATTATTCTTGACGTTACGTGGGTAGGATATGTTTTTGTGGTCCGTTTCTACTACAAATTCCTTGCCTAATAAATACATTCTAAATTTACAGATTCCCCAAATGATAGTAAGTGCTTCTCTCTCGAATACCGCATAATTTTTTGCTCACGCGAGTAATTTTTGGCTTGCGTAAGCGAAGGGAAAACTTTCACCGTTATTCTTATACAGGAGTAGGATACATCCATTACTCGCGTCAGTGCGAATGCCAAACAGTTTTTTCACGTTAAGGAGGCGGATCATAGGGGCGGATGCCAACTTCTCTTTGAGTTAGTTGAAGCTCTGCGTCGAAAGTGGACCCACTCGAGACCTTCGATGGCCTTCTTCTTTAATAGCTCGCAAAGGGGGGGGTGGAGATAGTTGCAAAGTTGGGTATGGCGCTACGATAGAATGATACAGAGCCTATGAAGGATCGCAGATGCTTTTTGTTAGTGGGCAAAGGCATGTCCACCATGGCGCGGATCTTTTCTTGCTAGGGGCTAAACGATTATTCCCGATATGGGTGCCGAGGTAATCAATAGGGCCAAAAGAGAAGTGGCACTTGCCGGGAACAATAGTCAAATTGTGTTCTCGTAGTCGATACAAAAGGTCTAGAAGGGTAGTCGAGTGTTGATCCCAATCTTAGGTAGCAACATAAATATTATCGAAATAGAAGCTGACGTTGGGGTACTTCTCCTAAAATCATCGCCATCGTGCGTTTATAATAGCCGCAAGCTGTCACCAGACCAAAGGGAGCCGTCGAAGCTGCATAAGGAGCTTCTCAGTGGGTAAAGCAGTAAATTCATTCACTTCCTCCTCCAGGGGGATCTGATAATAGGCCTTGCATAAATCCAACTCGGAGATGAACTTGGCCTTCTCAAAAGGTGTAGGTTCTGATCTATGGTGGGTATTGGTTCGGCATCGATTATGGTAACCGAATTTAGCTTTGTAAAATCGATGCAAGTTAGATAGAAACCATCGGCCTTCTTTAATATGACAATCGGGGAACAGTAGCTTGACTCCAAAGGTTCGATGATCTGTAACCTTGCGAGTTTAGCCAATTCATTATTAAATGCTTCCCGGAGCTGTATAGACTTGTGGTAGTGTTTGTAACGGATGAGTTTCAGGATGGTTAGCTGTATATTGTGCTCAAACTGGGTAGTACAACTGTGGATCTCGGTGGTGACGTCATCAAAACGACTCAGGAGCGCTTGTAGTTGGTCCTTTTGACTAGATGATAACTGGGAGCATAAGCATGGTAATATCAAAAATCTTTCTTTCTGAGGGGCTTTCAATAAGGTAATCAACGTGGCCACGCTTCTCGTCTATGTTGTCCCTGGGGAGGAGCAGGAAAGCTTCTTCTTTCGTGTTAAAATTCCTTTCTTTGGACTTGCAATCCAAGTATGTCTTATACTTTTCAAAATTGATGTCGGCGTTCGAGACTCAATTTCGGCGGACATTTTTAGCCTCCTTCTTAAATCCAGTAGATACGATTAAGAAGTCTGGATATTTTGATCCAATTTTCGATTGGAATAAAGTTCCTTTAGGAGACTCAATGGGCCTCTGACGTTTCTATCATATAAAAGTTCGAAGGAGGCGAATCCTCATGTACGATGGGGTATTTTTCGGTAGGCAAAAGTGCTGCCGGAAGGAATCGGTTCCATTCAGTGGGCTGATCTGCATACAACTTGCTGAGAATGGCCTTAGGCTTCGATTTAGCCTCTCGCATATTCCATTCCCACTCGAGTAAAAAGGAGGGGTGAACATGTCCATTTATTCGTATGTGAATGACGACCACGTCCGAGAGGATTTCTTTGGGCAACACCAGACGAGAAAAGATGAAAATAAGGGCTTCGGCGCAGGAGATGCTATCGATTTTTTTGAGGGGCACATCCTCGGGGAATCAAGTGGCAACGTTGATCAGCGTTAAAACGTAACTATGGCCTTTTCTGGACGGGGAAGGATCAGTTTGATTAGGTTGATAGCTACTCGGAAGAAGGGTTCAGAGATTAGCAGTCCCTTCTACAAAGACGCTGGTCTGACTCGTCCTTTTATTACTGTATTTTGGTAAATGTCGCACAAACGACAATAACGCAGAATTTCGTCGTTCTCGCCAGGCCAATAAAAATATTTGAAGATCCTCTGAGCAGTCTTCGTGTGACTAAAGTGCCTAGAAAATAGGCTATCCTGAGCCATTTGTAGGTTTGGGGAAACGTGGGAGTGGGGTACACATAGTGTGCGGGACTCGGTGTCGTTTTCCTCGATGCAGACATGATAGAGGAGGTCGTCCTTGATGAGGAAGAAAATCACCTTATTCCATCTGACCCTTTCGAGTATTTTGTTTTGAACTTTGGACTACAAGGGACGAAGATATTCACATTCCCTCTGGCTATTGGAAATGTCATGGGTGATCGCACTCTGGAATTCGGGAGCACACGGAGTTACAGAGGTGTAGGGGCTTTCAGGTTCTTTTTCGCGCGTCAACGGGTAGTAATTGTTTGAGTCACGACGGCGGAAGAAACCCGGGGGAACTGACTAATTACGACAGAAAAAACTTGATGCGTGCTGCAAAGACTTGAGCTCAACCAGAAAAATACGCGCACTTAATGTTTCAGTGAAAAATGGGGAATTTATTGGCGCGCCCCAGGTATTCATCCACTTGGGCAAATTATTGTGGCCCGGAGCCATAGGGGAAAGTATTTCATCGGATACAACCAAGCACGTGGCCCCTTTAGCACGGGCAAGGGTGGAGATCCGTCAACCATTAACTAGTCAAGTTTCAAATTGGAGAGCCCGCAGAGGAACTTTTATCGAACAAAAAGTTTACCTGGTGGCCAACGTTATTCAGCGGGTTTGAAGAATATGGTGCTTCATTTTGCGACAGTAGGGGCGTAAAAGTGGTAGTGACCTGGTGTACCTGGTGAGAAGGAGGGATAGTTCTAAACCACAATTTTTTAGGGCAATTGCTACTCACGTCACCAGGAACTCCACAGGAATAACAGAAGATGGTCCTCCTGGAGAACGACGAAGCAGGGGGCCTGAGTCAAAGGGCTTAACATCAGGGTGCTCCGAAGAGAATACAGATTTGGCTTTGGCGGGCCCAGTCACTTTAAGGAACTTATTCCCATTATTAGGAACAAATTTGTTATTGCCGGTTTTGGATTTAGGAGATGGGAGTACTGATTTCTTCCCTTCCTTCGGATAGCAGTTGGGCTAGCTGCATAGATGCCTGCACCCTTGATGTATTCCTTGAGAGTACGGCTCCTCCACTGTTTTACAAGGGATCTGATTTCCGAAGGGAGCGAAGCAAGATATCGACCTGGGCGTCCAACAATTCAAATGACGCTGTAGCGAATAGCCGAAATTTCGGAAGGTCTGGATTGGTTGAATGTAATAGTGCTTAAATTTAACTCGGTAGAAATTTGGATCATGTTGTAAGGGTCGAGAAACTCGGCTTTTAACGTTGAGTAATCAATTGTTGCCTCTGATGAGAGGGAGAGAAAAATATCTCTGAGTTGGGAGCTCAACAGTGTCAATAGTTGTGCGACGCCGTCCGTCTAGATGTCCCACTGGTTTACTTAGAAGATAATTTAGAAGGCTTCAACTTCTTTAAAGACGGGTGTTTTATGGTCGCAGACTGCGGTGAGTTTAGTCTAGGAGTTGAGAAGTTTATGGAGAGCGTCTCGCTGCTATCTCTGCTCATTTCCTATTCGTAAGAGCGAATTCTCTCTCTTTCTTCTCGTTCCTTTTCTTCTCTTTATTCTTCTCGTTTCTTTTCTTCTACTTTCCTTCTTTCGGCTCTGTCTCTTCTTTCTTCTTCCTGTATGTAGGCTATCAGATCTTTAAAACTGACTTCCAGTGATTCACCTTGGATCTTTAAAATTTCAAACGACTAAATGATGCTGGTTTTAATCGATGGGCACAATGACAATAATTAAATTAACGCACAACAATAAATATGGCGGAATTATTGATTCCTTTACACACGGCGGGAGTGCAAATGGTTTTGATAAGAAAACAAAAAAACACGGACAACAAAGGGGTAAGCGAAACACTCGCGAGAGAGTTTTTGTGTTCGAGATTTCACTGTGATTGAGACGAGAGTTACAGCACTCTTAGCATAGCAATACGAAGAATAATACTATTTTTCTATACATCCTACTTACGGCATGATATAAGGCCTTGAAAGACATCAATTCATTTCCTTGGGGGAATAAAATTACTAGTTGGACACGGTCACTTGACTATCAATACACCCAAAAGTTAAATGGAAACGGGAACAAATACACTTCGCAAATAGGTATGCAATGGTTATTTCTCACGTTAAAACTTTAAAACCGGAGCAATGATTAACCAAGAATTAGCAATTTAACCAAGGTTAACCAATACATTGATCAAATTTCAATCAATCGAATGACCAAGATTAACCCCACTGAACTTGATACCATTTTAATTTATAATAGATATTACTATATGTCGTAGAATAGGGTCAAGTTAACCATTTCTGCGTTTCCCAGCCGAGGTCGAGCGGATATGTGCGTGGGAGATTTATAATACAAGCAGAGTGCTAATTAACTAAATGTAGGTTGGCCAAATAGTTGACTATCTTAAAGGTTCCGGGATAATAGAACAACGGGTATAAAAATAACTGTACTAATATGCAAATTAATATTCTCCTACAAGGTAAAAGGGGGTTTTAAATCAAGCTATAGACACATTAGACGTACACGAGTCGATGCACAAAATTATCACGGTTCATCTTTGCTGAAACAGCGGCCGAAATCACCTTAGGAGGCGCTCGTGCGTGAAGCACTCTGTCGACCATGGCTGTAGCTCCTATTTAAGGAGATGTCTGCAAATCCTCAGCAGATAGAGAGAAGCCAAGTTTCTTGTCGTCCATACCCTAGTATCTGTCTCCCGTGAGGTGATCTCTTTGCCATTGTGATCTCGTCAGCAATCGTCTTCGTGTAATCCGCCCTGATCAGAGGAGGATCACAGAAACCCATTTATATCCTGGAACATTGTCCTGGGTATCTCTCGGCTCACAAACTTGGTTGAGACTTCCTCCCATCCGCAGATGAACCTTAATTTGGTGATTACTTCTCCGGGGAGGTGAGGTAATATTAACCCTTCGAAGTGTCTCTGCAGGCCTTCGCATCAAGACCCCATTAAGGAAGATCTGGCCATTTATCTTCCACATCCCCAGTTCATCTTCCAGAGGTAACCAGGAGTCCTTTCCTCGTAAGTTCCCCTTCTTCGTTCCCAGTCCTAAGAAGAAAAAATCCATTTGGTCTAACGCCAATAGACTTGCTAAATCTTTCATTCAAGTCAACTTATTGGATGAATTATATGTTTTCCCGAGGGCCTTAATTTTTGCCCGTCATAATATTCTTTTGTCGTACTGAATAGTATTTAGATGGCCATATTTATCTGTGCCCTTGTTCTTATTATTTGTACTAAGGTTTTTTTTGTAGAGTTTTTTATTTTTCGACTAACCCTTGAGACAAATCGAGCAAACGTATTCCCTTTTAAAGAGCAAACCTAAAATATCACACTAAGTAGAAATTCTTTACCTTTTTCCCAATTCATTTGTACCCGAGCGCCGCGCCGATAGTGACTGCTTGAAGTTCAGTACTGTGTACCTTTAGGGACATTTTGCCATTTCGGTCACAAGCCCTCGTCCCTCGACTTATATATATATATATATATATATATATATATATATATATAATATATATATATATATATATATATATATATATATATATATATATATATATATATATATATATATATATATATATATATATATATATATATATATATATATATATATATTTATATGTAAAGGCTATCGTGGAACCCGGTTCACACGGCCCCCAAAATATACACACATAAAATTTATACAAGACCAGGAATCTAATGTTGTACGAGAAATTCAACATAATTCATCAGGACGGTGCTAAATTATGTGGTATCCACAAAGGGTTAAATAAATACACACGAAAAAGGTATTTACAGTATAATTTACAACAAAATTAAAATCAACTATGTAAATTAACTGCTAACAAATTACAAGGGGGTCATCAAACAATAAGACAAGCCACAAATGCTTACACATCGAACGACCACCAGCCGTTTTAACCAAAAAGGTATTCGCAAACACAAAGATTGGTTCCATGGATAAATTGTTTAAAGCCGAAACGACACGCGCCGTTGAAGATGAAAATAAGCTTCGCTACTCTAGTTACAGGTATTCCCGGAATAACCTCCCTGTGTTACGTCCCTTACTCGAAGGTCCAAAGTTACATGAATAGCACTTATAACACTTAATTAAGTTTAAAGGGGGCGTAAGAAGCAAGAGATACTCCAAAATACCTGATACCAGAGTAGTAAATCAATAACTCATGTCGGAAACCCAGGCGAAAGAGGCTCGGTGACGATGAGTTAATTTGACTCAGGTCGACAGGGGTAAATGCGATGACGGTCTTCGGCCAAGAGAAACTCACAGACGGCGATATCGTGGTAAAAGGCGTCGGGACCACGGGGAACGATCATTCGACGCCCAGCGAGCCGAGAGAACAAATTCGAGATGACTGAATTCCCCAAAGAGGAGATGGCTATGTGACGAGGGGAGAACTTTCACGTGCCCTGTGTGAACGTCTTCCCAAGGAGAACACTTGCAAACGTAACTGAAAGAGCACAATTCGATGCAGCTGAGAGAGGGGTAGCGACAATGCTGGCAGGAATCAAAGGCAAAAAATCTTTGCTGCCTGAAGGAATCCAGTACAGGTCTCCAAAAATTAATAACGTCAAGGTAAGCGATGGACAACGGTTCAGCCGAGCAAATCAGGCAGAATTCTCGACACAGAATAATTTAAAAGGGGCTCACGGCCCCATTTATATCCTTTATTTCAAAGGGAGAAAAGTTAAGTGAGGCACAAAGTGAGGGGGATGAGGCGCTTCCCCTACGCCAATTAGACTAATAAATTACAAAAGTTTAGGGCAAAAATGGTAGCCTCGAAGCAGGTTGAACTGCGAAAAACACCATAAACTATGATGACAAAGGGAAAGCAAGGCAATCCGAGCACCAACCCTTTACAATATATATATATATATATATATATATATATATATATATATATATATATATATATATATATATGTATATATAGATATATAGTCATATGAGTTGAGTTGCTGCTGACCAGTCTAATCTTCAATTTCACGGTGAATGTAAGGACACATGGGAGGCTGAGGTACATGTGATTTATTTATGGAACAACTTTTCTGGCGTATCACCCATCTTCAGTTTCTAAACCATAAAATAATCTCATACAGTTAAAGAATATTAAAAATATTAAAAATAATTAGGTTAAGACTATGTAGGTAATTCCAAAATTAGAAAATAACTCAGGCATTTAAAAGTCAAGAGAATCAAATTATCAATCTAATAAAATACTATTTAAACGAAAAATACAACAAAAAAACACAAGTAAATAATTACAGTATAATAATGGTACCGATAACTCACGAATTTAAAAGGCAAGAGAATCAAATTATTAATCTAATGTAATCACTATTGACACGAAAAAAAAGAAGCAAAAACACAAAAGTAAAAAATTACAGTATAATATTGCTTACTGATGAAGTTCAGGAGAAATCACCAAGTGAACAAATTATAAAGGATGTGGCTTAAAGAAGGATAGGAATTTGATTGGTTGGTTGTTAAATAAAAGAAGGTTGGTTGGTTGTTGAATGAGGTAATTAAAATTAAGAAATAAGAAGGGGGAATAGCGGTTTATCTATGTTGAGTGTAGAAGATTTTGTACGTATTAGTAGGGATTTCAAAATTCTTAGACTATATTCATTGTTATTATGACCAATTATTTTGAAGTTATCTATGGAACATTCTGTCTTGCATTGTATACTATGATTTATAATTACAGAAGCTTCCTTCTTAAACAATATTTTTCCAGTGCGATGGCTTATTCCCATGTGAGAACAAAACCTCTCTTTATATGAGCGAACCGTACTACTAATATAGGTTCCTTGCAAACAACAAGGACAATTAAAAGCATAAAAAAACGGCTGCTCATTTCTAGAGGAAGTTTTTCTTTTGACGAGAAGAAACTTCCTATGGAAAGTGGGTCAACAAAAGTAATTTTGAAGTTGGTATGAAAGAAATATTTTTTGAGTAATTTGTTGCATTTTCTAGTGAATAATTTATTGTAAGGTCCCATTTCTGGTACTACGAAAATTTTTTCATTTTGGGGAATATTATATGAGAGAAAGGATGGAGGGTAAATTTTTGTAAGAAAATCCTTGATTAGTTTGTCAACCAAAGGTGGGGGGGTAACAATTACTTTTAAAATAAGACTTTAGAGTCTGGAATTCATTGCGCATTAAGGAATAATTGGAGGAGAGATGGTAACCTCTATACATTAGAGATTTAATTGCACTGAGTTTGTGTGACAAGTCACAATGGCTGAAAAAATTGAATCGTAGGCCAATAAAGGTAAGCTTTCTGTATATTGAGGTAGTTAGTCTGTCGGTTTTTTCTATGATCATACCTAGAAAAGGAAGTTGATAGTTACTCTCTAATTCAATGGTATATTTAATGTTGGTATGATAAGAGTTTATAAAATTAAAAGCATGGTGGGCATGTTCTATATAATCAAAAATAGCAAAGGAGTCGTCAACATACCTACGATAAAATATGGGTTTGAAATCTAAAGGGCAATGTTTCACAAAGTTATTTTTAAGATGAATCATGAAAATATTAGCTGCTATTGAAGCAATTTATGAGCCCATTCCTACTTCATCTATCTGTTGGTAAACATTGTTATTAAATAAAAAATAATTCTCATTAAAAATCATTTCTAAAATAGTTTTGAAATTTTTACAAGAGAAATTGTTAACGGTGCCTGTATTGTTAAAAATTAGATTTAAAATAATATCAATTGTTTCATTAACAGGAGCATTTGTAAATAGTGAGGATACATCATAACTGACTAGGACTTTTGAGGGTGCCAAATTGTGTAACAATAATTCATTAACAAAAGAATAGCTGTGTTTTATGGTGTATTGACCTATGGGTAACCCAGAGAGAAATTTAGCAACATATATAGAAAGGTTAAAAGTTGCAAGAGAATACGAAGCTAAAATTGGTTGAAGAGGAACACCAGCTTTGTGTAGCTTAGGGAGGCCGTATAATAAGCCTAACCCAGAACCACTAGAATGTAGAGCATCATAAGTTTGCTGGTCTATAACTTTAGTGGATTTTAGATTTAACTTTATCTTCTAGTTTTAGAGATATTTTTTTAGGTGTTTCTAAGAGCAGTTTAAATTTTGTAGTGTCTGCCAGTATGGATTCCATTTTGTGTACATAATCAGTTCGATTTAATAGAACAAGCCTATTTCTTTTATCGGGTTTGGTGATGACAATATCTGGAATATTAGATAGTGAACTTAGCGTTTTAGTATCACTGTTTCTGAATATGAGAGAAAATCTTTTCAATTTCTTCAGTTTGTGATAAAATTCGTGTGCCACTTTTGAGAAGTCAGATTTGAATCTACTGAAGTCCTAGTTTATGAGTAATTTACGAATGTCATGTAGGAAATTTTCAAAGTATAAATAGTAGGAAGGATATTTGATTTTTAAGTTAGGCAATTTAAATTGAAAACCCAATTTATATATATATATATATTATTATATTAAAATCTGGTGTCAGGTATAGTTGGGTTATTTTTATTTTTATTTATTTTTATTAACTTAAGAACTCGTTACATTCCAATTCCCCCATTTAATTATTCTTACCGAGTTTGCCTAAGTTCGCTCAAAGTTATTCAAAGATTATGGAACTAATAATCAACTTATTTTTTTTATTTATTTATTGTGTGCTCACGAGTCCATAAGTTACATCTTTTTGGTGGTAACCCTATACTAAATGCCGAGCTGGATTAAGAGGACGAAAAATTTCAATCTGATAGAGATTGAATTTTCGCTTTTGTGTTTCATATTTCTTTTTTTTTTGATGTGCATTTCATTTTTTGGTCGGCAAATCTTAGTAGAATTTAAAAATAAAAATTTCTGTGAGATCCAATATTCTGTATCGTATGTTACCCGTACGTTCGAGTTGTTAGACAGACACGTACTGTCTATTATGTGGTCCTTTGATAGATTCCACAAACAAGGTCAAATCTTGGGATTAATAGGCAAAGACATAATTGTCTATATCCAAAATGAAGGAATAAATGAAAGGGAAGAGAAAATGAACAAAGAGAAGCAGAAGAAAGAAGAGAAATGAAACAAATAGAAGTACTACAGAACTACAGAACTACAGAATCTAGGACCAGCAAAGACCCTAAGGTCCGCTCGAGGCTAGTCCGCTACACTAAATCAAAAACTACGATACACCCTTATCTACGAGTGTATCTCTAACATGCTTTTTTTTTTTTTTTTTTTTTTTAATACTATCTACTGTACACACTTATCTACATGTGTACATTATCGTGCAATTTTAACTAATCAAACTAGGGGTCGGGGGAGATAGAAAGTTTTTCTTCTCATCTTCCGCAGCCACTCGACTGCTAGTGGTGAAAAGCTAATTTAGGGATAGAGACTACTTATAGGATAGGCGGAAAAGAAATGGGACATCTAAGCTACACATGCAGAGAATCGCCGGCATCATTTTAGTCATCATAATTTCATATCCTTAAACCTCCGCTCCAAACTCTCTCTCTGCAAGGACGTTTAAATTCACAGTGCTCAACTACGTTATATTTAAACTATTCAAATGCACGTCGAGACGATTTTTGAACATATTAACCGAAGTGCTATCTACTACGTGGGTGGGCAGCCGATTCCAATTTTGAGTAACTTTAAATGTAAAATAGTTTTGGGCTATACTAGTGTTAAAACGCTTGTTCACTAATTTTAACCCGTGCTGACGAGTATTTCCCCTATGATCCAGTTCGAATAGATTGCGAAAGTCCACGTTTGAGAAACCCTTTAGTATTTTAAATACTTCTATTAGCTGGCCACGTAATCTTCTGCGTTCTAGCGATGGCAAATCTAAAGCCCTGAGCCTTTCCTCGTATGATCTATTCCTCAGCTCTGGAATTAATTTCGTAGCCCTACGCTGCACTCTTTCTAATTGCGTAATATCTTTCATTAAATATGGAGCCCAAAATTGAACAGCGTATTCGAGAAGTGGCCGCACAAGGGATTTATATAAAGGTAAAATTACATCCTTAGATTTGAAGGTGAAATTGCGCGCGATATAACCCAAAACGCGATTTGCTTTTTTACACGCATCCGCGCATTGCTTCGAGAATTTAAAATCGTCTGAGACTAATACTCCCAAGTCTTTTTCTAATTTAACCGCGTCGAGGACTTGGCCTTTCATGGTATAATCTACTCTTAAATTATGGCAACCCAAGTGCATTACCTTGCATTTGCTTAAATTAAATTCCATTTGCCACTTGTCCGCCCAATTGGCAATCGAGTTTAGGTCCCCCTGCAATTTATCGACATCCGATCTTACATAGGCACGATTACCCAGCTTCGTGTCGTCCGCAAATTTCGAAATCCGACTAAGTATGCCTTTATCTAAATCGTTAATATAAATTAAAAACAATAAAGGGCCTAAAACAGAGCCCTGCGGTACCCCACTACTAACGCTGGCCCAATCTGAACATTCCCCATTTATTACTACCCGCTGCGAGCGATCTTTCAGCCAATTTCTAATCCAGTTTAAAATCTTACCAGTCACCCCAATCGCTTTAACTTTCATTAATAACCTTTGGTGGGGGACGGTGTCGAACGCCTTTTTAAAGTCTAAATATATTACGTCTACAGCTTTGCTTTCATCGTACACGCAAATCATTTTGTGGAAGAATTCGAGCAAGTTAGTCAAGCACGATCTCGCACGCCTAAATCCATGTTGGGTATCGTTAATCAGCTTATTTGCCTCGAGGTGGCTCACTATTCTATCTTTAATTACAGATTCTAAAAGCTTCCCAACTACCGAAGTTAGACTAATAGGCCGAAAATTCGTTGCTTCAAATCTATTCCCCTTCTTAAATATAGGTGTAACGTTTGCTCGCTTGAAATCCAACGGAACTACGCCATCCTCTAATGAGCGATTGAAAATTTCACGCAATGGCTTAACGAGTTCATTTTGAAGCTCCTTTAAATGAATTGGATATACCCCATCGGGGCCCGGAGATTTCGACTTTTTCATTAGCTTAATAAATTTAAGAATTTCCTCGTCCTTTATACTTACATCGGATATGCATTTCTCAGCACTACGAACTTCCCCAATTAACGATTCCAATTCGGAAGAATCTTCCACAGTAAACACGCTCGTAAAATGCTCATTTAAAATTTTAGACATTTCTGTCGGAAGTTCAGTCAAACGACCATCCTTATCTTTGATCGGCCCTATCGATCCTTTTACGGGTTTCCTATTATTTACGTACCCATAAAACCGTTTCGGTTCATTCTTTGAATTCTTAGCGAGGTTTATTTCATACTTCCTCTTCGCATCTCTGACCGCACGTTTAACTTCCCTACGAGAATCTATGTAGTTTTGCCGACTTATAACTGACCCATTGTTTTTATGAATTTTAAATTTTCTATTTCGGTCCCGGATTAAGCGTAGTATTAACGGACTAAGCCACGGAGCTCTCACCGACTTCCCGCTCTTACGCACATACTTAACCAAATCAGAATTCACACGAAGCAGCGTACATCGAAGTTCTGCGTACATCTCTCCTACCGACCTGTTCTCGAATCGTATTCCCCAGTCTATATCCTTAATCCTTTCGCGAAAAATATCGAAATCACAGCTACCAAAACGAGGGATGAGCTGCGAACTCATTCTAACTTCTACGCAGGTGTTTAGTTCGAATCTAATCGCATTATGGTCGCTGGAAGCTAAATGTTCACCCACACGTACGTTTTCTAACAATGACTCATCGGTTGCTATGATTAAATCAAGAATATTGCTATCACGAGTAGGCTCTTCCACTTTTTGTACGAGAAAATTCTCCAACATAAAGTTTAATAGCCTCTCCCCCGGTTTATCAGAAGTAAGGTTGCTAAAGTTAACATTAGGTAAATTAAAATCGCCGCAGACTAATGTGGTCCCTTTTCTAATCCAAGACGTAAGCGTATCGAAGAGTGCAGCATCTTCTCTTTCCAATTGGCAAGGCGGACGATATAGCACGACTAAGTTAATTTTATTTATAGCATCTAAACTTAGCTGGACTAATAAAGCATCACTTCGCATATCATCCTTAGACGAGTCCATCGTTATGGCGTTTAGATCCTCTTTTATATACATTAATACGCCCCCTCCTCTACCGGTTTGTCTATTTCTGTAATGAATTTTGTACCCCGCTATATCGAACTCGCAAACACTGATGCCCGTATGAGTGTCTAACCATGTTTCACTTAGGAATACGAGGTCGAAATTACCCTCTAGAATAACGGCTTTTATTTCGGCAATTTTATTTTTTAAGCTACGAACATTCGCATATATGCATCTCAGTTTGCGCTTTACGTTAACTCTTCTATAACACTCAGATCCGTTCCGTTTCCCTGCACCCCGTCGATAGTGCCCTCTTCACGCGTGGGCCGGCCCGGCGCATCGGCATCACGTGGCCGCGCAACTCTCCTACCTAAAATGCTACGTACGGACTCGTCTAAGATCCTACCCAGCCGACTATTACCCACATCGCTTAGGTGAATTCCGTCCTTTTGGAAAAGTGACGGATGGTCCTGGAATGAATCCCATAAGTTAAAAAAGCTAACACCAGTTTCTCGACACAACCGCTTAAGACATTCGTTTGTATAGATCGCTCTAGATTGGAGGCGCAACGTGGATTTAAGTCGGGGGAGAACACCAATAATTCCCACGTTGGTTGCTTTTGATTTCGCCGTATCTATCATGGTTCTGGCACGAGAAACTATATCTTCCGGGGTGCTGTCATACCTATGGACGTCGTTGCCCCCTACCATCGTGATGATCGTTCGTTCACCACGCGTATCTTCCAATTTCTCGATCTCTGCGGCCACGTTGTTAATGCGGCCACCGGGATAGCAAAAGCGCTTACGCTTAGAAGGGTTACGCGCAGCAAACTCCTGATCCTGCCTTCTAATTAAGGAGTCCCCCATTAAAACTGTTTCCTCTTCCCCCTCGATAGGAGTTAGCAACGCGAAAGGGTTCGAACAGGGTAAGACGAAGTTCTGATCCCTCGTTGGTCTAGCCCCATTTCTAACCCGTCGAAATTGCGATTCCTGAGGCCTAAACGAGTTTAAAATTCGTTGTTGCTCGTCAACAATTACCTGCTGAGTCGAATTTGCAGGCCGCCTATCTCTATTACTATTTTCCCTCCCGCGCATGTCGTGAATAGCAGAGTCTAGTTTTGAATTTAAGTCATCGACTTTACGGTTAGTCGAGATCACATCCCTCGCAACGGTATTTAATTCCAGTTTGATCTCGCTGATCGCACTTGACAACTTGCGTTCAAACGCTTCGTTTAACATACAAAATCGACATATTCTAATTTGCTCAAGGTTCGAGGGAACGTAAATTTCCTTATTAAATGAAGCAGCGCACCTTGAGCATTCGATCTTTATAACGGGCATTGTCGGTTTTATGTTTTTTTTTTAATTCGGAACTAATTTAGAAAACAAGCTGCACAAGCTAATATACTGTAATTGAAAGATCGAACTTTATAATACGGCGATATATATAAAAGTATTCAGTAGCAGAGGCACGATAAATTCTGAGCACAGTGAAATTAGCGGGAGCACAGAGCGAGCACGTCTTTTCAGTAGAGAGTCGGTGGGACGAATGAGAGAGTCGGTGGGACGAATGAGAAGAAAGAAGAGAACGAGAACAATGAGAAGACGAAGAAAGAAGAGAGCAAAGAGAAGCAGAAGAAATGGAAAGAAGCCCTCAACATGAGCGATAGCTAAGTCGGAATAACGGATAAACCTTTTCCGTTTTTTCAAGGAATGAGTCCCCTTAAACCTCGTCAGTTAAGTTCCGCGTATTCAAGGATGGCGAAGACTTCAGTGCCTATCCCACCCACTTCGAAAAGATTTTCGAAGTGAATTCGTGGGACATCGAGAAGAATGGATTTGCACGCTTACTTACCCTGCCAACAGTCATCTTCGGTAAATTTTCATATCTCTTCCTGCCGAGGCCACCCTTAATTATTTGACTCTCAAGGCCGAATTGCTATCGGCAATTAATATGAATCCTGATTTCTAACGGTCTGAGTTTCGCCAGACAAGAATATTACCTGGCCAAACTTACCACCAGTTAGGCTTCATCCTTCAGAGAAGCCTACAAGTCTGGCTGCACACTGTTCAGGTAGGGGTCGAATACGAGTCTCTGTTCGATTTCGTCTTACGGGATCAGTTAATGATTGTGCTGCCATCCGAGATCCGTGCATTTGTGAAAGATAGACGAGCGTCTACCTTTAAGAAATACTTGGAGAAAGAGGATGTACACGCGTCTAGCCATAATCTTTATCCGAAGGAACCCAAGAAATCGTATCCTTCATCTCCCAAGAGTAAGAGTAATTTCTCTAAGTCCTCCCATAAATATTCGTCCCATTTCTTGAAAATGACTGGTCCCCCAAACCTAGATTCCTCCCCCCCCCGCAAGAACTGAGGGATATTAACACACCTCCTAAATAATCCTCCACAATTACTCCCGGCGGCCCATGGTTTGATTCATGTACGGCGTGCCCGGACATGTAAAAATAAACTGCCCCCAAAACTCTCACCTTCGCTCTTCCTCCATCGAACAAGTCCATCAAGTTAATGATTCTCTCTTTCAAGCACCTGCTAGCTTAATAACTCCAGCTTCAGCCATGACTAACGGTTACCAAGGATATCGCGTCAACTCTTTATTCAATAAAAGCTCTCCCTGTTGTCTTGAATTTGAAGAAGAAACTGTGAACGGGTGCCGGGTGTCAACCCTTGTGAGAGACACCGGGTGGACCTGCGTCGTAGTGTCGGAAAACTTGCTTCTCCTAGTAAGTCCCGATCACGATAGGCATGCAGTAGTCCACGACTACTTGGGTCACGCCAACCGGTGACCGTAGTTTGCTGCTACCGATAATGCAAATACTTCACCGGTTAGGTGGAGGCCGTTGCAGCCCCCCCAAAAAGGTATGCGCCATGTTGGTCGGCCAGAACCCCAAGATCTCCCCTAATCCTGTCGCCCAGCAAGGCCGTAAGAGGGCTCAGGCCTTAAAAGAGCTTGCAACCCCCATTGCTTTAGAAACTCCTTATGCCCCCTAATTTGCATACCTTCATAACATTGAGTTCGCAAGTGAGCAGAAGAACCGCTCTTCTTTCTAGCCCCTGTGGGAAAAAGCCAAGCAGGACAATCAAGTTTCTGATTGTAGCAAAAGGAAGGGTATATATCTCGTTTCCGTTTTACCTCGACCGAGGACGGTGCTAAGACTTGCTCCGTTTCATCCCCCGTTCTCACGATCCTCAAGCTTCTTCGACTTGCCCATGATGGGTTATTGGCTGGCTAATAAAGCCACAGTAAAACGGCCCAAATAATCTTTTTATATTACGTTTGTCACGGCGGAGCCAAAGAAATTGTAGAATTTTGTCGATTCTGTGATATCTACTAAAAGACGTCGGCAAAATGACGGATCGCATCTGCCCCCCTTCAAACGACCCCTATAATTTCTGAACCCTTTTTTAGTGTGTCTATCGACTTGATTGGTCCAATTTATCCACCGCCGAGCAAAGGACACCTTTATATCCTTACCCTGGTGGAGTTTGCTATGAGTTTCCCTAATGCAGTTCCCCTGGAAGGAATCGATAGCATAACGTGCGCGAAAGAAGTAATAGCTATCTTTTCTCGAGTTGGCATCCCTAGAGTGATATTGTCTGAACGAGGCAGACAATTTACGTCCGAACTTATGAAATATGTGGGAAAACGGAGTCTGCGAAAAATTAAACGGACTCTGAAGACCGTCTTGTAGAAGTTGTGCCGCCCTCAATCTGAAGAGTGGCATTGGTATTTGCCAGTCGCTCTCTTGGCATGCCGTGAGATTCCTTATAGGAGTTTAGGGTTCGTACCGTTCGAACTCTAATATAGGAGATATTCCGAGGCCCTATGAGTATTCTCAACGAATTATTCGCAAATCCCCGCCTCGATGAAGAAATTAAAACCTCGTATTCGTACGTATTGGACCTGAGAAACCGCTAAGAGGAATGCGCTGAGATCGTGTATAATAATACGAGTCTTAATTTGGAGAAATACGTCACTTATTTCGCCGTTAAGGCAAAAGATCGACGCCTCCGACCCGGTGGTGAGATACTGCTCCTCATCTTCACTGAATCTAATAAGCTCATTTCACGCTGAAAAGCCACGTTACACGTTTTAGAAGCAAAATGACCCGTGGAATACCTCATAAAGACCCCTAATCCGATATGGTTACTGCTTGCAGCATCTATAATAGAATGATGTGGCGAATCCTGGATGGCCTAGGTGACGTTTTGTTTTATTTCACCAAATCTGTACGTTACCACACGTACAGGGAACAACACCTAGTCTCACTTCGCTCCCTCCTCATGAGGTTACGGGATGACGGATTGACTATTGGGCCTAGATCAATGTCATTTTGCCTATAATTCCCTTCGTTATTTAGGCTTTCATATCGGGTAAAAATCAGGTGACCCCCCCCAGCGAGATAAAGTGAAGGCTATTGCCAGCATGCCTCTTCCGCATACGAAGAAACAGCTTCGCTTCTTTTAGGGATCCATCTCTTTCTACCAGCGTTTTGTCCCGAATTTTGATGCCTTAGCTTCTCCATTTAGCGCCCTGTTAAAGGGGCAATCTCCAGATCCCCTCGTGTGGAACCCCAAAGCATCTTCCAAATTTAATTTACTTAAGCATAGGCTCACTTTTGTCCCCATTCTAAAATTTAAAATGTATTTATTGGGAAATGAGTTTATTGTTGATGGAGTACCAATTTCGCATATTTTATATTAAACGTTCAGAAAATTGTACAGCTGAATTTCTTAGTAGGAACCTCTTAAGATCGACGAACCGAGAGTGTGTACTCACAATTGTATATTTTTGTTAAGCCTTGTCCCTCTCTATATATATATATTGCCTTTAATTATTATTTTTGGGGGTAATTAATTGTAATGGTCATCATGGCCATTGGTCGCGGCTATTTAGGCCTGAAGTTAAAGATTCCCCTATTAGCTTGTATCCCGTCAGGTAAATTATTTTCTCCAATCCCTATCTCTCCCATTTGTGATGAATGAAATTTTCCACACCCACGTGTCTGTGAAATTTCATATTAGGAAGGAAGGCGTGTGGAAGCATGAAACTCAATACGCCGTTATCACAGAATTTCTCTGCTCAAGAAAGATCAACGCAGCTGTGTTTAATTTGGGGTAATTTATCACCGTCTTCCCCCTAGTTTAATAACGCTGTCCCACTCCCAGTTGGCCACCGTGTCCATCTTCCCCCTCTTGGGGTAGAAGGGACTCTCTCTTATTTCCCGTTCGCCTCGTCGGTGCACAAAATTATCAAAGTTCTTGTTTGCCTAAACCGCGTCCCATATCCCTTAGGAATCTCGATTATTTCTATTTCACCTCGTCGATGCTCCAAATTATCAAGTCCATGTTTGCTTAAGCCGCGTCCGATATCCCCTTGGGAGGCCCTCGTGCCCGAAGCCCTTGGTCGACCATGGCTGTGGCTCCTATTTAAGGTGATGTCTGCAAATCTTCAGCAGATAAAGAGAACCTGAGCTTCTTGCTGTCCAGACACTAGTATTTGTCTCTTATGAGGTGATCCCCTTGCCCTTATGATCTCTTCAGCAGATCGTCTTCGTGTAATCCACCCTGATTAGAAGAAGATTACGGAAACCCGTTTATACCCTGGAAGATTGTCATGAGTTTCTCTCGTCTCACTATCTTTGTTGAGACTTCCTGCCGTCCGCAGACTAATCTCGATTTCTTGATTACTTCTTCCTGGATCCGAGGTAATCTAAACCCTCTGGAGAGTCTCTCTAGACACCTCCGTATCGAGACCCGATCGAAGAATACCTAGCCATTGGTCTTTTACATTCCCAGTTTATCCTGCAGAGGTAAGCAGGAGTCCTTTCCTCAATGTTCCACCTCTTCGTTCCCCGCCCTAAGAAGAATTTTCCATTTGGTGTAATGCCAATAGAATTATACAGAATTAGGTTAAAAAACCCTATTAGACATGATCCAATTAAATGCAAATAGATATAAAGGAATACATATAAAACTAAGTGAATTGGTATCAACCCTGTAGAAAAATAAGAACCTCCTATCCCTATCTTTTCCAGTTTATTGAAATTAGAACAAAGGAAAGACCATTAAGTGGGTATTGCGCCTTCGCGCTATAGCACCTTATCGCGACCCAAGGCAATTAAGGAATCTGTTAGCGATGAATCTCTCTCAGCCCGTCTAGATAATTTCGGGTTATATATTCGACAGTTCAGAATTCACATGGAGATTGTGTCTGAAGCCACCGTCCAGTACGTTAGGTGTAACGTCTTCGTTAGTCAAGAGAAAATCGACTACATTCTCGTCCAGAGAAGAATTGAGTGATTGTCGAAGAGCCAAGGAAGATCTAATCGTCACCAGGTGTTGTTCGTGGAAAGAGTTAGGCGCGCTGCAACCGTTCTCACCACGTCTTCGGATTTTAAAGATCGGAAAAGCCATCCCCGAAGCACTCTCCGTTTGCCTCTTAAGGATAAGAGACCCCCTTGCCCCACAATTTAAGTTTCCTAAAAAGTTGAATTGAGCGTCCAGTGAAATGGTTACAAGTTCAAAGTCGAACTTACTACCTGGTGCTACTCGCCGCACATCAAGGTAAAAGGTATTTAAGCCCCACTTCGTCACGCTCCTCTCACCTTTACCACGCCGAATCTCAATGATTCCCTTTTCTCTAGAACTTACAAAATTTTAAAATCATTACTTATTTAATTATCCAACGGTTTGAACTTAATTGATAGTGTTAATCATCTTAGCAATGAACCGTCAATATTTAATTGCATTACCATTTAACTTGATAAATATGTATATGTAATCTTTAGTCCTATTAAAGTGTATATTTAGAGCCGTGTTTGAATATTCCTTGGACTAGCAACTGTGTATGTAAAGCACTCTTAGAACCATCCCCAAGTGGACCCTTAATTTCGGTTGGCCAGTAGGCCCGTGTGCGTATAACGGCGTAAACCGGTCAACTAAAATGAAAAAACTCCTTAAAAAGAAATGTAAGGAAACGCAGTGAATTCAAATGAATTTCATTCAACTCAACAAACTAGAAAGAACAAGCATCTATAAAGCATCGAAAACAAAAGAATCAAAACAAACAAGAACGACTGATAAGATCACCCAATTGAGTACAAATGAGTAGTGTTGAAAACAAATAAACTGTACTAGATATAATTAAACTAAATTCGATGCCCTAAATCCTATATAACACAAATGAAGCAATAAATAATGGCATCTTAATCTAATTAATCAGAAACTAACATATATAAACTCTAAAATAAAATTCAAATGAAACAATACATTTGAATGTCTCAGCACTAAATTCTAAAAATTCAACTTAGTAAACACAGTAAACAAACATCAACACATTAACCAAAATAAATTTAGCAGAACCTTAAATAAATTTCCCCAAAAACTAAATAAATTTCAATGAACACAAATTATTTTCAATGATGTTATTTAAATCAAAGTAACCTCCTAATTACGCAAAAAATTTAATAAATTCCAATAAACAGAAAACAAGCTACACGAATCCAAATAAAAAAAACTGAATGACATTGAACACAGATTTCATAAATAAACCCAAATTAATATAAATAAATTAAAACCTAAGCTATCAGAGAATAAAGAAATTCAGAACTATGCGTTTTCCATTAATTGCTACTTATAAAATAAATTTAACAAGTGACAACAACATCGCAAATAAGAAAACAACTTCAGCAGGTGATAAATCGATAGTTTCAAACCAGCTGAAAAGAAAGGGTAAAATAACATCGTTAATTTGTAACCAGCTAGAGCAGGTGACAACATCCCTAATTTGAAACCAGCTTCAACAACTAATTCTGACCTACCTAAATAATACGTCTATTAATTTAACATCAGCTGATAAAGATTCTATTTTGACATAAGTTACAAGATGTATTAACATGAATATCACAATTTTAAAACATTTATTATTTTTTAAAACTGCGGAAATCAAAAGGCACGTTAGGAAAATAGTCGACTTAGTGGGATAAAGTTGGTTCGTATGTATAATATATAATTAGAATTAAGATTTCTTCACTTTACGTTTTCAAATAAATATCATATTTCTCTTATTTTTTGAGTAATCAAAAGAAAGTGGTTTCATATTATCGATTTTAAAAATATATGGGACATTGTTAATTTCAACATGTTGGAAATCAACTGATTCTTATATGCATAAATCTTTCCACATTTTTCCAAGTATTTTGAGGTGAAAAAGCCTTAAATCGCAATTATTTTGAACTAGGACTTTTAGAAGCATTGCTGCATGGAGTTTAAGTTTTCTGTCTTGAAATCAGGTAAAAACACTAGTTTCGGAGTACATTGAATCAAGTTTTGCAATAAAAGTTTTAATCTATACAAGATTGATCAGTAAATTAGGTTTCAAATAAAGGAGTATAAAATTATCAAATAATAATAATAAATAAGAATTAATAATAATAAATAATAATTATTAATAAGAAGAAATAATAAAAATATTAATATAATAATGATTAATAAGAATTAATACATTAAAAATAATTTTAGCATTTTCCATTTACAAATTTACAACGGCATTAAGACGGAACTGAGGGCTCTCCTTTGGTGCATCGTGGATACCTCAGGACCTTCACTTACTTTCCACAGGCAGATGTAAACTGCCCTATCTCCCAGCCTTCCCAGTGTAAAATAATTGCTTTGGCACTTTTCACCTTTACTTAGTAATTGCCAGCTGGAATTAAGACAATGACCAAGTTAAATTTATTGAAAATCTTTAGTAAATAAACTACATGAGAAAAATCATGCTCTAGTGAAAAACAAAGAGAGAAGAAGTAAAATTAGAAGAAAAATAGAAACATTTGTGGTCAAATTATACAGCCTGGGTGATATAAAAGTCCAAATGCAATCAAAAAATACAAAACAATGGACTTTTATCGAGAGAGAAGAAATATGAGACTAACAGATCCTACAAGACCGAATGACCGAGAGAAAAGCTCATATGTCCATTCCTGACAAGATTTTGAGGAAATATGCCCTTGCAGCAATCAATGAAAGACTGCAGCATATAAAAAAAATAAAACTATTTTTTTTTAGATCACGAAAAATGCGACTATTGTGATTGACGTTTCCAATAAAACTTCATTGTATGCGATTTCATCTGCAATAGAGCTGGAAATAAAGAAACTACCATGGTTTTTGCCATATTGAAGGCTGGACAGGCACATCTAGATGGATGTGTCGTGTTAACCTTAACAACAGGTTGCAAAAGAATGCTTCCTAGATATATTATCTAGAATAACGTCCAAATTTTAGGAAAAAAACACTGTATGTTACATTCCACTAGGGCAAAAAAACGTTTAAAGATGTCTTGGGAAGTGGCATTGGAAGCAACTCAAAGAGTTCAGCTGTGCAAATGCCTGATAACCTTCATAAATTGAAGGAAAGTTTTTGGAAGGATCTTCCATTTATAATTCTTCGAGCGCAACTCAGGCTCGGGATTGAAAGGATTTAGATAGGAACATGCGGGAAATATTACTTCCCTTGTTTTTAGCACTACATCCCGTACGAGATAAGTGCGAAAAGGAGGCTGCCAACTTACTACTGAAAATGTTAAAATAAAAAGGCATTTTATCTGGCCTGTTGCCATCAGAGAAGTTATAGCGGATTGTGAAGGAGAAAGATAATTCATGTTTTTAGTATGTTTTAAGGATGTTTAGATGGACTAGTTCAAGAAAAACCCCAAAATACTGGTTATCAACAGTACTGGAGTCGATCAGGCGCCATTCATGAGGCCAAATGAATAAACAGAAACCTTTACTCTATGATAAAGCTGATGATTTTAGATCAATTTGGTTATGAAGAAAACAGCACGAAAAACTCAGCTCTTTCCTTGCAGTTTTCTAACCACTGGCATGGATGTTGTCATTGTCTACTGCAGATCCTCCTGGAAATGAGCAATGGATTAAGCCTGTTATTTAAGACCACCTTAGTTGATCGTATTAATCTATAATCACATTTCCTCCTCTCAGCATTGGTTCTGATTGGCTTCTGGAATTTGTCTCTCGTTGGCGACTGAATGAGAATACCTGAAAAGCGTTGGTCTATCGTTATGAAGAATATGATAGCGGTAAATATTATTTCTCTACGTGATGTAAAAATGACCAGCGACTTTGCATATGTCATAACAATAGATGCTGAGCAAAGGGACGATCGGCTTCAAGCTGTGAAGAACAACAAGCGGCACTTTCACAACTTCAAGAAACAAACTCTTAACAACTGACTCTATAAATTTGATTACGAAATTAATCAATCTGGGATCGATTAGAATTGTAACAAAATTTTAATCTTAAACTTGTCATAAAAAATAAAGTTTGTCTGCCTTAAGTGTAAGACAACGAATTGTTATACTTCTGAAATTTTTGGATGGAACCGTGTGCCATGTATCTATTTTCATTGATAGAAGTTATCATTGTAAAGAAATTCTTATGGTCTAACAAATATTAAATTTCAACGGAAATTATTTTCTCAGTAAATGGTTAGAGGAAGTTAAATTTTTGCCCTTCTTTTACATAGAAGTTGCCAATAAGAATTTTCCTCTTTAATAAAAAAATAAAAATAACTCATGACTGGAAGTAAAAAAGTATAATCGAAGTGTGGGGAAGTATGAAAGAATACTTTATTCTCTTATATTCACACAGGAAAATTAATTTGATAAAAATATAGGCAACAAAGCTTTTTCTTATCTAATTTTTTGCTGTTTCTAGATGAATATTTAGCTGTTGAGTTTGAAAATCTTATTACCGTCCGGCTGCCATAAAACCTTTTAAGGAGGTCAAGGAGTCGATATCGTTTTTATTCATATGCTGATAGAAATAAATCAATTTCATGTTTACTTGACACTAAGTTTTATAAACAAATGTATTTAATAACTACTTTAAAGGACTTTAAATTAAGTTAAATTAAAGTGTATTAAGCTTGTCTTGGTAGGAGTGACATAAGTTTCTTGGTTTTCACTGGTTGTTAAACATTCGGATAAAGAAGACATGGCTATCTTCCGCCTAAAAAAATGACTCTGTCACTGTAATTAAAATTTAAATTCGCAATTAATGGCTATTTTTGTTAATTTTTTAATTGTAATTTTATTTATTATTGTCTTGTAAGCTCTGCCTATAAGTTTTAATTAATTTATAGTGCAATCTACGTAGTATTATAGCTAGAAGAACTATTAATTTTATTTATTGTTTGTTTGGTAATTAGTGAGCTTTCTTCATGAGGAGCAGTTATGCAAGAAGAGGGTATGACTGAATACTAAAGAACTTGCCTTCCCTTAACTTCCATGTAAACTCACGTCAACCATCTAGAAATATTATTCATTTTAATACTTGTTTAGTTCTCTCATACTCTGAAAATATAAGAGCATAGACAGCATTTCTATGGCTTGCTCACCATCTTTTAAAGAGTAGTTCAGCGCTTTGCATGTGTTATTTTAGGATGCCCAGGCCTTTCTTGGTCAAAAATAGGTCTTCCAAGCTTTCGAAATTTTGTCCTCTTTCACAAATTTATATCACATTTTGCACATGGTAGGCCCTCGGATTCCCATGCTTTTCCTTTCTCATCATAGTTTATGGTGTTTATCGGAGGTTGACTCGCTTCGAGGCTACCATTTTTGGCCTAAAATTCTGCAACTTACCAGTCCAACTTGCATAGGGGAAGCGACTCACTCTCCCCACCCTTTGTGCCCCACTTTCTTTTTTACTCTTCGGAATGAAGGATATAAATGGAGCCGTGAGGCCTTTTAGGTTATTCTGTTGTGAGGATTCTGCCTGATTGCTTCGCTAAATTGTTGTCCGTCACTTAACTTGACGTTGTTAAAGTTTAGAGACCCGTACTGGATTCCTTCGTACAGCGAGGATTTTATGCCATTGAATCCTGCCCACGTTGTGGCTGTCCCTCTGTCGGCTCTATCGAATTGTGCTCTTCCAGTTACGTTGGCAAGTGTTCTCCTTTGGGAAGCCGTTCACACTGGGCACGTGAAAGCTCTCCACCAGTCTCCTCGTCATCTCCTCTTTGGGGAATTCTGTCATCTCTAATTCCTTCTCTCAGATCTTTGGGGCTTTGAATCATCGTTCCCCGTGGTCCCAACGCCTTTTGCCACGATCTCGCCTTATGTGGGTTTCTCCTCGCCAAGATGACATCGTACTCACCCCTGTTAACTTGGGTCAAATTCACTCATCGTTGCCGAGCCTCTTTCGCCTAGGTTCATAATGTGGGTTATTGCTTCGTTTCTCTGGTATCAGGTATTTTAGAGTATCCCTTGCTCCTTACGTCCCCTTTAAAATTAATTATGTGTTATAGGTGTTATTCTTGTAACTTTGGGCCTTCGAGTAAGGGAAGTAAGACAGGAAGATTATTACGGGAACACCTGGTACTAGAATAACGAAGCTTATTTTCATCTTCAACGGCGCGTGTCGTTTCGGCTTTAAACAATTTATTCATATAACCCTTTTTTGTATGCGCGAATATCTTTCTGGTTCAAACGACTTGTGGTCGTTCGATAGTGATAAGCATTTGTGACTTTTTTTATTGTTTGATGACTCTAGTATATTTTGTTAACAGTTAATTTATTTCATTTTAATTTTGTTGTAAATAATACTGTAAATACTTTTTGTGTGTGTATTTATTTAACCCCTTGTGGATACCTCATAATTTAGCACCGTTCTGATTAATTCTGGTGAATTTCTGGTAAGCCTTTAGATTCCTGGTCTTCCATAAATTTTATGTGTGTATTTGCCTTTGAGCCGTGTGAACCGGGTTCCGCCATAGCCTTTACATATTTGCATTAGTCCGACATAAGAGCCAAAAAAAACAGTATCTGCCTCATTTTTGTATTGCTAACTTTCGTTATTTTAAAAATAAAAAATTTCTAATTCTAGAAGACTATCTAAAAAAGAAAAATATGATATTGGTATTCCAAATTTTTAAGTTAGGTACTCAGATAAATGGCTAGCATCCAATAGAGGTGACACCTGGCAACCTAATGGTACTCCAAAGAGGCGCATTAATTGTCATTCTCGCAACTTTAATCGCTCTTCGCCAAATGTCAGCTTTCATTCAGGCTCCAAGAAGCTCGCTATCCACTCATGCTCCAAGTTTCGTGACATAAGAGAACAAGAAGTAAAACCTAAACGTTCTAATAAATACTATTGAATGTTAACGTATTTACATAAGCAAATACTACAAATCATTGTAGCGTTTCTCTCTAAATTCTTCACAAAGGGTAAAAAACCCCGAGGTTGTTAGGAGCCAGAAAGAAACGTGAATATTTTATAGTTTTAAAATTAAAAGGAAGATTATTTAGTGAGCTTTATCAGTATTATAGAACCACTTCAAAAACTTGCGAAATATAAATATATTTACTATACAGAAATACCATTTTATTAGGTCGTCACACAAAATGATTTCCTGACAGCTTAGATATTTATCTTATAGTAACACAATGGCTAGAATGTTATAGTCTGCCTTGTTCCATGGAATTCATGACTCATTGCGAAAACTTTTCAAAGATATCTCCCAGCTGAAGTTGAGAACCTGCCTTAACTACCCTTCACTGGTAGTTCCACGACATTTTTCTGTTATTAGCATGTAATGATGTATATAATAAAATTGGAGCAAGAGACTGTTAAGGGAAAGATAGAAATATTCTCTATGATGATTATTTTATATTTTTACCAGAGTATGTGATTTGTTTACAAATAAGTGATCCGTACTAGAACGTTTTCTTCAATATAGAAATGGTTAAATTTATTCAGTCAGAAGCATCTGTAAAGTGAACTAATGTATTTTTAAGTTTTTAATTACCTCTAACTCTTGCCTCGCTGGTTAGAGGAAGACAAACATGAGTCGATAGTTTGTTATACTTAACACGGCACATTATGAACGATGTTCAATTTTGTTGGCAGAGAGAAAAAGAAAGAAGGAGAGAGAGAAGGATAGAGATGAGAGAAAATAGAGAGAGAAAGAAAGACATAAGAGAGAAAGAGAGGGAGATTCTCTGCACGGAATGATGAATCAAATTATTATAAGCCCATAATAGGTGAATTTTAATGGCGAGTTTGATCCGCCGTTTAGTATGTTTCCTAAAGGACCTCTTCACAATCGTGTCATTAGGAACACCCATTAAGATAGGGGAACTCGCTGTAAAAGTACATATTACTGTTTATTAATCTCAATGCTACGATGTAGCTTTAAAAAATCAACAATTCCATCTTCGCCTGACACACGGAAAACTATATTGGAGATGATATTTATTGGATTTCTTCACCTCCAAGTCCACCCTAAGGCAAGGCACTTTGCCGATATATTGAAGGCTTGGTTGGCTCTAAGAGATTGCTTCGATTCTCTTTTTCCATACCCTCAATTTTCTGAGCTTTAGGCTTGTCGAATTTTAAAATTAGACACACATTCTCTAGTTTAGGCTTTTTAATTTAAAATAATAAAAACCTAATCAGACGTATCATCGTTAATATATTTGAGTTATATTCAGCAATATATGAGAAACTTTATTCCTTTACTAATGCCCCTTTTTTGTTTCAGTAAAATGGACCCTAACAAAATTTCACAATATTTTCTTATAATTGTTTAAGAACCTTCCACCTTGCTCATTAAACCATTACTTTTATTAAAAGCAGTTACCCATTAAATTCCATTATCTTTTTGAAGTAAAACATAAGTTTAGCTATGCAGTTTTACAGCGAGATCCCCTTCCTTAATGGATCTTCTTAATGCCACAATTGTGAAGAGGTCCTTTAGGAAACATACTAAACAGCGGATCAAACTTGACATTAAAATTCACCTCACCTATTATGGGCTTTTATCAATTTGATTTATCCTTACGTGTAGAGAAACTCCCTCTCTTTCTCTCTCATGTCTCTCTTTCTCTCTTTTTCTCGCTTATCTGTATCCTTCTCTCTCTCCTTCTTTCTTTTTCTCTCTACCCAAAAAATTGATTATCGTTTATAATGTGCCGTGTTAAGTATAACAAACTATCGAGTCATGTTTGTCCTTCTCTAACAAGCGAGGCAATTGTTAGAGATAATTAAAAACTTTAAAATTAATTAGTTTACTTTACAAAAGTTTTTGACTAAATGACTTTATCCATTCCTATAATGAAGAAAACATTCTAGTACGGATCACTTATTTCTAAACAACTCGCATACCCTAGTAAAAATATAAAATAATCCTCATAGAGAATATTTCTATCTCTCCCTTAACAGTCTCTTGTGACCGTCGGTCTTTAAACGAGTTTCTGAGGATAGAACCAATATCTGCAGAAAGTTACTTTCCATTTAATGCCAGCATATTGGATCAGAAGTTTAATTAAGAGAAGGCATCGGAATTAATCTTCCATACAATGAGATCTTGGAAATGAAAAATTAAGGAAGTGAGAGTTGAAAATAAAAGAAATTGGTGGGATTGATTGGAATTGCATTTCAACATTAATAATAAGTATTTGAATGAAGTTTGATTCCTTTTTTAACTTGATTAAAAATTTTTAATCTGAGTGTAGTATTTTTTAATTTAAAGCTAAAAACACCCTTCAATAAAAATAGTATATGCGACTATATTTAGGGGGACTTCTAAAATCATAAAATGTAAAATAAAAGATTTCTCTTCCTAAAAATATTTTTATTTATTGATTCTTCAATTAATTTTAATGTTAAAAAGCTTTTATAACCTTTATGAGCTCATATTTATTAAGACAATGTTGGCCTGCCGCCATCATGTGCTGGAGATTATTTTCTCTGACGTCTTTGGAGTAGTCTTTGAGCACACTGGATGTTCCAAAGTCGCCCTTTTCAAGCGTTTCCAGAAGGAGTGGTCGAACATCAACCAGCAATAGTACACGCTGGTTGACGATACCCTCTTCGAAGCACATCTGCGCAGTTCAACTCTCAGATGAAAAATTACCTGGTATCTGCGATTGCTGATCCAACAAAGCGTTCGCGCGATGACCACATCGAATTCCTCCAGCTTACTACCCTGTTCCATTGAGGGGGCACACCGACTAGCATGGCACTGTTCATTGCCTTCGTGTACAACCGCTTTTAGCAATAAGCTCCGTTGTCTTCCCACGCCCCATACATCATTATGCTGACTCCAGCAACCGCGAGCAATACCCTCCAACGGCATATCTGGTATTTGGCGCCAGATTTGGTCGGCCTTTTTCTATTGGATGAGTGGGTTCCGGACAAGATGAAGGCCGGCTGCGTGGCTCGGATGAAGACGGAAAATGTGACCAAAGATTGCCCACGCCGGGCCAAAGTCGAAGACACACGGCACCTCCGCCTTGATGCCTTGTTTACCAAAAGGTCGAATCGTGTTTTAGACGTACTGAACAAAGGCGGGGCTCAGAAAGCAAAGCAGAAATTTCTGCAGATGAATGCTTTGGCTTGAAAGTGCCACACGCTGTACGAGGGCTTCCAGGCCAGAGCCAAAAGCCTGAGAGTGGAGAACGATGCAGCTGAAACAGGAGTGTACCTGGCAGAGGCGTAAATTGCAACGCTGACTAAGGATGAGGATCAGAAGCAAGTCATCTTCTGTCTCATTCACGAACAGCGAATGGCCATCCCAACACCCTCAAAGATCAACCTGACAAAGAAAAGTGAAAATTGTGGTGACCAAAAATATGAGGTTGAGAGACGAAATTTTAAGTGTAATTCCTTTTCGTGAATTGTAATAAAATTAGCCCTGTGTAGTTAAAAAAAAATAACTTTAGTTTTTTGGACCACCTGAATATATATATATATATATATATATATATATATATATATATATATATATATATATATATACTAAGGTGGTCCATAAAACTGGTTAAATTCTCACTTTAATTGAGATCAAAGCGGTTGCTCGCTGCCTCAGTTTGCTTGGTTTGAATCCCACCCAGCACTGTAACTATTTCCGAAGAAAAACTATTACGTTTTCTCTTTCTTGCGTTATGTTGGATTTATTTCATTATTCTCTCGTGCTCATGAGAGATATGCATTCAATATATATATATATATATATATATATATATATATATATATATATATATATTTTTATATATATATAACATAGGTGTATGAACAAATAATTGTAACAATAAAAATAATTATACAAAATTACGTCACAGGAATATATAGGTAACGCTTCTAATCAAGCCCATGAGGAGCAAAGCTCTTGGGGCAATCATTAGGTTAACAGATTAAAATATTTAAATTAGTAGGAAACATATCCAGTGGTATGACTTATAAATGAATCACATGAAAAACGAAACAAACTACAGAAATACAATACAGATACTACAGGATGTTGGAATAAAGAATATAAAAAGCATCAATAAATACATAGGAACAATCTAATACAGTTGTAATGACAGGAAAATTTAGTTGGTCAAAATAAAGTACCCATTGATATTTTTATAGTATCTAGGGTTATAAAGGAACAATAAATTCAGAAAAAAATTGGTATTATAAGAGGGATCAATGGCCTATTACATTGATTATGTCAGAGCATAGTGCAGATATTGATAATATTAGCAATATGGTATGGCATTTCATGGTACATTGTTGATATGAAATAGCTTACAGCCTCTTATGAAGAGAGGTAAGGAAACAGTATGCTTTAAATAACTAGGGTGCAATCCAGGAAGCAATACCTTGGTACAATAGAGAATTTCTACAAAGGTCACTTCTAGCATAGTGCAATTTAAGATTACTATTTCTAGTCTTGTAATTATGCAAGGGTTGTATGTTATTTATAGAAGCACGTAAGAGAGGATATCTACCAAGCTTGAGAGTTTTGTACATGAAAATCTGAGAGTCATATTTGTGCCGGCTACTACTTTTAGAATTTGCAATTGCTTGAAAATTGGTTCAGAATGTGCCAAGTATGTACTCCCACTTATTATGTTAACTAAACGCTTTTGTAGCATAATTAAAGGATTTAAAGCATTTTCTCTTGAGCTACCTCAAGCAAGAATGCCATAAATCAAATGTGGGTAGAGAAGTGAGTAATATAGGTTCTTGAAAATTTCTGCTAGAAAGATGCTCTGTAATCTATAGAATAACTTGGATGTTTAGCTACAATATTGTTTATATGCTGCTTAAAAGTTAATTTGTAATCCAATAGCACACCTAAGAACTTCCCTTCAGTCTGTTGTAAAAGAACTTGATCACTTATTGTAAAATTAACATTATTGGGAATCTCTCGTGTATAAAATATCATGTAATATGATTTATTAATGTTTAACGTTAAGTAGTTAGCCAAAAGCCATTCGTGAATATGTGGTAGGTCTACACTTAGTTCCTGCCAAAGTATATTGAGGTCATGATTGGTGGAGCTGAGTGTTGTATCATACGCAAATAGAATAGCTTTTAGGGTTCTTGTGGCTTGTGGTAGGTCATTTATGTATACTAAAATAATAGAGGACCAGGCACTGACCACTGTGGCGCACCTATCTGCATTGATTAAGTGCTAGACTTGCACCCATTAACAACTACGTACTGTTGACGATTTAAAAGATATGATGCAAACAGTTGCAGTGCTAGGCCTCTTATACCATTATTCTCTAATTTCTTTAGAAGTCTATCATGAGAAACTGTATAAAATGCCTTACTTAATTCAAGATAACAGCACCATGGTATTTTTTTTATTTATAGATTAATATACACTTGCAAGAAAGCCATCCACAGCATCCCCAGTACTTTTGTTCTTTCTAAAGCCATACTGCTCCTTGGATAACAAATCATTAGCTTCACAGTAAGAGCAGAGCCTTTCATATAAAAGTTTTTCAAAGATTTTATTTAGTAAAGGTAGACAGCTAATAGGCCTATAATTATTACAATCCAAGGAATCACCACCTTTAAACAAGGCTGTGATGCAAGCTATTTTTAGAATGTCAGGGTATTTGCCAGTTTGTCTTATACTGTTAAATATAAGAGATATAGGTTGAGATAAGGTTTGAGAGTTATATTTTAATGATTTTACATATAGACTGTGGGAATTGCCTTAGTGTTCTTTAATCTAGAGATAATCGGTTTAATTTCATCCGAGCCATTATATTAAGACTATCAATCCAAATTTCCTTGTAAGTGTTTTCTTTTTATTGTAGATGCATAGTTTAATTTATCAACTTTAATGATTATTTATATTTCTTTCAGATCGTGATATAGATGCTAATAAGATTCGTGATCTCACTGAGTTAGAAAAAGGGCAAACTGTTGCAGCGGGAATTGAAGGAGCTTCCATCACCAAAACAGCTTAATTCTTTGTTTTATCGAGAGCTACCATATCAAGGACCATGACAAAATTCGAGAAGCAAGGTAAAACATCCAGCAGGAGGAGTAATTCCGGCAGCACTTCGAAGCTGGCTGAAAGATACCGTCGAGTGTTGAAAAGCATTGTGATAAAATATCTCCCGATAACTGCCTCTAAAGGGACTGAAGGGATAAAATCAACCTCTCACTCGCCCAGTTTCGACCAAAACTTTTCGCCGTGAACTCACTAAAGCCGGATATCATCGAAGAGCCGCCATCAAGAAACCTCTGATTTCTAATTAAAAAATTTAGAAAAGAATGAACTGCTGTAGAGATCAAAAGGACTGGTCGACAGACCCTTGGAAGCAAGTAATATGGCCCGAGGTTATTGCTTATATCATTGTCGTGTTGACTGAATCTTTGCGCTAATGACCTAAGATTTCTATTTCTCTATTGAAAATATTGATGGTTTGCTGTGTAAGAAAGGAATCCCAGTAATGTACATGCGTCAGAAACAGAGATGAGTCATTGATATTCACCAGACAGAAGAAGTTGAACCAATCGACATTGGTAACGCTTGTTGAACGTTAACGGAGCCAAGGCAGTTAGTAACAGCACGGATAAAGGATAGGATCGTTGAGTTACGAGTGGTGACAGAGAAGTGAGTGACGAACCGCGCTCTGTTCGGCATACACTGTCACCACTAGGGAAAATAAAGCGTGTCTCGATCAGCTCAGCTGCATTAATCGGCGGATGAGGGGAATTAAATGCGTGCGCAGTTAGAAGTGGGTATTGGTGCATTGGAAACGAAGGTCCGGGTTGCCCGTAAAAGGCCAGAAAAGAAAGAAAGCATTTGTTTGCAACACGATAAAGCCAGAATACACACGAGTTTGAAGACCAAAGAATGTGTGACAAAGTTTGGCTGGACGGCACTGCAACATCTACTGTATAGCCCCAATTTGGCACCGCCTAACTTATCCTTGATCGGGCCTCTGAAGGACCGATTACGCGGGCAGTATTTTCCAGATAACGACGCCTTCATCGACGTCGTGACGAAATGGGCCGCCTCGGTTGGCGGAGACTTTTACCAGCGCGGCTTTCAAGCCCTTGCTCGTCGCTGGCGAAAATGCATTCAGAATAGGAATGAAGAGGTGGAAAAATAAATTCTGATGCAAAAGTGAGCAATCCTTTCAATGGTGCGACTGCCGTCTTTGTAACTATTCAATTTTTTGGAGTTAAAAAATAGGAGGCTTTACTTTGGAACAACTCTGGTACTTAAGCTTGAGGAAATAAAACATGCACAAATACTTACCATAAGTCTCTACTATAATATATTTCCATACTACTTTAAATCCTTTTACATCACTGTCACTCTCATGTATACTCCATTCATCTATTATCATATTAAAAAATTATTTCTCTTTGAAAGACTGGGCTAAGGTGGCAACGGTATGGAATGCTTGTTGTTTTCAGTGAAGCTTGAAGTAGAATAAATCGAAACAGAAGTTGGTGAAGATTAATGTCCGGAAGAAAACATCTCTCTGACATCTGCTCTTGTCATTCATTATTTTATCGTCTTTATTTACTCAGTATTTAAACAGTTTACATATCTAATGCTTTATGTACCACAGTATTTCTTATATCCACCAGAGTTATAGTTTTTTCAATTTAAATCGCATTTGTTGTTCATATCTGTTATTACAGACTGAGAATCAGACGAGTTTAATGTTCTTGAAACAAGATCTCTGCAAAAGGCCATTGCAACTCAAGGTGTTATTTTCTTACTCTAATTAATAGCCAATAATGGGAATTTCTATCTTAAACTCACCGCTTTAAGTGTTTTATTTCTTATGCTACACAAATAATTATTGGAACAAAAGGGTTGCTGTTTTATTTTTATCGTAATATTTATTTGAATTTTTCGGTTGTTTAGCGGTTCCTTCTTGCAAATAGATTGCAGGTATAATACTACCGTTACTTCCATCAAAGAATACGGGCACTAATCCGAATGTAGTTCCTTTGAATAGTATATATCTCAAAGGATACTCTTCAAAAAACTAAACCTGGGCTACTGCATACTACTCGTACTTTAAAGATTTAAGAGTATCCATTTAGTTACCTAACCTATCCTCACACTTGGTTCAAAATGGTTCTCATTGGTTTGCATATCTATTTAGTTACCTAACCTATCCTCACACTTGGTTCAAAATGGTTCTCATTGGTTTGTATCAAGAATAGTTTGCTTCAAATTAGGAAAAAGAATTGGAAAAGAAAAATTTAACTTAACCTATAAGATTTAGAGGTGAAGAAATTAAAGTTATTTATCTAGTAGTTGGCAACGGCGAGTTCGGCCAGTCGATCCTTTCTCTTTTCCTCTGACTTTCCTCTGAAATTATTTTTATTAAATTATATATTTTATCGTATTTTTCTAGTTTTAAAATTTTACAATCATTTAGCGGTCGGTTCCCATTTTTGGCCTCAGCGCTTTTGAGCGTCTGCCAAAAACACATTTTCGGCTTTTCACTCTCTTAATAATATTTTTAAAAAGCACAAGAAAATTTATTCCAATCCCAACTCTTTCGTTTATATTTACATATAGCTATAGGTGAAATGATGTTTATAGTTTTATTTTTTTTCATGCACGTATTTTACCTCTATAATGTGTCTTGTTTATTTTTATTCTACAATACATAGCACCCCTTCCCAATATAGAGAAGATAAGCCGTGGATCAAATACCTGGAGGCTTCGTGCTTGAAAGGGAATAAAGAGACGGGAGGGGGTATACTTTAGTACCGGTGATGCTTACCGACCCTGCTCTTGTTGGAAGTTGTTGAGGATAATGAAAGGCTGTAATGCTACCTAAAAAGATTAAATTTGTGTAAAAAATGCATTTGCGAGAGAGTAACGGAAGAATTTATCAATAGAGAAAATAAACCATACGATTCTGAATGCTTTACGTATATTACAAAAGATCGCGTTCACAGATATATATTTACCGAGTCAAGAGAACTTAGAATCAGTTTTCTTTTTACTGTGGTGAATCTGGATGAAGAGTAATGACTTCTTTTAGCTACATGTAGTAGGAGAATCACTTAGGTTGCAAGTTATTAGAGTAAGTCTGGAAGGCAACTCTGTATAATATACTTCTGACTAAATACTTCCATAATTTTGGCTTAATCCTCATTCCTTTGGTGTCCCTATTTTATATAGTATTTGTGATACAGAAGAAAAAAACGTCATATTTTCTCTGAAGTTCCGTACTTAAATAAAATAAAAATCTCTTTAACAAAACATACTTCCACCAATGGAAAGACATATTCCTAAGATGAAACTATTTCAATTTTTGATTCTTTGATCAAAAATATCTCGTTATTTGGAGTGGGAAAATGTCCAAATCGATCAAAGTATTTTTTACATAATTGATTAGCAAATTTTTTAAAATCGAGAATATAAGAGCTTAGTAAATAGTGTACGTTAGAATCTTACTGCATTACTTTAATTCAGGAATATATATATATATATATATATATATATATAATTAATTTAGACTGTCCCAAGATCAAAGAGGTGATTTTATTTTTTTTTTTCTGATTATGCATATATTCGAAAATTGTCATAACCTATAAAAGAACTTTGCAATGTTCGATGTTGGAATATTGCTATGTCCTAAATAAAAATTATTTAATAAGGGACTCAATTTGAAGCTTTTATAAATGTTTTTGTTTGGTTCATTTTAAGAGAGAAGAAATGTCGCAAAACGTCCAAAATTAATGGAAGATTTTTTGCAGGAATTTTATTGATTAGCTTCCTTATAAGAAAGAATTTACTTCATCCTCTTAACACGACAAAGTGCATAATTAAACATTGTTCTGATTACAAGAGTAAGAAAAATATCACTTGATCGCATGACTTACTTGAGTCTTATGTCGAGAGGACCACTGCTGTGGAAGAGCTGAACTGCTCACCGCCGTCTTCAGCATTTATTCTAACTGAGTAATAAGAGTATCGGATTAGCGTGGAAAAGCCTCATGTGCACAAATGAAGCGCTTACAATTCGGTCAATGAGTTCAAAATTACCTCTGTACCCAAAGAGCATTTTAACATTGCATATTAATTATGCTGATGATAGAATAAAGAAAATCAAGTTTTTTAAAGTTCAATCATTTGTGGCATCACTAAATATGATTTATTTTTGCTGAAATTTGGCGTGTATCGTACATTTTCAATCTGTAGCTATATAATATAATATGGAAGATAATGAATATATATATATATATATATATATATATATATATATATATGTATATATATATATACGTAGGTGAGTCAAAAAGTTCTCAGACAAATGCCAGATTATTGAAATGTTCGATTTTGTACAAGTAAATACAGGGTCAAACACGACTTTCATGTTTTCTGAACAATTCCTACAAAATTCGTCATTCAATTTGTCGAGACTCTTTGTATTAGATGTGCTTCAAAAAGGTTCCTTTTTTGAACCCATAAAATGGCAAATTTTGAGATAAGAGCGAACATTAAATTCCTGACTAAACTTGATTGGAAGCCTGTTAAGATTATTGACGCTCTACAACAGGTTTATGGTGACTCTTCGCCATGTAGAGCGGTAGTTTACGACTGGATTAAGCGCTTCAAGGGGGGCAGAGAAGAAGTTGAAGATGATCCACGTGAAGGGAGACCCTCCACCTCCATTAACCCAGAAAATGTCGAGCTTGTGAGGAATCTAGTGGATAAAGATCACCGTATTACTATTGATGAAGTTGCCAATGCATGTGAAATCTCTCATGGCTCAGCATTTGGAATTCTAACTGAAAATCTTGGCCTGAGCAAGCTTTCAGCACGTTGGGTCCCAAAAGCGTTGCGAGAAGACCAGCTGAATCATAGGGCCAACCTTTCTTTGGCTATTTTGACCAAGATTGAAGCAAACGAGGATAGTTTTTTTGAGCGCCTCGTAACGGGAGATGAAACTTGGGTGTATCAGTTTGATCCTGAAAGTAAAAATCAATCAAAAGAGTGGCACCCAAGGGGGGCAGCAGGGCCTATCAAGTTCAAGACAGAGAGGTCCGTTAAGAAGATAATGGCTACAGTTTTTTGGGATTCGGAGGGAATTATTTTAATAGACTTCTTAGAAGGACAAAAAACTGTTACATCCAGCTATTACGAAGGAGTTTTAAGGAAGCTGAAAACTTCAATAGCCAAAAAACGACGAGGAAAGCTCCACAAGCAAATCTTGTTCCACCATGACAATGCCCCTGCACATTCGTCCAAAGCTGTGAGATCTCAGCTACGGGAATTTCGATGGGAAACTCTTGCTCATCCCCCTTATAGCCCTGATTTAGCACCCTCTGACTTTTTTCTGTTTCCAAATTTAAAGGGACACTTAAAAGGAACCCGGTTTCAATCATTAGATGAAGCAAAAAAGCAGGTCATTACTTGGTGCCAGAGACAACCCCGTGAATTCTACAAAGATGGTCTTTACCGTTGGATTCATAGATTAAGAAAGTGTATAGATGTTAATGGAGCTTATGTAGAAAAATGATTACAGTATTATTACAAATAAAAATTTTATGCCATTTATCTGAGAACTTTTTGACTCCCCCTCGTATATATATATATATATATATATTCGAATAATCAATAACAAATAAGCAAAGATGATACATAAGTGATTTTGTATTTTAATAGGACCAAACATAGATTAAAGAAGAATAAAGACAAGACCCTGAGTCTCTCTTATTAACCGTTTCTTCTCCAACATTTAGGGACTTTGTTCTGCTTCTAAGCTGGCATTAACATTTTGAGGTGATGTGATGGTAGTATATTGTTTAACGTAGTGGTTTAATAGCAAAGAGCGCTCATTAGCATAGGTTTGAAGCCCACATATTATTTCACGTTGTTTAACGAGTAAAAGAGTTTATGTTATTCTATTTCGTTTGTTATCTATATATTCCTTCTTTCTTAATCTATTTTTTATCCTTTTTGTGTTTCAACTTTCTTTATTTTCTATGAGTTATTAATCATCTGTGTTTGACTTGTTATTTATTGTGAACAATAACGTCCATATCAATGCGATGAGGTAATGGCTATAGTAAGAATTCTTTAATCCCTTAGAAAGGTTTTCTGAGGTCCTAACCTTCTATGGTTGTCACATCCCGAGACAACCTCTTTTGTGATCTCAGCACTTATTTGAGAGTATCATAAAAGAATGACCTTAAGGTCATTCTCACTATTTTCCTAATTATTTCCGTTACCTGTTTTTTTGTTACAGCGAACTTATTAGGGGTCCTATAGTACTTTTATCCTGCTAAAGAATTGCTCTTGTAATCTTAGGAGAGAAAAGGAATTGCAATAAACGGGATTGTGACAAAGAACTTGTGATATGTTTTTGGTTTGACAATAAAATGCAAAGTGTTGCCTCAAAGGCTCGTTATTTTAACAGTCTAAAAATATTTAGATGTTTTTATAGGCGGGTATGAAGCAGAAAAGAGTATCATCTAATCCATCTATATTCCCGGATAATTACCCTATCTTTGGAATGAATAATTCGGATATGTCTCACCCTTCAACGATATGTATTCTAAATCCCCAATATTTGCAGTATAATTTCCTTTTGCTTTCTAGCTTTAACTATATATAGTGCTTAAGGTTACTATGTCGAGAGGTTAAGAAAATGCCATTTTTTAATTCATGTTGAGTTATCCTAGAGTTGCTGCTCAAACCCATCTGGATAAAATACTCCACTATTGATGCCACATAACATTCCAACCAATATCAAGTACCTATGACAAACGTAAAACGATATACATATATTGCTTTTGTATATTTTAGGAAAGTGTGATTGTTTAGAATGGTTTTAAAATTTGACATCTAACAAACCAGAAAATTTAAAAGATTCCTAATGTCAAATTCTCCATTAAATTATGCTCTGTACTAACCATCAATTCAGTTTTTCTTACGAACGTAAATGTAGCGTAGCTTTCGATGTTCTTTTTTCTAGATTTTTAATCTAATTGGCGGAAACATAAATAAACATGGTGGTATGAGTTTACAAATAATGGTCTGGGAATATTTGTATATATAGTGAGGCGTGTAGATAAATTAATGCCAGGATATTATGTGGCCTACCCTTACGTCTTACTTCTTAAAAATAGGTAGAAGATAAAAGTGTTTAGTGAGAGTAGAGTGGACAGTACACATACAAATCATTCTCAGCTAATACAAACATGCCTGATTTCAAGCAAGGCAGACAGCCATCGAAATCGATAACATCAGTCGATACGAACGAAAGTAGAAAATCAATACCAAAGGCGAAAGTTTCAGATCCTTCCAATAAACCGCCAAAAACGTGTTGATGTCTTAGTGGACGGCCAACTATACCCGTATGGAAATGAAGGCATAGTCCTAGGTCTGCACTTAACATCAAAAGGATACAAAGTCTACATTAACAGCAGAATCTCCCTAGCCAAAATACAGCTCGGAAAACTGTGTAGATTTAAAAACATCACCTCCAAAAATCTTCAAAACTATACACTGCTCTGGTACGCTCGACCTTAGTGTACCCGGCAGTGGTCATGCAGGCTGCGAATTCCACCTCTTTTAGACCATTGGAAAGAGTGCATAACAAAGCAGACCTGCTTATAGCTAAAGCACAAAGGATAGACCATATTCAGCAAACAGAACTGCACACAAGAGCAGGTCTGAAACCATTGAATAGGGAACTCCAAAGGAAAAACCTGGGAAAAGATTGAAAATGAAAGACTCCCTAATATGAACCTCGATCGCGACATTCCGAAAGCAGTTAGGGAACGCGCGACCAGGCAAACCCTATTCCAAATGGAAGAAACTGCTCCCGAGAAAACCAAATTGAAATATATACTTGATCAAGAAAAGCACAAACACCTAAGTGTAATAAAAACTGAAGAAAAAGAGGTGAAGTGCACACAACTTAAACAAACAAAATAAAAAGGAAATGATAAACTAAAACACCGGCAAAATAAGAATTATAAATTGTTACTTCAAAAAAAAAGAAAATTATATATAGCAATCAAAAAACTTGAAAGGCTTGAATGCCGCGATGGAGAAAGATAAAAAATTATTTATTTAATTTAAAAAAAAAATATATATATATATATACATATGTGTATGTCTATGAGAAGTATATATATATATATATATATATATATATATATATATATATATATATATATATATGGATATGTATAAGAAAAAACTAAACTAAACTAACCAAAAATAACAAATGTGAGGAAGAGAAGGCAAGAAAAAAGAAAAAAACCTGAGAGATGCCCTCCTTAAAGTGCGTGCGCTGGGCATAGACGGAAATGTAGCAGATTGGATAAAGAATTGACTGAGAGGCAGAGGGCAACTGGTATGTTAAATGGACAAGCTTTTGAGTGGGCGCCCGTAACTAGCAGTGTTTCCCAAGGCTCTGTCCTAGGATCACTACTGTTCATCATCTATGTTAATGATATGGATGGTGACGCAGTTGCGAGTATTTCCAAATTTGCCGACGATACCAAACTTGGTATGAACGTTGCAAAGGAAGGAAATGCCTTTTGACGTGAACAAATGCAAAGTGATGCATATCGGCCACCGTAACCCCTAATCTCATTATAACCTTAAGGGCACGGCTCTTGAGTCCACCGACACTGAGAAGGACTTGGGTGTAACTATAACTAGTGATCTCAAGTTGTCGAGGCAGTGTATTGAGGCGGAGAAGAAAGCCCAAAGGATGCTAGGTTATATAAAGCGACATGAATATGCCGTACAATTTAGAAAGAAAATTACGAGATTGGAACGCGCGCAAGCCAGGGCAACCCAACTGATTTCATCTATCAGACATAAAAGTTATGAAGATAGATTAAGGGAGTTAAATCTGTTATCGTTAGAAACCCCTAGACTGCGTAGTCAGCTCATCGAAGTTTTCGAAATACTTCGAGGGTTCGACAATGTTGACTACAGGGATATTTTCAGCCTTAATGAGAGCACAACTAGAAATCACGGCTTATACTTGAGCTGAAGCGTTACAACCGCGATCTCTGTGGGAAATACCTTACATACAGCATCTAAGGTAGCTGGAACGCACTTCCAATGGAAGTTGTCAACAGCAATTCTGTTGATCAGTTTAAGTCAAGACTGGATAAAGTCTTGAAAAGTGGCCGTTTGGGCACGTAAGCCGTTGAGCAGAACTGTGCCTGTTCGATGGCTATTCCGTCTAAAGGTACCGTCTCTGAGTGGACCGTGAGGACTTCTAGGGTACTTTTTTCCTTGTAGCTGCTTGTAGCTCTACACCAGGGCAAACTCAAACTATTTTTCTCTTTATATACCTACCACACATTTTCTTTCTTTTTACATTATGTTTCATATTGTAGACAGTAAGTGTTAAGATGAAGTGGTGAAAAAGAATGAGTCAGAGTTAGTGTTGTTTGCTAGGTGACCTGCTATCTCTAGGTTGCTTCTTATTTTAGTTTTTTACTCTTCTTATTCATTCTTTATGTTAAGGCTCTTGCGCCTCCATTATTCCTAGGTGAATTTCTTCGGCTATTATTTGAGTAATGTGCATTTGTTAATGTTTCATTATTTTCTATTTACTATTGATCGTGATCTTCTTATTACGGAAATATTGATGAGGGGTTGTCTCTGTCAATCGCTCTCGGGCTCGTAATGTTTCCACCGTTGTTCTCACGATATTTAATGGGTATCCTTAATTTTCTCTTTTCTTCTTCACTAAGAAGTACCTCTAACTTTTCCCATATCATCGTAGCTCTTTTATGTAGAGTTATGTTCATTGGTCCCGAATTTACTTCTTGATGTAGATCTCGCTGTTTGCAGCGATCTCACCGTCTTGTGTTAGTAATTATAAAGACTTCGGTATTTTGTATTCTTTGTAACTTGACGGTATTGGTCTTGTGGAATCGATTGAATGGTATTGACGGATAGAGTAAAATCGATTTGCATAGTGAATTATAAATTTTGGTCTTATATTTTGTATTCAGGTTCCTAAGTTGAAATAATTTTACTAGATTGGCTTTTGCTAAATTTATTCTTTCTTTGACTTGTTTCTTTTATCCATTGGAGATTATTTTGAGCCTAAGAACTTTGCCCTCTTCTCGGTATTTATATCTGTCTTCATTATTGAGCACTCTTCAAAGTTTTTCGTCTTCCTATTGGAATCATGATAAACTTATCTGAGTTCGTTCTTATTTTCCATTTCTTTTCGTAATTGTTATTTTTTTCTATTTCTGTTTGCTCTCATTCTGGTGATTTTGGTGGGTGCCTAAACGGACTGTAAGTTATGCTTGATAGGTCGTCCGCAAATTGTATGTATTTGGAGCTTTCGAAGAGTGGGTCTAGTAGATCCCTAGTATATAAGCTGTATAACTTCGGACTAAGACATCCACCATGGGGGACTCCCTGCTGGATCTCAAATTCGAGTCCTCGTGGTGCTTTATGGCTATGTATGTGATGCGGTCCGTTATATAATCACGAATAAATTTAGTCAGGATTGTGGGGGGTCCTAATCATTTTATCTTATATTTTAGCCCAATTCGCTAGACTTTTTCAAACGCTTTTTGTACGTCCCTTAGCCTCAGATCAGTATAGTTCTTTTCTTGCTCTGTTTTACCTATCGTTTTAATAAGAATGGCCAGAGCCGTTTTTGAGCCTGTGTAATTAAATTGTTTTCTTCAAGATGTTAGTTGAGTCTCTTTCTAATCAATATTTCGAGGGACTTAGCTATTGTTTCAAGCAGGGTTATAGGTCTGAATTTTCCGCGGTTATTCAGGAGCATATCAGGCTTGGGAAAGAATATTATTTTGCATTTTATCAAGGCATCTGGAAAGTACCCTGCGTTGATTGACACATTCAAAATATCTGTCATTTTTGCAGGAAAGACATCCGGTGCTCTCACTAAGTTTTTATGGGATATCCCCAAATCATCTGGGACTCTTTGTTTGGTGGCAATTAGTATAGCTTTTAGCTCTTGGAGAGTTATTGGTTCAACCACTTGCTCTTCCATTATTGTACGGGAGACAGAGTGGTTAGACGTTATCTCCTTTTTATTTCTTTCAAGGTAATCTACTATAGTATTCTCATGTTTCTCATCTTTTAGGGCTATGTCAAATACTCTACTACAATGTATCTAAATGCGGCCTCTATTTGTTGCGGTTCTTCAACATCAAATTCGTTATATTTAATGGTTAACTTAATTTTTGGTTTTACGTCCCATCTGGTCCTATTGAACTGCTGCCAGAATTTAGGTGGATTAAAATCCTCGTAAATTGCTTCCACTAGCTGATCCCATCTGGCGCCCTTTGCTGCGGTTAATTCGTTTTTAATGTTGGAGAGACGTATTCTATCGCCCCTATGGGGACCAAACCGCTCCATTCTTTCTCTTAAGATTGGATAGTTGTTTTCTAATTCTGCAAATAGTTGTGTATGGGCGTGGTGCGGCAAGGTTCTCAACGTTGTTCTCGGAATGTGTTTTGTGTCTGCTTCGATAAATTTATTAATTAATTTTTCTATGGCTACATCTTGTTCTTCGAGCGTAGCCACGCTAAGATCTGGTTGCTGGAAATTTGACAGGTCTTTAGCATATCCATGCCAGTTTAAATTTTTGTTGTTTTCCTTATGGGAATTTTCACTTGTATAGGGTCCGCTTTTTTTTTTTACTACCATTTGATGGTCGCTGGTAGATGGAGAGCATCTTTCAATAAGGCAGTTGTATCGTAATTTAGGAGATGCATTTACTATGTCCGGTTTTGTTGCTCTTCTTCTGCCAAAATATTTTAGAAAAGTCCAGGCCTATTCTTTTGCCCTACCCATGTGATGCTGGTTTAGTATGCCTTTTTTCTACCAAAATTATTGCTGAACACACTTCACTGCAATAGTCATACTAATACACTACTGTTGTTTTGAACTATCCAGTTAAAGAGGATACTTCCTCTACTCCAAATCTAATGCTACACAGGTACACTAATTCCAATATTTCGCACAACCACAGCCTTCAGGTTAATTTGTCATTCAAATCAGTATAGATATAAGATTGTTACCAGTGTGAGTGGATTTACTTGCTTGACACCCTTTTTTCTTAGATCTGCAAACCATCCTGTCGTGGGTACGAAATTTATCGTTCATTAGGACGATGGGTCCATGACACTTCGGGCACAAACTTTGCTCCTGTAAAAGGCCCTTTTCTCTTAAAAACAATGTAGCACTTATTTCACTGGCAGCAACAGTGCAGTAAAATTCATGCAGCTGCATCTTAGAAGAGTATATGTAAATTTATGTCATTTGAAATATTAAAACAGAACGAAAGCTATGAAATGCGAGTTCGCCTATGAACACAATCTAAGCCACAGTTCACTGATTTAGTATGTGGGTAGGGCACATACTAAACCAGTTAACTCGTGTGGTAGGCTATTTTTAACAGGTATGCCACATACTAAACCGGCACAAATAATTTAAGCAGACCAATACATGAAATAAACAGACTAGACGAAGGGTATGATCGTAGGGAGAGAGGAACATAAATAAAAAATACGCATTATTAATACCACTATTAATAATCGAAATATTACTGAATTAGAAAAAGTTTTAGATTTTAACTATTGTTCAATATCCCTCGGGCAAAGACTCCTTCTTTTAATTACAATATAGAGAGGTTACAAAATATGGCGATAATTTAGTCTTGATTGCCTTTAATGTCCTTTAATTACAGTAATTTCAAAATAATTTGAACCAAGTGAGAGCAAATCGGAGCAAAGGAGAGCCACATTTGAATTTAATCTCACCTAATATTTCAATTTACGAGGACTAAATGAGAAAAAGATTAGATAATATTTTTGAGTTCCAATTTAAGTTTTATGTTCCTACGTACAAGTTCTTTTTTGGCCGTGATTTCGAGCTATCTGGTCTTTATACGAACATTTTTTTCTCACATGTGTCAATTTTTATGACAGTAATACGGAGAGAAATCAAAAGTTCTTATCGGTATTTGAGCTAATTTCGATATATGTAGCAAAGAGATTTATGACCTTTATTAAAGATTTTATTTGGGGTTATAAACTGTTTGGTGCTTCTAAGAATATTTCTGCCAATGTATTACTTTGATTTGGAGGCAGAAAATTATTAGAAAAATGTTTCTTGTCAGTTTTCAGTCGTAATTTGATTTTGCATCTCGTATGAATTTTTTGTTTTTACCGCCTTTTTTTCATTTAGTTTGGGATCTGAAATGTCCTGGTCTGTAATAACCTATTTTACCGCTTCTGGTTAAATTTCATTTTAAGAACAAAAAAAGAACTCATATTAGTGCTTGTTAGTTTATAGGTACTAGTCTGAGGTAGGCCTCCTCGAGAGTAAGTTGATTACCAAAGGATGATTTTTCACAAAATGTTGGTACCACTCTCGGGGCAGCTAAATTGGATTCTTAAATCATTTGCCTGGTTGTTTCCTCAGTGAATGCCTTGTATTCACAAGGCTATGACTCCAAAAAATAGAAAGGTCTATTCCTGCTTACTAGGATGGGTAAATGGTGATCGGAGATTTTCCTTGGTAAAAGGAATCTTGGAGCTGGATTCAATATTTTATATTCTGCGGGAACCTCGGAATCGGCTTCACATGCCTTTACTTGGTAAAATAACTCCTCCTTAATTAATTGAATTCCATCTCCCATTTTACCTGATAGGTAAAAACGATAGTGAAAACCAAAAAACTCAACAACCTGTATGGAGGGCAAATTTTTCTCCACAATTTGGAAACGAATGATTCTTCAACTTATCTACCCATACCTGACAAAACACTGAATAAAGCCCTCAACCTCGGACTAAACTGCCACCTTCAACCAAAATACGACCCAACAAACAGAATAGTGGAATTAGAACTGCTCTAAAAAAACTTGCAAATCAGAAAGTTCGAAAAATAAAGCATGAAATTGCACTCCAACTCATCGCAGAAGGAACTAAACAACGCACAAAAAAACAAAAGCTCCCTCAAAAGAAGAAATTAAATAGTCTATCAAAAATTTAGAGATAACAACGACACTATCATTACCAGAGCAGACAATTCCAACATCTTCCTCCGACTTAATAGAGAATATTATGTACATGCAAAAACTAACCAACATACTAAGTGACACCTCAAAATTCAAAAGGATTACGAAAGACTCAACTGATCAACTGAAGAAAAAAACAACAAAAAATCGATAACTACAGTATTACCAAATAAATCTAACTCTTTCCTATTAAAGTTGAATATAATCCTGGATACATCTACGAAAATATAAAATGACATAAGCAAAATAACACCCTTAGCCAATCACCTCTCAATACCCAACACTGAGATATAAGCTAAGCAAATGTTTGAATTCAATTCTCACGTCATATATCCCGTGAAAATTCTCCATAAAGTCGACCAATGAATTTGGTTGATATTGTACACCAACGTGCCAATAGAAGAAACAATCGAACTACTTCTAAACTGTGTGTAAGAAAACACCGAATTGCCTTCCCCACGAATGGAACCCCAAATATTAAAGCAACTTTTAAAAATATGTACAACTCAAGCTCCATCCCGATACCCAGATGGAAAACCTTACCGACAACTTGATGGAGTAGTTATGGGGTCCCAAAAGGCGCCTACTTTTTGAACTTCTATGTCGAAAGCCTAAAGGGAATGCTCTTAACAAAAATGACGCCCTAACCCAAAATTTACACCAGATTTGTTGATGACATATACCTTACATATAAGGACGAACCTCAATTATTAGAACTCAAAAGAACCATAGAATCTCAATCCGTTCTCAAATTCATATAAGACTTGAGTGTAAACGGCTGTATTCCCTTCCTGGATGTAGAAGTATAACCGAACAGCGACGGAAAATATATCACCACCATCCATAGAAAAAGGATCAGACTGCGATCGACACCTTCACGCCAAAAGTGAGTGCACCGAGATATATAAAAAATCAGTTATGAGCTCTTACATAAGAACAGCTATTAAGAACTGCTCAACGTGGAATGCACTCGATGAAGAATTTCAACGATCTATACAAATCCTAATAAACAACAGCTACTCCAATAGAGAATTTAAAAGATTACACAAAAAATTCTTAACTCAAATTTGAGGTACAGGAGGAAAAAGAAAAAGGAGAAAAATAATAACACTGCTACAATAAACAAATAAGGGATGCCTACAAAAACACGAACGAATACTAAAAAACCATAAAAATTAAAACTATCCAAGAAAAGACAATAAGTTATGTCTACAAATATATTACAAAAATACAAATTCAGCAATCTACTAATGAAAAACAACGTATCTGAAAAGAATCCATCCTAAAAGCTACATATGTGGTAGACAAATTTGAAATGCCCCCATGAGGACTGCAAACCTCATCCAATTAACCAATATATAGGTATGACCACCACCAGCCTCAGCGGACGCCTAACAATGACCAACACAATGAATAAATTACCTAAAAGATCCTTGTTGAAAACACTAACATCCTCAGAACAAAACTCGCATTTCCGTCGCCTGAATATTTTGGAGGCTCTTCTCATTAAAGAGATGGGCCAGAACCTGAGCACACAGCGATCCAGATCGGAGCGAGTATTGCACATTTTCTGCTAAAAGAAAAGCGAAATCTACTCTGACTCCGACCTATCAAAGGAGTCAAATACTGAAGACAAAATTCGCCGGATAGCGGAAAATTTTTTCTTATTGACGAAGAATCTTTCGCAATCGGCACCTTTAACTTTGTAAGGTGAAATTCATCGTTTTTGCATCATTCCTCACTGAATAGAGAAGATATAAAAGAGACCTTAACTGTCAGATGAGACGATTACTGGACTCTCCACAAAGACGCATTCTTACTTACCTATCCACCCTCTTTAGCGCGAGTCGGGTACAAAAGCTTAAGATCTCATTAGATACCTACTTGTACAGTAGCCATATCTGAACCTGGCGGCTAACTCGGCGCAGGTCGAAGCTTAGCTCGGGACGGGTTAGATCCCGTGTGAGCGGCGAACACGAGTCAGGTGGAGCAAACACTGCTAGGGCTAGGGTAAATGTAGGTAGGTAGGAAATACTGAATCGCTAGCTAAATAAGCCGCTCAGAATAAACGGATATAACAGCAAGCTATATCTACCTACTCTCTTTTTCTTCTCATTAGCCGATGAAGAAAAATAAAAAAACCGGTTAGTAAGAAGATGGACACCACTAAACGGCTCCCAACAGGGCTAACGTATTTCGGATATTCTACGGGGAACTCGGTGTAGTGCTGGCTAGGCTACTAGACTACACTGACTCCTACATCAATATTTGACAAAACGACAGAGATGTAGATAAAATCATTTCGGAAAAGGCCACGGAGGAATTATCAAGGATTGGATTAGAGGCTAAAGTGCCCCCGCAAATAGAGGCCCAGAAGATTTTATACTGCCATCAAATTGACCCCTGAATGGGAGACCACAACGCGGATGAGATAAAAGAGGGGATAGAGAGAGCACAACCATGGGCAAAAGTGAAACAAATAATAAAATTCATTAACAATGCAAACAATACGGAGTATTCCCCCGTTTTCACGGTAATATTCCGCGAAACAAATATGGCTGTAAAGGCAAGGGAGTCAGGCATTTTCGCGTTCAATCTAAAAATCACTCAGGATCAAATCAAAACATATAAATTCATCATTATTCTAACTTGCTTAAACTGTTACGCGCTCGAAAAGCACAACACAAGGGACTGTCCGGAGAAAGATATAAAATGGTGCTCTGAGTGCAGCGAGAAAAACCATACGTAGAGGGAATGTAATTCTCAGACGAAAAAAATGTTTAAACTGCAATGGAATCCATCGTACCTTTGCAATGGCATGCCCGATAAAGCGTGAGAGCAAATTGAAAACAAGAAAAGAGAGAAGACTAGAGCAGAATAAGAAAAGCAGAACGTTACATTCGCTAAAATTGCTAAAGCCACAGCCGAAAAAATCCAACCGATAAAAAACTTCATCGAACTTCAACAAGAGGAGTCTCTGAATTTACTGGGTGCATTCTACACGCACACGTGTTGGATGTAGCAAACCCGGGCTCAAATTCAAGGGAATTAAATCTAATGATAAAAAAAACGGTTTAGAGGAGATGTGGTTCCCCGAAAACCCACCATCGGTGGACAGACTGAGCATCCAATACAAACCAATAAATATAGGCAAAATTAAAGAACAGCAAAAGGCTCCTAGCCAAGAGAGAACGACAGAGACCTACAAGGTAACGAATAAATACTAGAGACTAAGGAAGACTACACAAAAAGGATAAGAAGAAGAGATAGAGATAGAAGTCGCCATAGGCAACAATAACAATAAGGAAGTGAAAACAGCAAACCAAACCCAAGAGGACCGAGCCCAGACCCCTCCGCAAAATTTGTGAAAGAAAGAGATGAAGAACATCGAGGCTTCACCCTAAAGATTTACGCTTCTGAGGAAAAGCCCTTCACCGATAACAACGAAGACCTAGCACAAGGTATTACAAAGGGACGCTATAAATATGAATACAAAGGCCCGTATTCTGAACGTGAAGTATTCACAATTATAACAACAGGCAATTTAGAAATCGCGCAAGAATTATGCTGCACGTTAAAGTAGAAAGAATTCAAGAGGTAAAGAAGTGGAAGGACATAATCGCCCATCGAGCGCGAAGAACATAAAGTAGAGAAAAGAGAAGGCAGAGAAGAAAGAAACCCTAAATGATGGTCCACGCAAGAAAAATTAAAATAATAAGCCACAATGTAGCTGGATGGAATAAGAAGAGATTCTCTCTGAGCAAAACATACTTAACAGTAGACCCCAATATCATTCTGCTAAACGAGATCAACATCAACCCAGATAGCAATAAAATAATTAGGTTCAATTACACTATAATTACCAAAACTACAAATAAAATCAACTACTACGGAGTCGCTATGGCAATCCGTAATGATATAAGCCTCAAAATCTCAGAGAACTGGACGAAGCATATCTAGCGATAAGCATTAAAACAGCAACAGTCAATCTTATAGTTACAATGGGCTACCAACCTCCAAGGAAAGACTTCTTGCCCCTCTACAACCTTATAGAAATATTCGGCTACAGAGACCAAAGAGTCTTCATGGGTGACTTAAATGCCCGGAACCACAATAGAGCCGGAAGAAACCGCGACCAACTATTATAAAGAGGGATAGTAGAGCGTCTAGGACCGGAATTTCCAACGTATCTGGGCCAAAATAGTGCTACAAAACTAGATATAGTTTTGGCAACCCTGAACCAGTTCAATTACATTATATAGAAAGGCCCTCCATCAACTAGCGAGCAAGAAATAGTGGTCATGACTTTATCTATGGACCCCATTCAAGTTAAGTGCCCAACGACAAAATCATATAGACAGGCCGATTGGACCAGCTACGAAGAAGAGCTCGCCAATTAAGGTCAGAGAGACCTAATTGAGGTTTCACTAGATGACATAGACAAAGAGATTGACGACATCATTGAGGCGCTTATCAAGGCAAATAAGAGACATATTCCCACTACAACGTACAGAACTTTATCGCATCCAATCGGGTCAGCCCAAATAGAAAACCTCGAAAGGGAATATAAACTCACGAGAAATTAAGTCGAACGATATGGCATTCAGAGAGGCGACCGTGCAAAACTGCGGCGCGTGAAATACCAACTAATAGATCAAATAAAAATAGAAAGAAACAGAAGGTGGGAACTTTTCGTTGAAGCCATAGATGATGAATTATTTCCTAATATATATGGCAGAAAATTAACATCGCTAGAGGAAAGAGAAAGTCAAAAATCGAACTTCAAAACAAAGATGGGAAGGAAAAAGAGCCGCAAGAAATTGAAGAAGCGTTTGGTGAGGACTGGAGAAGGGTTTTTGATATCTCCCCCAACGAAAATGAGGAGTTCGACGGTGACCACGAAGCAAGAGTGGTAGAGAACTTGGAGCAAAATTGCCAAGAAATAATCTCCAACATAGCTGCTTCACCAATACTACTAATAGAGCGAGGGGTCGAGCCGATAACCCTACAATAAATCCAAAGAACGCTCAAGGATACAAGGCATCGGAGATAACAAGAGAAAACCTAATACGCGCACCAGTCACCTTTTTGTCACCGATAGCAGCAGTATTCAAACCCTCTCTGAGCGCAGGATACTTCTCAGATCCACTAAAAAGGTGGAAGATTTATCTTTCTACCAAAACCTGGTAAGCCACCCAATAACCAATATAACTTCAGGCTAATGACACTACTGGAGGACTAGTCAAGTAAATAGAAGAGAGAGCACTGATTCCAAACCATCAGCATTGATTCAGAAAGAACAGAAATACTGAGATGGCTCTGGTCATTCTGGTTGAATCAATTGCAAAGGCCAAATACGATAGAAACTACACAGACATCGTACTCAGAGACGTCCAAAAGGAGTTCTATAAAGTTTGGAGGATTGGCCTAAAATATAAAATCAAGAGACTAGGGATACCCTCGGCCTTAACCAAATACCTCTGCGACTATGTAACTAACAGGTCGGCGTTCATCTCAATAACAGGCTTCGATGGCCCGGACTTCGAAGTCTTCCAAGGTGTCCCCCAAGGAGGCTGTAAAAGCTGAACACTTAATAGCATATATATGATCGATTTACTAAGGCCGATCCACGATACAACAACATATATCCTATTCACCAACGACATTACGATAGTGGCGAACATCACATACAGACATCCTCCAACCATGACCAGAATCATAGCAGCTGAAATTGCCAATATTAACGTGTTTAAACGGGAATGGAAAATTCGCACCAAGCCAGAAAAGTTTACAATTATTCCAGTGGGGAAGCGCTTGACCTCAAAGGTAGTGATTTACTCCGGCTAAAGATCACCCCAAGTGGTTATTGTAAACACATTGCGAATAGAATCAACCAGGCAAAAACACGTCTAGTAAAATTGTCCCAACTCAAAAAACCTAAAGAGAAAAACATAAAGAAATTATACAACGCCATCTGCAAAGCCACGTTGCTCTACCCAGCTATCCCAATGAACCGTCTCTCGAAAAGAAGCGCGCTGAAGCTTCAAAAAGTGCAAATTCAGTGGTATATATAATCACCAATACAAGAAGGAGAGAGTGCAAAAGAATAAAAGATCTTCATAACGAGATAGAACTCCCAACTACGAACTTGTCCTTACACAGAAGAGCAGTTAAGGTGTGGGACAAACTAGATCGTATAAAAACGACGACGAGAAAAGAGCGATCGATATTCCACACAACCACAGAATAAACCACCGCGGAAATTTTAGAAGCGATAGACCCGATTCGAGAGAAGAACCGCTCCCAGGATACACTGCAAGGTGAGATGGCATACTCAAACCAAAAACCATATTAAGGAAATCCGCAACAAAAATAAAAACAAAAAATGCAAACTATTGAAGAACTACAGAGGCGCGAGAGCCCCATCAAGTATACAGAAGATTAATAAAGAAAAATTAAAAATAAGAACCAAAGAGATAGCTCGTCACCCAGCAACTACCCCTAACTCTTACTTATTCCTTTTCACCACTTATCCTTACAACCCTATCCACTATACTATAACTATATACTTTTAATTCTACCTTTTTCAAGACGTAAGACGAAATTCATTGACTGCGCTTCACTTGGAGAGAGATTTTTTACGCTTACCTAGAGGATTTACGAAGTCTGGCTCATAAATTCATCGTCCCTTGTGATCGAAGAGATTGCAAGAAATTCCACCACGTATATGGAGCGTCGACGACTGAAGTCACTATCCTTATGGGAAGATTTGCGTGCAGGTGCGCGCGCGAGTCTGTGTTTGTCCTTTTGTGCGGTAACCTTGCTGAAGCTGCCACTTGAAGTTACTATTTTTCCACCCACAGCAGCACATCTCGTGTTTGTATAACTTCTCTGTCAGTGAAAGCATGTAGAGACCACTGTTGTATGAAGTGTCCAAACCCCGGAAGGAAGCCCTACAAAGAGTGGAGTGGTCAGGACCGGCAGGTGGGCCCTGATAGACATTTATCTTAGGTAAAGAAGAGAATGAATACTGAGGACAGTAATAGGGACACTTCTACGATAAGGAGCCTAACAGGCTCCATGAAGACAACTCCCCCAACGGGCCATCATGGACGTCCCCCGGGGTAAAAAAGGGATGCCGCTCTGGGTCAAAGAGCGTTGTCCGAAACCATCGAGGAAAAGAGTATTTGAAGGGATCTTCTCCACGTTGGGAGTTGCATTATGCCGACTGGTAGATCAAACCTATGGCCACATTGCAATATGCGACAGCAATCAAGACGTGGATAAATTACTTAGCGAAAAATCGCGCGCCATGCTTGAAAATATTAATCTTCTTCCCAAAGATCCGCCTTACGTCTCTGCTCAGAGATCAATAATATACCGGCGTTTAGACCCTTGGGTCGGCTCACACAGTGCGAAGGAAATTAAGGAGGAGATCGAAAATAAACAGAGCTTGGAAAAGTTAGATAAGATCTAAAAATTAAGAAAAGGGATGGAGGAGAATATACGGACTTATTTAAGGCGACCTTCCAAACTACCGAGATGGCTGTTAAGACATCTGAATCAGGCCTCATATTGTCTTGCACGAGAGTTTCAGTCCACGGATCTCAGTATGAAAAAATACGCCTCGTCATCGGCCCCACTACCGAGGCTAGCAAAGTAAAAAGAGATCATCAAAGGCATGGTAAAAAGCTAGTACAAGTGAGAATAAGTCTGTAACCCTCAAGAAGTTGAAATTATTACAGCCCTCAAGAACGGACGCATCAAAATATGAAATAAATCGTGCCACAACCTATCCCACGACCAGTTTAAAAAAAAGCGTTCAGGAAGAGTGAGCTCACATGCGCGGCACAAACAAGCGAAAGTTAAAATCGTCCAGAAAGACTAGAATAGCAGATGTTAGAGCGCGGTCTAAACACAACCGAGCAATATATCAAGATATACAACTACACAACGATCGCAACTCATACCAACGAGAGATACGACGGGGTAGCGATTGCAATACGAAAATAGATCAAATTTAAAGAAATCCCAATCCTAGAGGGAGTCTTACCTTGCAGTGAAAATGAGTAGCACAATCGATGACCTGATAATAGCGGTGGGGTACCAACCCACAAGACGCCCCTATCTTTCCATCCCCAATTTCATACGCCTATTCACAGTTCCACTATCTTGATTGGTGACCTTAATGCGCGCTGCCGTGAAACAGGGTATACTAAGAACTTTAATAGTACCGGAATCTCCCTCAGCCTCCTCATGAATCACGAAATAATACAGAGATTAGGCCCAGAATTCGCCACCTACCTAACAAGGAGATATGTAATAACCCTTGACATCGTTCTCACAAACATATTAGTATAGTCACAACCATTTTATCCTCTCTTATTCAAGTAAAGATCCCCGCCCGCAGACGTCTTCCCAAGGCCAACTGGGGTATCTACAGAAGATCACTCCAAGATTATCAAATTGAGCAACTAGATGGATCCACATTAGAAGACCTTGATAGCCACTCTAAAACAATAATCTCTATGATAGAGGAAGCATACACGGTGGCCATTCCTCGGGTAGAATATAAAACGATGTGGGACGTTAACATTAGCAACGGATGGATAGACTGGGTGGAGTAATCACGGAAATTAATACTTTCGGTAACACAGCCCAAAGGTATCAGGAACTAAGGAACCTCCGCATGGAACTCAAATACCTAATTAGTAAAAAATATAAAGAACTCTGGGACAATATTATCGAAAAAATAGACGACGAGAACGATCCCAGAACATTATGGAACCAACTGAAGAGGCGGAGTGGAACTCACCCCACCAAAGCCAGCATCACAATCTCTGTCGACGTGAGAAACATCACTGATGACCAGACAATAGAACAACTATTCAGAGATCACTGGGAAAGAAAATTCAACATCACAGAAGAGGAGAATGAAGATTTTGATAGCGATTATGAAGAGTAAGTACTAAAGCGGCTAGAGGAACTAGGACCAGCATTAACTCAACATCACTACGTGGTTAGCACCGGCAAGAGAGAGAAGAAGAAAGAATCTTTACACACGAAGAGTACAAGACAGCATCGAGTAGCTTCAAGTAATAAGCCCCTGGCATCTCAGGTATCACCAAGGCGCACATTATGAACGTCTATGCTAACTAACATCATTGAGCCACATCTAAAACTTTTCAATGCCTGCCTGAATGTCGGATACTTTTCCGACCTGCTAAAAACGGCACGTATGATATTTTGACTAAAACTGGAAAATCCTAAAACAGACATCAAAACTATAGACCTATATCCCTATTAGAATTTACAGGGAAACTGTTCGAGAAACTACTTAACAATAGACTGAGGGACTTCCTGGAGGCTCCGGTACCATTAAATGCCCAACAACACTGTTTCGGCAGAAACCTTGGTTCAGAGACAGCCCTTGCACTAATAACTGAATGCATCACAATGGCGAAAGAAGACAACAAAAGGGTCGACGTCGTACTCAGAGACGTGACATTGGCGTTCGATAAGGTATGGAGACCTAGCATGAAAAAGAAGCTTTGTGACTTGGGCATGGAGACCAACATAACCCAGCTCCTCTGCAACTACCTAGAGGACCACGAGGCTGTAATTAAAATATAAGACCGAAAGGGGAAACCCTTTCCCCTGAGGGCTGGCGTACCACAAGGAGGTTGCCTGAGCCCAACTTTATACGCAATAAATACTGGTGACCTGCCTCCCCCGACTCATAATTACGCTCACTATGTACAACTGGCAGTGGATATAACGCAGATTATCAAAACCCAGTAGACATAGCAAACTGAACAGTGGGGGAAATAGATAAACTGAACAGGTTCGAAAACATGAATAAAATCCGCACAAACACGGAAAAGTTCAGAGCGATCCCCATCGGGAGTAGAAAAACAAACAACATATTGGTACGCGGCGAACTCTATCCCTACTCCCGCGAAGGCTGAGCCCCTCGGACGCAAGATCACGTCAAGGGGGTACGGCGAGCATAGTAACGAAAAGATCGCTCAAGCCAGAGAGGAACTTACAGCGCCTATATCTCTTCAAGAACCTATCGTACAGGAAAAAAAGTAAACTATATATGGCAATGGTCAGACCATGTTTATTGTATATATCCATCTCTCTTCATCTTGCAAGCGAGAATCAAATAAAGAAAGCGCAAAGAGTCCGGAACGAAGCCTTACGTTTTATAATTAACGTCACCCTTTGGGACCGTATCCCGTCTATTGTACTAAATAAAACCACTGAAATTGACACCCTAAACGTGACTTTACATGAAAAAGACCTGAGATTAACCGAATACGAAAACCGGGGAAGCTACTATCGGCAAGGATTTCACAGCATCCAACTGTGTACGCGGGAAGCCTTTGTAACTATATACAGATAACCAAATATCGAAAAAACATAAACGTCATTAGTGGAAAACCCAGAAATAGATGTTATACAATTATGATCTGTGACTTAATCTAAATAAAAAATACAACAATAGATCTGTAGTGATAAAAAAAGAAAAAAAGATCGTAGTGGACAAAAAAATAAATAAATAAATACGCACAAACGAACATCAAAAGATTAGAATAAGCTCTATGAATAACAAGTTAAAATACGAATGCTTAAAAGAGGAGCCCCATTTGAAGATACTGCCAGACGTAATGGCAAATCACCCTTCTAGTACATTAACACTTTTTCTACCTATGCTCACTCCTACTATAATACACCTTTTTCTATCTTTTAACATCCAACATCCAACGAAATTCATTCATTGCTACTCACCAAACAATTACCTCGCCGCTAAAGGAAGCGACGAGAATAAAAACTTTCCTTTAATGCCACCTCAAATATAACCAAAACGTCCGTCTGAATATGTTTGGAGAAAGGCGGAAGCTCCCGGCCAAAATTTTTAGAAAGAATCCGAATATAATGGATCCTTCTCAATGGATTTTAAATATATCATCATTCATGCTAAAATAAAATTGGTAAAGATAAAATACAACTAGTTCTTTAACAAAATATATATATATCGAAACGTAGTTTTTTATGTTTTAACGAATAAATAGTCAAATATCTTTTTAGAATATCTTTTTATAAAGATAAATATATCATCATTCTTATTTATCGTACTCTAACGATCTAGACAGAATTCTCTTGCGCTTCTTACCCTCATTCTTTCATATATATATATATATATATATATATAAAAATAATTTGAAGTATGAACGAAAGGACGCATATAGGGAAATTCATTTCATTTTCTTGATACAGTTTCGGGTGAACTTTTCACCCATCTTCGGGTACTGGAAAATACAATTCGTGGAAAAGAATTTAAGTTAGAGTCAAACAGATAATTAAAATGATGAATTTATGAAAAGTATTTTTTGTTTATTAAGGGGGGATAGCGATAAATTTACAGGTAATTGATAATTTCTGGATTATTATGTTACGGGTTAAAAATTAACGATTGGGGAAACACAGGAAACACATCATGATAAACCAACCTTAAACGATCAGCCGTTAGAGGATAACTGAAGAGAAAGGGGGAGGAGCGTAAGAAGAAAGAGAAGGTCAGGAGGTCGGTAATACTTTTGTTTAGAATAGAAGTAGTGGGTGAGAAGAAGAATCGGAATTTAAGGAAGGAGAAAGGTACGAGTATTTAATATACATGGATTCAAGCATCCTTAATGATATGGGATCAGGGAAGGTTTGCAAGATTTTAAATCGTCCGTTGTGATTTCGGTTTTACAATTAATAGAGTGAAGCGTAAAAGGTGAGAATTCTTTCGTAGAGAGAACCTTCCCTTTCTTGTGGCTAATACCCAAATAGGAACAGAACCTCGCCCTCAGCGAGCACACCGTACTGCCTATGTATCTTCCCAGTTTACAATTGGGGCAAGTAAACTCGTAAATAACGGAGCACTTCGCTTCAGGCGGGATTATGCCCTGAATGGTTATTTATTTCTAAAATAAAAATTGTCGTTTCCTTAGTTTTCCTGACTTGCGCGGCCGATAAAGCTCCTATACATACCCGAGCCAGAATTACTGACACGTTACTGAGTTCCAATCGCTGAAGGCAAGTCCTATTATTTCGTGCAACGAAAAATCAAAAAGAAAATAGAGCGCTAAATGAAAGCTTTTATGTTCGAGTAATAAAACGTTTGTTACGACCATTTGGTGGGTAAGAATTGAATTCGAAATACGTGAATGGACTGAGATGTTTTAGGGAATGCTGATTCCTTGTTTATTAATTAAATATTAGAGGCATATTCGTGTTGGGTCAAAACACAACATATTCTCGAATATGCCAAAGGGTAAAGACGAAATATTGTGGTTAACTAGTTTGATAGGATTTCCTAGCGGTCTGTAAAGAATTCGTATGGTTCTTTTATTACAGTTAGTAAGAACTGTGAATTCATTGATGTCACGTTTTTAATATTGTCTTACTAAAGTTTAGAGCAGAAGATTATATGCATTTCACTGTTGTTTAATTATTATTAATTTAATTGATTAAGATTTTAATGATTAATGGGATATAGTAAACATTACATTTTCATTCCAAACGCAACAAAATTCAATCTAAAGGGCCACTGCTAACCTAAAATTAATTTCAGAAACTTTTCAAAATTGGAGAGTAAACAAAGCTTTACAGACACAGGAGAAAATAATAAATATTTTATCGCTTACACTTTGTTATCAATTACAGCAATTAAAAGTTTGTCACAATCTCATTTTAACTTGGAGTAAGACCACAACTCTAAAACGTTTCGGGTTCCTTACTCATCTTCTAGTCTATAAGATAGATTTAGAACAAGTTCAAAATTACGAAAAATATAATCCACAATTTGTCAAAATTTCATTTAACTAAATAATTTATTTCTAATCCTTGTGTGCATTATAATTTTCGTAATGCACACAACCACTGCCACCTATTTCCGAGGGTGGCAGTGGTTACTGGAAGATAGGTTGTATCCTCAATCATAACTTCGAACCGTTTGAGTACTAATCGGCCCTAAGTGCAAACCCAACCAGTGCTGTTGGAAAGTAATCGAGCTCGACCATCATACTACTGCTCCTCTCGGGCAGTAAAACTCTTTGGTTGGCAGATCAACCCGGAATTGAAGTCTCCTCTGTCTGTCGCGTGCGGCTGCTTGTGTATACTCACGGGTCTCACCTAAGGCCAACATTCTAAGCATATTCGCCCAGTTATTGCTTTGCATTTATCTTTCATGTCCATTATTTTATTTTTGTTTGAACAGTAGTGAAGATTATTTTGCTTCACCCAGTTTGATATCTGGAACCTCCTAGATAGTTGATTTAATTCTGCCAAGTGTATCTGTTGTCATAAGGAAACTAGTCACTTTTACAATTTAACCCATAGTTAAATTGTACGATTCGAGGCAAGGGCCAATTGCAGAGTTGCCTTGCGTGCTATCGGCCATCCTTTCCGGGACAAGAAAGCAAATGAGGTCAGGAGATCTAACCTGACCTACGACCTAGAATAAGAGTAATATATATCTATGTATCTGTCTCTATCTCTATGTATATATACCCTTATTAAACTAGTGTCAGGTGTTGGATTTGGTTCTGGCTATCAGAAAACTGTGGTAAAACAATATACTCGCATAAAATACTTACAATTAAATTTCGTTCACCTTATTTCATTGACCTTTAGAATTTATTGATTTATGAGTTTTAAAGATTTTGGGGGTTTGTGACTGTGCTTCACTAATCTCCCCAGCGGAATTTTTGCTTCTTTCAGGCACTATATACTCTGCCATATTTTAAAGATTCAGTAGGAATTGCATTTTGGGGGGGCGTAGTTAAGGGGTAAGACGCCAAGGCCATATTGTCTCATTCAGAGAAAGGCTAAAATAAGGAGATATTGCTAAAATCTCGACTTCAGACGAAGAAATTATTCCGAGTAAGCGAACGGAATGAAATTAGAATCGTGTGAAATATTTAGTTGTGTTTTTTTATTGTCTTTTCTTTGTGTGTGTGGTTTTATTTTGGCGTTAAGTAAAACCCTTTTGCACCTCCGTTAGTGCTTTCGAGTAAAATTAATCTAGTGAATTACAATTAAATTGGGTTCAATAACCCCACTATGTTCTCTTGTTGTGTTTATTTTTGTTTCTTTTTGCGTAAAAGTTTTGTTTATACGACAGAATGTCTTGTTTCGAAGTTTTCAAAACACAAGGTGAGTCTCTTGGATTGAATAAAAAAGATTTAATAGCGTACATCCATGAGGAAGAGAGAGCATAAAAGCATAAAGAGGGTGAATAGAAGAGGAAGAGTGTGAAAAGAGAGCGAAAGAAAGAGAAGAAAGGGTGAAAATTCGTGTGCATGAACTGGAAATGACCACGGCAAGAAACGAAACGAGTTCAAATATTTCTAGGTTCGAAGTGCAACAAACTGCGGCGATAAAATTTCTTGTTTTCAAGGAAAGAGAAGATTTAGGGTCATACTTCACTCACACATTGGGCTATTGAAACAAACGACCTAGCCAAGTATGTGTCTTTATTTAGTAACCAACTCAGTGACATTTTAATCTCGCTACTAACAGTGGCACCATCGATTATTCCACGTTAAAAGCCGAATTGCTTGCTGCGTATAACATGACTTCGGAGTTTAAACTTGCAAAGTTCGGGCACTGGCGCATCCAATCCTACCAGACATTCCGACATTTTGGATATTCCTTGCGCGTATTTATAATTTATGGCAAGTTCCATCCAAACCGCCTCAGGAATGAGATGCTTTGTTTGACTTCGTCCTCAAAGACCAACACTGCATCGAGTAAGCGAATGTATATGCGGCTAGTCATAATTGCTATTCAAAAGAAGGATAGCAACAGGGATAAGTTCAACAAGACACCTCGCCTGTCTAAGCCTAAACCCTCTCCCCTGCCAGCAAAACGTGAGGTCAAACCCTTTTCCTCTAATTCTCCCTGCTTCGTCGTTCCCCAGGAAAACGTTTGTCTATTAATCCTGTGGAGTAGAGGGTCATGTGAGAACTAATTCCCCTCAGAGTTCTCAGTTTGGAGGCGACTATCACAACCAGGTGCGCAGGTCAACTTTCTGTTTGAGAAAAGTACTTCTGCAGGTCTAAAATTTGAAATTGGAGTCGTGAACGGTTGCCGGATCTTAAGTTTCGTACACGACACAAGGTACACATGTATCGCGATATCTGACGGATTACTTCTACCTGTAGCCCGGGATTATTAAAAGTTTGCAATAGTGCACGATTTCCTGGGCCGTGCTAGCAGATTCCCTATTGTGAAATGCTACATCGAGTACGCATGCTTCACTGGCTGGGCTAAGGGCGTTTCAGAGCCCATCAACTTCTGTGCAGCTTTTATTAGACAGAGTCCGCGGACATCCCCATCCCAATAATCGGAAGCGCTTGCGCCTCTGGAAAACCCTGGCGCTTCAGATTACCCAAATGTCCTGAATTCAGATTTCCAGAAAAACACGAAAAATTGCAAATCTCTCCGCCACTTATGGATAAAAGCGCAAAGCAAGACGCGAGGGACGATTAGGGGTAACAAAATAATCTCCTTCATTGTTAAGGATGACCTTCTTTACCGTGTGTATTTAGCAGACAACAACACAGATTCACAAGTATTATGTAAACCTCGTTCCCATGTCAGACCCATCCTTTGAACCGCCTACGATAGTCTCTTCTCTGGTTCTTACAGCCACACTAGGATAGCACAATGGGTCTTTTAATACCGCGTTATTGTTGGTCGTGTGACATCTGCCAGAAACCCGCGATTAGAGGGCGAGTCAAGCCTGGACCCCTATAGAGGAGCCCATTAATTTACGAACCTTTCTCCCGAGTGATGATTGATTTAATCGAGCCGATTTACTCACCTTCAAGTGAGAGCACGAGCTATGTCTGAACTCTGGTCGATTTCGCTACTATATTCCCTGAGGTTGTGTTACTTAAGAAGATTGACAGCATATCTTGTGCCGAAACATTCATCGTGAGTTTCTTTCGTGTTGGGCTACCGAAAGACATATTGTCGGATCGTTGACACCAATTTATTTACTAATTGATGGAATATATAGGCAAGTTGATGATGATAAAACCGCTGTTTACGATCCCGTACCATCCACCCGGAAACGGGATGTGTGAAAGATTAAATGGCAGTCTCAAAGCCATTCTGAAGAAATTATGTGCCGAACAGCTAAGAGATTTGCCACAGATATCTTTCGGCAGCTCTTTTTGCGTATAGAGAAATTACCTATCACACCTTGAGCATATTGAAGGAACTATATGCAAATTAAAAACTGGATCAGGAAATCCAATCCTCGTACTCGTATCTGCTGTATTTACGACAGAGGTTGGATAAATGCGCTGAAATAGTCTAGCAAAATGCGGATGTTAACCTGGATAAATATAAAATTTATTTTGACTACAAATATGAAGAGAGGAAATTTAAGCCAGGTAAGGAATTCTTGTTATTGCTCCCAACGGAAAACAACAAATTACTGAGCCAATGGAAGACCCCCATCAAGTAATCGAGAAACGCGAACCAGTGGATTATTTGATTGAAACGCCAACAGGAAGGAAGTTTTTCTACGTTAATCTCCTAAAGAAGTATCACCAACGCGCATGGGCTAATCATATTGTGGCTATAGATGAAAAACCAGATATGGAGTCTAATTATCTCATGTACCCCCTAAGTGTAGTACAAGTCGCCTGCATAGGGCAAGACAGCGAATATCCCCTACAGTTGTTGCCCGACGCACCCAAACTCTCGTCGGCCGAACTAAAGGTGATCGCCCAGTTGTCCCCTACTCAGAAAAAACCCAACTGCTGTTCCTCCTGAAACAATTCGGGAACTTCATCTCTGAAATTCCTGGTTGTGCAATGCAATTGAAACATAAAATTTAATTAACCACTCAAGAACCTATCAGATCCAAGCCGTATCCACAGCCCATACACCTGAGAGAAGTATTTAATGCTCAGGTTGACAAGCTGTTAGATTTGAAAATAATAGAGCTGTTAAAATCAAATTCTTGTTCTCTGGTTGTTATGTTTAAGAAACGAGATGGATCATACCAGATGTGCATCGATTTTAGGAAATTAAATCCAGTAACCATATTAGGTGCAGAGCCGATCTTCCTTATCGACCAAAATCTGCATCTTTTGAAAAAGTCAAATTCATTATGGAGCTAGATTTGTATAGGGCTTATTTTCAAATTCCACTAGGAGAAGAGGTCAAGAAATACACGACTTTCCAAACTGAAAAGGGTTGATGCAATTTCCACGACTTCCATTTGCCTCATCACTTCATGCAGTAATTATAATCTGATGATGAGTAGGATATTAGATGGGTGGCTAAATATATCATTCTACTTTGATAATCTTTATGCCACTACCCCTGAATGTTCAACAAACACTTTTACGAAGACTTGAAGAGCATAATATAATTATTGGTCCCAGTAATTGTCACTTCGCTTACAATACACTTGACTATTTAGGCTTCCAAATTAGAGATAACCAGCTAGCTCGCGAAGAGGATAAAATGCATATGCCCACAACCAAGAATCAACTAAGATTCTTTATGGGTTCCGTGTCCTTTTACCGGCACTTTATTTTGAATTTCACCTCACTGTCCTCTCCTTTGTGCGAACTTTGGAAAAAAAAGCTCCCGAGCACTTCGTATGCAAACCATTGCCGATTAAGAGTTTTGATCAACTTAAGCGGAAACTTACGTCTGCACCCATATTACGCTTGCCCAATCCTGAAGAACGATTTGGCATACAAACTGATGCAAGGAACGATGGTAAGGGCTGTGTTCTATTCCAGTACGGGGAAAATGCTGAGAGCATTCCCATTGCGTATACAAGTCGGAAATTGCTACCACGAGAAAAGAATCTGGGAAATTAAAAAATTTAAAATGTCTTTGGTAGGGAAAGAGTTAATAATAGAAACTGACCATAAACCTTTATCCTACCTCCGAAATGTGAAAAAAACAATAATTGTCGTCTAATGCACTGTAGTTTGTTTTTTCAGTAATTCAACTTCTGGATCCTGTATATTAAAGGCTCCGTCAACTTTATAGCAGAGAGCTTAAGCTGGAATCCAGTGAATTCCTCTTTGAACTGATCCTGATTGAGTGTAATTTTTTCTAATTTTAAGAAGAATTTAGTTAATGGAGCATCTAGGCTTTTGATTTGGTTTCTCTGTATAGTGGACTGATTGTGTTAGCATTCTATTGCTTATAGACTCGAGGCAGATGAATTTCCTTCTTAAAGGTACTAAATGATAATTGTGATTAGTGTCTATTATTTTCTTTTGTAATGTTAATCCTTATACATATGTATTCTCCAGTGTCTATATTTGGAAATTTTTCCCACGAATTTATTTCCATGCATTTTGATGGGTTTCTAAAGTTCGATGTCCTGTATACCTCTTGTTCGGCCTAGGTGCCACCTTAAAATTGAGTTATAATTGGATGTCACTTTTATCAGGAAGTTCCATCTTGAGAGGGAAGGAGGAGATGTCAGAGAAAGAAAAAGTGAGAGAGAGATACGTAGGAAGGGAATGCTACCCATCAATTATAGCAAATTAGCTAATTTAGTACATCAGTTGGAAAAAGTTTGAATGAAAATTAAGCTAATGAGATCGGCTTCTTTTGAAGACAATTAACTTACTTTTGAATGAGACATCCCATATAGTGAGTCTAATTATAACAATGGGTGGTTCCACGAGTTGTTGTGAACTGTCTAAAATTCACTTCTGGTGGCTCTGTATAAATAGTAAAGCATCAGCCTGGGCAAAATTAGTATTTTCCCAAGAGGACACGACGCATAAGCTTCCTTCTCTCGGCCTCTCATAACCCAAGAGCCTAAAGATAAGAAAAACTATTTCTCGATGTAAGCTTCCTAGAGAGGGAAGAAACTTCTATAGTGCCATATTCGAGCCTAGCTTATCCCCGGCAAAATACTCCATCGATCGCTACTTTCGAGGGTGGCATTGGTTACTGGAAGACAGGCTGTATCCTCCGTCATAACTTCGAACTGGCCGAGTACTAATCGGCCCTAAGTGAAAACCCAACCTGAACTGTTGGAAAGTGATCGAGATCGACGCTCATACCCCTACGCCTCTCGAGCAGCCAAAATCTTTAGGTGGCTGATTCACCTAGATGGAGTCTCCTTTGTCGGTCGCCTGCTACTGCTTGTGTATTCTTTCATTTCTAAAGATACACATTTCTTAGTTCCAAAATACCTATAGGCTCGTGAATGATGAGGCAGTAAGAAGTAAGAGCAATTTTTTAGATAATTATACAAAGGAAGCTATGTCAGCAACAAGAGAATTTCCATTTATTAGCGAGAGAAAGCAGACATAAGTGGAAAATTTCTTAAATTAAAAGTAAAAGCAAATTAAAGATTCAAATCGACATATTTGAAATCCTAAAAAACAACCAACTATAATTAATTAACACTGAAATGTGTATCTTAAACAACAAGAGCACATTCATCCAACAATGTGAAGAAAATAAAAAATGTCAACTGAACTCCATCGTTTGTACATAGCCCTTTTAGAAAATTGGCAAAAATTTATTTAATTTGGTCGAACACAAACGACCAAACCAAAGAGCTAATTCTAAAAGAGGGTATAACATTCAATTAGTCTTGCCTATAAATATCTTTCTAAACTCCTTAATTAGTACGGTAAATTTGCGATATTTCTATTAATAAAGAGGGAACTAAATATAAGACTATTTTGATTAAAATCTTGTTTATGGTTGCATAAACGATTATGCACCTAAATAAAGGATTTTGTACATACTTTTAGCCCTTGACACAATGGGCAAACAGTAAATAAATAAGGTTACGGTGTTTTATTATGATTAAAATAAGTTGTAATTGATTTGTTGGGACAAATAATTAATATCTTTTCGGAAAATGTTGGCTAATATCAACATATGACATGGAAAGGAGATAGATGGTGATAGCCAAAATGAGGAAGTTCGACGGATGTTAAACTTTCATAAACATCTGCCTTTTGATAAATTTAAACTATGTGTATTTTAATTTTAAAAAAATTATGCCAAATTGACTTCAATTGATTATATTTAATTTCAACAAGTCAATTGTTTGAAGTTATAAATTTATCCCAAACTTCGTCTAAACCTTAATGGAGCTTCCTTTATAAAAAAATATATTTATTCTTGCAGGCGCCTAAAAATTGTCAGAATAATGGTAAGATCGATTGTAGGTAAAGGATAGTAGTTTGAACATCATCTTGTCACTGAAGCTCAGTTATGTTTGGTGGGGTTAAGTATACAGTATGTTTCTAACTGACAAGCGATTGCGTAAAATACTATCAAAACTTAACAAAGTTCACCCTTAAATATTTTAGAAAATAATCTTTTACGCAAAATTAAGTGTAAATTTAGGTCATTACTGAAGACATGCCAAACTAATAATTGAATAGTCACCCAACTCATTTGAAGCAACCTTCCATTGTGGAAAAATGGTAGTTCCCAATTATAGTGGTAGAGACAATATTGACAATAAATTTGTCCACAGCTACATTTTGCTATATAGTAAACAAACTGCTATTATAATTTGAATTCTAACTGAGTTTTGTTTTTTCTTCATTATCAAATGTAATGAATGATCATAGTCAAATAGACACCTCCTTTGAGTCTGGTCATTTAGGTACCAACTTAAATTGGTGAGAGCAATTAGTTTAGTTTCAACTTTTCTTTTTTAAAGAAACAAGCAAAAACCAATGAAGAGAATCTTTTTGCGAAACTTTGTAATGAAATATCTGCAAAGAAAGTGAAGATGAAAGAGGATAAAACGTCCGCAAATCCTTCTACAGGAATTTGAACTTGACAACACATAACTGCGGCATTTGAGCCGAAGTGCACGAAATCCTCCATATCTTAGCTATTGCAGGTTTCCTTTTACATTTCTTGACACATTGCAAGGTTAAGTCCGACCTGAAGAACTTTAGGATACCAGTTACTAGATGTACAGCAGGGAAAGGGTTAGGACGCGAGTAACTAGGATTATAAATCCTTGGTCCAAATTTTTGTAATGTTTCATAATATGTCTTAATTTTTGGCAATACTAATGATGTGTTTTTTGTTTTTCGTGGAGAATAGTGTACTAGTAACATCTGACAAATGTTTTGTTGCGCCCTAGCTACACTAAGCCCGACAGTGCTACACCAAAGCTTGTCGTGGAATATTTACATTCCAATCATTATATTAGACTATGAATTTATTATAGATATCACACCCAAATATGTTGGGAGAAAAGTCAAATGTTGGCGACATTGTGAAAAAGGCCGAAGAAATTGGTGTTAACATTCAACACTGCGAGGAAGAAAATGTGGAAGAAAAGGAAAGACAAAACTTCACGATGACAAGGCTCTTATCAGAAATAGTGTAAAAGATCCCAAGAAAACCAGCAAAGACCTCCAGGGAGATTCGTCTCTAGCTGGTGGAAATGTTTCTTCCTTAACCATCCGGCGAAGGCTCATTAAACTTGGCAGATTTGCTAGAAAACCGATACGTAAACAAGTATTGAATTTTGCTATGAAGACAAAATGTCTTCGCTGGGCACGGAAGTATGCTGGATGAAAGGCAGCTGAATGGAAAAGAGTTATGTTTTCAGAAGAATCGCATTTTAAAGTGTAAGTAAGACGCCAAAATACTCACAAAAGAAGATCTTTTGAGGTTGTTTTAGCGATAAACGCCTAGGGCTGCTTGATAATATTGAGGAAATGATGGACAGCGCTAAATACAAGGCAATCCTACCATGCAGAAAACTTTCCTGATGGAGATGACATTTTCCAGCAGGATCTGGCTCTGTGCCGTACTTCCCAAATAATGCGAACATTCTTTGAAAGAAGTGGCCTTACCGTTTTAGATTCGCTTGGAATTCTCCTGACCTAAACCTCATCGAGAATCTATAGGCTATAATTAAACGTAGAATTGAGAAAACTGACTGGTCGACGATGCAGAAGATGATTTTTGCCGTTATCAATGCCTGATACCATAACGAAGAACGGGTAGAAATATGTTCAAATTTGGTTGAATCTATGTCAGAGGGAGTGAAGCAGGTTCTAAAAGCAAAAAGCCGTCATATTTCATATTAAATGTAACATTTATTTTATCAGTGATGTATTCTATTCAAATATAAACAGCAATTATCTAATAATTGTATTATTTCACCACTGTCCGAACTAATTTGCACACTACTCTCTCTCTCTCTCTCTCTCTCTCTCTCTCTCTCTATATATATATATATATATATATATATATATATATATATATATATATATATATGTCGTGAAATGGCCAGAATCTATATATAAATATATATATATATATATATATATATATATATATATATATATATATATGTAGCAGAATGAGGTCCAATGGTGGCTACGTGCCCTCCTGTACCAACGTGGGTCTGGAGAACACCTTATGGAGCTGTTTGTGAAAGCATGAGAACCTAGGCAAGGAAGCGACAGACGATGTTATGACTCGTCCCAGCTGTATTCACCTATGGACCAATGTCATCTCCCCCTTCCCCCCACGGCCACCTCACTAATAGCATGCGGGCCCCTATGCACCGAGATTTGAGTCCGTTGGACATTCCAACGAGCATTATCAATAATTCCTCCTTACCCCGAAGGAGTCGCTGACTTTTCACTCAAGATCGCGCTCGCACCTCTTCGTCGCATATATAACGCGTCGGTCGAGTTTCGACTGTAGCACTGTCAAACTTCCGCCTACTCTGAGGAACGAGCTAAATGACGCTCTCCCCATCCCTTCACCTCCAGTGGCGATTTCGATTCAAGTGAAGGCTAAATCGATCCGTAGACTCAGTCGTAGTCATTCGGCAAGCTTCGACTTCAATAAACCCTGCCCTAGTCAATTAGTAAGGACTTACAAGAATTCCTCATCCTCGAAGACGACTAGTGCTTCCTCGATTGAACCCGTACCTTACTGGCCCCATTTTGGCAATGAGCTCATAAGGTAATCGAAACCATTACCACCTTCAGATTGATCTTAAATATGGCTTATCCCAATTGCTTCATTATTTGTGTGCACACCCTGGTTAAAATCCTACTTTAAACCACTAACTGTATCTGAACCTTTAAATCCCTTAATCAACCTACCTGATCATGTGTAGATCTTTAATCCCGTCTGGGTGACCATTCCATTTAAGTCTAATTTCCATGTAAATATATATATATTCTCTTTTTGTTGTTAGTAAAGTATTAATTCGTCATCGTCTTTCTTTTGCAACCCCAACGTGTACCAGGACGTCTTTTAATTTGGCCAACTTGCACTCTGAAATAATTGTTTAAAAAGACCCCGCAAAGTACGATAAACCATTCCTCCCTCTTCACTCTCGGTCTTCCATCTGGGGTAAGCCAGATTCAAAATCAATCTGCAGGCGGCAACGGTTACGATTACCTTACGTACTTGTTTTCGAAAAGGGCCCAGTTGGGATATGATGAATGCGACGGAAGAAGTCAAGTGTTCTCTTGCTTCAGACGAGGGAGCACTTGTCGAGCATTTGCAGTCAGAAATCCTTGTCAAGTGCTTGCTGATTAACTATGGCAGAGTTCACTGATGTCGAAGATTGCCAATTGACTATGGCAGAGTTCACGTATGGAGGTACATTCCCATTGACTATGGCGGAGTTCACTGAACGATTTAGCCTTCAACTTGAATCGCAATCGCCGCTGGGGGGGGGGGGGTCCTTCAGCTCGTTCTTCGGAGTAGTTGGAAGTCTAACAGTGCTGCTCTCTAAACTCAGTCGAAGCATTATATAGGGGCCTGGTGAGGTGGCTCCCAACGCGCGCTCGAATTTGGGGAAAAGTCTGCGACACCTTCGAGGCGAAAGGGGAATCGTGATAACGTTGGTTGGAATGTCCAACGGATTTTAATCTTCAAGCGAAAAGCCAGAATGCTTTTCCTAGGCAAATCAGCTGGAGCGTGTGATAACGGCGTCGGCCGCCTCTTTGCCCAGGTTAAGCTATGCTTTCACAGTTTGATGCGGCGATCTCAAGATCCATGTAGGTATAGAAGGGCACGTGGTCGCCATTTGACCTCATTCTGCTACAAGATTATATATATATATATATATATATATATATATATATATATATATATATATATATATATATTCTACGTAATAAGGAAATCTGATAATAAATATGCCTATACTCTAATAAAGCTAAAATATTATAAATCATACTTTATCTTTTGATATTTACCAGAGAAATGCAGATATCTAAAGACTTTCCATTTGTCACAACGATCTATTTAAGTGTAATCACAATAGAAAGAGAGAGAGAGGCAGATTTATCAATTGAATGCAAAAATACGGTACTTAGAAGTACTGTATAAAATTAAAGTGTTTCACTTTTTCGCCACAACTCATTCCATGCTAATTTGATCTGGTTATCCTTATCTACGATATTAATCCCTACTCTGCTCCCTTGGTCCAGTTCAAATTCATTTTATCATTGGAAAATAAATTTCTTCTCAGATAATGAATGCACAACCTTCGCAATTAGCTTCAGTTGTTATAATGTGTCTGAATTACCCGTAAGACAACTTCTTTCATCGTTAGTCTACTAACGAATTATTTTTTTATAAAGAGGAATTGACTCTGAAACCGCCGGTCTTTTATTTCATTATTTAACTAAAGGGACTTATGTAAGTATGCTCTTTGTAATTATTTATTTGGTTACGAAATTAAAGGATCCAGAAGAAATATGTAGCCAGCGATAAGTTTGGAAATCTTTAAGAACAGACCGTAGAAGACGTTGGCTATTTATAAGCAACTTTTAGCAATTATCATTTTATATCTTTACATGTTGAGTAGAATGGAGCAAAAGTGAGAGTAATAATATATGCCGTTCAAAATAGTTAAAACGCACACAATGTGCGTCGTTCATCGTGCGTATTTTACTTACATGATCTCTTACTGTAGGTACATGTAGCACATTAATTTGGAGCTTCTTATCAGATTAGTGCTAATCCAATAATTAGAATCTAAATAATCTTAAGTTAACAGAGATGTGTTTATGACCTGCGGTGAAGTGAGCGGATGACCAAAGTCTCCCACAAATTAACAAATTATCTAACATTCTTATCCCATTCTTACCTACTCGTTCTTCCCGACCTTCTTTGTCTGCGCATTTGTTCCACAGTCTGGCTGTTTAAAAAAATTCCTGTCAGGGATTTTCCAACTGATTCTTATATATTTCAATTCGCTGAATCCAAATTCGGCATTGGTATCTTTAAATCAGCTCAAGATTTTGCAACAACCATTTTTTTAAAATAATATATTTTATATTTACAAGGTAATTTTTAGAGGTAAAACTTGAATAAAATTGTGAAATAGAACACATTTAGTGACACAATTGCTGTCATTTGTATAATTTACAATGTAAACTGAGGAAAAAAAGAAGCATTAATTAGAAAAAGAGCTTTTATGATTTTTTTTTCTGGTTTCTTCTGCTGTATTCCTTTTTAATCACAAACAATAGTCTGGTAGAATATTAATGTCCCATCTTCCCTAGTATCTATCCTCCATGCACTTAATGTCCTAATGAAACCATTACCCTTGTTCTTCACTGTAACCATCACAATTTCCTGCCAAGTAGTCAAGAATCGATCTTGAAAGATGGAGCTTTACAGACATTCTCCTTCTTAAGATTTGAAATTTTTGAATTAAACCTTCTACAATTGTTTCCTACTCTCGACTTCTACGATTCTCCTCCCCAAAATAAGAGAAAGTGTTCTTAGAGTTTGCTATGCATTCTTTCCTACTTCACTCATGAGTTTTGTGAAACCAAAAGGTAATTTATTTACATCCTTATTAGAGGACCATCAAAAGTACCTAACGTTAATTTTGGGTCACTAAATTTTGAAAGATTTTGGCCCCCAAAATTCTAAGCTTTCTTTCTTTAGTGATTTTAAAAGAATTCACATTAATCACAATTTTATGTGAATGGGCGAAAGTAAAATTGTATAAGGATTAACTATGTGTTGATATATCATACTTATGAGAACCCTGATTATAAGACTATCGATATGGCCCTTTTTGTCGCTCATAGTGCTGCGCGTCAGCTGTACTATCCCGTAAACAAAGGAAGCAGGAATATTTTGTGTAGCTATCTTGCATTCCTAGTATTAAGTACACATTTAAAATTAAAAACTATTCTGAAATTCGAACTTATGTAAGATTTTTATGTAAATGTAAAATTTATATATTTAAGAGATGCAACTTTTTGTCTATTAAATGCAACCTATTTTAAAATAAGATTAGTTTAAATAAAGTGAGTGATTTTTGATAAAGTAACTATAATGTTCTACTGAAAAATCACGGTTTTTAAATAAATTGTATTTCTATGGATTTCTTACCTTTAAATCTGCACAAATCTTCCACTCATGAAGATTGAACTTGAGCATCCAGCAAAGTCTTGATGGTTTCATGATTCTTAATTAACTAAACAGATTTTACTTTATTTCCTATAGGTAGAAGCAAAGCCTTTAAAATTCTGGTTTATAAGGGAAGCCTAAAGTTTCAATTAATCCTTTGATATGTCATTTTATATAGTGTTTTAGTCAACGGAGAAAACCTTTCAAACTCTTCCTCTCTATTGTGGTACCAGTAACAGTATTTTTTCTGAAGCTAGTAAGTAACTGGTCAAGTCGTAAAGTTGGGATTGCTTTAAAGGACTAAGTTGGTTTAATTCTAAACTTGAAGGCAGAATTGACGAATAAGTGTCCAATTCTCCATATTGCTCATTACTCTCTTAAAAAGGATGACAGATTAAGTGGTGATGCTGGTATGGGTACTATTTGGCCGTGAGGAACTGATCGTCTGGCAGAAGGAAGATCAAGATCCTGTTCATTCCTCTAATAAAATGACTAAAGGTTAAAAATCATAGAGTAAAACATACTCATACGATCTATATATTAAAATCATATATTAAGATATTATTATAATTAACTATACAATAAAAAATCTTGCCCATTAAGTATAATAATCTGTGAGTGATCTTTGCCTTTTTGCTACTGCATCGGTAGAGCAAAAAGTAATGAATTGATGTTGCCTTTAATTCATCATTTTAGATTTTCAACACACGTATTGGAACAGAAATGAGCAAAAATTTGAATCTTACGGCCGTATGCTAAGAAAAATGTGAAATGCACGTTTATGAGATTTAGTGTAGCTTCACAATTATTTATCAATTTATTATATGCAAAAGGCTAAAATGTAAAATATATTAAATAAAAAAAAGATTTTTTTATCAAAAGTACATTTCACATTTGTTTTACCATACGGCCGTTGATCTCCTAATTTTCTCCCCAAATCAGCCGTGTAAATGGTTTGCATTAATGACCTTATTTTCGAGGCAATGTTTCTTGCCCGCAGATAAAACAAAGCCTATTTTTGTTATTTTTTGTATTTTCTCTTCATTTTTAAATTCTTCTGAGATAAATAGAAAAGCAGTAAACATTATAATTCAGATATAAAGTGACAGTAAAGAAATTATTTAAAATATAATCATTTTAGAATAACCAAGTGTAGGTTTTTACTAAACTAATCATTGAAACTATATACAGCAAAGTAGATTACAATCACCATTGTTAAAAAAAAAATTATTGGTCTTTGACATTCAACTTATATATTTTTAACACTTTTAGCATTTATGTTAGATATATATTTTTTAGTGCGTCTAAGGATAGGATTTTATCAAATACATATGTATAAAAATCTCACACAGTATAACATTTTGCCCATTAATCACCAATGACAAGGCTTAGGAAAACCAAAACAATTGATAGTAACCATATCAAAGGCAATTAGCTATCTAATTATGATAGCCAATGCTATTAAGCAAATACTGCTTTGTTTCTCACAGAGAGATGCGCTCTTTATATACGAACGTATTCGTGACGTCAGACTGCATCCAGAAAGTTCTAGAATTATCAAATATAATGTAATGAGATGATGTAATGCATCATGATTGTTGCATGCTATAGAAATGACATCAAAAGATAGTTAAAATTGGCAATTATATGATGAGCGGCTATAAGATTTCTATAATCCTAATGAATGTATTTCGGGAAATAGCACAAGACAAGTACAAGTTATAGTGTTTTAGAGTAAAAAGCCATAGCAAAAGTTGACATGAAGGTAATATTCCTGGCAAACAATGAAAAGATTTACTAAATTGAGTTTTATATATGTATTATTATCTTAACATAAAAATATGTTTCAGGAACCATCAGAAGTGACAAAAATTATAAAAATTTGGTCATCTATTCTCTCGAATAAAAAGCAAAGTATTCGTGCATGCAAATAATTACAATAATATCACACGTTCTAAACTATGCATTGGGTCTGGGGAGAAGCGAATATCACGTTAAAATAGGGGCCTCATTCACGGAAGTTTGTCTTGTGCGTTTAGTGGCATATTAATGGCGTAATCACTTATTAATATTTTAATGCAAATTAAAAATAACCAAAGATGTTTACTCTGCCCACTTGGATTCTATAATTGCAGCACGTTAAAATATAGCAACGTTAATTAGTAAAATTAAACAACTCGCTACCTCATATTGAATAATATAACAAATAATAGCCTAAAAATTTCGATTGGGAAGTAATGGGTAATCTTCTATATTTACTCAGCTTAGCATCATCAAACTATTATCATTTTAAGAATTTAACGGATCACCTGAAGATAATAGAAATATCAACAGCAAAGGAGCAAGCTTCTATAAATCTATCTTTTATCTCACAACATTACAACATCTACAACTTTAGTAAATTTCATAAATGCAATATCTAAATTCCAATAGAAATAGGATGGTAAATAACAGATGATCGAACAAAGAATATCCTAATATTCTTGGAGGCCAACATGATGATTCATTATTTCAATAATGAATTCTTTCACTAGCAAATACATATTGAACTTTTGAACCCCCCAAACTATTGCGAGAACCTCAAGTTCTATAGTCCCGTAGTCTTTTCACATGACGAGAGCTTCCGACTTGCATATTCAACATGATGACTTAAATCGTCGTTGTATTGGAATAGAACGCAACACAGTCCTTCATTGGACGCGTCACTCATGATCCTAAATGGTTTTGAAGGGTTGGGGAGCCGAAGAATGGGGGCAGAAATGAGCTTCTCTTTGAGTTGTTCGAAATGTGCAGAAGCCTTTGGGTTCTATATCAGGGGATCTGAGGATATTTTCCGTAGAAGGGCATTCCGAGGGGAAGCTATTTCGGCGAAATTAGAAACGAAACACCGGTAGAACGAAGTGGATCCTAAGAAGAAGCGAAGTTGCTTCTTCGTATGGAGAAGGGGCATATTTACAATGGCTCCCACTTTGTTTTTCTGTGGGTCTATTTTGTTATCTTCGATATGAAAGTCTAAATAAGGTATAGAGCTATACGCAAAATGGCACTTAGAGGGCCCGATGGTTAAGCCATGCTCCTGCAATCTCCTAAGTAGCGAACGGAGGAAAATCATGTGCTCATCCCATGTACGTGTGGTAACGTACACATTGTCGAAATAGAACAACATATTCGGTAACCCATCAAGAATCCTTCTCATCATTTGTTTGTTATTACTGCACGCAATAACTAGATTAAAAGGAAGGCGCCTAAACTGCATTAAGCCCTTCACGGTAGGAAAGGCGGTGTACTTACGCACATTATCTTTAAGAGGAATCTGATAATACGTCTTACAGAGGTCGATTTCAGTGATAGATTTCGCTTCCTCGAACATGTGCAAATTCTGATCTAGGAAGGGAATCGGTTCTGCGTCAAAGATCGTCACAGTTTTTAGCTTCCTGATGTCGACCCACATTCTAAAGGTTTGGTCTGTTTTCCTGACCATTACATTGGGGGAGCAGTATTCAGCGATGGAAGACTCGATTATTACCATTTTTAACAGGTTATCCAATTTTGCATGCAATGCCATTAGGAGGTGTACGGACAAGGGTTAAGGCTTAGTTTGAACGGGTTATTGGGGGGTCAGAGAGAGGTCATGTGTAAAATGACGTACACTTCCGGGCTTATCTGAAATGACGTTCGCGAATTCGGCTAATAATATAGCCAGTTGTACCTTTGGTGGATGTTCCAAATAGGGGATTAAATCCAAATCGAGGGAGACTTCTTCATGGGATCCAGGGAGAACGGGTAGAGAAAATTCTTTGTCTTATTCAACACAGACTGTTTGTATAAAATTAAGGGCCTCCGCGGGATAAGAGTCGCCTAATAATACTTCAGCTTCATCAAGAGCGATGATATTATTTATACATGTTCGTCGATGATACCGCTTGGTAGTCGATACGTTACGGCAAGGACTCTCGTTCAACGTGAGGATTACGCGAGTTGGTTTGGGACACTGCTGTATAGAAATAAACGGCGATGTTATTTATATCGCGGATTGTGGGAAATTGAGAGAGAGATTCCATTCATGACAATTCGCTTATCGCAGCGCCTTCTGGACAATCTCCATGGTATCATAAAGAAGGCGAATAGGATTTAGGCTTCTTTGTGAGATAGGCGTTCTTTTGTCCGACTTCCTGTCGCCAGTTGGGGGAAGGGTGGGGCGGGGGAGAGAGGAGACGAAGGTCAACTCAAACGAAAGATTTCTTTCGTTCCCATGATTTTCTGGGGGCATGTGAGTATATACGTTCCATACCCTCACAATGAGTGATCTTACGGCAAGCAAATAGAGCGACGGGAAGATAACGGCGCCACTCTTAAGGCTGTGCGTGACACAGCTTCTTTAGGACGGATTTTAGAGTGCTGTTTAACTTCTCACAGACCCCATTACCAGCAGGGTGAAAGGTGGTCGTAAAAAGGGGTTTAATTAAGAGAAGTTTTCCCAGATATTTCATTAATTTAGATGTAAAATGTCTACCACAATCAGACAAAATTTCTTCGGGATGCCACGGCGCAAGTTAAACTGTCTATATTTTTAAGGGAAACCGCGTCGGGGAACCTCGTTTCGAAGTCCACCAGGATAATGATATAAGAATGATCGACGCTTGAAGGGGGATGTATTCGGGCCAATTAGATCGATGGATACCCTGAAGAAGGGTTCAGGCACAATGGGTGTCTTTTGCAGGGGAACCTGGGTAACTCATCCTTTGGCTGTTGTCTTCTGACAAATGTCGCAGGATCTACAAAATTCGGCTAACTCCCTGGCAGTGCCTGGCCAGAAGAAATACTTGAAGATCCTTTGGGCTGTTTTATTGTGACAAAAATAGCCAGACATCAGCCCATCATGGGAAAGTTTAAGGACATCGGGAACGCTAGCGCGAGGGAAAAGAAGGGCACATGTGTTCGCACCATTCTCTAATGAAGTGGGAATATGAAGGTCTTTCTTAATGAGTTACTTAACCTTCATTGGGCCGCAATCAGACGCTGGTTCGGCTTTTTTGGCCTTTTCCCAAAGAGGTTGGAGGAAAGGACATTTTTTTTGCTCGTTTGCGGATTCTTTTTTCTGAAGGGCCGCGAATATTTTCTAAATCTTTATATGCTTCTTATGAATGTCTTTTGGTCACGTTTTAATACAATCTTTGTTTTCCAGATTTTCACTTTAACTGCTCCCTCCTTCTATCCATTTTGGTTTCTTATCTCTCCACCTTCTCTTTTATGTCAGCAAACGATGCTTTTGCTATTAAAGCATGTTTCTTCGTTTCTCAGTGAAAATATAGGGATGTAGATGGAAAAAAGAAGTTGACAAAATTTCATTGTTCAGCAAAAGTGAACTTGCGGGCGATTAATATTTAATGCACTGATACTTATCTATCATAAATTTTGGAGATATTTTAGTGTGCCTACGAGAACCACATTCACACATTATTTTTGAGCTACCAAAAAACTAACGTAGGTTTGTCCGGTTAGGCTATATTGCATTATATATCGTACCATTGGAGAGCGAAAGAAGTTATAGTCGCCAAACTAGAGGAGCACTAATTCATCTCCATTCATACAAGGAAAAACAAATTCTGCTGTAACTATCTGAGTCTGCGGAACTAAGCACTATGCAACCACCACACTGTTGATCACGCAGTGGTTCTCTGTAATAAGGACCCACGTTTTTTTCCTCAGCAACTCTGCAATGAAGAAAATCTTCAAAATCGTTATCTTCACCCCATGGATCTGTATTATAAGCAAGTCCAGCTTAGTTTCCCATCAATAGCTGTACCTACACGCAAGCAATCTTCTCGCAGTTTGGCATTTGCTAGCCGTGGAAAAGTCTCCTCAACAGGAGATTTTGAGATTAATTTAGTTATCCAGTGTGGTAGGTCTCTAGAAGGGATCACTATAATTATGTCACACAACAAAACGAGTATAAGTAGTAAAAAATAGTTCACTTAACAAAAACAGTCACCTTTGCATTCAGCTAAGGAATAGTGTTACTTAATTGCGCACAACCCTTCTGCTTCTACTCACGAGCTGAATCTAGCACTGTCTTTATTGACCAAATTCAGCTGAGATTCTGCAACAAAAATCATACATCTTTCCATGGTCAACATTTTCAATTTGAAAGGAAATCTATCGGATATATGTCAACATCATTATACAGTCCCTAGCAGAAAAAAAAGGAAATGCCTCAAGACCCAGCTAACTCTCATTTAAGCTCAACTTTTCACTCACTCACAATCTATCTATATATATATATATATGCGGTATTGCAGAAGTCCTGTTACACTCGTTACGAATCACTCAAAAAAGGAAACATAATTTTTATGCAGTTGACAAAGCTTGTATGGCTCAAATATATAAATATTTATTTATATTATAATACTATTCAATGCGGCCTACTTCGGTAGCGAGCACAAGCTCCAGGAAAGACTAAGATTCACTGCTCATGCAGATGATGGAGGACTGTATTTCATAGCCCTTGCTGTGGTGGACATTGCAGCCCTTGATCTCCACATGCAACTGCGGTGCACTAATGTACTTTCACTAGAAATTCCTGTTTGACTTCAATTACTTTTTACGGTCTATGCGGTATGGACGGGGCACGTCCTCCTTCTTTCCACCCAGGGAAGGGCTTACGGGGCCGTTGATCTGCTTGTAATAGGCTGCGGTAAGCCTGACCCGATCGCAAACCACAGCCGGGGCATCTTTTTGCCATGTGAAGCAACGTAGATGAGCAAAATCACGGATGCTAGCTGCTTGGTCGAAGACACATCGGACCTTGGCGTTTTCTTGGACAAAGCTTACAAGGCGGCCATTCTTCGATGACCGGATCGATGACCGTGAAGGTTTCTTATTTCAGAAAAAGGAAGAAGTCGATGTCTACGATTCTTTAACTTGTGGAGGATGCCATAAAATGTTTCCGACGTTGTTATCTCATACGGTCTGTAGTAATTTTGATTTTCACGCATCTCAATCCCTTACATACCTTTGCCACCGAGACGTTATTTTTCGCGAGCGCAGTAATTTTGATCTTCGCAGCATTTGAGAAGGCGTTTCTCAAATCCTATCGGTTGAGAACATGAGGTCTGCCTCAACGAGGTAGATCTTTAAGGTATTCCCGGTTCTTGAGCCTCTCCGTGACTCTGTAGATGGTCATCCGGCCGATATTGAGCAGCTTGGGGATGTCACACTTCTTGTAGCTCGCACGCAGAAGAGCAGGGATCGCGATTATTTTTACTTCCATCTGGATAAAAGATGCACACACTGGAAATTACTTTTTAAAGACACATGCAAAGCCATTAGAAATTTCAGATTGGTTGATTTTAATTTTTCTAATTCACAATTAAACATTTGAAAGATCAATAAACCAAATATAAATGAAATTTTGCAAAACCTGGTATATATATATATATATATATATATATATATATATATATATATATATGGAAAACTATAACAGGTGTGTATGTGTGTGAATTTGGGAAGTTTATATTCATTATGAAAGGTTTTATGGAGACGACTGCTAATTGCGTATTAATAATTTTCTTTCTAATCTTCTCGATTTGTCCTATGTTCTTCTTTTTTTCGCGCCGTATCCCTTCTGTTTGAAGTCCGCGCGGCTCTACCGGGCGCTGTCTCTGTATTCATGGCTGAGTTGGTGGCAATACACCACTCTGTACTGGAGATTATGCGACGTGCCCGGTTCGGAGACCGTATCGTGATTTATAACGACTCACAGAGCTCCCTGAGTGGTCTCGGGGTATTGAAATCTCCGCACTCTTTGGTTCACGATATCCGTGACTGCAATGGTTTTTGTGAGCCGGGTGGATGTCGAGATTATCTTCTGCTGGGTTCCTGGACATGCAGGAATTGTGGAAAATGAGGGCTACAAAAAGTTTGCGATGACCGGGCGACCGGACCAGCGTTCCGCTCTTCCACACACAGACTACATGGCAGGAATACGGGCAGCTCTTCGGACTGCTTGGCAAAGAAGATGGGAGACGGTCCAAGGGAACTTAAATTTGCAGGCCATTGAGCCAGGAATGTTCTCATGAACCTATCCCCCAATGCCGTGACGGCTTCAGGTCGCTTTCTGTCGTCTCTGAATCGGGCACAATCGTGTGACGCATCGCCATTTAATAAGGCGCTCACCTGCACCCTATTGTGATGAATGCGTTGTTCTCAAGACTGTTCGGCACATTTTTGTCGAATATTCCAGTCTGGGTGTTCTTCGCGCACGTTACCTGTCCCGGTTCCGAGATGGGTGGGATCGCTACCGCTTTTCCCTTGTACTCGGGACTAGTGCGTGCACATTTACTGGTGTACCTATAGTTATTGGGGGAGGCCGGCCTTCTTCCATTTATTTAACTATTTTTTTTGTTGTTGTTTTCTTCGTTGGCCGCACGTTCCTACACCGGGGGGACCTCAATCCCCGACGCAGGAGCTTGCTTCCTCCTTGTTACGCCTTTAAAAACCTTATTATTGTTGTTGTTATTCTTGTCCATTCTTATTTTAAAGTAGCCAATGCTAGGCTGTCGTGAATACCACGACCTGTGCCCAAGTGGGTAGTCGCCAGATAGGCTCTTAAGAAATAAACTCTTCTTTTTTTTCGTCGTTCAACCCGTGATTAAGCGTACCAAAGCTCATTAGAGACTAATATTTTTCAATTGGAAAAAGGTGGAAGGGAATTAATGGACCTTAGCATATTCTTTTATTTTACTGGCGCGTTTATATACGATAGAAAATAGAGGTGTAATTGGGTTGGCTGAAGATTTAGATAATGAGTAAGGGAGCAGCAGAGGAGTCAATTAAAAGTACGGGAACGAAATTTAATGCGAAGCTGTTGCAAAGAAAGATGTAAAGGTTATTACATGTGTGAGGAAAACTTTGCCTATATTTAATGGAATCGTTCTACCTATACATCTTCCATTGAGACATCTATGGTAAGTAAATTCTTACGGAACACGAATGCACACTTTAGGCGGAAATGTATGTCCTATGGCTCAAGTAATTTTCAATTTTAAATATATTAACTACTGAGAATTTAAGATGTGTAAAAACTAGTCGTTTCAAACATTGTATTGAAAATGATAAAGAGAAGATAGTTAATATTTCGAACATTAAATTTAGCGTATTTATCACTTAAGTGAAAAGTCTTTTAAAAGACTTATGTTAATTACAAACTTCCAATTCAGCTAATTTCGATACATTTAGGTTTGAATTTTCGTATTTATTTAGCAGTTGTATCGTAGATTTAAAAAAAATAAAAGATTCCTCTCCGATAGTAACAAAGAAATATACTACTATCCGAAAATATCTCTAAAACAAAGATATTTTAATCAGGAAACCTAACATAGTTTGTGGAATTATTATAATGAATCAAACAGATTATATAAACAAAATGTTTAACATTATTAATGATGCCGATAAGTTTAATTCTCTTCACATACTTTCTTTAACTCAAATATTCAACTCAAAGTAAAAGTTCATAGATTCCTCACCAACCTCACATCTGTAAATCTTTTAGACCAATTACTTTAAGAAACACTTTCTGCTGGTGGTGATGGCCTACAAAAATTTAACAAGCCTGATATCTCCCTTAGCTTTATACTGGCCTCTAACTTACACGCAATTATAAATTCGCAAAATTCTTAGTAGGTCTTCTCTTCATAATATACTAGAACCAGTTTAACAGAAAAAGTAGTTATTTCCTTGTCCACGAACTTGAACAAAAACTTTTCGCCTCCTAGAGTCACTTTTATGAATTGTAGCGAATTTCATAATTCAACACATAGTAAATTGAAAAAAAACATTTGCAAAAAGTATATTGTTAGTTTTTCTTTCAAGGCGCGGTTATAAGTTCTCTACTCCACCCGTAGCCACAGATATTTCCATGATATTCCTTGAATACCAAAGTTTTGCCTCTTCTTTAAAACCCGAATTTACCGACAACTTGTACATGAATCTTTCGCTAGTATGTAATAACTATTATCATACAACCACCAACATCAGTTTATAATATGACTATTTGTTTAAGTTCTATGATTTATTTTATAAAACGAGTCTGTTAAAACTCTCATAACTCTTGGCTTTCACTATTCCTCTTTCTTCTTACTTTGCAAGAAAAATTTGAATTTCTCTGAACGTTTATTAAGACTAACTCTAATTAAAATAATGAATACATCATTTCTCAATTTCCTACTAAAGTTTTTTGTCAAGGTTAACCATATTTTGTATATCCTAGGAATTGTTTTAAATGTCCCACTTTTTAGTGCTTGAAGAGAGTTAAGCGCATAACAGAGGTCATGCGCATAAAACCAAATGAAAATATCTGGTTTGATCTCTTCTTTCATGTCAATATATATATATATATATATATATATATATATATATATATATATATATATATATATATAAATATATAAATATACGAAGAAGAAATAATTTGATTTAGAATGAGCGCATGAGACAAAAACCCGTATATTTTAAGGTAAGAAAAGGGACAGTGGAGGAGAGAAAGTAGAGGAGCGCAGAGGACAGCTCAATTTAGGCAAGCGATCCTTAATATACAGGAATAACAATAGGATGAATGGCAATATTTAACATTCACCTTTGCGGCAGCACTATATTTACGCAATCACCAGAACTCTTGCTACCTAATAAAATATCTAGAACAGAACCCCTGCAAACCGTTCTTAAGGCAATATCATAAAGATTTCCTTTGAGATTCTCAAAAAAAAACCCAAGCAAGAAGTACTCGATTCAGCCACAGACACGCACGCAACGTCCGAATTGTTCAGATACGATCTCGTATCGTTGTGTGACTATCTACCCCTTTCCCTTCAATTCATCGAAGATGTTAAAAGCGTCTCCGAATTTTGAGTTATAAAAAACAGAATTTAGATCTTTAAACCTATATTATTTGATAGTCAGACATTACTACTCGTTCATCATTACCGTTTTCCAATAAACTACACTTTATTCCTTAAAGTATTATCAAACGATTTCAACCCGATTTTCTATTCATGGCACGCAGAAGCTCCATCCAGACTTCATTCCTTATCGTGTATTGAATAGAATTTAAAATTTATAAGCTGGCGGAATATTCAATTCGATACTATATATTATTTATAAATTGGTGGTAAATTATTTATAAAGTTTTCATACGTAATTTATGTTACTAAATTGTTGTCAACCTGTGTAAAAAATGGGGATTTATACCACATTAACTCTTAAGCACCTGCCCCCAAAGAAGGGGTAATTTGTAAAGAGCTACAGTCTAAAAAGCTAAAAAAATTCACTTAAATCATCAAAGTTATCTAAATATATATTTATATATATTGAAATAGCTCAACAGAATTACACTAGCCAGCAAACTACGAGATCGATTTTTCTGTATTAAAATATGATAAGTTAGAAAATTAAATGTCTATGGTACATAAGGAATATATATAATATATTTACTAAAGATTTCATAAGATACAAACGTATATTCAGTAAATTAGACTAAATAAACAAAAAAAATGAAATATTGACACTTGCAAAACAAGAGAATATATTTATAATCGTTTTGCAATATGGCATGACAGAAGATTTATGAACGCGCTGGTTTAGACATGCTCGGAGTGAAGGTATAAGATGTTGGTGTACGAGGTTTAGGTACTGATTCGCATTTACCGGTCCAATTATTCACACTAGCAGAAAGAGTCCTTCATAGGAAAACATACTGCTTACCATGACGTTGGCTTCTCCATGCTTGTTTATTTTTTAACACATATAAGGTTAAGTCTGTCACATGAAATGCATCGAACTAAGCGTCTGCCATCAGGTTTCCCTATATTAAATTAACTTTCGTCGTTGAAGTCATTTTTTCCCAATCTGCATCTCTAAAAACAACATGAGCTTCTTCCCTTTTGGTTCTTTTTACTGTGATTGATTTGCTTGCTGGAGAACTAGCTTTTAAAAAAAATGCATTAAGGCAACTGGTCAAAGTGAAACAGCTCGCTTCTTTATAAATATTGATCTTAATTTCTAAAGAATTTCCTGTTGTAGTCTCTAAAAGATCCTTTGTAGAGAAGCGCCGAATACCTGTCTTCTTAGAAGATGATTATGCGGGGTTGAACGACTTTTGCAGGAGATTTATAGATATTTATTTCATTGTATAAATTCAGAACGCGCAAAATGTCACTCTTAGACCTTCTTAACTCTCTTGAAGTCGTAGAAAGAGTCCTCTCTAATTTAGCCAAGCGAACAATTCTGTTTCGCGTGCGGTGGTATCTCTGCAGAGTAAGTACGAAAACATTCACTTCAGAAAAAGCTCCTGCTCAGAAACCCCGCCTACCCTAGCCATATAAAAGAATAGGATATTAAATATAGACTCAGATTATCCACACAGTTGATCAAATAAATTCGTCGTCGCATTGTGCTCAAGCCACCTCAGTGAATAAGACACACATGTTCAAATGGTTTTTCCTTCCACATTTACTCTCACCACCGAAAAAGGGATATATTGCTCACAAACTCCAGCCATTAAAATTTCAAGTTTAATAATAAAGTTATTTTATCAACTTGTATTAAAAAGAAACTTATTTGGTGAACACCCTCAAACGAACTCGAATCCGAACTTTGATTCATATAGCAGAAAAGAAATAATTATTCTACCTTGGAACTGGTTACCCCTACCACAATCAATCAACCCCCTTTCTCGCTACACACACAGACATATATATATATATATATATATATATATATATATATATATATAATTTCACGGTGAAGGTAAGGACACATAGGATGCTGAGGTACATGGGATTTATTTATGGAACAACGTTTCGGGCGTATCACCCATCTTCAGGTTCTAAAACATAAATATATCTTTATATATATATATATATATATATATATATATATATATATATATATATATATATATATATATATATATATATATATATATATATATATATATATATATATATATTATTTGAAAGCAAACCCACCAGAGTCAGTGATCAAACCTAGTCTTTTACATTGCATATCGTACGTTAGACAGTTCTCCATACCTTACCACTTTTATGTTAATTAGAATTACTGTGGCATTACTAATGCATTTCCATTAACTATACTTACATTATCATGAATTATACAAAAAGTGGCGCGAATTCCATATTAATTAGAATTACTTTGTTAGCCATTACTAATATATTTATTTTAACTCTAATTTCGGTCCCAGGATGATGAAGCTGGCCATCGAAATGTTGGTATAAAATTAAATGAAGAAAGAAAATGCATTTCCTTTCTGCCCCTAGGATTCTCATATATATATGTATATATATGGAGAATAAAAACAGTTGGTGCGGTTAGTAGATAGCACAGAATAATACCACCCCCTACTTATAACGCCCCCAGGACACTATTTCTAATGAGTTTTTTGGGGGACTCGCTAGAAATGAAAAACATATTTTTGATCATCACTCGTGGTAACTAGGGCATTCCCCAGGGGCGTAGAGGAAGTGGGCAGTATCATTCTGTGCTATCTACTAACCGCACTATATGTATATATATATATATATATATATATATATATATATATATATATATATATATATATATATATATATATATATATATATGAAAAAAAGCTCACAAAAGTCACGTGAGTTAAAAATTCAGCCCCCTGACCTAGCATTGTTTATTTGATAGTTTGCAACAACTTGCAAAAATGTTATTATGGACAAACCAGGAAAGAACTGATGTCCGGGTTAAGCAACATCAAGCCAATGTACCTAATCACAGTGAACAATCTGCGTTTTTTCTACATATCTACAATCTTAACTATAGCATTAACTGGAATAGTGCCAAACCAGTCATAAAATGCAGTAATTATATTTCGAGAAATATATTAGAATATATCTCCCTTAACGCCTTAGCCCTGGTTGGTTCATGCTAGACCCCATTATCACTACATAAATAACATCTCAAATTAAGTTGTTTCAGGACTTTGTACCCCCTAATTAAGGTTCAGAGGTGGGTAGTCTAATCACACCTTCCACTATTTAAGGCAATGTATGTCCAACCTCCTGTTCTTCCTTGAAAAGGACTTTAAGAATAAAGACGAAAGCGCTCGGAATCGTTTTTCACCTTTCCTTTGTGGGTGTATCTGCATATATATATATATATATATATATATATATATATATTTATTTATTGAAGAGCGTACATTTTTGCCAACTTCTCGATTCACTTTTGCAATTTCCTGTAGGAAAACTATAAATGATTCACCTCACATCTTTTTCTACGCTTTCTAATCTAGTAATTAAATTCTTAGGTCACCTAATAGATACGGAATTAAGCATCTACCATGGCTTTTCTCTAATATATTTTTTACTGGTATTCAATCTTTATATAATATAATCCTATACAAATGTATTACTAGTTCAATTAATATGGCATATCTCGGCAACTATTCCATTCTGCATTCCTTATTTTACCTCCAATACAAAAAGTAATAAATCAGTGAATTCTTGTAATTTCGAATTACTATGTAAGGCTGGATATTATCAGACACCAAAGGTTTGCGGATAAATAAATAGTTTAGCTTTATAAAAGTGTTTAACCTTTTAATCCTACCGCATATTAATTGTTGTTTCATGAATGGTGAATGAACTTCCAACTCTCACTGCTTATCCAAAAGAAAAGCGCTTAATCTATCTCACCCGACTACAGTGAATATCTGTCATTTGGTTCCAAAAGTTCTAATTACTTTCACTCGCTCGAAAAAATAATGGGCAACAGCTAAGATTCATGTGACAGTCAGCTCTTTAGAATACCTCAGTCTCCTGAATTTATGATCCCTCTGGTATAAAGCAAAATGCCTAAATTTTGCAGATTTACAGCTATCTGTGACACATAGCTTAGACCGAAAAATATTCGAAGCATTTCCTCTGTCATATCAGCTCTTCGATGAGGCAAAAGTGACTGGAAATATTGTATGGCCGGATTTTATAATTTAGCAAATATGTTTACTCACGAGCATTAATAGTTACAGTCACACCATTCTATTGTTGTAATGGTCTTCTTCTTCATTGTATTTTGGCTGCCTTTTCACCTCCAATTCATACTTCTATGGTATGGCTATATAATATTTTATTCATCTTTTTAATATATTTTCCGTAAGTTTCCTCCCTTTTGCACGTTCATTTATTTAACAAAATTAACTGATTATGCCTTTAGAAAATATATCGAAATTTCATTGGCAATTTGCAATAAAGCTTAGAACGTCATTGTTTTGGGCATTTATCTAATAAATATTATTTGATTCAACAGAATTTCTCGAATTATCTTAGTCATCAAATTTTAGTATGAAGATTGCATATAGTCTCACAGCTAAAAGAATATAGCTTTAATTCTTGGAATTTATTTTGAGGGTACTACAATCCTAGAAGGGGGAAAGGAATGACCATGAAGAAAGAAAAAGCGATAGAAATAATGCAAACTAGTGCTAGGCAAAATGATGTCCTGAACGAAACTGAATTCATAATAAATGGATTGACCCTAATGCATGGCTAATTCAAGTTGATTATTCTTTTTCGTTGCTATTATCAGTCCACCATAGGAACCGAAATCCTTGCCCAAACCAGCCATACCAAGTTAAATGGGGGTTGTCCAGTGAATGATTGAAATTCTTGGTATATATCTGTTGCTGAAATTTCTAAGGCAAGTTTATACCAGATATATCCCAATACTTAGCTCATGAATAAAATGCTAGGGTTACTAGTGAGAAACACTGAGAAAGACTAGATGAAAATATAATATAACTAGATTGAAAACAATATTACATTAGTGACACTTGAAATGCTGGGATCAAAATAAAGACTTTACAATAGTCATTCAAATCTAATATTTAAAAATTATAAGCATTTTAAAGATTAAATAATGCTGCTACGTTTATTGTTTAAACGAGGGATTTGTACGTTTCGGGAGAAATATAGGCAAATTCAGTTCAACAAGGAAAGCATATAAATATTTATATAAACTGATTTATAGAGTTCTTTTTTTAACATTAATCAATTAAAATCATTTAAAGACTGACTAAAACAATAGAGGTTTAGGCCAGAATAGAAAACTCATAGCTAATTGTCAATCAGGTGTCTGAGACGAAATTTGATTGAAGAAGAAATCTCGGCTGGTCAAGATCCACCCGACATTCGAGAGCAGTCCTCATTCACTAAAAGAAAATTAGTTTTGGCCGAACGATTTTTTCCATTAAATCAGTAAAGATAAAATGTGATTTCGGTTCCCTTAAACTTTGGTTACTTATTATAACATAGGTCAGTGCAATATGTCAAAGAGAGAAGGTGAGGGGCACCACCCTCGAACCCAACGTCTACCCGTAGTGCCTGACAAAGATGCACCTGCACACAAGAAGACCCCCAAGGGAGCAGCGAGAATCTCACGCAGACGGATGACCGGGGCTGGGTTTTCTTTATCTCCCCGTCACATCGCCTGATCAGCGCCAGACCTAAGGCACCAAGGACCTTTGTTCGAGGCTGTGATGCCCGCCAAGAATATCCTCACCCCCTAGCGCGGCAAGTCTAATGAGATCCCTGTCCACCTTTGGGTGGCCTCCGGCGACCCGCATCAGCCAAGAGAGTAGAAATAATTAAAGAAAAGCTTTGAGAAGTGTTCGTGGTTAGCAGTGGCGTAAGCCCTGTCCCGCCTACCAACGGCTTCCAGCCACTTGCGCGACAGGTCAGATCTCTACCCGGCCTTGCTAGTACCTAAGGCCAGAGTTCCCGCCCGACAGACGATAGACACGACAGGCATATATCACTCGGGTACCAACTTCGCTCTCGTCTGGAGTACTCCCTCGCTCATTTCTCAGCGAGGATAAAGAAGAATTTTGCAAGTGGAACTTTGCAGTACCTCGCATACTCGTTGTATACAAAGCCTCCAGTTAATTAGGCTATACGTGAGCCTCCCCGTTATTTGCACTCTCCCCCTTTTCCTGGAAGTAATCACCGTACATTGAATCTCGGACTCTTGTCCCCGTAGAGTCATTAGTATCCCTCCCAACCCGTTTGTGACCCTGGATCTCATCTTATTTATTGCCATTTATTTACTTTTGCTAATAATATTTTCTCTGTATATAGTAAATATATTTTTCTACCATCAGTTTCTCAAAACCCAAAACCTCTAAAATTGAATATTTATGCCAACGGCACTTGATTTTGATTATTTAACCCTTGCACTGGGATCTATATCCCAATAATTTGGCATGGCTCATTCGCCCGTCAACTCAAAGTCAATCCTCAGCTAGCATCGATGTTCGACTCTGCGACATTATATTCTGGTGTCAGGTGTGTGGGGGTCACCCTACGAAATTTATATTATATTCTGGTGTCAGGCTTTTAGGGTCACGCGCAGTATCTGATCTCATTTATTTTAGACCTATGACAGATTCTAAATGGTGTTATTCTTGTATATTAAAGGTTCTAGTTTTAGGAACTGAAACCGTACCCATTTCCCATTTTCCCTTTTGTGTGCATATTTTGTATTGAATTTTGTAGCCGTGTAAAACTTTAACCCTTTCCAGGCATCATTAGCGTTTGCCGTATTGTAAAAGAGTTAATCTTATTTCTTTTTGTATTGTGTTTGCCTTTTTCTTCGTTGCATTTTGGGCAACACAGGCTCTCGCTACATTCCGGAGTGAATATTTCGAGTATAATTAAGAATTCGCGCCGTGCTAAATAATTATCCCTGTGTTGGTTTGTTTATTTTTTGAAATGAAGAATCGTACGTCCACCAAAGTCTACCAGCCCTCCTGCTGTGCTTGTGAATAATTTTTCCCCCTTTTACTGGTGCCTTTCCTGAAAGTTGGTCGAACGCGATGTCTTCAAAATTTAACACGCTTAAGTTACAAGGAGAGTCGCTTAGGTTCAGCGGCAAGTACAGGTTAGGTTATACCCAAGTGGAGGAAAGGAACAAAAGAGAAGAGAAGGAACGAGCAAAAAAGAATAGAAAGAGAAGAACGAAAAGAAAAAAGAGAAAAACGAGAAGAAATAAGAGAAAGAAAAAAACAGGAAGAAAGATGAGATAGAGAAGAACGAGATGAAAGAATAGAAAGAGAAGAACGAGAACGAAGAAGAGAAAGAGAAGAACTGGAAGAAAGGGAAAGAATCTGCTTTAATAAAATTTAAATGAGTAGGACCAGGAATCAGACGCTGTCCATCAGCTCGAGGTCCGAAGGCAACGGTCATGCCTGACGAACCTTGTGGTATTCTCCCACTTCGTGTTCAGTGAGCACGATCCGGACAAGGCGGTGGATGTGGTGTACTTAGACCTTCAGGAAGCCTTTGATAAGGTACCACACTGCCGCCTTCTCCGGAAAGTGCAAGCGCTCGGCATAGACTGAAAAGTAGCCGGCTGGATCGAGAACTGGCTAAGTGGCAGACGGCGACGGGTGGTGGTAAATGAACAGGCTTCTGAGTGGGTGCCCGTTACTAGCGGGGTGCCTCAACGTTCTGTCCTGGGACCACTACTATTCATCATCTACGTCAACGAAATGGACGGTGACATGGTTGCCAAGATTTCCAAATTTGTCGACGATACCAAGCTTGGTATGAACGTTGCAAAAGATGGAAATACTGCCCACCTGCAGGAAGATCTTGGGAAGATTGGGGAGTGGTTGGACACGTGGCAAATGCCATTTAACGTGGGGAAATGCAAAGTAATGCATATCGGCCACAGAAACCATCAATCTAAGTATATTCTTAAGGGCACTGCTCTTGAATCGAGGGACACTGAGAAGAACTTGGGTGTAACTATCCCTAGCGACCTCAAGTTCTCGAAACAGTGCATCCAAGGCAGAGAAGAAAGCCCAAAGGATGTTAGGCTACATAAAGCGCCAGTTTGGATACCGTAACAAGGAGATAGTACTTTGTCTGTACAACTCCCTCGTTCAGCCGCACCTGGAGTATGCCGTACAATTTTGGAGTCCTTCATTTTGAAAGGACTTCGCAAGGTTGGAACGCGTACAAACTAGGGCAACCAAACTGATTCCCTCTATCCGACATAAAAGTTATGAGGATAAACTAAGGGAATTAAATCTGTTCTCGCTGGAAACCCGTAGACTGCGTGGTCAGCTCATCGAAGTTTTCAAAATACTTCGAGGGTTCCACAATGTTGACTACCGGGATATTTTCAGACTGATTGAGAACAGAACGCGCAATCACGGCTTCAAACTTGAACTGAAGTGTTACAACCGCAATCTGTGTTAAAAAAAATTCACCTACAGTATCTGCGGTAAGTGGAACGCACTTCCAGTGGAAGTTGTCAACAGTGAATCTGTTGACCAGTTCAAGTCAAGACTAGACAAAGTCTTGAAAAGTGGCCTGGCCGTTTAGGGACGCAAAACAATTGATCATCAATGTGCCCGCTCGATTGCTAGTCCAAAGGTACCCTCTTTGAATGGACCGTAAGGTCTCCTAGGGTACTTACTTTCCTTGTTACTCCTTGTTACTCCCTCTACCGCGTCTGTTAAGCTTCCGGTTTTGGAGGATGACGAGGATTTCGGAGCCTTCTTAATCCACTTTAGGAAAACATTCAAAATCAATCATTGGGACATCGAGACAGATGGAGTGGCTCAATTGTTGCCCTTGCTAAATTTCCAACTCTGAGATATATTCATATCACTTCCCTCGAAGCAACAATTGATTATTCGATCTTAAATTTGGATTAACTGGTGTCATATAACATGACTCCAGACTTTTACCTATCCAAATTAAGACTTGCCCGCCTTCAGCCAGGCCAAACATACCATCAGTTTGTGTACACCCTCCAGCGTCACCTCAACTTTTGCCTCAATGCTTCTAAAACCCACATGGCTACGATACCCTTGTTGACTTTGTCCTGAATAGCGAGTTGTTGGCTGCACTTTCGGCTGAAGTCAGATCTTTCGTTAAAGACAGGCGGTACCTCACATCAAGGAGTACCTAGAAGAGGCCGACATTTATTCAGCAAGCCACAACCTTTATCCGAAAGAACGGAAGAAATCGGCCCCCCATGCTCCAAAACCTAGCTCAAACAAAGGTAATTTCATATTGCAAAATGGAAGCAAGTTTGCCATGGTACCTGGGCCGTCAAAGCCGAAACCACTCTCTTTGTCCGAACCCCGGGATGTTAAACCGTTCTATTCAGGCTTCCATGCGTGATTTTTCCCCAGGAGACCCATCATTGGTTTTTCTGTGGTACGGAGGCCCAAGTGAAAACTAACTGCCCTCAGAACTCTTAGTACAGGAAAAACTCTACTCACCAGGTACACCAGATCTGTACCAAGTTTGCACCTCTGTCAACACCATCGCAATCTTCAGCTCCCCCGGGTGCCTCAAGTCCCGGCGGCTACCAGGTAAACTTATTCTTTGATAAGAATACCCCTGCGGGCCTTAAGTCCGAATCCGGAACGATTGATGGCTGCCATGTCTTCACTATTGCGAGAGATAACGCGTGCACCTGCATAGTAGTGTCGTGACAAGCTACTTCACCCAGTAGCCCCGGACCATAATAAATTTCCTATCTTGCACGACTACTTGGGGAACGCTGATCGATTTCCCATCGTTAAATGCCAGATCGAGTGTGCGTACTCCCCTTGCTGGGCAGAAGTAGTAGCAGTTCTTTTCAATTCTGCTTTATCCTCATTGACCAGTGCCGACGGGTCTCCACCAACTCCGTGGCTAACCCGCGGTTACCCGTTTGCAAGTGGTAAAAAATTCGAAGATGCCCTCGCCCCTAGAAACCTCACGTTCTTCAGAAATCAAGTAAGTCATGACTGAAGACTTCGTAAGGAACCAAAAGAACTGCGATGCTCTCTAACCCCTGTGGGCTAAGGCCTAGTTAAAAGAACAAGAAGCCACCCGAGGAGACAAGGTGATCTCCTACCAAGGTACAGACGGCTTACTTTACTGTGCGTGCTCAGAAAACAGTAAAACCCAGACTCGAGTATTGTGTGTTCTGCGTTCGCACGTTGGTCACATTTTAAACAAAGCCTATGACAGCCTATTTTCAGGCCATTTTAGCCACACGAAAACCACCCAGAAGATCTTCAAATATTTTTATTAGCAAGGTGCTCATGAAGAAATCCTTCACTACTGCAGGTCTTGCGATATCTGCTAAAAGACTGTCATCAAAGACGAGTTAAGTCCGCACCATTTCAGATAGGACCCCTAATATAGAGCCGTTTTCCCGTGTCGCAATTAATCTCATCGGTCTGATACACCCCCCGTCAAGGTAAGGACACACTTACGTGCTAACTTTAGTGGATTTTGACTCCCAGTTCCCCGAAGCCGTGCATTTGAAGAATAAATGGATTACTTTTGTATATATTCCTGAAGAATTCTTGTAGTTTTCTGTAATGCCTTATAAGAATATGTGTAATTTTTTTTTAATTGTGTATATATTTTTGATGAATTACCCTGTTCATATGTTCCTTTTTTTTATTGTGGGACGTTTCTCTTTTTTTAATATCCTTGTATGTAAGCTCCTGGTTAACGAGCCCATGTTGACCCCGGCTATTGATAACTCTGCTGTCTGTCTTACTGTATTATTACTAGTAGTATTATTTTTTATATTAGTCGGTAATAGGAAAGGCGAGCATTTCTAGAGTCCCCTTCATTTGACTTATTTTAGTACGGAGTACCTGGTACCATTCCTTTTGTATTTGTATCTCTACAGAAATTTAGCCGTATAATTATCTCATATTAGTCTGATGTGACTTCCTTCTGGAGCTATATCTTAGTAGGGAAGGAGATCACAGAGAGAGCATGTTCCCCGCCCCTCGAATCCAACGTCTACCCATGGCGCCTGACAAAGATTCCCCTACACACCCAGATGGACCCCAAGGGCTCAGCCACAATTCTGCACAGTCTGATGACCCGGATTGGGTTCTCTTTATCTTCTCCTCTCATCGCCTAATCGGCGCCACACTTACGGCGCCAAGGACCTTCGTGCGAGGCTGTGATGGCAGCCGAGAATATCCTCCCCCCTCTCTGGCGCCCCAAGCCTAAATACTTCGAGAAAAGCTTTGACAAATGAGTACCGTACAGCCCTATCTTGGTTAGCAGACACGTACAGTCGCATACTTCCTGCCCCGCCTCTTAACGCCTTCTAGCCTCGAGCGTGACGCGTTACATCTTTACTTGTCCTTGCGCGTACCTAAGGCCAGAGTTCCCACCTGACAGACAAAAGGCACGGATAGGCATCTATAACTCGGTAACTTTGCAGCGCCTCTCGTACTCATCATATACAAAGCCTCGGGTCAATTATGCTTTACGTGAGTCTCCCCGTCATTTGCACCCTCATACCTCAGATGGAAGAGTGACTCATCGCCGTCTAGTCATCTGTATCCCGCCCATTTGTTACCCCAGTTCTCATATTATTTATTGTCCTTTATTTACTTTTGCTAATAATATTTTCTTTATATTTAGTATAGTTATTTTTTACAATCCCAGAACGTCTTAGAATTGATTATTTAGGCCAACTGCACTCTATTTTGATTATTTAACCCCACACTGGGATCTATATCCCAATCTTTCTGCGTGCTTCCCTCGGGCGTCAACGCAGATTCAATCCTTTGATAGCATCGACGTTCGACTCTAGGACACAATATTTAGGGCAGCGTTTTCATTGAAAAAAACTCCCTATGCCAAATATTGAAGTGTCTTGTGGTCTATTGTCAAGAAAAAATCGTTTTTTATAACATTATTTCATCTAAAACCTTTATGATTAATTTCATTTTTCAGTGCTATGTGGTTACTTTTGGATTTAATAATTATATTTTAAAGATATTTCTTGAGAACGATTTTTTTTTTTGCTTATATTCGACATATATGAGGGTTTAATTTCATAAATATACAAACTCGTATGAACCTTTGATACACGACATCATTCTGAAATCAAACGCAAACGTACTCATTTTTGCAATATTTGGGAGAGTTTCCTGACCATCAAGTCTGAGCATTAAAATTTATTACTCAGAATATGTGCTTTACTCATATTTCACCTTTCTTTATAAAATAATGTTTATAAAAGCTCTAGCGCAATTTTTAAAAAAGAATCTAATTAACACGTTATTTACAATTTACAAATAATTTCATTGTAAAATACGTTAAAAATACCTTAATTTAACAAAGAAGTATTAAGTTTTCTTCCTGTATTTTTGTCCTATTACACCATGTGAATTTAATTCAATTAAGGGCATTAATATTCTATCGCTTCCCCTCCGTATTGTGAGTTGAGATAAATAACACAGACCTGCGTTGAAAAAAAATATGTTTCTTAGGATTTCTTTGTGGTTTCTTAATGAATCAAACCTCCTGAGCTAAAAAAAATGAAGGTATTTTTGTTCAATCAGGTCAGATTTTCTTAGTACAACATACACCATTTTCATTGAAAAAAAAATTTAAAAAACCTTTCTATATCTAATAATGCATTATTATTGTTATATCGTAGAAACAGGCATAAACGTTTGTAAACTATATTCCTTTTTATAAAACAAAAAAATACAGAATGTATCATACGAGTGGTAAAGAAAATAATTCTAATTTCCAAGAAAAGATGCCCTTGACGATTTTCGCTTGTGCCTCTCATCTGGTGCATCAAGCTTCAAACACCAAAAGTAGTCTGCAAGCATGTTTACGTCTCATTCACCCTGATACCTGGATTCCATTGTTTTTATGTCCTGGTGGGATCTTTTCCCCTTTTCTTCACTGTAATCCCAACAGTTGTCAGGAAAATAATCTAGATGGGACTATAAAAATTATATCTCTATAGAGATTCGAGCTCCCAAATATTTGAGACTTGGCAAGAGCTGATTGACCAGGGCAACATATTTTAGGCTTCTTTTATTGCCTGTAAAATTGTTAAATAGAGCTTTGAAAGCTTTCCAAGCATCCCTTTTTTTGTCCGTTACTGATGCCTCAAACTGCTGATCTTTCATCAAGTTCCTGATCTGAGGTCGATCAGAAATTCACGCATGGAGGTTAGCGTCACTTATTTGTGAAATTTTTTGAAGAAGAAATTTAAAAGCATAGCTTTCTTTATTAAGGGTTTTACCTTAATTTTTCATTATGCCAAGCTCTATATGCAGTAGAGGAAGCAGTATTTTGTGTGGAGGTAATAAAGTTTCAGCTATCACATTGTTTGATCCAATTCTAAATGCTTCTCGTGGAAGTCAAACCTTCTTATAGTGTATACTATCTGCACGACTGTCCCATAAACATAGGAAACAGGGATGCTTCGTGTAGCCTGTTTGCATCCTAAGTATAAGAGACATTACCTGAAAATGAATTTAGCAAGGTACGTAAATTCAAAGTGTAATATTTCTAAAAACAAATTCAAAGTAATATTTCTAAAAACAATAAGAATATGAATATGTACTGACAAAATCCTGTATGCCGATCCATTAAATCATTATATTAGAACTAATTAGATATATGTACAACTTATTTTGAGTTTATTCAGTTATGTTGTATACCTTTTCAATTAGGATAAGTTCCCCATTAACCCAAAAGGATGCATTAACCTATATAGAAACACTTGACAAAAAAATATAACTAAAATATGACTCATGATTTCCAGATTTGCATTCTTGTAAAATGTAAGTTACCAAAAGGTGTATACAAGTATTAACAATTAAAAATGAAAATGTCAATATCAAACAGCTTAGAAATGCCAGGTGTAAGATGATCTTACCTTTAAGACAACACATATCATCTAATTGTGGGTAGAGTAATTTATAGCATCAAGCAATTTTTTCGTATTTTCATAACTTTCAGTAAGTTGGATTGAATGGCCTATAAGAACGGAAGCTATCTTGTTACCAATATTCAGTAATACAGCCTTTAAACTTCTACTGGAGGAATCTATGAAAAGTCTCGATTCTAAAGGATTGTAAGGAATTCCAAGGGCCTCAACAATTACTTTAATATTGGCGCGGTATACTAAAGAGCTGGAAGAATGATGAAAAAAATAACTTCAAAACTCTTGTTCATTCTCCTTTGAAAGCCCCAAATCCCTGGTCAGGTCATTCAACTGAACTTGAGTGAATAGTCTTGCGACTATATCATGAATGGAAACCTGATTGTGATAGAATTGCCTAAGGTGGCCGCGCCTCGCTTCTATCACATATTAAAACTTATGCTTCCCAATTGAATCCTGCGAGAAGAGAGTAGCATGGCGTCCTTATCGTCCAACATTTCCCGATTATCTTTCCCTGCTCCAAGTTTAATCAAGGAGGTTCAATCCCCCGTTTGCCTGCAGGCGTCGATCTGGCCAGATTGAATTAGGCTTATGGAAAGATAAGATTGTTCCAAGCGCTAGCGCGAAATTCCATGGAAGTCCCCCACTGTCTGTAATATAGGAATTAATGTAAGGTCAGGTGAAATGTTATCGAGGCATTCCCGAGTGAACTAGAATTTATTGTATAATATAATGTTCCGTAAGTTACCCATGTATATTATTGTAAGCGTCGGATTGTAACCCCCCCCCTCCCGTTATTTTCTTAAGAATGGAGGTAGATGTGGAGAAATGGCTACATTAAGCCTCCTGGAGGAGTATAGGTACATTCAAGCCCCCCTCCCTTCATGAGGAGAAGCGTGGGAAAGGTAGCCGGCGAAAATGCTTACCATGTGTGATCTCCTCGCCGCTGTGGGCAGTTGGAGCTAACATATGTTTGAAGGCGACCACCTAAGGTCCTTAAACGACGCTCTAACGATCGCATGACCTACGAGACCCATAAACCCGTGGTTAGGAAAAAAAAACGGTGCGAGTCAGAAAGCACGCCAAGTAGCGGTGCGGTTACGAGCCTATAATTTGCGAGCTGACTTGGGCACCCCAGTGCCACCTCAGGAATTCTCGCTCTCCCCAGATGCTAACTCTCCATTCGCTCCCCCCCCCCTTTTGCATCTGTGGCCTGGTCACTTCCCCCTTTAGATGGGGCGGCAATCCGCCTATATATAAGCCCCGCAAAGAAAGAGAAGAGGATGATCTGAAGTCGATACGCCAGAGTAGGATTAGGTCGTGAAGATCGATCCATCGGCTAGACAAGAAGATTTTTAGAAGTCGATTCGCCAGAAGAAAGATTAGTTCGTAAAGATCGATCCTTCAGCCATACAAGACTATTTCCGTGAGAAATGATAGGATCAGATTGAGAAAATCGATCCCCCCTTTCAGGGCCGTATTAACCTAATTAGTCAAGTTTTATATCGGTGCCATACCGAAGAAGCCTTTTCCGTCTGCAAAGAAGTCCTACTAAAGAAAAGTAAAGCCGCTCACACTCGAGTGATTCTCACATCTCAAGCAACGTAAGAGTGAGAGGAGAAGAACCCTGCCCCAACGAGCTCCCGTTCTTTAATTACGTTAAAGAAGCATTCCCTCCTCGAAAATTCAAGCAGCGACCACACCACTTCAAAGCGAGAGATAAGTCCTCCAGCGACATCCGGCAATCCCTAATACCTACCTGTAAGTTAACAATAACATTTATATCTCTATTACGATAGTAGAAGTTTACTACGTCCCACGTTTTAAAGCAGAGTATAAACCATTATTCTTGAACCTAGGTCATATGTGTTTGTAGATGACAGTACATTAATTTAATGTTTTATGCTAAACAAATAGGGTCGTGATAAAAATACTAATTGGCAATTGGTTTGTTTATTGAAAGCCTACTTGTTTATGTTTTGCCATTTAAAATTCTTTGAGGCCAAATATAGAAATGCTTTTACTGTTGGTTTGTGATATTTAATTTAAAATACATGTTTATTTTTGGTAGATTCTGGTGTTTCCTCTTATCCTTATGTGTTTAAAAATAGCTCTTCCTTAAGGACTAAACCACTAAAATAGCACTCTTAGAACAAAGCCTACTTCATCATAGAACTAACTCACGCCCCTTAAAGCATACCGCTACTAAAAGGGTGTCAAAGCCAAGGGTCATTCTACGACATTCCCCTTCCCCGAGGGGTTGGCTCCGGCTATTTATGCGACAAAATTTCGCGTTTGAATCAGATCGAGATTACCTTTGTCAGGCATCACGCCAATCCGGTCTCTCTTGTGCACCTAGGAACTCTCTACCGTGAGAACCCTTTATTGTCCAGAAAAATACAATATCCTTGAGTGCCAAGGTTCGTGCCTCTCGAGACCCCAAGTCAACAGAGATCCCCTGTTGTTCAATTGTTAAGAAGAGAACAACTTTAGAACAGTCGTTGTTTTTCAAGCCCGTTCGATAAGAAACGGTTCTCGTTCCAACGATATCACGCCAGTGGTAAGTTAATTCACCCTTTTGAGATCGAGATTACCTTCCTCAGGCATCATGCTGATCCGGTTTTCCTTGTGCACCTAGGAACTCTCTACCCTGAAAACCCCCTTATTGTCCAGAAGAGGACAATATCCTTGAGGGCCAAGGTACGTGCCCCTCGAGACTCCAAGTCAACAAGGTCCCCCTGTTGTTCAATTGTTCAGGAGAGAACAACTTTAGAACAGTCGTTGTTCTTCGATTTCGCTCGACAAGAAACCGTTCTCGCTACCCTGATATCACGTCAGTGGTAAGTTAATTCACACTTTTGAGATAGAGATTACCTTCGTCAGGCATCACGCCGATCCGGTCTCCCTTGTGCACCTAGGAAATCTGTACCCTGAGAACCCCCTTATTGTCTAGAAGATGACAATCTCCTTGAGTGCCAAGGTTTGTGCCCCTCGAGAGGCCAAGTCAGCAAGGTCCCCCTGTTGTTCAGAAAGAGAACAACTTTAGAACAGTCATTATTCTTTGAGCTCGTTTGACAAAAAACGGTTCTCTTTCCCCTGATATCACATCAGTGGTAATTTAATTCCCCCCCTTTTTAACGTTCTTCAAGAGAACGCTTGGTTACCCCGATAACCTCAATTGTTCATCCAGAACATCTCTAAAATCCTGTCTCAAGGATCACTCTTACTTCCGAGCCCCACTTCGCTCATACTCATCTAAGTCTGTCCTTTCCCCCTAGATAAGGACAACCTCACTAAAAACCCCTCCTCTTGGGAAGGAAATCGCCAGTCGGACCGAAGCTTTCCTTCAAATTACCTTCATATGCACGACAACCTTATAAATACGTAAGCTACGAATTCCCTTTAACTATTTAACTTTGTGCCAACGTAACTCCGTGCCTAAACACGGATTTAGCCGACCCCTTTCCGTTCGTGTTTATTTCGTCATTTATATCCCTCCAAATCTTAATCCAGCGCTTAGTCAAATTTATCCCATGACCATTTTCATTTTATGTGTTTCTCCCATTTTAATTCCCGGTCATGTTTTGTTAGACTAATTAATAAAATTCTATTTTATTAATGCTTGCAATATTATTTTTCCTTAGGCTCCGTTCCACTTCTTAAGTATATTGAAGATAAATAAGCCCTCTCCAGGCCTATTTATTAACGTAGAGTCATACTCGGCCATCTGAATAAACCCCGCACTCGAATATAGAATAATCCCCACAAAGAATAGATATATAGTATATCGTCAGGAGCCTTTTCTACTACACTGATAAGACTCAGATGTGCCATAACCTTGATCAACTTCCATATTAATCTCTCCATGGACCTCTATATGTTCAGGGATCCAGAAATTCCTGGACCATGGGGCAGTGGTTTCATGGCAGAAGGAACATCCGGATATGCCACACTATATTTATTCTTTTTATTTATACATGTGTAAAATATAATTGCATAATACATAAAAGAATTGATTTTGAGTTGCAGATAGTACATAAATGCTTAGTAAAAAATATGTTCATGCTGAAGTGAACTATGTTAGTTCTAATTTTATGCTATGTCTATGCATAATAATGACATATTCAGGAGCCAATATAATTCAGAAAGCTTAAATACTTTATACAATGCTAACCTTTAAGATTTGTACGGAAAAATAGCAGTCCGTAGTGTGTTCTTTGATTTCTCTCCACACAATGGGAACACCAAAAGAGAGAAACTTCTGTTCGCCCTGATTCTAGCTTCTTAAAATTTGTAGTATACCTTGCAGCAGATATGTGGTGCCTAACCTTTATCTTGATCTCCTAGTCTTAAACCAAATTAGGCGTGATACAAAGATTTAATTACAGGAGAAATTTACATTGCTGCTCGAAAAAATTCACTTTGCGCAAATATAGCAAAATCTGTCGGAGCTATTCTTACATTTTCTGTTCATTTTTAATTCAAACCACAATTATTTTGATTATTATTGTCGATGAATTGTCTCCCCACTTTGTTAGAGAATTATTCTCCCACTGTTAGCCGTACAATATTTACTCCAATACAATACCTTTTTGTCAAAGTATTTATTTACTTACAGACTTTTAACTAGCCAGTCGGACACCACTTAGGAAGGGAAATAATTTCTCTATTGGCGGAGTGGACGCCAGATTCGTATAAAGGAGTATAATTACTGAATTATAAGAGTACCACAGCGTTTAATCAGTTTTAAGGAAAGAGCCGGTCAGCACCTAAAGATCCAGTAAAACAACAAGAATTAACCAAAAATACATATCTTTTAATTTAGCAATTAACTCAAATATTTATGTTTACACGAAATTCTCTCAGTTTTACATAGTTTGCACGATTCGAATGTTGGCCTACTCTTGACAGGAGCTCTGATCAAGGCATAGTAGGCTTCATGTAAAAAAAACAATTGTCATATAGTTAATTTCTGGAGGCCTCTAAGTTACAGAGTTATACCCCCATTTACTCTCCCTAATCAAACTAAAATATAACAGGAGTCACAAAATACTATTTCTCCTTTAGTTAGCTTGAAACAGTTTTAAAAATTTTAATTAACCAAAACAAATATATATAGTCATTCGGTCTTACATGACGGATGGAATGAGGAGGTTGTCACGGTGACAGTAAAAACCGATGTCTCTCTCTTATGATTTTATCGATCCCATTATAAGTCTAAAAGATGGAGAGAGGGGTTGTGCTCTCTGGGTCAAGGAGTTCTTTTCTTTGTAGCTCTCGAGTTCTTCTTGTATCATCGTCTACTTCGCAGGGTTACCAAACTGGCTTCTGGTATAAGGGGTGAGCTCGAAAGTAATTAAAGGGAACTTACTTGTGAAGCAATTCCTTTTTCAAAATTAATGAGATTTCAACTTGAGAGTCCCTCCAGAGTTAGCTGATAACTTCTTTTATCTTGCTCCCAAAATTCCTGTTTGGCACATAGGAATTTTGATCCAACCAGACCTCTTGCTAAGTCTGTGAGGGAAGAATCGGTATGGCACCGATAAGAAAACGAGACGAACTTATAAATCTTAGAAGTCGAGTCCGCACTGGGCGAGGGACTGATCACAAAAATCTAGTCCTCTATCGTCTCTAACAGAATAATCACTTTCCTTCCTTACGGGGCTTATTTATATCCAGGGGACTGCCCCAACTAAGGGGAACGGGGTAATGCCACTGAGGAGAGCGCGAGGGGAAAAGGGGGTGACACCGTGGAGCCCAGGTCTTCTTCTTAAGAAAAAGCACCATCAACCGTCCCACTATTTCTCCTCGTTGGTCTTTTGTTCTTACGACGCACTTTGGCACTCTAACCACGAGCCTCCTGACCTCGTAGGTAATCGGATCTTTTGAGTTCATGGATTAACTGGATGTTTTGCCTAGCAAGTTGTTCGAACCGTCAGTTAGATGGATTTCTTCCTCAATTTCGCTGGGGCTAGTTTCTTATTAGACCTGGTTAAGGGCCTTTTACGGCTTCCTTGGGACGTGCAGTTTGAGTCGACTACCCACCAGGCGGGGAGATCAGAGCCATTCAGCAGTTTGATTGTTAGTCAAACGCCTACTGTCTCAACGCACCTCAATTTATTGTTTCTTTCTCTCGCTCTCTCCAAAGAGAGATTTTATTATATATGTCCACTTGGCCCTATGGGTGGCGTTACGTTTTAATTTCCCTACGTTTACCTACATCCTAAAGAAATTAACGGTGGTGGGGGATATTCCAGTCCGATACTTACAATACTTTTTAAAAGGGGAAATTACTGCACAATATTTGATACAATAAACTCGACAACGTCTGCGCCTGACCATACATTAATAAATACATGACTGTACCAGCTTATACGATTCTTATTTACAATTAGGGGGTCACTCGCCAATTCTTAATTACAATTCTACTAATTGCCAATTTACATTACACCTATATACCTAACCTTACCTATCTTAGATCAATCACAATTACTATAATACCTTAGTCGAAATGCACCTTAGTCTTCGACAGGATTCCGAAATAACGAGTCAGCCATACAATTGTCGGCCCTTTTATGTAGTGAATGGAGTACTGACACTCCATCAAGAGTAAATTCCATCTTAGGAGCTTTTTATTTTTACTCTTATTTTTACATAAATATGACAAAGGTTTATGATCACATTACAACTTAAACTCGCGCCCTATTAGATAATATTTGAATTTACCTATTGAGCATATTATGGCTAAAGCTTCGATTTCGACGGTGGCATAGGCTCTTTCTCTACTCGAAATCTTCCTACTGACATATGCTATGGAATAGGCAGTTTGGTCATCTTCGTATTGAAGCAATAATACACGGATTCCGAAATAATACTCAGTAGGCCCGGTGGTTAGTCCTTGCTCCTTCAATTTCTCCAGCAACGCGCGTAAGGCGTGTACGCAGGACTCCCATGTACGGGTAGATACGTACACGTTGTCAAAGTAAAACGACACGTCCCTTAAGCCAGAGGTAATTCCCCTCATCATTCTTTTATATTTGCAACCGGCAGTAAGTAGTCCGAATGGTAGCCTGGTAAACTGCATAAGCCCTATCTCAGGGGCAAAAGCCGTCAGCATTTTAGACTCGTTAGCGAGCGGTATTTGATAGTACGCCTTGCCTAAATTCAATTCAGTGATGAATTTAGCGTCTTCAAATATAAGAACATCTTGGTCTATTAGAAGGATGGGCTCTGTGTCGAAAACCGTCACTCAATTCAAATATCAGAAATCCACACACATCCGAAATGATTGGTCAGGTTTTTTAACCATTACGATGGGGGAACAATAATCGGACTACGACGGCTCTAAAATGGCCAATTTTAATAAATCCAGGACTTCATTATTGAAGGCTTCCCGGAGGGGGAACGGCAACGGATAAGTTTTGCTTCGTACCACTTAATTAGTTTTTAATTTGATTTCATGGATGAAATCCTTGGCACATCCGGAAATTCCTTAAGCAATTTAAAAATTTCAGATTTCCGTTGACTCTCTAATTTGGCATTTATCTTTAAATCCACTCGGGTGTCTTCCGTGGTGAGTTAGAGCGAGGGCAGTTCATATTCCTCGTCTTGTTCCACATATACTGTGTTTATGACCTGAAACAGTGTACACGGGAAAGCGGCATCCATAGGTTCTTTTTCGTATAGTAGGGTAATATTATTTATTCACGCGCGGCGGTGATATTTTTTTAACATGTTTATGTGATAGATTCTTCGCACTGTCGGGGTATCTATCAAGTAATCGACTGGTCTTCGTGCCTCGATTACTTCAAACAGTCCCTTCCATTGTGTCCATAACTTACTATTTTCAGTCGGGAGTAATAATAAGACTTCATCCCCTGCCTTTAATTTTCGCGCCTCACTTTCATATCGATGTAGTCACTGTATTTGGATAAATTTTTCTCGGCGTTTTCTCTAGCTAATCCTGCGCAGTATTCTAGGCGCTCGCGCACTTATATAACGTATTCGCAAGACGATTTATTCTCTTGGTCGAGATGAGCATTAGTAAATAATTCTTTGAGAATGCTCATGAGACCTCGCCATTTCTTCCGTATATTAGCTCAAAGGACGAGAATCCCAACGTCCGGTGAGGGATTTCTCTGTATGTGAACAGGGCTACAGGCAGGTATCTGTGCCAATTAGTCGAGTTGTTTTAACACAACTTTTTAAATATATTTTTGAGAGTCCCGTTTAATTTCTCACAGATTCCGTTTGTGGATGGATGAAATGGATTGGTAAAAATGGGCCTGACTAGCAGCATCTGATTTAAGTAGTCCATCAATTCTGATTTGAACTGGCGCCCTCTATCAGATAGATTTACTTTATGCAGACCTACTCGGGGAAACATTAAGATTAGTGCTTCCGCGCAGGAAATAGTGTCAATTTTCCGTAGTCCAACGGCATCTGGAAAACGTGTGTCACAATCTACTAGAGTGAGGATGTACGAGTGTCCTCCGCTTGAAGGGGGTAAATTGGTCCTACCAAATCCATAGCCACTCAAAAGAATGGTTTGCGTATAACTGGCACTTTTTGTATTGGCGTGGTAGGTATCTTACTCTGGAGGGATCTTTCTGACACACGTCGCATGACCGGCAATAGGCCACAATTTCCTTGGCAGTCTGGGGCTAATGAAAGTGTGTGAATATCCGCTGAGCCGTTGTATTTTTCCCAAAGTGTCCTGCTAATATTCTAACATGAGCGGTATTCAAAATTTTTTGTGTGTATTCTTGGGGTACACACAGAGCTTTGTTGCCATCCTTATTCTCCTCGCCGATAATACGGTATGGAAGCGAGACTTCAACAATATACTTGATTGGCATCTTTTCTTTCACTTGGAGAGTTTCATCGTTAATCGCCGTTTCCCATACGGGTTTAAGAGTAGGGCATTCCTTCTGGGCAATAGCGAAGGAAGTCAATTTTAGCCCATTGTCTTCGATGGTAACCCTAGGGGTCAACTCAGCAGCTTGCTCCTTTTTCTGGGCTTCTTGTGACCGTTTGACTACTTGTTGGGCCACTTCTTGCTGGGGGATTTGGGGATTTTGTCCGATTAGTACAGCACTGAACTTGATCGAGGCTACTAAAACATCCGTCCAACCCGTAGAATATCTACACTGTATATGACATCTCAAGACGGGGAACCGGTTAGAGCATCCTGAAATGTCGTGGAAGATGGCAAACTTTGGATTGTTTGGGTTTACTAGGGGCAACAACTTTTCGGACACGACTATGCAATTAAATTTAGTGTCTCTGATGAACTTAGACACTTGGCACCCATTAATTGCCTATCTTCGAGTCGTAGGCCGCCTGGCAAACTTTGGTTGAATAGAAAGTTTACCTGTTGTTCGGCGCCTTCTAATGTTGGCGCTGGGATGGCTGGAACATCAGATTGTCCAGTCGGGAGCGCGGCGTTCAGGCTTTGCACGTATTGTCTCGAGGTCTCCCTCAGTCGGGAGTTCTGTAGACACTGGAAACTAAGGTGACCTAATATCCCGCAGGTATAACACGTAATGGGACCCTGGGATAAGTGTGGGTATTAGGGTCTTAACCTTAGGGAATCCTAACCTCTTTTTGAATCTTTACTCCTCCAAAACTTAGCTTATAAGTTTCTTTTGGGGCTAAGAACTTAAAGGGCTTCTTCTGCAAATGCCTTGGTGGACGCCCATTTTTCTTTGGGGAGGGAGCTTTCTCTCTCTTTTACTCCCTCGGATATAACCGATGATTTACCGCGTTGAGGTTAGCCTCGTCCAGGTACTCGTTGAAGGTAAAAGCTTTTCTCTCCTTAACAAACTCAAAGATCTCCGGGGGTAGTGTGCTTAGAAATTGATCTATCAGAATAAAGTCGACAACAGTGGCGACCTTGATCTCTACCCCTGCGGCCTCCATCCAAATCTGTAGGATTCGACGAAGCACAAAGCCAAAATGTTTAGAAGTTTGTCCAGGTCTTATACAGGCCTGACTGAACTTCATCCTATATTCTTCGGGGCTGAGGTTTGTTGCCGAGAGAAGTTTGGCCTTGAAAGTGGAATGGTGCACAGTCGCTTCTGAGGGTAGAGATATAAATATCTATCTCATCCGGCGATTGAGTAGAGGTAATAGTATGGTGACCCCATCTTCTTTTAGGTCGCAATTATCGACTTCGAATATTTTCTCAAAATGGGACAGATATGAGCATAATTCTTCTTATGCTAGCCGCAGGGAAAACTCCTGTTTGGATGCCACTGACTGCACCTCTAACTGGTCTTTGTTAAGAACTCTTTCGTGGGCTATTATTTTTTTCTATTTCCTCACCTTCCATTTTAATTTTACGTTTTTCGGCTTTCAATTTCATCTTACATTCCTACCTTCTTTCTTTTCTTTCGTTTCCTCTTTTTCCTGCATATACGAGCTCAACTCGGATCCTTCCATTCCGAGACTTTGACCTTGCTTTGGATAAAGTTCAAACGAGGCAATCGCGCTTATGTCAGTGATTTTCTTTGTTGTAAATCGAACATGACCTACTCCACCCCCGAAACCTACCACTTGGCCTAACAATTACCATCAGATTGTTTCCACCCCTAACTTTACAAATTTTCCTCTCGTCAATTATTCTATTATTCCGGGTATTCTTTTAACGCGCTGGCTTTCCCTTAATCAGACGCTGTCGGGTTCATTCTAACAAAATCTACACCCCTCGCACCACTTTTGTCAAGGAATTGGCTTCCGCCTCTTGTGAGAGAATTATTCTTCCACTGTTAGCCGTTTAATACAATACCATTTTTGTCAAAGTAATTATTTACTTAATGACTTTTAATTAGCCAGTCTGACACCACTTAGGAAGGAAAATAGTTCCTCTATTGGCTGAGTGGACTCCAGATTCGTCTAAAGTAGTATAATTATTGAATTATGAGAGTACCACAGCGTTTAATTAGTTTTAAGGAAAGAGCCGGTCAGTACCTAAAGATCCAGTAAAACACCAAGAATTAACCAAAAATACATATCTTTTAATTCATCAATTAACTAAAATATTTATATTTACACGAAATTCTCTCAGTTTAACATGGTTCGCACGATTCGATTGTTGGCCTACTCCTGACGAGCTCCGATTAAAACATAGTAGGATTCATGTAAACAAACCAATTACCACATAATTCATTTCTAGAGGCCTCTAACTTAAAGAGTTATACCATCATTTACTCTCCCTATTCTAAATGAATATGACAGAAGTCACGAAATACTATTCCTCCCTTAGTTAGCTTGAGACAGTTTTAAAAATCCTAATCAACCAAAACAAATATATATATATATATATATATATATATGATGTAGCTATACTGGATTTTTCAACGAGTAGAATCCGATGTTGCTCTCTTCGTATGATTTTTCGATCCCGTTATAATTATAAAAGATGGAAGAGGTGTTGTGCTCTCTGGCTCAGAATACTCTTCTTCCTTGCTCTCGAGTTCTTCTTGTACTCTCGTCTACTTTGCAGGGTTACAAAACTAGCTTCTGTTATATGGGTTGATCTCGAAAGTAATTAAGGGGAACTTACTTGGGAAGCAATTCTTTTTCTTTCAAAATTAATGAGATTTCGACTTGAGAGTCCCTCGAGGGTGAGCTGATAACTTCTTTTATCTTGCTCCCGAAATTCCTGGTTGGCACTTAGGAATTTTGATCCAGCCAGACCTCTTGCTGAGTCTGCGAGAGATGAATCGGTAAGGCACCGACACGAAGACGAGACGGACTTGTAAATCGTAGAAGTCGAGTCTGCAACTAGGCGAGGGGACTGATCACAAAAATCTAGTCCTCTATCGCCTCTAACAGAATAATCACTTTCCTTCCTTACGGGGCCTGTTTATAGCGCGGATACCGCCACAAGTAAGGGGACGGGGTAATGCCACTGAGGGGAGCGCGAGGGGGAAAGGAGGTGACACCGCGGAGCCCAGGGCTGCTTGTCAAGGAGAAGCACCGACAACCGTCCCACTATTTCTCCTCGGTGGTCTTTTGTTCTTACGCCCCTTTATGGGTGCTTTAACTGCGGGCCTCCTGACCTTGTAGGTAATCGCTCTTTTGAGTTCATGGATTAACTGGATGTTTTGCCTAGCAAGTTGTTCGAACCGTTAGTTAGATGAATTTCTTCCTCAATTTCGCTGGGGCCAGTTTCTAATGAGACCTGGTTAATGGCCTTTTTGCGGCTTCCTTGGGACGCACAGCTCGAGTCGATTACTCACTGGGCGTGGAGATCAGAGCCTTTCAGCAGTTTCACTGTTAGAAAAACGCCTACCGTTCTACCGCACCTCAATTTCTTGTTCTTTTCTCTCACCTCTCTCCCAAGAGAGATTGTAATATATATCTCCGCTTGGCCCTTTGTGTGGCGTTATGTTTTAATTTCTCTACAATTATTATTATTATATTGCTAAGCAATTTCTAACCTGCAAAAATATAAACTTATTAACATAATTACTTAAAATGTACACAAAATTTACTGAGAATACAGTAGTGCCAAAACTATTGAAATTTTAGTGTAATATAGGACATGTATAAATAATAAAATTATTATCAATCCCTTTAACGCAAAAACTGAACCTGATAGAGAAAAACGGATGCTAGATTCGCATTTAGGTGGTCAATTTTATTAAGAAACACTACTGAAAACCTAAGGTACATTTTTGACGTAGACCAGTGTAATCTCTCACTCGTGATGGAGGTCAATGGATTACAAATGGACTGCAATAAAAGAGTCAAGAAAAGAAAATTAATAATGACGAGTGAAGGATTGTGAAAATTAAATATGGCTCTCTCTGCTAAAACCTATTTATAATGAAGCTCATAAGGATATAATTTAGAGTGAAAAAAGTTGTTTTGCCCCCCCAAAATAAGACGAGGAAATTATGAGAAAATCAAAAGGCAACTCACTTCTACCTGTATAAAATTTGCTACGAAAGCAGTTTCATATCCAAAGGAAATACAACCAAATGGCTTAAGTAAGGTAAGCCACATTATTCTGCCACTGGTTGAACCTGGTGAATTTGAATTTAATTGGCTATCAGAAGTCAAGTTAAACCACAGTAAAATGAAAAATATATATAGGTAAATTTAATAAATAAATATTTTTTTTCTAAACACTTTTATCACTTTATCTGTTTAAATAAAATTAAAAAATATTTTCCAAAATAAAAATTGCAATGTAATGTATTTTGAGCTAACAACTTATGTTTGAGAGGCGAATGAATACTAGTTAGCCTAGTTGGGCTATTAACTAGGACAAGACTTCCCTTTTGGAATCAATAAGCAAATCTTGAAGGAAACGAAAACATTAGAATTAAACAAGAGTGTAGTGATTGTTCTACTATCCTAGCCTAATTCTAACTTATCTCTCATGAGGGAGCGGCAATTTTCAAAGAATTAATTTTCTTTTTTGAAATCCCACAAAAAGTTAAAAATGGTGTAGAACAAAATATTAAAAGAGGTGTAGAACGAAATATTAAAAAGGGTGTTAAAAGGATGTATAATAAAATGTCTAAAAGTAAATAAAAAATATTTTAAAAAAATAGCACGTCTACAGGATCGATTCATATGGCCGAAGCGATAGCAGTAGTAGCCCCTGCGTTCCAGTGGCACGAATTACTTTACGGGGTTGCGATACCAACCTGCAACCACTGATTGCGGGAGTCTGTCACATTTGAACGTGACGAAGAGTGTAAGGCTTGGTCTTGAAGCCCCTCACGGCTATTTCAACACACGATGATGGGACAGATCTAAAATGATGTCATATATCGAATAGTCCAAGAATTCCCTCGCATAAACTTTTCCTTTCACGAACTTCATAGTAATGTGCTGCCTCACACTAAACGTGGTGCCTTCAAGTGTCCGAAGAGCAGTAATATTGTCCGCCTTGAAAGGATCCGACGCATTCATCATCAGACTTTTATCCGGAAAACCGGTTACCTTTGGCTCTCTACTAATCAGGTTATCTAGTGCTCTTCTCTGGTGGAACATCTTGCCCTTGTTTGCTATCAGTGAAGCGAATAACTAGAAATCGTTTGAAACCAGCAGGCACGAAAACGCCAGGTATTCTCTGAATGAGGGGCTAAGACGTAACCGAGGCTGCGCTCTGCGCATATACTTCTCTGGTGTTTGTCTGGGACCACCCACCCTGATCTCGGTTTGGTTGCTTACCGAAAATGTAGAGGGCCCGACGGCCCCAGAACCCATGGAAGGAGATGAGCCTTCAGTATTTTTATTCTTTTTCTTGTTTCATTTCTTTTTAGGACAGGAGGGCCGGGAAGGAACTCGCTTCTCTCCTCCGCTGGATGGAACCCTTAGTCCAGATGGATCAGCCTCAGAATGATCCTTCTCTGAAATGGAGACGGTTTTGACTAACAAAGTCGACCAGCCGCGGGAGGAGATCCGTCCTATCCTTATGAGTCATCAGAGGCCCAAGCAGTCTGTACAGAAGCTTGCACAGGGGCGTCCTCAGGTTAGGTGTTTGATACCAATCCTAGGTTCCTCCCCTTTTAAGATCCTACCATCTTGGGCTAGGTTACTATCAGGACCATGTCTATCTCAGGGGGGAGGGGGGGCTCCATGTTGCCATCCCGTCCCCAAGACATCAGGGCTTCTATTCAAGGTTTCTTTTTTCTCGTCTAATGCTGAGGAAGCAGCATCCGTAGGATAAGAGGGAGGGAGGAGAAGGTATGCTGACCTTCTGTGAACTAGAAATGCATGCATGCAGGATGAGGGGGCAAGGGGGAGTCTACTGCAATCAGGCCAAAACGAGGAGGAAGCCTCTCTGGTAGATGAGGTTTGGAGGGTCCTTTGCAAAAACCCAGGATGGAGGGGAAGGGTAAAATCTCCTTTTGTGCTGTAGAGCTGCCCGATTGCTGCTCCTACGATGTAAAAGGGGAAGGTAAAAGGGGTGAATTAAGTGAAGAATTTCAATAAATAGCTTTTGCGACCCTATTATTTCTACGGGATGCAAACGCTAATCACCCCACGCAATAGCCCGCTTAAGGCGTAAAATTGATAGACCGTGAGTGGAGAGAGAGAGAGAGAGAGAGAGAGAGAGAGAGAGAGAGAGAGAGAGAGAGAGAGAGAGAGAGAGAGAGAGTATACAACGAGGGTGAGGGTGAGGGTGAGGGTGTGGTAGGTTGTTAAATACCCATCACCCCAAATCGGAGGTCAGGGGTGAGGGGGCGTGGTTCTCCCCTCACCCTCAGCCCTGATCCGGAATGGTTAGGTGAGAGGAAGCTGGTCTGTCTCTACCCTGCGAAATTAGAGTCCGATCAGATAAAGTTGTGGGAGAGGTTGTAGGGTAAGTGAGGAAGTAGTGTAAAAACACAGGCTGTCAGAAAGAAGAAGAGGTAAGGCTGGGGAAGGAAGTGGTGAACATAATGTTAAAAGTGTGTACAACAAACTGTTAAAAGGATTTAAACAAAATGTTAACAGTATTCAGACAAAAATCTTTGGAATAGAGCAGAACAAAATGTTAAGAAGAGTGGATGATAAAATGGCGAAACCAAAGGATAATTATCAAATAATTAAATGAATGAAAAAAATTTATATACAAAAAAGCCTAATGTATAATGAAACTGAATGTATAACTGAATAACGACCAATTTGATGAATTAAAGCATATAAATAAGCAAAAACTTGGTAATTTATTAAATTACTTAGGAATTCCATTTTTAGAATTGGGGTTCATCAGAGGATTCGAATCCAATTTTATAAAAATTTTACCGTTTCGGAATAAATAGACAATATTTAGATGCTGTACAAAATCCTTAGAAACTAAATTGGTTTTCAATTTTTTAGCTTTGAGTATTTGTCAAATGTTCATTTTCTTAAGTTATAATTTCACTCTCAAATTTTAAAATTTTAACTTAAAAATTTAAAAGTGGAATTTATATTTAAAAAGTGAAATTAAAATTTTAAAAAAAACTTTCTTATCAAAAAAATTGCACTTGAAATTTGTAAGAAAACTGACTTTTATATTAAAATAAAACGGAACTTTAAATTTTAAAAGTTACCATTTAAATAAAAAAAGTTGACATTTAAATTTAAAATTTGACTTTCAAATTGAAATACTTGTATTTCATATTAAACATGTTTACCTTCAACTTAAAAAAACTGACTTTTAACCTGAAAAAAGTTTCAATTAAAAACAAAGGAAATTCAATTAAAAAATGTAATATCATATGAATTTGTATAACTTCAAAAGAACTAATTTCGCCACCAATCTACGCAAAAATATCCTAGTGTTTTCGCTTCTCAGGCACTTATTTCTTCATAAAATACCATCTTTTATACATACAAACATTCGTAAGACTCATATACACAGTATTACTTACCATATCCGTTTGTAATGATACACTGCTTAAAATTTTAAAAAATAAAATTCTTCATCAGTCATTTTCCGAACGTTTGCAACTTTTCGGCCAACTCTACCATGATATTAGAGAGTCTATTTTCATAGCTTGTGGGATTTCTTCTCGTCATATCCCACACATAACTCAGCCCTCTCAGTAACCAATTGAGTACTTTTTCAAATACTGCACTGGAAAAATATTTAATACTGTAAATTTGCAATAATGGTATTTTCTACCTGTATAAAATTAAAAGTTCTCTGTAAAAACAAAATAATATTCTGTAAAAAGGTAAAAGTAACTGAAAGAAAAGATGAGTTCAGGACCACCTCCAGGTCGCAAGAAACGACCTTACAGCACACAGCCAAACAAAGTGGGACCATTGAGCGGTGAAATGGCCTAAATGCTCGCAAAAGCCTCGGCTAGACTTCCTACCCAAGTGCGGATGGATTGGGCATAAATACGGGTTACCCCCACCCCCAGGCGGGAGAAATTCGCTTATTTTAATTTGAAAATCAACTTTAAAATAGAAGTCATTTTTTTATTTGAAATACAGTTTTTTATTATGAAAGTCAACCTTTAATATCTTAAGTTAAATTTTTTAATAGGAAAGTAAACATTTTTAATTTGTAGGTGAAAAGGTTTAGACGATCTAATTATACATAATTTGATACCGTTTCACAAGATTAATACTCCTTATCACTAATTTTTAATATTGTTTCGTTTTACCCACGGGCAGCACATGTCTAAGAGTATACAATTTCTTTTGAAGACGAGAGCTGCAAAATCTCTCTCATGCACTTGTACTTTTCTAAGAACATCTCAGATTCGAGGTCGCAACTGGGATGAGAATGAGATTTTCACCCTTAACAGTCATTTTAAGCAACGATTGACATGATACATGAAAAGCATTGTATACATAAAGAATAAGCCTAAGAATATCTAAGGATATAGGATTTTAAGATGATTTGCCTTAATGACATGATTTGGTCAAATAAAAATCTGATGTTTGAAAACAACAGAAAGAATAAAATACGAACGTGGTGGGAAAACTAAGGATAAATTTAAGATAAGGAACCTGAGGTGCCTAATCTTATATTGATCCATAGACTTATATAAAGCAAAATGGGAAATTTACACAAGTATTTTCTCTACTTAGCTATCCCAGGACTTTACGTGATAGAATAAAATATCAGGTATCTTGCACCACAAGTTATCTGCCGTCAAAATGAACTCCATTAAAATTAACAATGAGAAATTAGATGAGATTTGTATGCACAATAGTCCTTTACATCGAAATTGAATCTTAAAAATTGGTCAGCATTTTCCAATTTTTATAGGTTGGGAGAATTGAAACTGTGAGAATATATTAAATAGAGTTAAAAATATCGAATTACTAAAAAAATAATCCATAAATTATTGGTCTCAATATATCAAATAAATGATTCAGCCCACGGGCGAGTGTGGAAACAGGGAAAATATTTCTTGGGATATTAAAAGGGTTGACACAAACAGAAATATTTTGACACGTCTACTGTAGAATTCTTTAGGTGCCACTAAATTGAGAAAAGCGAAAAGTACGTATGTTTAAACGCCTAATTACAAGAAGAGTACATTCATTGTGTCCATATTACTGAGAAAGGGCACTAATTTAACTAGCCGCCTTAATGAACTTACTCTTATAACAAAGACATCGTCACTCAAAAAAATAAAATATTGGCTACAGAATAAAGAGGAAAGCGGAAAATTGTAGCGCAATATTGAATACCATTCCGAAGAAGTAGAAATATACAACAATTCTTCTCTTTGGTCGCTCGTAACGCAAATACGAGCTTTATAATCACTCGACGAGGCTCCATAGCACAAATAACATCCTCTCACACCTCGACAGGTCCTAGACTACAAATAAATGGTCAAAAGAGCCACTTGCAGAATCTAACATGAGTGAGAACCTCACGCAGGGAGCGAGGCAATTATTACAAACAATTTCTCCTCATTTTCATACAGGAAATGAGTTATGCTGTAACCTTTAACATATAATGTAGAATTTAAACCCGAAACATATGATGTCATAGACACAATTAACCTACGCACATAATCTGGCATAACCTCATTTTACATCTGATCCATTTAAACACTCTGATGATTAACTTATTTCGTCCATTGATCCATATTTTGATTTTAAGTTGAAGTAACCATTGAAATGATAGTACCACAAGGCAATACTTCAATGATTATACTGCATCATTCTAGATTTGGGGTCAGAACCAAGATGCTGTGAGGTTACCAATTGACGGCGAAACAAATTGCCTATAAATATACCTGTTTCAACAATATGGTTTGTCAAACTTCAGAAGACCTACGCCGTATATTTAGCCTTATACAATTACTCACAGTATTTGTAAGCATTCCAGGCGGCAGATATTGTTAAATTTTGGCGCGGAAAGTACATATTTCTAAGATATCATACCCTAAAGGGATTAAAATTAACAATAAAATACGGCTAGCCTTGATTTCTTTTAATGTGAAAATAAACCATTGTATTCACACACTGGTGACAACCATATTTCAAACATTAGCAAACCCGGAGGCAAGAAATTAAAAGAGCGCGATTTCTGCGGGGTCAGGTTTGTTTGACTTTATTACATCTTTTGCAACAGACTTGTAAAAGAAGCGTGGATCAATAATATTAGTGAAAGGTGAACATGGTTTAGCTTATGACCTTAAGTGATTATTTATTAGGTAATTTAATACGATGATAGTGCCGCCGAAACATAGCACTTGCCTTTGGCATTCAAATCTGGTGTTACCGTTTCGAATTATATATATGAATAGATTTTTAAAGTTGTGGGGGGCTCTCACCCACAATTAAGTGGGGGCTAACTCAAAAATGTTACTTTTTGGCCGAAATAACCTAAAGTAAGTGGTGCTATCGTCTAAAATTATTTCAATAAACGTGCAGCCCTGATCATATTAATTATGTCCCAGAAATAGCGCCCCCTAAACTGAAGTATTACTGAAACGCATATATGAATAATCTATAAATAAATAGTAAGTACGTAAAAACAGTACTAATGGTGTTTGTCGACATTTTAGTTATCTTTTATGGCTTTGTTATGCGCGGAAAGCAGTTATTTTTAAGATAGTATCGCTGCAAATAGATTCGGACTTAAAGTGCTAGTATCTTAAAAATGAGTGTTTTCCGCGCCTAACCGAAGTCGTAAATGATGATTATTGGCGATGTATGCCGCTGTAGACCCTTTTAGTGTAAGAGCGCGTACACTTGCACGGGCAGATAGCCGACAAGAGGCCGTCGACGATTGACTTTGGAGCCATGGAATGAGTGGGAGGCCACTTCCTTGGTCGAGTGCGTTTACAATTGGCCGTGATTTATCTACTGGCTTGCCAGGTTGCAGTTCAAGGATATATAATGATCAAGACTCCAAAATGTAATTTTAATATAAATTATAATAAATGTGAGGAATATATATACAAAGGGGAGAAAATTATACTTGATAAGGATAGTTAGTCAGATCGGGGCAATTTACAAATGTAACAGAGATAACCGGGGATAGCTAAGTTAGCGTTAATCCGAATAATGGAGACTTTTAAGTTTGCGCGGGAAGTCAATTAAAAGCGAATGCTACGGAATCTAGATAACAGGGGAGGGGGGTGTAACTATCGGATTACAAAGCAAAATCGCTTTACCTTGAAGCTTAGAGTTGTTCGAAAGGGAAAGATCAACGAACGGATCTTCGAGGAGACCCTTTTGAGGGTGTTGAGGAGGAATCGTAGATATGGATTAGGAGTACTTCTTGCAGAAGAACGAGATTTTCTCTGCTCCAGAGAGATGTAATCTCAAGCACGAGAGAATGTTCTGCGGCACGGCATGGAGTCTCAGACACGGGGCACGGGAGTCGTAAAGGGGGGTTAGAGACGAGGGGGGCCACACAGTTCTCCGGAAAGGAAGATGACTCGATAACCTTTCCTCTGAACAGGGGCCAAGGCTTCACGAAGGAAAATATGCTTATGAGATCTTAACGAGGAGATACGACTCGAACAGCGGTTGCGAGACTTCGCGGGAAACAAACACACGGTCTGAACGGAGGGACTGGCATGCTCTAAATCTCCTTGAGGAATAGCTGACATAAGGTTATATATGCCGGGTTGCATCTCCGTTAGATAGCCCCTGGGTACAACCGCCCCAAGAGAATTCACGACGTCAGTCTGTGCAAACTTATTTGGAGATAAGGGTTTGGATTGAACGCCGAAGTTTGCCTCAGGATATAGGGTTGAGCTTGTACGAGCACGTTCGCGGAGTAAGGAAATGTTCGCGAGTTATGGAGGCGAGGACTCAGAGTTATCTCTAGGGAGGGAGAGCGATGTACATGCCGCTTAAGAAAATAAGGCTGGTTCAGCGGCTCAGCGCGAGACAGCTTCCCTCTCGTCGATTCTAGAATTCCCACGCCAAGCAGGACATGGTCTGGTGCTCGAAGGGGCTGAAAAAGGAGTATTTGGAGGGGCATCCTCTCGCAATTTGAATGCCTAAACTCACCATTCGTAGTGTTTTTACTACAAAAAATTTGCGTAGATCTTCTGACGTTTCATCATACGGTTACATACAACGCGTTTTCTACTTTTAATTAACTCACTTATCCATCGTTCATCACTTCATTAATCTTTATGAAGGAGTGTAATTTACGTAAAACACACTTTTCCCAAAGCTTCGTTTAAGTCAAGTGTTTATCGGGCCCCTTCACCAACTTTGAAATTTTACTAGGTCTATAATTATCAGTATGATGCATAAAGATATACAAAGGTAAGTAACTTTCTAATAAGAAAAACATCTGAATCGAAACGACATATTTCCCTTCAAAGTAAACCAATATGTTTGTTCAAATTGTAATTATTTAGTCACACCTTTGAACCCTTCATAATTTATTTTCTCTTTCATCAAATTAGATCTATTTCCATTTGATAGATGCGCGTATTAATTACTAATTAATGGATTTCCTTGTACATATATTGTCATGAGCTTTTAATGCTTAAGGTTATTTTCTTTATTTGCAGAATTCGTCCGTGTATCTGAGGCATATCCTGTCCTCGTATTTGTACCGGGACCGTCGTATGAATTCGGTTCAGCCAGTCTTTATGATGGATCGGTCTTAGCTGCCAGGGGACGGGTGATCGTCGTTACCTTAAACTACAGACTCGGTCTTTTAGGTAATGTTTACTCAAATGTTTGTATGTTTCTTTTAATGTGTTAGTAATTAATAGAGTAGTTACTATATTTAGTGAGATTTTAAAAGTTTAGTGGACTACATTTCTACATGCCACAATTTTTTAGGATTTGAAATTTCTTCGAATTCCTTTATTGTCAGGACATTTTTGTTAAATTAACCTAACTTTCGTATTTTTGAAAGTTTCAACGCTTACGTACCAGTACTTATAAATGATTGTACACAAGCTATGCTTAGGAGTAGGGGAAAACGCTCCTTCATCCCTGAGCACCGGTTTTTGTAGTGGTCGGTCTTTAACAACCTGCCTCACCCCCACCCTCACCTTCCTTACTTCCCTTTCTCTCTACTCTTGGGCAAGGTTTGCCGGCCCAAGTGGAGACAAAAGGTTCTTCGAATGTGATCCGTGATGGCTTGGTGGCGGGAGGGAAGGGGTGGACATTGAAGCTACCCTGAGTTAACCCAGCGCAAGAGGGGAGGATTTTCTATGGGGTCCAACACGCAATCGATGCCAAGCAGAGAACCCGATTCCACTCCTATGGCAGCCAAGAACATCTCAATTTCGGAGAAGGATCTTACCGATGCAGATCCAGCTGGCCTAGGGGCTCCTTCTGGCGCGTAAGAGAGAAGCGAGTTGATTCCAACCCTCCTCTCTTAAAGAGAAAAGGAACAAAAAAATGGCCAAAAAAACTCGGGCATCATCTCCCTCCGTGGGAGCCACGGGCACGGACGGGTCCACTGCCGTCTCAGTAAGCGTCCAAGCCAAGATCGGCATGTCTGCCATCGATGCTCCCCCCGGACTAAAGACCATAATTGCGAGTGTGGAGAGCGGAACCTCGATTACGTTGGGTCAATTGATTAGAAGATTATCTGAAGTTTTCGAGCTGCCTGGCTTTAAACACTTTCTATTTTTTCACTCCACTGATGCTAGCATGTTTGCCAAGAGCTATAACTAACTTGATTCGTAGAGAGCCGAAGTTTACTCGTTTCTCGGATGGGAGCCTCCTAGCAAATGTGTTGAATACCTCCAAGTCGGCAATGATTAGTGCCATTCGAAAACTTGATGGCACGCCGTTGAATGTGACGCCGCACTCTACAATGAGCTAAGTCAAACTAACGAGTGGTCAAGGTCAAACGTGTAATTAAGAAACAGAGGGGCCACGAGACCCACTCCTACACTATTCATCTTGTTCAACTGTGACAAAGTCCCTAAGTCGGTGCATGCCGGCTCGTAAAGCTACTGCGTGAAACCATTCGTGCCACTGCCGAAAAGTTACTACCACCACCACAGGTTTGGCTATACGAATAGCTCATGTAGACATGCAAATTAAGGGTTACCCGAAGTCTGTTTAAGTTTCCCCAAGGCCGTCCGAGATAGGTCCAAATTATCTGTGGCCAATTGTGTGCCGCACCCCTTTCTTTGAAGCAATGTTCTGCGTATCACCTTGAGACGGAAACTGGCCGTTCAGGCCAAGGATTGTCTATCTTTTTGCGAAGCTAATAAATTGATACAGCTGCCATTATAAAGGGTTCACATCCAGCATTGGATAAAACCAGGGTTTTCCCCCCTTCTCTAAGCGTGACCGTTAGGCAGGTAGCTGGGCGTTAACGTCTAAGATAGATGACAGGGATCCGGTAGCGCTGGGCACGGTGGGCAAGGGATACTCCTTGTCCTGTTCAATGCAAGCTACTTACACCACATTTAGCGGATCTGGGGGATAAAGAGGGCCAATTTGGTTGGTTTCCACATCACACGAACGGCAATAATTAAGGATGTCATCTGCCTCACCGGCTGAACTGGCCAGAGAATAGACTATTTTGGGCCGTCTTTTATATCAGGGGTACCTGCGAACGGGGATGCATAATGCCTGGGCCTCAGAACTATTGCTTTCCAAGCAGGCGCAGTACAGCAGGTAACAAACGACTTTATTACAGCAGGGGGATTCCTAAATCTTATCATTAGCTTTGATCCCGAGGGGGCGGAGTGAATCCCAGTCCTTATGCTTTTTTACCGAATTCATTATTTAGAATGCCACTAAACTCGGAGTCGCAGGGGTATTCACTTTTTCGCCTGGGATCGCGTGAGGATAGGTTGGACCACAGGGGGGGAAGTAACCGGTGGGCAATATCCGACTAGAACAGAAAAGAAACTTTATTGGGACCGCTACTACTTCTGCCCAGCTGATATAACACGGGAATTGAATAAAGAATTTCACGATGTGGAATCAATTTGCACGCCCCAAATGCAAACATATAGATCTGAGCGATCGGGGTGAGCAGTTCGTCCGACACCACAATACACGTACACTTTGTATCCCGAACAAAGGTCGAGACCCGGCAGCCGTTTACTAATCCGGTCTCAAACTTCGAGCTTCCTGGGGAGCTCTTCTCAAACAAGAAGTTAACCTGATGGCCAGTGGCAGGAAAAGGAGACGGAGAGAGAGGCGGTTTAACTTGCGACGGTGGTGGCGCGAGGGAAGCAGAAATTTGGTGCACTTGATTGAGAAAGCTAGGATGGAATTGGTAGTTCTAAGGGCAGTTGGTTCTCAAATGTCCTTGGACACCGCAGGAGAAACACACGATGGGCCTCCTGGGGAATTATGACGAAGCGAGATTCGATGAAAATGGCTTGACGTCACGGTGTTTAAACGAAGAAAAATTTCTGGGCTTGTAGGGGCCAGTTGTTTTGACAAACTTTCTAGGGTCACCGGGTGTAAATTTTTGTTTGCCACTTTTACCTTTTAAGAACTATGGATCAACTTTCTTCCTTCCATTGGGTAGCAATTGTGGCTCGCGGTGAATACATCGGCTTCTTCGATGCATTAATTGAAGGTAGAACACACCCGGTTTTTCACAAAAGATCGAAACTCCGAGAAAAGCGAAACTATAAGCTAGGCCTTCAGAATGAAGTTAACTAACGCTTGATACTCGTGGGGAACTTTCGAAGAATCGAGCCAGAAGTTGAAAAGTTTCTGAAGCGTATACCCAAACTGTTGAAAAGTTTAGTTGGGCTCTATACGGGCGTGACGAAATTCAACGCGGTAGAAATCGGGCGTCATCTTATACTCGGCTAACAATTCCGATTTTAACGTCGAATAATCGATCGTTGCCTCCAGCGGAAGGGATATGAAAATATCTCGGAGCTCAGAACATAACAACGGCCGAAGTTTAGTGACAACATCCACTTCAATGACCCAGTTGTTTAGCTCGAATATTTTTACAAATGCGTCAAATAGGACCAGAAATCTTCTCCTTCCTTGTAAATGGGGAGCTTCACTGACGCAGTATGAGGGACGTTCATCCACGACTACCTGCTCGAGAACGTTTCGAACCTCACTCTACTCATTTCCAGTTGATCTTATCGGATGCTTCTCTTTCTTCTTTCTCCCTCTCTTCTCTTTCGTCCTTCTCTTTCTTTTTCTCTTTCTCGTTCTTCTTTATTTTTCTGACTCTTCCAACGATCCTCGCTCACATGGACTGACCTCATGGTTTCGACGGCGTACATGGCGGCAGGGAGCATTCATTCTCGAAAAACAAACTCCATCCCATTAACCGACCTTTATTATTTTGACGTTGCGTAAGTAGTATAAGGGTTTATGGTATGTTTCCACTAAGAATTCCTTCCCTACTAAATACATTTTAAATTTTTGGATTCCCAAAATATACTGAGCACCTCTCTCTCAATCACCGCATAATTTCTTTCGCGCGTGAATGATTTTCAGCTGGCAAAAGCGACGGGGTAACTTTCGCTGTTATCCCCATACTGGAGGAGGACACATCCTATCCAATCATTAATTGCGTCCGTTTTAATGCCAAACGGGTTTCCGTGTTAGGGAAACGGAGAATAGGAACGGATGACAGCTTTCCTTTGAGTTGGTTAAAGTTGTGAATCGATAACGGCGTCTAGTAGACGCGTTCAGGGGCCTTCTTCACCATGACAACAGGGAAACAACTTTAACTACCTCCTAATTGAATGCGTCCTGGAGGTGTATGAGCAGGGGGGATGATTTGGAACGGATATGTTCCTGGGTAGTTGATTGAATGTTGTGATTAAAATGAGTGGCACAACCGAGGATCTCGGTGATCACGTTATAAAAGTGATTCAGAAGCGCTTGCAATTAATTCCTTTGAAGAGAAGGGAGCTGGTTGCATATCTTAATTTCTGCAGACGGAGATTTATTAGTGTGAGGCAAGACATGCAACTGGTATTCTTTGTTTTGTTCTACCCAGGCGACATAAGTTACTCAAAAGGGGTCCAGGAGGTACCTAGGTTCCATTTGGGACTCTTCGCCAATTGCCCCTATCTGATTGATGCTCGCGCGTCAGTGGTAACGCTTGGGCATGTTATCATGCAAAAGCTTTCCTCCTGAAGGGGTTACAATGAGGTAATCGACGGGGCCACGTTTCTCGACTACTTTGTATGGGCCCTTCCATTGGCTCAACAATTTTTTGTCTGTGGGGAGGAGTAGCTAAACTCCTTCTCGGTGGTTGAATTTCCTTTCCTTGGACTTGCAATTAAAGTATGTTTTATACGTCAAAATTGATGTCGGTGTTCCGATGCGCAATTTCGGGGCACTTTTCCAGCCTCTCTCTCAAATCCAGTATGTATGAGTAAGAGGGCTGCAAGTCTTGATCCAATTTGTGATTGGAGTAGAGTTCCTTTAAAATACTCAGGGTGCCTCCAACGTTCTTCCATATAAAAGCTCACATAGAGCGAATCCTAATGTAGAAAGGGAGAATTCACGGTAGGCTAAGAGAGCTACCGGAAGAAAACGGTGGCATTCATAGGTTGATCGGCACGCAATTTTTGAGAATGGCCTTGCGACTACCATTTAGCATCTCACACATTCCATTATCCGTCGGATGAAAAGGGGTGGTAAACAAGCCCTTAATCATTAGGAATTTACCGACGTAATACATCAATTCGGAGGTAAATTGGCGACCACGATTTGAAAAAAATTCCTTGGGTAGGCTGACATGGAGAAGATGGAAATAAGAGCTTCGAGTAACACAGCCTCCAGGCGCTAAACTGAGGTTCACTCCAATTGTTTAGGGGAAGATAAAACTCTCCCTCGGCTTGAAGTGAAGTTGCCTTGTTAAGAGGATCGATAGTAATTACGAGTAGGAAAGGAAACCTCGCGTTGCTTCGGCGGACTATAAATTCGAAAACGGATGTGTCATGTATTAGGGTGAGTCTCTTTCTTGTTTTGGGGAGGTATCTTAATTGACTGCGACTCCGACTGCGACTGACTGTGACTGTAATTGTAAAAGTGCCCGTCACTCTGATTGACTGAATTACTGCAAGAATGACCTCCCACCACCAGCGCCAGGATGCCATGTGGCCCTGTAACGAGATCATCACTGTTAAGCAATAATGGGTCATATTAGACTTGGATGGTTCACGCCGAGGCGGGCGAGAAACTGGTGACGTACCATATTCAAGCCACCACTCCTAACGCTACCAACCTTACCTATCTAATAATAATAATACAACCTACCAAACCTAACAACCATAATACAATCATTTGGTATTCATTGGTCTATTATTTCATTTTTATACTCATGACACGTAAATCTAACTTGACTCTCCCCCCACGCCCCGTTCGATAAGACTCTTACAATCCTAGTATCCGCTTATAACATCATTACTGAATAGCTCTCGGAAATCTATCACCTATCAACAATGAAAAACTATAATTACCTGAGGGCATTCATGTGCATTTAGCTTGCTATAAACCAAATATATTATATTTTAACTTTAAACTTCGCATTTCCATATTACCGATATATTTGGAAAAGTTGATCGTATCTTTGATAGCCAATTTTCTCTCAAAATTAATCTTGGTAACTTCTATAAATACTCCTTCTATTTTATCCCAGATTACAGCTGCATTCATTCCCAATTTTACTACTACAACGCTGACACTGCCATTCATGCTTTCATTATCACAACAAATTGGACTAATAGAAGCCACTCAAGATGTCGCAGATTGTTAAAAGTATTCAGAAGGGTTTCATTGTTCAGGAGCTCTTGAACAGTTCTTTACCTCAGCAAGAATAACCACACCCGATTTGTGAGTTACCCCTTATTTGGAAAGGTCTACGGGAGCACAAACCCGAGGAAAAAAGCTGTCAGTGGGGTCCCACATTGGTGGCTTTCGACAAACAGGATGTCTGGCAAACCTAGGCAGCCTCTCACAATCGATGGTCGTCCTGATTAACTCTTGTAAGGCTAAGCTGTGGGGATAGGGCTAGCGCAAGCCCTTCTCCACATTAATCCACTTACTGCGCAAGCCCAACTTCACTCATCTTTTATCTTTACTTTTTCTCATCTCTTATCTCTCTCACTCTCTCTTTCATTCCTTCATTAACCCTTTATCATTATACCCATAAATCCATCCTTATTTTAATCGGGGGGAAGCTTTAGTCGTCCTCGTATTCGAAAGACACCTATAACAACAACAAATCTTTAGCCTTGATTAATATAACTGTCTTCTCACAAGACCATAGGTTTCAGGTCTTATACCCCTCCAACTGGTCGAGATATTTATAGCCCATCTTTTTCTTTGCTGCATCGTTACACTCTTGCAACTGCACTCATTGCTTTTAACACTAGATATACCATTATATCTTGTCGTGAATTTAGATGTGGTCTGTAGCGAGCTCATATTAGATTGCTTAGATATTTTCGATACATATATGTATCGTGAAGGTTATTTTGTCGATGTTTACAGCATTTCGAATTTTTAATATTGAGTTACCAATTTTCAGGAACGATTCAACAGTCCTTTGTATTAAATTTTCATAAGCTTTACATATATTAGCTTAAGAATTTTATCATGCACAATTCGCTAACATTTAAATTTGTTTTCATTTAATAGTACACGCTCATGAGCAGATATACACATATTTACACGTTTTTTTGGTCATAATTTTACTTAATTATAAATTGAATTAAAACATAATGCACATCTAAGAAGGCAAATTGAATTATGTTGAACATTATCCACTTGTTGCTATATTGGATGTCCAAACATAATAAAGGCATCTTCAAATTCCTAAGACCAACTGTGCTTGATTATTATATAATACCACATTATTAATTTTAATAACCTGATTAAAATTTACCTTGAAATCAAAAATCTAGAGTATTTAATACTCACCTTAGGCAATTTACTTTGTATGGGTTGAGGAATATGTTCTTGCGGTTTTATCAAATTTATTCATTACCATTAACATTTTTAGAAAGAATTCAGTTTTAATTGATAACAATATGCAATTTAATCAATAATGTATTCTCCGTTGTTATTTTTGACTTCTTCCCAACGGTCAACTAGTTTTTCGATGCCTCTCCAATAAAAATCTCTGGATTTGGACTCGAAGAATACATCTAACCAGGTTCTTAATTTTATATCAGTATTGAACGAAACACCGGAACAGATGGACATTCGATGAAGCCAAAGGTGGCGAATATGGAGGATGCGGCAGGATTTCCCAATTAAGCGTTTGGATGACGTCTTTTGTCATATTGGCAATGCGAGGATGAGCATTGTCGTGTTGCAGAAAGACTCCATAACGTTGATGAGGTCGCTTTTCACGAATAGCATCGGCGAGTCGATACATTTGTTGAACGTAGAGTTCTGCATTGACAATCTCGTTGTTCGCAAGGAGCTCATAAAGAATGATGCCTTCACAATCCCACCACACACACAACATCGTCTTTCGTGGATGAAGTCCTTGCTTTAATCGCTGTAGTGGTTTTTTATTGGTGCTAAACCATTGTTTTTGATGGTTCATGTTGACATAAACACAACAGTTTTGGGCGCCAGTGATGATGCGGTAAAGAAATATGTCCTTATATCCTCGAGTAGTCTTGTGACGAGCAAGCGAACCTGCGGCAATCGTGAAGTGTTGAAGTTTGTTGCTTTTGCTCAAAGCGTGCGGAACCCATGCACTGAGTTTTAAATCTTTCCCAATCGACTGAAGGTGATTCACTACAGTTTTCTGATCACCTGCCAATTGTACCGCTATTTCTCTAGTCGATTGACGAGGATTTTCATGACGAAGGTCGTTCAATCGATCTTCATCCAACTTAATGGGGCGACCAGAACGTTCTTCGTCATTAAGATTGAAATTACCTTTCTGATAAAGCATTTTCTCCGTACACATCACAAATATTGCGTTTGCATCGGCTGCGTTTGCATTGTTCCCGTCTCGATTGGAAATGAATAACAACAAGAGTCGAAAATGAGCCTTTCTCTCAACTTGACATTCCATTTTGAGGGTAGAGAACAAAAATTAAATTAGCACAACTTTTAAATAAACCGCAATGACTTATTACTCAAATTCAAGACGTAGCCTAAGCAAAAGCCTAATAGTTTACGCTGTTAAGAGACGTAGCCTAACCTTTGCAAATTTTGCTCTCATTATTTATTATTGTTTCTTAATATGTGCACAAATCACGTCAACAAAACTTAAATCAACACAACATCAAAAAAACGCAAGAACTTACTGCTCAACCTAATAGCTCATAATTCAGCGAACAGTCTTAAAACCCACCATTATTGCGGAACTGCCGTCGTATTTCTGATGACAATGCAAGTTCTGTTGATAAGCTTCTTCACAAGAGATATCTAGTAGTTGCAAAATAAATTCAGTCTTAATTGTCTTGTCATCCAATGTGCCCCTCTATTCAAAGTGCCCCACTTTCCCTGACAGTGTAAACATCTTATTTTTTGTATGCAGATATATGCCTGTTATTGGCCGTTTAGATAATTTTTATTGTCTGTAAGCAGGTACACTTCTAATAATAACTATGAAAACTTTATAAATTTGAGTTTGTGTCTGTATGCAGCTTAATCAGGTTTTTTTCCATGAATGTTTATATGGAGGTGTATATTTTTGTAAAACTTTGAAAGAATATCTTTCCATTTATCTGTATGTGTGTAGAACTACATGAATGCCTTGATGTAGGAGTATATCTGTGTAGGCATTTCTAAATTTATGTGTATACTTTCCTGAATGCTTGGATTTAGTTGTAGGTTTGTCTAGACTTTCTATATTTTTTAAGTTAGGCTCATGTTTTAGGTGACCAAAATGTTTTCATTGGTATACGCCTAAAAAACTCAATATCTGCAAATTGTATTATTTCAATGCAAATCCTGCAAAATGCATGTTTTTTCTTTCTTTTTTATTGTGAATCAATCCGAAAATCGGTATGCTTCAAATTAATAATCCATACACGACTTTCAAGTAACATATATGGCCATCAAAACGATATAAAATAAATTTATAGTTTAATACATTATAAAATAAATGTTATTCGTTAATTTAATATTTACTGTTTTGGCACTTCAACTTTTTGACTTCTAAAACTCGCTTTTGCATGTTATATATCACTCATTGAAGTCAATTCTGAGCGTTTATATTTTTTGGTAGATCAAACTAAGTGTCGGTATGCTTTAAAATAATAATCCATACATGAATCTCCAGTAACATCAAAACGATAGGTATAAATTTCCATAGCTTAGTACTTTATAAGGTAAATTTTATTCGTTAATTTAATATTTACTGTGTGGCCCTTCAACTTTCTGATTTCTAAAACTCGGTTTTGCATGCTATATATCAATCATTGGAGTCACTTCTCAGCGATTGCCTTCTATTGTTTCCTTAATAGTTCTCCTAGATTGTTGATGTTTGTGAATTTCTATAGGCCAACCTTATTTTACGGCTGAGATCACAGGTTCTCGATAGGTTGAAATCATGTGGGTTTTCAAGCGAAAGACCAATTTATTGAATGCGTCTCTCTTTGAAGTACTTTGTTAATACTCGTGCCCTGTAATAAATCACTCCATTATACAAAATACGCATCGCTTTCTCAAAGTTTCCTGGCATCGTTAGTAAGATTGGCTTGAGAGAATAGTCTTATAACATTCTTTATTAGGAAGGGTTGACGAAGAAACATATTCAAGCCAATTGCCTATTATGATTCGCGGCACGATACAGGACTTATCAGAGCGTTTTTCTGTTTCTCTCATATTATTCAATACAGTATCAGTCCTAAACAGTTCGTAAATTATTACTCCGTCAGAGGAAGTCACGTTGATGCAGCCTTATACCCTTGTCGAATCTTTTTAATTCGCAGATATTGTCAGCGTCTCTTTGAGTTTTCCTTGGTAATCAATGGATTCCTTACCGTTCTCTTTTCCACCCCAAAACTATCCAGAAATCTACGCCTCACCTTGCAGTAAGATTATTTCAAACCTACTTGCTGCCTCTTTTAAAAAAGGTAAACAGTAGAGTCGTAGAATTTCAAAGTATTACCCGAGTGGAGATGGTTCTAAGCTTACTGGGGAGTACTGAGGATTATTCGCGTAGATTCACCTGTCAAATTAAATATCAGAACGATCTAATAAAAGTTATTAGCCGTAGCAGCAATTTATAAACAAGAACGGCCAGTTTAGTGCGAAAGAATGATGATGGAACAAGTTTGATTTAGGTCAATATTGTCACCAAACGAAGAAACATGTAGCAAAGATAGCGGTTCAATTACACTACGGTCTTGGCGGGTGTTCCGTTGAGAAGGGTACATTTAAAAAAGTTAGTTTTCAGTACTTTACAATATAGTGCCGATTGATTGGCCACCCATTAAATTTGTGTAATGGTATTCTGATCAAATGTTTTTGGAAAATAAGTTAAATTCTTTTGCCAAAGATAAAGTGAGAGAAAGAACGATATTTGTGTTGTTAGGCAATTATACAGCCACCAGGTCTTCGAAAAGCAATACTTAAGTAATATTTACCTAAATATATAAAAATATGGTGTGCTAGACTTTGTCTCTAGTAAAACTTTGGGCATATCTGGAGTAGAGTTTGTATGGGGCATTTTCACATCATTCCTCTTTGGCTGAATGGTTTAGAACAGGCAACGAAATTTCTGTTCACTAGCTGTTCCTCCAACTATCCCGCGATAATACTCGGGTTGCTTCCTTTTTTTCCTCAAATATTCTAGTATTCACTATTAAGAATCATACAGTAAATAACAAATAGATCAGAACGCTTGTATCTTTATCATAATATCTGCCATAACTTTTGCCAGAGAAAATACAAAGTTACGAAAATTGATGTACGATAACCGAGATCTGCAAATTTGAATGAATTAAACGAAAGTTATCAGCAGATAATCAATTTAATTTAAAAAATGAAGTAGCCCAAATGATCCGGACAACAGCACAAATAAATATACCTTAAGATATGACGATTACATTATGTGTTAAAAACATTAATACAACTTATCAGATATTAGTATTAAGTATAGGGGTCCTTTTCTAGATGAAGTCTTGACATTTGCAACAGAAACGAACAAAATGTTGAAACTCTTGCATTAGACCTCTCTACGGCCATCTTGCAAATATTTTCAATTGTGGTCAGCTGGAACTTAGAAGAGGCATGTTCATAAAAGTGATATGCTTGTCGTCTCACTAAATTGGTCATTTACCAGGGGGCGTTATCATGCATGAAAATTGCAGGCCGGATTCATAGCATGCAAATAGAAACCCACCCATTCTATTAAGGGACCCAGTTTTTCCAGGTTCTGTAAAGACGTAGTATACTAGATACCACAAGGAATTCGACCACTTTCGAATTACTGTAGAATTAATCACAGAATTTTTACTTATACGGATGTAACAGGAAGGCATCTAATATCTGGAACCATATTTGCTCTTCAACGCCATTTCATCGGATATTGACCTAGAAGAAACGTCGTCCACATCAAGGGTCGCCAGCCAAGGCTATAGGGCGCTCACATGACCAAATTAACCCAATGCCAATAACGCATCTGTTTTAACGATACATTAATCTGATCTAGGTTTCCCTAAGAACCATATAGGGATATATATAAACTATATTCCCAACAATTTAGAAACTACAAGTGAGACAAAAATTCATAGATACGGATGCTGAATTGCTTAGATAACTGCGTCTAGTGAGCAGTGTTCGTTGGAGCTACCGGCCTTGAAGATAGGACTTAAATGGGGGCGAGTAAAGTAATTAGCGGATATAATAGTTTTATAGCGAGATACTAGAATGTCTGTGTATATTTGTAGCTATCTCTATAACAGACTTGTATCTGAGTTCGCCGGGTCAATAAAAGCGTAATCTAGATTCATTGTGTCTTGCTATTCGCCATTTGTTCATCTCTGATTACGAAGTGCTTATAATGGTAATTAATTAGTCCTTCTTCTTGCTCATAAACAGCAATTAATTGTATCTTAATGATTCTTTTGTCTGCCAGTAGGTCTGCATTGAAGTAGGTTTGTGTATATTCAGCTAATGGCAAATATTGCCATGTAAGCTTTATATGTATATGGGTGAATTTCCTAGTGTGTCTTTATACGTATAAAGGATATTAGATTTTCTCCATTTCTTTTGCATTTAGTATTGAATTTCTCTGCCCTGTAAGCTCTGTAAGCTCTTAAGTTTGTTTGCATATTCACATAAGAGTAAAAATATTGTTTGTTTGCGTTGTAAATATATGTAAAATTCTGCCTTAATGTATTATATGTTTACTCCGAAAAATCATTATTTTCTCTTTCCTTCACCCTCTTTCTCTTTTGGTGTGGAATTTCTGTCTTCCAATAGGTCTGAATGCACGTATGTTTTTGTGCCTAAGAACGATAGAGTAAAATATTGTTTATCGCTTTTTGACGTCTTTGTTTGTTTGTGAGTTTGCGTATATGCTTGTACCATATACACATCGCGAGAAGTCATGATTTTATGTCCCTTTTCTTCTTTCCAATCCCTCTATTTGTGTCTATCCTCCTCTACCATTTTCTCTCTTTCTTTTTTCTCTTTTATTACCCTCCCCCCATCTCTCTTTCCAATTACTTTGAGAAAGCTATTTGCTCCCTTATATTTCTGCCACATCCAGTCCAGAATTTTTGCGCGATGTTCCAAATATCAAACAGTGGCGGCTACTATTTTTAAGTCAATTGCCTCAATAGATTTTCAAAACGTTTTTATCTGAGGAATTTACGTCCAGCTTATACAATTTTAGATTCCTATAATACCGTCGTCGTAAAACTCGAGCAGTTGTCCGAAAGGTTTTTACAATCAAACGAAAGGCCTCTATAAATTTGTAAACCGAAAAAACAAAATTTAAAACTGTATAAACTTTGAGAAGAAAGTTGTTAACGTATTGAAATATATTAACATTGCCAACAACCGTTACTAGAAGTTTCAAAAGGAGATGGTGTGTGCAAATAAAATTCGAGAAAATTTGTCCTTTGGAGTAATACCATTTTGAAAATTGGTAAAATTTTTGACTACACTATTTATTAGGTGAGGAATAAGTTCTTGCGGGTTTTTGTATGTTGTGTTGATTTAAGTTTTGTTGACGTGATTTGTACACATATTAAGAAACACTAATAAATAATGAGAGCAAAATTTGCAAAGGTTAGGCTACGTCTCTTAACAGCGTAGTCTATTAGGCTTTAGCTTAGGCTACGTCTTGAAGTTGAGTAATAAGTCATTGCGGTTTATTTAAAAGTTGTTAATTTAATTTTTGTTCTCTACCCTCAAAATGAAATGTCAAGTTGAAAGAAAGGCGCATTTTAGACACAGGTTGTTATTCATTTTCAATCAAGACGGGGACAATGCAAACGCAGTCAAAGCTCGTCACGATATTTGTGTTGTGTACGGAGAAAATGCTTAATCAGAAAGGACAGCTTAAACTTAAACGCTCCGTGATTACCGCAGGTTTGCTTGTTCGTCGCAAGGATACTCGTGGATATAAGGACAAATTTCTTCAACGCATCATTACTAGCGACAAAGAGTGGTGTGTTTATGTCAACATGAACTATCGAAAACAATGGCTTAGCCCCAATAAAAAAAAACACTTCGACGATTAAAGCAAGGACTTCATCCACGAAAGACGACGCTGTGTGTGTGTTGTAAGATTGTGAAGGGATCAGTTTTTATGAGCTCCTTGTGAACAAAGAGATTGTCAATGCAGAACTCTAATTTTAACAAATATATCGACTCGCCGAAGCTATTCGTGAAAAGCGACCTCATCGACGTTATGGAGTCCTTCTGCAACACGACAATGCTCGTCCTCACCTCGCCCATATGACAAAAGACGCCATCCAAACGCTTAATTGGCAAATCCTGCCACATCCTCCATATTCGCCAGACTTGGCTTCATCGGATTTCCATTTGTTCCGATCGCTCTCCAACAATTTGCGCGGCATTTCGTTCAATACTGATGTGGAATAAAGAACCTGGTTAGACAAATTCATCGAGTCAAAATCCAGAGATTTTTATTGCAGAGGCATCTAAAAACTAGTTGAACGTTGGGAAGAAGTCGTAAATAACAACGGAGAATATATTATTGATTAAATTGCATATTGTTACCAATTAAAAATTAAGTTTTCTAAAATTGTTAATTGTAATGAATAAATTTGATAAAACCGCAAGAACTTATTCCTTAACCTAATAACATGCTTTGTCAGCTAGATTTTGCTATTTTTGACTCTTTATTTGATTATCACATCTGAGATTAAATATAAAAATTGAGATTTAATGCATATATTTGTTTTTTATCAACATGGTACATTTTCGCTTTTAAGATATGCTGGCAGTTTCAGTTGACCTTAATTCCTCTATAAATAGATCGGGTTCTGGGTCGCATAAGCAATCCTGAGTGCCAACCAAGTTGTAAATGAGTTGTGTAGAAGTCCAGAAGTATTCCTAAGAACTAATCATGATTGGAATGAGATCGTATGCTGAAAAAAGATTTCGTTTTGTAGATTTATTACGCAATGCCTTCGTCTAAGAACAATATTTTAAATTTTCAGCTGCCCCCTAAAAATTGTGCGGTTTTGAATATAAATGTGGATGGCTTTATATATGATGATCATTTTCTGATGAGAAGCACGAAAGTATATATTTCCTATTATCTTAACATCTAATATAATCAGCTAACACATTTGGAGTTGAATTTTTCCACAAAATAGGTTTAAGCTATAATTATTAAAGTTTTTATGTATTCCGGAATGATGTGCATCACCCACTTGCTCAAATTCAGCTTTAAATGATCAATCCAAAATTTGTGTACTAGAGTCACTGAGTTCATCAGTGAATCTAGGTGAAGATTTTTTATTTATAGTTAAACCTCAAAGACGAGACTCTTCTCTAATTAAATTTTCTTTTTAATCTTTTGAACTTTTGTCCTCAGCCAACACATTCTCTTAGCATTTATTTGATAGGAAAATATTCTGCTTAGGTTAAGGTTTAAATTGAACACACACCGATAACTTAGGGTTGCTATTTCATCACATCATAGTATTGCGAATAATACTTAGAAGTGTAAAAATAAATCGTCTGAAGGCTTTTGAAGAGCTGATATTATAAAAGGGAGGATGTACTCTCATAAAGGAGCTATATTTTACTTCATGTGACAGAATAACTAAATTTAAAGAAAAAAGTTTAGAAATAATAGAATAGAACTAACAATTCTCTTTTACCTGAATCTTAGGAATGAATCTTAAAATTCCTACATGATTTTGTGCCCATGGAAGCCAAATTATTACTTTCAATCAAGCAACAAATTACAACATGCACGCATTTTATTGTGGGTTTCAATTGAATGGAATACCTAAGAAGAGGGATTGTCTAGAAACAACCTATTTGTTATTAAAATGAAAACACTCTAACTCGACGCACGCAGGGTCTCGAGTTACAGGAGAAATATTAGCATGCATCACCCTAAGAGTGATAAGGCGCAAGATTTAGAAGGACTAGGGAAATAAACTCCTTCGATCTTAATTGCTAGAGGGTAAGAATCTAGAGCTCAAATTCGATGAGCGATGTTTATTTTTCCGGGCTCTGCATTGACCCTATCTGTTAAACGGCCCTTCAATATTTAACTTGTGAATACAGCAAATTAAAACTATTAAAATAATTTATCAGAAGCAATAAGATTAAAAAAGAAATTTTGCATTCAATTGCAAGTAGTAGATAAATAATATATTATATATTATTTTACGAATATTATATGTTGTTGCTAGCACTAACCAAAATTCTTAGTCCGTTAGCTCTTGTATTATCCTAGTATTGTCAAAATATTATTTGCTCAATTATTCTTTCGAATATATCTATTCTTGCTAGTTTTTTGGCGCAACAAATCGGTCCTACCAGTCAGCTTTACTACTGCATTTTTCTGATTAATGATGGTAACTTTTTTTTAGGCGGGAGGAGTGTTCTTGAATGGAGGAAGCTGTTTTTGCCCTCCCTGTGTATGACCTTTGGCAGAGGGGGATACTGCGTGGGGTGATAAGCTCTTGCACCCCGTGATAATAATAGGCTCCCTATTCCCATAAATTAAAATTCTATATTTAATAATCCTCCTTTACCATCCCCTCGCCCAGCGCCGGAGCCGCCCTAAGGCATCTCCATGACAGAAAAGGAGGTTCCCGCCTCCCTATGTGCTTTCTTAGGGGACTCTCCAAACCTCTGACCATGGAGCAAGATTAATCATGTCCTAAGCCTACGGGTGCAGGCGACTCCTCCTTACCCCATTTTATGGAGTCACCCTTGGTCGATTCCCTACACCATTCACTTTACTTTCACAAGCGACTTCTAAGGTACCACGGCCGCTGCCCATAAATCACCGTTGCAGGTGGCAACAGCTCGATACGGCCAATTCCCTTAGGGGTGCAAAGGATTACAGGGAGCCTCGGATCGTACCATCTGAAGTCTTACTGACGTTCAGAGGGTCCCTCTCTTTGCCGAAGGATGGCAGCTCACCGGGCCGATACAGGACAATAGGTACCTCGAAGGAGATCCGTGATGTCTTGAAGGGATGGCCACATGGAGGATTGCCTGAGATAGACATGTTCCCTGACGTGACCCAGCCCCGTACGGTAGGATCTTCCATGGGGTAGAATACGGGCTCGGATCCAAGTACAGAACTCCAGTCTGCCACTGTGAAAAACTTTTCTCCCTCGGCTCGGCGCCCGAGGCTTTAAAAGAGAGGAGAGATCTCGCCTCTGCCCGGTGCAGCTGTGACAGTCAAGACATTCTCTATTATAGAGAAGGATCTTGCTTAGACCTGTTCATTTGCCCTAAGTGGCCCGGCCGGCGGAGGGAAAAAGCAAGTTCATTTTACGCCCTCCTATCCTAAAAAGAAAAGAAACATAAATAAAACAAAATGAAGCGTGGCTCCTTTCCCTCCGCAGGGTCACGGGAATGGACTGGTTCGCGGTCGTTTCGCTTAACAAACAAGGCAAGATTGGCACATCCGACCCCTGTTTTCCACGGCTTGGGAGTCCCTGACTAATACCAAAATTGCCCAGGCGCAGAACAGTTCCTCGCTTACGTCGAGATCTCTCATTCATTGGTTACCTGGCGTTTCCGAGCCTCCTAGCTTCAAACGCTTCCTCTTTATTCACTCCGCTGATTCTAGTATGTTTGCCAAGTGCAACATGATCCATAGATAGCCGAAGCACCCGTTTCTTGGACGGGAGTCTTTTGGCAAATGCATCAAGTCCCTCCCAGGGGGCCATGATTAGTGTCCGACAAACCCTTGTTGGCACGCAGGTGAGTGTTACGCCGCACTCTACCATAAAATAAGTGAAAGGAGTGGTTTATGCGAAAGAACTCGTAGACTATCCATGCATGATATTACCTTAGAGCTGGCGACCAAGGAGCGGTCAAGGTCAACCGTATGATGAGAAAACAGGGAGAGGACTCGAGACCCACCGCTACACTTTTCATAACATTAGGCTGTGACAAGCTCCCTGAATGGGTGCATGACGGTGGATATAGGTGCCGTGTGAAGTCATTCGTGCCACTGCCGCCAGGTTACACCAATGCACCCGCATCGGCCAAAAGAATAGCTCCTGTGTAAGTTACTGTAAGGCCACATACGATAAGTCCATATCGCGTGTGGCCAAGTGTGTCAATATGGTGTGTATCTCCTTGAAAATAAATTCCTGACCTTACAGGCCCAGGATCCTCTCTCATTTTGTTGGGCTAAGGACTTGGTCCTGGCGCGCTTCATTGTTAAAAAGACCCTCTGCTCCTGGCCCATCCAGGCCTAGAGCACGGTAGTTCCCGCAAACATTTGTAACCCTTCTGCGGGTTCTTCCCATCCCGGGAGCTTTCCTGGTAGATCTGGTGGCATGGAGGGTTCACACTCGACCCCGGTTAAATCCAGGGCTCCTCTTCCTTCACCCATCCTGCCTTCTCCTTTAAGGGGAAACAGTCCCGCGCCTCCACCGATTCGTTACACTCATAGGAGGCAAGACCTTTGAAGTTGGTCGTGATGCCATCTTCCAGGGGATATAAACCTACCCCTCGATACGAGGACAAGACTAAAGGAGCTCTGGCTCCTATGTCTATACCGAGTGCTAGGCTAGGTACCTCGAAAGCGGTGGGTGCTCCAGAGGAGGAACCCTGGGCTCCGAAGCCCAGGTTTGCTCAGATTTCCTCTGCCTAATGTGTCAAGGCGGATTGAAGAAAAAACTCGCATTACGAGCCCAACCTTCCCCGATAAGTGCTTGAAGGGGACAGCGCCTTCAGCACATTGCCCAGCCAACAGCGCCTGGAGTTTCGACTACGGGAAGCGGACAGCCATTCACGTACGGGTTTCTTTTCCAAGAAGCTCTCCGCATTTTCTCCGAACTAGGCCTGGTGGGCATATTCCTTTAATGGAATTCCGCGGAGTCGGGGCAAACTGGACATTGCTGCGGTAGGTCATCTCTTCCTGTTTTCCCTTAGTTAGCTCTTTGAAGGAGACCATGATGGGCGCGTGCCTCCTGCCCAATAGGGTGGATTGAAAAAGGGGAGTTTTGCGAAAAATATTTAAATTTATTCACCCACCCTGATTTTTTGATGGACCCAACATTAAAAACTATTGTGTTGAAATTCCATACTTCTAAATTAATTTTTTCAGGTTCCTCGACGCAAAGAAATTTTGAAAAAAAAGCAAAAATGTCGGAAAATTCTTTCTATTTGTTTTCAAACTTCAAGTTGTTACATCAACATTTATGTCCTATACGGAGTATATTATTCACATACAACTTTTAAAAAAATATTTCCATAAAACTTTTAAAAAATATATTTCCATAAAACTTTACAATCAATACTTCTACTTTCATTTTATTGAATCAAAATAATCTACTAAATACTCGATAAGTTTTACTTCCTTTTCTTCCATTTGTTTCCATGCAACCTGTAGATTTTTATCATCATCATTCTGAAATAGAAGAAATTAGACACTTAACAGTCGAATATTTAAATTTTCACTATTATTCAATATCCATTTATTCAATGCAGTTTGATTTTTGTAGCGTTATTCCTTTTCATTACGAAGTCCTTCTTGGTATTAAATGAGGGTTTTTTTCTCCTGGACTCAATTCTGCACCTTATATAGCCGTGCCGTTTAACTTCTATACAAACTGCTAGTGACGTATCTGTGACCAGTTTGATGCATCACTCAACCGCTTGTGTGTGTGAAGGAAACTTAGGAATATCTTCTTTAGGTTAATGAAGGATAAATTCTTCAAGTTGATTATCAGAGAGCGTCCTCGTCAGCGGAGGTTCGCTCACAACGGTCTGCTGCTAATTATTTGGGTGGATGTAGTCGTCAGCTTCAAAGTTTATGTTTGGGATCTTGAAAGTGCGTATTGATTTCCCTCTATAATCTTTTTGTGCTTTAATAATTCTTCTCCATGCGAATTTCCGGATATGATTTCTTTCATCTTGCAGCATACAGAGAAGAATGTTTTACGCATGTTCAAAATAAGCATTCCTTTGAATCACTTGGGCAACTATATCTTTAAGCTTTTTGTTCATCCCTTGCAGTGATTGCACTGTTTTGATAAGGTTGAATGCTTCATCTTTCGAAGAAGAGTTAGATTTTATTACAAATTAAGATGGTGCACACACCTTCATGATGAACAAGACAATGGATTTCAGCGTGTCAGAAGGGTCAGAAGTCGAAACATATAATCGAAGTATCCGATTTTCTATTGTAAGCCATCGTGCATACAACATTTTACCAAGACTCTATTGAGCCATTTCAGGAGAACATTTACCTTGCTAGATAGATAGCAGGATATCAAACATACTTTTAATCGGTTCTCAGACTTCCTCTGCCAGCAGACGGCAAGTTACTCCGAAATGGCTCGAATTCAACAACAGTTAGAGTCTCATATTTCCCCAGTTGTTTCCCTATAGGTCCGACAAATACACGAGGCCTTGTTATTTTCCAATCCAAATTTTTGATGAGATGGCGCATTGATGGCTCATTTACATGGGCCTGGTTAATAACCAATGCAGTAGTCTAATAAGTTTTTCTTCTAACATTCTGATCACACCTGTATTTGCTGCCATTTCATCGCATAACACAACAACGAGTTCATCAGTTGGGATGTTATTTGCTTCTAGATACTAGAATATTGCGTAGCATATAGCTTTTGCAGAACCTCTCTTCATTGTCAGTTGTCCAAGCTATTCTGAAGCAGGTTCTTTTATCATAGAGATGTGCACTTGCATTATCCTATTCTTGTGATAAGTTCAAAACATCGTCTCAACAACAAATGTGCTATCTTTTCTACATTCAAAATTTTATAGAATATAATGGCCCTTCCGATCTAATTTTTTGCTGAAGTGTAGTATGTTCTTTGACACGCTCCCTTGCAACTTTTGACCTGTCAGCTACTACAGAAGTTTCTTTGCCTACAATTGACCATGACTCTTTAAGGATTGAACTTGTTATTGAAGCTGCAGCTCATCGAACACACCAGTGTGGTCACATGCCAAGGCAAATTCTGACAATTTTATTCGTTTAGATAGAGTCTTGGATGTAAATTATTTGTTTACTTCTTTGCTGTTCACGGACCAAGAAAGCTCATAGTCGCTACCTTCATCAGCAAATCGTGTTTCTGTGCCGGATGAAGGAAGAATCACTTCGATATTATCTGTCGAAGTATATGGTTGATTTAAGAGACAATAATCATCATTCTTCCTAACTGCACTCTGATATTTTTCTTTGATTCAATTTGATCGATATTACTTATTGCCATTTTCCTAGTTGTTTGTTGGTCTTCCAGAAACGTTTGCTCCAATAGCAGCACCTTTTGTTTTTGCTCAAGAAGTTATCAAAGCTATCGCATTTACAACATAAAATATCAAACAATTGTTCTACATTCTTTGTAAAATCATCACATCTGTTTGAATGATGTCGCATTTTCCTGCTTATGTTTCTCATTAAAGCATGATATTTTGAATAATAATTTTAAATTCTTTTTCTAACTGCCTCTATCGATACACAAGGGATTGATGCCCTTTACCAAATAGAAATTAACTTCTCTGCTACTAATGTGATGATTTATTTAATTAGCAGGTATTTTATATTACGGTTCTTGTCCTATTCTCGCTCAAACAAAATATATTTTATAAATTGGTAACACTCGTTCACTAATGGCGCAGGGTGCGTCAAACAAAGCACTTTCAATTTCATATGGCGTTCTAGGTTGTAATGCAATAATTCAATATTGTTTTAATTTTTTTTCTAAATATTATTTAGTGTATAAACATTTATTTTACACTATAGATATCTGTTCTTAAATAATAATTTATGTATGTGATCAAAACAATAGACACTAGAGAGAGCCACACACACACACACACACATCCACTCTCAACTAGATCCTTGGCGCTACGGAAACATAATTGTTCCCCTTGCTGCTATAGTATGTCATTGAGGAACCTCTAAATATCAATCGATTAATTTCAAATTTCGTTTACTTGTTCCTTAAAATACAATAATTATTTGTTTGTAGCTATCAATTTAAAATTTAAATTTAATTTTCAGATATAGTCCTCGAAATTCAAAATTGATTAGAAAATCGCATTATTTTAAATTTTCAATGGCATTGAGGAACCTTTAAAAATTATTATATAAAAAAATCTTTTTAGGGGGTTTAATTTGACAGATAGCCCCATTAAAATATCGTAGTTGTAAAATAAATTCTGAAAAAGGTTTTTCGCTCCACCCTACTTGCCCACCCTCCCGGGGAAAAGCGTTTTGCACCTCTACCCCTACGGGATAGGGGCCCGGTAGGTAGATTTTGCATTTACACCCGGCATGTAGTCTTCGTTCTTCTCTTTGCTTTAGACACTTCCTTTCAAACAGTAGCAGTGCAGCGGCACCTTCATAGTAGGTATACTGTTATTTCTGCGTACGTTCCACCGTTAGCTGACTTCGAAGAAGGGGACTTACGCTGCGTCATGGTGGCACGGGTACTGAGGCTCTTTCTCTTGCTCGGGAACTTGATCGTAAGACACCAACTCTTCGGACGAGACTAGATCAATCCCAGGGTTCAGATCATTGCCAATCTAATCGACGAACTGGTAGAGGTATACCAAATGTCAATGAGTATATACTTCCTGAGAAACGCTTCATTTTCTTGTTTGGTCTCTTTCTTTTCTTTCCGGATGCATCTTCTAATTCGGAGTCTGGAGTAGTCGAAGACGTCCATGGTAGCGATTAATTTCCAATCCAAATATCATTTTCGAACGCCACTGCGCCTTAAAGCCGGCGGCGGCGGTGCTTGGTGCGAGCGAGATGGTTCGCATTGAGGAAAAGGATGTATTTCTCTGTTTCAATCGAAGAGTTTAGGTCGGTTGATTAGGCAGTTGAGTTCTTCTCCGGGAACCTTATCGCCGTGGGCCTGACTACTCTTCCTATAACGTCTGATCATTTTGTACGCCGACCACTTTGGTGCTGGCCAGCTGAGTGTGAGGCGGCCCTTAATTTCGTCGAGCCAGGGTTAGGTTCTGGTATATTTGGAATCACGTCCGACGTGTCATTACTTAACGGGAAGACCCCTTTAGCATAGGTGTGGAAGCGAGTCAAAATATTCGAGGCAAGTTCTCGCAGGACCCTCCATCTCGTTCTCCAGGAATATGGGCACAAATCTTGGACCCCGCGGTCGTCCCGACCCCATTCTCTGTATTTTCTAGCAGGGACGCTGCTCCACCAGCATTTAATGCGCGTTGTGATCTCGCGGAAGGCGACATCACATTGAGTCAGCGTCAATCCACTCTCGCTTCGTGCGAGGTCTCCTCCCCTGGTTCATACGATGTCCCGTAGGCCATGCTTCAATACATGGGTGAGCGAGGTATGGCCTTTCTTGTAGATTTGTTCAACAGGATCAGGGTAGAAGGTATCCTTCCAGACTCCTGGCGAATCGCTACTGTTTTTGCCTTTTGGAAACAGGGCAGAGGTCACTCTACTTTGGCCAGTTTCCGCCAATCTCTCTAACCTCCTGCGTGTGCAAGTTTATAGCGAAATTGGTAAATGTTAGATTAGGTTTTTCTTTCGACAGTGGAGGCCATCTTTCGTGTGCACCGTGCGGCTTCCGCAAGTTCCACTCCACATTAGTTGCTCTGCTCCAACTCGAAAACGAGGTCTGCCAGGCCTTCCTTCATAAACAGCACTACGCCTCCTTGTTTTTTTCAATCTTGAGAAGGACTATGATACCGCATGGTGATCCGGTATCATCGAGACTCTTCACACGATCGGGGTGATGAGACGCCTCCCAATGCCTATATCTGAATTTTGCGAGATCTTTGATTTCGTTTACTCGTGGCCCTAGCCCTCTCCTGCCTAATGGAGCAGAAGGAGGATTTCCTGAATTTAAGTATCCTCAGCGTCACACTCTTTGCTCTAAGTGGACGGCCTTTCGATCTCTTTTGGCACGAACTACATGCCAACTCTGTAGCGTCAAATCCGATAGGCATTGAATCACGTCTCTGGCTATGTCGAAGCGCACAGCCTTCGATTTTCCTTGACCAAGACTAAGGTGGTGCACTGCTGCCGCCATCCACGCCTCCACCCTGACCTAGACTTGTTTCTAAATGGTGTTTGCTGAAAGTTGTGGTCTCGCACCGTTTCATCGGTCTTGTATTTGACCGAAGCCTCGTCTGGGAGGCTCATATTCGCAGCTTTATGGGCTACTACATTACTTTTTTATCGATCCTTTGTTCGTTCGAAGATCGACTACAGATACGAATTTTATGCAGCCCAGCGTGAATTGCAGAAAATATACTCAATCCGCCACTGCGTCTTTCGCTGGCGCCCAGTGCCTTCCGCACGTCCCCCAGTTAGAGCATACTTGTCGACGCTAAGGATATTCCTCGCGCTCTGTGCCGTAGACAGTGCATTCTTGGCCTATACGCACGAGCCCGTCGCCTCCCTATGTCGCCAACAGCTCTCAGTGCATCCGAGGTTGATCTGAACAGGGCCTCTGCCGCCGAGAGATGCCAGTCTTATCCTAAGTCTTTGGGTTTAGGGCTATAAACTCCTCTGAGGCTTGGTATGGCTCTCAGGCCGGTGGTGCCCCGGGTTCAGCCTAGGACGCCATCCTGGTTGGTACCACCTTTGACTATTTGTCACCACGCCTCTGATCCCAAAGCTTCTAGAGCACCGGTAGTATTTCCTTCGGCCTTTTTTAAGCACACATACTCTGACGCTGGAACCGTGCCAGTGTTTACAAATGGCTCTAGCTCCCAAGAGGTGGTCGATTTCCACGCCGTATCCGCTCTCTTCGAAGACAGCAGGGCTAAGCCAGTCGCTGTGTTTGTCTTCATTACCGAGCTGGCTGCAATACACTGTTCGGTACGAGAGAACTCGAATTATAATTTAAAACGACTCACATGGCACCTTGAGTGCTCTTTGGGCATTGTAATATCCGAATCTCCTGGTTTTCAAAATTCGTAACGCCACGTTATTGCAAGCCTTTCGGATGTCGAGAATCTTCTGCTAGCTCCCTGGACAGGTAGGAATTGCAAGAAAGAGCGCGCCGATGAGAGCTCCAAAGAGTCCGTCTACCCACAACGCAGGAGCCTGCTTCATTCTTGTTGCTTTTATGCTTTGTTTTATTTTGTTGTTATTTTTTTCGTACCCTTTATCCTTATTATCGTTGTTATTTGTAGGCAGTCGCCAGATGAACTCATAAAATTCTTAAATATGACAAATCTACTTTTCGTTTTTCAAAGTGACTTTAGCTTTTTCAATGTAATTTCGGGTTGGAACGAAAGTTATGTCCAATTTTAAAGAATAAAGTTTAAGATAGTATTTATTAAAGTAGTGTTTCTTGTTATCGTTTAGGAATTCTAAATAAGATTACTAATGCTAGTAATATAACTAATTATTTTTATTGATTTCCAGTGACGATCACAGATATTGTTAAAATCCTGTTTAAAACTTAGTCTCGGTCTTTAAACAAAGTCTATACAGTTAATCTTAAATCGCTGAACGTTACATTTTCTTAAATATAATGAAACTACTTTTCATAGTAACCTTAGTATAGGCCGAGCAAATTTTGCCTTTTTGCCTGAGGGGGGCTTCCTGTTTGCGAAGTGAGGATTGTAGTGTTAAAGACGTAACAAAAAGGTCGTCACAAAGAACTTGATGCCGAGGAGAAGGGAAATGGTGTCACAGAAAATCCTGCAATAATGTCTCGGAAACCCACATAACAATTTAACGCAAACCATACCACTGCAATACGGCAGCGGAAAAGGATCGAAAAAGTTCCAGTGATGGGAAAATGTGTCCCGCTAATCTGCAGCAGCGCGTTACTGGCTGCAAGTTATTGTTTCATCATACTTCCAAGTAGCATTTATTGAAAAACTTGTTAATGGAGATAAGAAGTGGATCCTTTATCTTAACGGAAACGCCGCCGTTCCTGGATCAGTATTTTTATCGGAATTTCTCAACAAACGAGAAAATGACTCAATCCAAAAGAAGATCATGTTGAGTATATGGAGGGATAATGAAGAAATTGTCCATTACGAATTGTTAAACAAGAACCAAACAATTAATGCTAATCTGAATTGCAATCAACTTCGTCGTTGGAAAGCCGCTTTGGCGGCTAAAAGAGATCTTAATCAACAAAAGCGGTGTCATCTTCATCTTCCTGCCTAGCACAGCTCAAATGACCAATATTCTCGTGACATCCTTCTGAATAGCGCTTGTTTAGTGGCTTACTGAATCATTCAAAGGAATATTTGCGTAAAAGATTATTTTGACAATACAGTGGGATATTGAAGGAATTGTCAATTATTAAATGATTGGAAACAATCAAACAATTAATGCTAATATCTACTGTAATGAAATTCGTCGTTTGAAAGCGTGGCTATTATAAGCTTGGTGACAGATGGAATGAGAGCCTAGAGAGCAATAGAGGTTATATTTATGATTATATATTTATATAGTCCTGTTTTACCTAATTAATATATGTATACCATAAAAACTGAAAGTACTTTCGTTCCAACCTGATAGTTTTATTCTATATTCTTTATTTAAATGGTACAAAAACAAACACATTGCATTTAAAGTATTTATTTATATATAAGTTAAACTAAAAATAACCTGAATATTGAATTTAATATATTTAGAACGAAAAAAATGTTCATTTCATGTTCTTAAATGCGTTGGAACTGTGATTTTTTCTTTAAAATTTCGACTACATCGTTAAAACATAATAAAGAACAATAGTCAGCAATCATACTTTCCTTCCCAAATTAATGGTAGAGATTTTTCCTAATCTAAATACTTATATAGTTCCTCAGAGCAACAGGATTTTCTGGGAAAAAATAATCATTGGAATGCATAGAGCACATTTCCAAGACTTGCGACAGTCCGTTTCTGTGCAAGCTTCGAGAATGTTCCTAATTTAATCCATATGCTGAATCTTTTTTATTGGCAAAGAGGTTAGCAAATAGCGATTTCAAATCCAGCTAAGCTATCAATTCAAGCCGACTCCAAGCCTTTTGAATTTCACTCTTCTTAAAGCAAACATTTTGTCGCCTTCAAAATTCCCTACAGCAAGATAGCTGAAAATAACATTTTAATTTAGTTTAAAGTTAGTGGGGCCCGTCACAATTGAATTTGGAAACTATAATATGGGGATCTCGTCGAAGGACCAATTGGAGGGTAACTAAAGAGATATTGGTTGTTATTGGGACATTGTAAACCTTAACGTCCAGTCAGATTAAGTGCAATGTCGTTATAGTACAAATATTCCTGGATCAGAAGAACCAACAATATTGTTGAAATACTTATTGAATACCCATTGGTAAACGCTTTTTAAAAATTGAATTAATTGAAGGTGGCTTCCATATAAGGAATATTACAGGGAATTTAAAATGATATATCAAAATACTTTGATGATAAGTCACCACCCTCTTTAATTAGTCTATATCTTGATATCAACTCTAAACTCAATGATTATCTTATTTTCCTAAAGTTTTACTATCTTGCCATTGAAAATAAATGTGCATTTATAATGCATGTAATGCAAGTTTATTTTCCCCAGATACCAGCATTAAACACAAGATCAACGCCTTCATTTGAAAAAACTAAACTAAGAGGATTATCGAAAAAAAGATGGAATCATTCATTCTCAACAAGCGATCACTTAGAAAATACTTAAAATTATAACGCTAAACGTTGGTGATGCATATTTTTTTAACTAACATAGATTGATCTCTCTGGAAAAATCAACAAGTGTAGTAGCATCTACAATTGTGAGTGATATTTATCAATTTCAAGAGGATTTATTAGTTTAATTGGATCAACTTATTCACAAGGTCTGGAAATAAAAGGTTGCGTGTTCTCTCTCTTATTGTGATTTATGAGCTAAGGACCTACCAAACATTCCAAAATTCGCGGACTAACCTTGGAAGGACATGACAATGAGGTCTTTTCAAAAAGAATGTAAAACAACATAAAAATTTTAAATTTCGTTAGAATCGGCCGAATAGTTATGATGTTATTGGCTAAACAAAAGAATTCCCGGCCTAACCTTGGGAGAACTTTGGAAATTATATTATTCTATAAAGAGAATGTTTAATAATATGATGGTTTCAAATTTCGTTATAATTTAAATCATAGTTACAACGTTATTACCAAAACAAAAAAGCAAAACGGGGACTGACTGACCGACTGAAATGGTGAGATGTAGAGTCACCCGCGACTACAAAAGGTTTCCAAAGCCACGACAAATTTTACGGAAGAGAAAAAGAAAAACTAATACCACTCTACTACAATAACCAAATGACGGATGCTTAGTAAGAGACGGAAGAATACTAAAAGATATCATATAAAGTAACATTATCAAAGAAAATAACAAGTTATACCTACGAATTTATTATAAAAACACAAAATTAAGCAACTTATTAGTGAAAAACAACCTCCGTGAAAAGGAATCGATCTTGAAGGCTACAAATGTGGTATACAAATTCTAATACCCCCATTAGGACTGCAAACCTCTTCTAAATAATCAATATATAGGTATGACCACTACTACCATCAGCCGGCGCCTAACGATGCATTTGCAAGAAGTAGGAAGAAAAACACATTACAAAGAAAAGCATAACACACAAATTACCAGAGCAACTCTGGTCGAAAACACTACCATAATCAGAAGAAACCCTGACCTTTGCCGCCTAAAGATTATGGAGGCCTTTCTCATTAAAGAGATGGGCGCAAACCTAACAACCAACGTGCTAGTTCCGAGCGAGTACTTCACACTTTCTGCTAAAGGAACATGGTACTCCGACTTTGACTATAAAAGCACCATAAAACGAAATCTTTCATTCTTCGCTGCTCACGACGAGCAATGAGCTACCTCACCGGTAAAGGAGGCAATACCAAAGGTAAACACCAAATCAACTCAGCCTCAATAATAACGAAGATTTCCGTCTGAAGATGCCTAAAGAATGGCGAATGCTCACTGCCAAAACTCAAATTACTTGTAAAAAATAAATTTATCTTCCTCAACTAATCTTTAATCTATAACTGGATAGTAAAAACTGTATTTGCCAGTTGGAACGTTCCAAAATAAAATTGATAAAATCAAAATACAACCTGGTCGTTAACAAAACATGTATAGATGAGAAACTGCTCCCAACATACACCTATATATATATATATATATATATAAAGGGTGTTCCAATAACTTGGACCGATTTTAAATGTGAGTTAAGTTTAATCTTCTATGGGTTTTTTTCTTTTCCTTTCAGATTTAACAACTTCAGTCTTTGTCAATTCAACCATGAAAAGATTAATAATCGAACAATGTGTTAAAGTTATCGAAGCCGATTAGGAAAATGGACGTTCAAATAGAAACGCATTTCGGGCACTTCGCGATTTTTTTGGTCAACCTAATCGACCAACCGAGAGTGCAATTGGGAAAATTGTTCGTAAATTCAAACAAACGGGGTCGGTGGCAGATAGGAAAACGCCATTGCGTGCTCGTTTACGCCGTTCAGCTGAAAACATTGCTGCAGTGCGCGAGAATGTGGCTGAAGATCCACCCACATCTATTCGTCATCATGCGCAGGAATTGAACCTCTCCACAACAAGGTTACATCGAATTTTGACAAAAAAATTGTCTCTAAACGCTAACAAAATTCAATTGACACAACAACTGAAGACTGCTGACCATTTAAAGCGTCGTACATTCGTCTATTGGGTGCACAAGCAAAGATGATGATTTTTCGCAAAAAATCATCTTTACTGATGAAGCCCATTTTCATCTTGGTGGAGTCGTTAATAAGCAGAATTGTCGCATTTATGCTGATGAAAATCCCAGAAAGATTGTTGAAAAGCCACTGCATCCACAAAAGGTCACTGTTTTGTGTGCATTTTTTGCTATCTGAATCATTGGGCCGTATTTCTTCGGAAATGATGCCGGGAATTCTGCTACGGTGACAGGCGAGCGATACCGTGCCATGATAACCAACTTTTTATAGCCTGAATTGAATTCTATGGATGTCAAAGATTTGTGGTTTTAACAGGACGGCGCCACATGCCCCATGCCCAATGTTACAATGGCTTTATTGAATGAGAAGTTCCCAGGTCGCATCATCTTTCGAAACAGCGAGGTCAATTGGCCACCACGATCGTGTGACTTGACGTCTTTAGATTTCTTCCTTTGGGTTCATCTCAAAAGTAGGGTTTATGCCAACAAGCCAACAACAATTCAACAGCTTTAGGATAAGAGAATAAGGCATATTGGTGAGATCGAGAAACAACCATGCAGAGAGGTCATAAAAAATTTTACCATCGAGTGGAGGTGTGCCTCCGAAGCTTTGGCAGACATTTAGTCGATATTATTTTTTACACATAATTGCCATGACTCAAATAACATGGAACATCCTTTATATATATATATATATATATATATATATATATATATATATATATATATATATATATATATATATATATATATATATATATATATATATATAAGTGAAGATATCACATTGGCGTGATAGATAATGGTAAACCACAATATTAGTTGAAAATGGTATCTTGCCGAAACTTGCCTGATAGTTATAAATAAAATCTTGACTCAAATCTTGTGGTTAACCATTATATTTCATATATATATATATATATATATATATATATATTAGACTGTGATGGTCCTTTCACGAGATGCATAGTCCACCATGAACGCTCCCTCAGAATACCAGAAGCTGGTGGCCATGATCTTCCCGGCTGAGTGTTGGGTCCGGAACTTAATGGGGGTCGGAGAGCCCCTGTGTTTCCAGGCCATGCTTTCCAGCTTAGTTTCGTGATCCCAGTGATGGACCCACGTTTCATTACCTGTCACTATACGTGACAATGGCTTTATTGAATGAGAAGTTCCCAGGTCGCATCATCTTTCGAAACAGCGAGGTCAATTGGCCACCACGATCGTGTGACTTGACGTCTTTAGATTTCTTCCTTTGGGGTCATCTCAAAAGTAGGGTTTATGCCAACAAGCCAACAACAATTCAACAGCTTTAGGATAAGAGAATAAGGCATATTGGTGAGATCGAGAAACAACCATGCAGAGAGGTCATCAAAAATTTTACCATCGAGTGGAGGTGTGCCTCCGAAGCTTTGGCAGACATTTAGTCGATATTATTTTTTACACATAATTGCCATGACTCAAATAACATGGAACATCATTTATATATATATATATATATATATATATATATATATATATATATATATATAAGTGAAGATATCACATTGGCGTGATAGATAATGGTAAACCACAATATTAGTTGAAAATGGTATCTTGCCGAAACTTGCCTGATAGTTATAAATATAATCTTGACTCAAATCTTGTGGTTTACCATTATATTTCATATATATATATATATATATATATATATATATATATATATATATATATATTGGACTGTGATGGTCCTTTCACGAGATGCATAGTCCACCATGAACGCTCCCTCAGAATACCAGAAGCTGGTGGCCATGATCTTCCCGGCTGAGTGTTGGGTCCGGAACTTAATGGGGGTCGGAGAGCCCCTGTGTTTCCAGGCCATGCTTTCCAGCTTAGTTTCGTGATCCCAGTGATGGACCCACGTTTCATTACCTGTCACTATACGTGACTTGAATCCCGCCGGGTCTTGGTTGTACAGGAGCAGCAGCTCCTCCGAACTTTGATGACGTTGAAGTCGATCATGAGGCGTGATGTTTCTAGGGACCAAACGGGCAGAGATCTTGGTCATGGCCAAATTGTCGTAGATCATGTTGATAACACTTCCATGTGATATTCCAAGTTCTCGCTCGATTTCTTCGACCTTCACCCGTCGATTTTTGAGGATCATCCTCTCCACACAGGCCACATTGTCCTCGTTGGTCACGTCTGACGGGCGTCTTGGACAGGGGTCATCTTCAAGGGAGTCACGACCATGGTGAAACTCCCAATTCCAGCGAGCAGTGGTTGCATAGGAAGCGGTAGTATGGGTGTACACTGCAACCATGCGTTCATGGATCTCTTTTGCATTCTTGCCTTCCTTGGTAAAAAATTTGATCACGGCGCGGTGCTCAACCTTCTCCATTGTTCAGAAATTTGTGACTGACGATCTGCGATCAGCTACTGCTTCTTAAATAGACGAGGCTGGAGCGTGCCGCTGCAGGTCCTGACTTCTCATAACTTGTCCTAACACCCCAACAAACAGCCACTCCCCTTCCTCTGTTTTGAACTACTAATTCGCAAAACTTATTGACCACCCCTCGTATTAAGAAGGCTTTCATGAAACTTAAATTTTCAGAGGTTCTTTTAATAAAATTATTTCTAAAAGCATTAAACATAGCGAATAGAAGTATAAAGGCAAAAAGCTCAAGGAGGCGGAGTTAATCTCTATGGCAGCAGGTATTTTGATAGCTAACTCTGCGGGAACCAGAGTTGGTTAGTTCGTGAAGCATAAGAATTCCAGTGCAAAAACTACAAATGTATTATTTATCAAATACCCTGTAACGGATGGGACCGCAGTTATTATGGTGAGTCAGGAAGAGATAATAAGACTAGAGTCAAGGAGCGTAAGAGGGGCATTAGAGCCAATAGGACATGTAGTACATGTCCATAAATACGGTTATTTGCCTAATTGGGTTGGGATCAAAGTAATTGATAGGTGGTTTATCAAAAAGAGAGAGAAGAATGATTGAAGCGACGCATATTATCCCCGACAGATTAACAATCACCGAAGCGGGTTCTTCCGGCTGGCACCTAGTGCAGGTAGGGTCTTAAAAAATGAAGCAAAAAGGACGGAGTCCGATAATATCAATAGACCAACTCGAAGAGCCGACTGATAACAAGTAGCCGTGACCCGGGTTGACATCTGCCTACATATATAGAGATCAATCTCCTGTCTTCTGTAGTTCTATTCAGAAGCAGCAGCACCCCTAGGATTCTTACATTGGAAAAGCATTGGGAAAAACTGGTCCAGAAGTCACTTAAACAGAACACCGAAATCTTAGCATACATTCCAAACCGTCCACTAGCACTCTATAATAATCCTTCCAAATCTTAATCCTGTGACTATTATAGAGTCTCAACGATTTGCATGTACCTTCACGTGTTTAAAGAAAATCCATTTCCTATAACTACGTTCATATAAATGTTAAAACAACTAATAACATATACAAAGCTCCACATATATCTTATTTCCAATTTACAACTGCTTAGCATTTCAAAATGATATTTGTATATATCGAAACGCGTCAGGCCAATAATGAATTTCTTTATGCTCAGTGAACCAGTTTTCTGCGCCCATGCGTCACGACTTTCTAATGAATTTGGGGGAACTAATCCACGCGTTAAGCCAAGACGAAAAGCGGAATATACGATAAATCGAGGGACTCAAAAAGAATAAGTTCGCAGTCACCTTCAAAGAATCTACTGCCGAATTATACGAATATATATATATATATATATATATATATATATATATATATATATATATATATATACAGATTTTGTTAAATATCAGAGTATATTTCGCCTTTATTAATTTTCTTTGGAAACTTTATTTTTCTTATTATCGTTATTTTATCTTGTAGATAGTCAACAACTTCTCTTACTTTCATCTTGTTTTTAAATGAAATGTGTTTGGTAAAACCAAACTTGAATTTAATTGCTGAGCTTTCGATATGTGTAAGCGGAATTTTAAACCAACTTTAATGTCGATTCCAGCCCATAGTCTGGATGTCGATAGCTGGACTGTCTTCGTTAATTAAAAGGGCTTCTAAGGTGTTCAGTCTAGCTTTATTTCTATCTTTTCGTTTGATCGTTGAATTATTAACCAATATATCCCTGGTTATGTTGATGTTATGCACAGTCTTCAGATGATTTTGGGGGGTTTCATGTTGCAGGTGCATTAGCAAACGCCTCGAAAGTGTGGTGGTAGTCATACTAACATATTTTGAGTTATTTTGAAGTTTATAGTCTTCATTCGTGTAGGTAAGCTCGTAAACTATGTTCGCAGACTCCAGGATCGAGGAGTTTTGGCAAATGTTGTTTTTAATTATGAGATGGGGCACTATATTATGAAGCAGTTTACCCAGTCTCGAGTCATTTATAAGTGTATGGAGAGCGATATGTTGTAGAATCTGGTCAATTTGAGATTAAGCACTTGGAAAATGGGGATCTATGTAGTGTAGCTACTTGTCATGTTGGATTTCAACTCTGGGTAGAGAGGTCATTCTGTCATGAAGCATTTACTCTAATATAAAAATTAAACAAAGAGGAAATTAGTTGCCTTTTCCTTTAAAATATCATAGCCCTAGATGTAGCCATAGGTGGGATGGGTGCTATGTGCTGTAGCATCTCGTTCAGGTCTAGATTTATCACTGGGTAGATGTTGTGCTTTGTGCTGAGTATCACGTCAAGTAGAGAAACATACCTTCATATATAAGGAAAGATGAGGCACTATGTGCTGTGGGATATCTTCAAGTTGTGATTGCGCCAGTGGCAGAAGGCATCAAGCACTTCCTTCACAATCTACTTCCTTTTACCCCTTTCCTTGTATTTTTAATAAATCACACTCTTTTAATCAGCCGATATTTTAAGAGATCTTCCAACCCTTCACAGCTCTCAACACACCCTCTTCTGTCTTCTCTTTCCACGTCTGTACGCATCCCTTCTTCTATATTCCCATACTTTATCCGATAATTCTTATTGTTAATAATATCTACAACTTACTTAAAAAATAACCACCTTGATTCCTGTTATCTATCAAAAAGAATTAGAAAAAGATTCGTAATCGATTTACTACCGATTTGCACTCTTTTTTGAGCCATTTATTTGTCAGAGTGGTAAAAGATAGATTAAGGTGGGATCCGAACCACGGTTACATACGGAGTATGGCACCCTATATGAAAGTTTCCTTGTTTGGGTCTCCATGCAGTGAATGACCATAAAAAGCAAAGGCTTAATTTCGCTGCTTCTGACGATGTCTTATCACTCGTCTTGTAGGAGTGAATAATGTACACCCTTGGCCCAAAGTATAAATTAACCTATGAAATCATTTATATCACTTAATTAGACATTACAGCATACATTATATATTTATCTTAAATTACTGCAACAATACTTCATGGTATTACATCCCTTTCCAAGCAACCTCTGTGGTGGCTTATCCATAGGTGTGATTAATATTTCTTTATTTCATTCAATGGTGGAGCTGTAGGTAATGCGTGATGCCATTTCTAGAGATATGTCTTTAAAACTTATGAAAACATGATGTGATTATTTGTGGAGTTCATTTTTTCCATGCATATAAAGATCTTCCCTGACCCGATGAAGACATACATCATACCATGATAGCGCTACTTCCATGCTTGAAAGGTGGTACCACGCAAGAAGGATGAAATGTCTCTCTAACTCTTCGTCTCGCAAAGGTATCCCGATATGTGCTAGAAATCAGCAAATTTGTTAAAAAATTTATAAATATTGAAATATTTATTTTCCAAGATATTTTAACTGGAATTACATGTAAAAAATACCATAGTCTTTATTGCATACGTAATCATTAATTTATTCTGACTATATAACCTTAGAGCATTGTTCATTTGTTTAAATTTTATGATCTTTAGCCCAATGATGTCTTTATTTCTGGTGAACTCAGATATCCATTTTCTTCACTCACCTTGAAGCATTTTAACCCTCGAACTTTAGGTGTTCTTCTAACTGTTCTTAGTGTTATTTTTTCTAATTTGAAGATTCATTGAACTATCTAGCAAGTTCAGAATATAATTATTACTATTTTGTTGTTTGAAGCCCGAATGATTGGTCTATATTCATAGGTGTTGTAAGACATGTTCTGCCACTTCTCGTTCTTGTTTCAAAAATCGTGGCTACTTGACTTTGTTTTCTAGTTTGTTTGATTGATATCATATCTTCAACATTTTATTTTCTATCAAATTTTATTTGTAATAATAACCCATGGCTATGGAGAAGTTGGATATGTGCTATCTCTACTTTGCCATGTAATTTATTAGTTGTAGGCATATTACATATTTAGATCAACATTGAATACACAATAGTTATAGATATCAGTTGAAAGATAAGAAATATAGGTTAAATTTTGATTATAAAAACATCATTCTTTTAGATACCTAGCGTTTAGAATGGTACTAATTAATTTAAACCATCCAACGAAATATTCAAACATATTAATAAAATACACATGATTATAATGCATGTTCATGAATAATATGATAAATTCAAAATGTTTTACTGAATATATAAGTGTATGAGGAGTACTTTATACTTTTGGCCAATGGAGTATACGAATCTTGTAATCAAGGGAGTGAGACTCAAATCTTCGCGTCTGTATCTCATTTTAATCCTATTTTTACCTCTTTTTCTTACATCATTTTATACTCAACCACGTTTGGACATAATTTCTAAATTTCCAAGTTATTTTCAAAGGCGAATTTAATAAATATGTGGTGAGGCTATAGAAAGTGAAAATATGCAGAAGATATATAACTTGAGTAGTCTGAGATGATAATCTTTTTAGATTTCTTGAGACCTGAATGGTATACAAATCCCCCGATCGGCAGAACGCATATAGGCATGGAACATCTCCCAGGGCTTGCTTGGTTCGTAAAGGCAAAGAATTGACTAAAGCAGAGATACAACAAGGTTGTCTTTACCCTGCCTGACAACTATCAGCTGGTGGTAATTATGTGTTTAACAATTATCCACGAATGTTCATCATCAAATGGTAGAGGTTAATATTATGAACATTAACACACCTGCATGAATATTAGGAATAAATTTCGTTTTCATGGTTCACCTATTATTATTTCGTTCATATTTCATATAAAACCAACCTCACTTTACTTAACAGTGATTTATCTGAACTCATTTTTTGGTCACCTATTTATTTCATTTTTAACTTTTAAGACAATATTGGAAATTCAAATTTAACAAAAATAACGTATAATCAATCCAATTTATTTTTTTCTTATGAAATCAACAAAGTCCTCCTCTTGGAGCCAATTTAGATCTAATATTCCGAATCGCATTTCAGTTGGTCTGAGCAAACAATGATAAGAATTTAGAACGGAGCCGCAAGTTTTGATTTAAGACTTGAATTATTACCACTAATTGGATCTAGAGTGTTAAACGTTTACGAAGATTCGGTTCTATGATTTATGTGTCGTTTGGATGAATACGAAATATATGATATTATTAAATCAATCTTTAACAATATAAGTCAAACATGTTTTATGCCAATAGAAACATTTTATCCCGGAAAAATTGAGAAGCTAAAATTCATTGTCAGAAAATGACAAAATAAAAATTAAAATCTGATTAGTTTGTATATTCAACTCTGTCGTCTATTGCGATTTTTAGTTTTTGTTCTAAATGTTAATTAGTTAAGGCAAGGTGGGTCTAGGCGATTTATTCAGATAATGAACCATAGTTAGCTATACTAACCTCACCTAAATAAATTCAAATGTAAAAATCAAATTTATAAAAATCGAAATGAGGAAAAAGAACATAAAACTCGACTGATCATAAAATCTAAACTGTGATGATATTCGTACAATCGTTTACTCTAATGTAATTCCCGAATTTAAAATAGGTTAGATTCTTTCTCTCTTCGCTGCTCTTACACTATTATAGTGATTAATCAAAATTTCTCTTAACGGTTGAGATTTATACTGTCTAGCATTTTTTATATTATTTTCCTCATTAAAATACCCATTCGTTTTACCGACGGATCGCATTTTCGTGGAAAGATACACCGATTCGCTATTATGGCCTCTGTATCGTTCACTTAAATTCACTGTACATAGACAAACTTAGAACCTTCATGGCGTCTAAGTATATCTCTATACATAAACATTATCTCATCGATTTATGAATATTCAGATTGTCGAAAATATTAACTATGTACCGCATCCATTTGAATTCCATATATTTAAAAGATAATTATTCATCCTTTACGTACTTTTTGTCCTTCTTTCTCCCCTATTTCATTAATCCTGAACTAGATATAATTAGACAAAATTAATCAGGAAATTAGAAAGCGGTTCATGTTTTATCTCCCTATGGGGAAAAGCAAAGATTTGAGAGATGTGAAGGCTCTCGCGTCACATAGGAATCGTAAAAATGATTCTCTATGCCTCCTTGACATTGCCACATTCTTTTACTTCACAAACTTCTTAATAAAATTTTTGAAAAATTCTGTTATTGGTGCTTAATTTTATTTCCTATATTTGAATTACATAATTACAAAAATAGTTTATTCAATTTCTCTTAAAGTAAGTTTATAATGCATCACATTATCTTCACTCTCATATCTTTCCAAAGTCTTGTCTGATAAATAACATTTGCTAAATAAATAAAATCACACTTAGTTTTCAATAGGAGAAAGTTCATATAATATTGACTAGCCTTTTATAGAGTTAAATAATCACCCTAATTTCTGTTGTCCTAGAAACACGGAATTACACAAATAATCTGGCATTAATAACTGAAAAAATGAATAAATCTTCTAAAAGAATGTCACTTAGTGGGCGTGGAAGAGGGGGGGGCTTTGATTGTAATAAAAAATAAAACATACGATAATTACCCAGTTTAATTTTCGTACTAATTATTACGATAATGGGGAATAACCCCATTCCACCCTACTATAAATCCTTAATCCTCCGGCGCCTGAGTTGGAAGGTAGTATCCGCTGCCTGCCCACCACGTGAGTATCGTCCGCCTGCCCGCATCTTCAGTATCCACTGTCTTCCCGCACGTCAGTACCTGCTGTCGGCACTTCCCAGTTCGTACCCGCTATTTGCGTCCCGTTGGACTCTTCATAATTCCTCGCAGAACCCCTCAAGGTCCTTGTATTCTCGTTTAATTCGCCTGAGTCTCCCTCTTACTCGTTGTCACCCGCCCCTCGAACGCAACGTGCCCATTCTCGATTCGGTGTTTTAAACTCGGTGTTTTATCAAGAGTCTATTATTTGAACTTTGCGCCAAGGCAAGGATTACTCCCTCAGACCAAAAGAGGGCAATTGAAGGACGAGTCAAACCTGCGCCTTCGAAAAATGGACCGCTTATCTCTAAACCCTTCTCCCGAATAGCTGTCGGCCTGATGGGACCGAGTCACCCCACGTCGAGCGAAGGCCATAGTTACGTTTTAACTTTGATCGATTTTTCCACCCGATTCGACGAGCCTGTGCCCCTCAAGAAAATCGATAGCATCTCCTGATCGGAAGACCTTATTTTCATCGTTTTCCATGTGGAACTACCCAAAGTAATCCTCTAGGATTATCGTCGTCGATTAATTAAGTAGATCGGTAAATTATTGATGATCAAGCCCTTGTTTACCACCCCCTTTCACTCGGGTGAGAATGGAATGTGCGAGAGGCTAAATGGAAGCTCCACTGTCATTCTTAGGAAGTTGTGTGCATATTAGCCCAGTGAATGGCACCGCTTCCTTCCTGTAGCCCTCTTTGCCTACCGTGAAATCCCCCATCGTACATTAGGATTCGCCCCTTTGAACTTTTATATGGTAGGAACGTCAGAGGCCCCCTGAGTATCCTAAAGAAACTTGATTTCAATCAGAAATTGGATCAAAACATCTAGACTTCTTATTCGAATCTACTGGATTTAAGAAGGAGTCCTGAAAAGTGAGCCGAAATTGCGTTTACGAACGCCGACATCATTTTTTACAAGTATAAGACATACTTTGATTGAAAGCTCAAAGAAAGGGAATTTAACATGGGAAAAGAAGTTTTGCTTCTCCTCCCCACGGACAACAACAAATTGTTGAGCCAGTGGAAGGGCTTCTACCACATAGTCGAGAAACGTGGCCCCGTCGATTGCCTTATTTAAATCAACTCAGGAAGAAAGCATTTTCTTGTTAACATGCTTAAGCGGTACAACCGGAACAAGAGCATCAACCAGATAGTTATAATCAAGGAAGAATCTCCCATAGAATCTGGCTACCTCTAGATCCCTTTTAAGTAATTCAAGTCGCCTACGTAGAGCAAGACAAGGAATACCTGTTTCATGTCTTGCCTGACTTTAATAATTCCCCGCCTGCGGAAATTAAGATATGCCACCAGCTATCATCTCTTCGAAAGGATCAACTGCAAGCGTACCTGAGTCGTTTTGATGACGTCATCACCGAGATCCCCGGTTGTGCTACCCACTTTGAGCAAAATATCCAATTAACCACCCTGAAACCCATCCGTTCCAAACCATATTACCTGCCTATACACCTTCGGGAAACATTCAATAACGAAGTAGATAAACTTATAATGTTGCAAATCATCAAACTTTTGGTGTCAAACTATTTTTTCCCAGGTTGTCAAGGTAAAGAAGGCCGCTGGTTCTTCTCAAATTTGCATCGATTTTAGGAAGCTAAATTCGTCTACCGTATTCGATGCCGAACCAATCTCCACCATAGATCAGGCCAAGTTCATCTTTGAGTTGGATTTATACAAGGCTTATTATCAGATTTCCCTGAGGAAGGAAGTGAAGAAATTAACTACTTTCCCCACTGAAAAGACACTTGTGCAGTTTCGACAGCTCCCTTTAGGTCAGGTGACGGCTTGCAGTAATTATAACCGTACTCACTATTCGCGTCCCGTTGGACTCTACACAATCCTCGCAGAACCCCTTAAGATCCGTGTATTCTCGTTGAATTCGCGTGACTCTACCCCATACTCGTTGTTACCCGTTCGATTCGATGTTCTAAACTCGAAATCAAGATCTAAGTTTATCCCGAGAGTAGTCCTTATCAAGAGACTATTATTTGAAGTTTGCTTCAAGGCAAGGATTAGACCCTCAGACCAAATATTCGAGGTAACAGCAAGGCGCAACTCTCCTGCGCAAGTGCTCTATCTATCCCCCCAATGTAAGCCTCCATCGTCGGCTTCGTGTACGCTCAAGGTCATTCGAGCGACCCTTCGGTCAGTATTGTTGGTTTGCGTGTACAGCGACCTTCCCCGCCAAGTCCCTCCTCCCTTTAAGATGCTGAGACTCGTGTACGTCTAATGTGTTGTATAGCTTGCTTCAAAACCCTTGTTAACCTTAGTACAAAGAATATTAATTTGCATATTAGTAAAGTTGTTTTTGTACTCGTTTTTCAAATGTTATAGAACCTTCCAAGATAGCTGACTAGTTAGTCAACCGAAAATTCGGTTAATTTGCACTGTATTATTGGATCAGAATATGGTAGAAGGGCGACTACATGCCCTTCTCTACCCACGTGGTCCTGAGATCACCTCATGGAGCTTTGAAATTACGGCTGAACCAAGTTGAGGGTGCAGCCTACGCCGTTATCACATCCCAGCTGTATTTACTTAGGAACCGATTTCATTGTCTCCCATGGCCACCTTTCACCCAACATTCCTGCCTTCCGTAATAAGATCCAAGTCCGTTAAACATTTCACACCAACGTTATCACCTTTACCCTCCCCCCCCGAAGGAGTGGCCGACTTTTCCAAAAAATCACACGTGTGTGTGGAGGTGGCCGCCAAAACCAACAAAAGCCACCTTACCAGGCGTCTATATAATCCTTCGACTCAGTTTAGTAAGCATCACTAATAGACTTCCCACCTACTCCGGCGAAAGAGCTAAAGGACGCTTGCATCCCCCCATTGGCGATTTCGATTCGAGGACGAAAGCCAAATCGACATCTGTGAAATCTGCCATAGTCAATCGGCGAGTATCTGACGAAGACTCCCATTCCGAAGGCCAAATATGAGTGCTCCCTCATCTGAAGCGAGAGGTAACCTGACTTCCCCCTGCGCATTCATCGTATCCTAACTGGCCCATTTTCTGCAACGATCACGCAAACAATTGTAACCGTTGCCGCCTGCAGATTGATCTAGAATCTAGCTTACCCAATAGATCCATTCTTTGTGTGTGCGCCCCGGTTTAAAATCCTCCTTTAAAGCGCCGACCTGAATCCGACCTTTTTAATCCTCTAATTAGCCTACTTTTATCTCGCGTAGATATTTACCTCCGTCTGTATGACCATTCACTTTAAACCCAATATTTGTGTACAATTAAATATTATTTTGTTGCTTGTAGAGATAAAAATTTTCGTCCTTGACTTTCTTTTGCAATCCCAACGTGTACCAGCTACCTGTTAATCTTTGGCCAACTTTCACTCTGAATTATCTATATATATATATACCTACGTATATATAGAGATATAGATTCTGGCTCTTCCACGACAATTATAAATTTCTCACGCACACAGCAGTCATCTAGTTTGGCTGAGAAACGCAAGAAGGTTTGAACTCAACCCTATTTTGTGACAATGAATCAACTGAGGCGCTTTCGCTTGAATCAAGGAAAACTTGATCACAGACCGCTGTTCAACTTCTCTGATTTTGCCTGAAGGCGCCATCCTCACTTTGGAAAAGTCCCCCTTGAACTCAACAAAATGCGCTGGGATGATGTCATCCCCTACATTACCTTTTGAAACATGTATGAACGTGATCCAGCCACGGCGGGCTCCTGTACCCGCTCCTTGTATGTTAGGCTGTGTAATCATTAAACACCCTGGTATTGTAATTGTTGTAATTTAGAAGTGTAAGATTCAGCAGCCCAACTGCTGGTTTGTCACAGCGAGTCTATACGTGCGCTGATGTTTGTACCCAATCATTCGGGTATCGATTTTTCTAACTCTAGCTAATAATCTAATGACTATATGATTCAGCCTAGGATTAGAGGGTTGGAAGCCCTCGCGTGTCATAAAGTGTTTGTTTTAATTTTTCACTTATCAATTTTATTATCTATAATTTAAGTTTATTATCGAGAACTAAAAGGGGTATTTATACATCATAAATGTTAACAATCAAGGATAATATAGATTATTTTTAGAATAATAACTTCGTGAGGCATATTGATATTTTAATACTTACAATCCAACAACTTCACATAATACAGGAAGCGGGCGGTATTCGTTCGCATGAAGACTTTCTAAAAAAATAAAACTTTTTTTTTTTCAATATAGTCGTCAGATTTTGGTCAGTTTGTCTTCATGACATTTTTTATCAATTGTACACGATGAACCGGCCAGGGACCTTGATGCAGCCTTCAGGCGACTTCGGAGCCTCCCAATGGTCTTCGTCACTCTCTCCCATTTTAAGCTTCTTAAGTCCCTGGTAATCCTGCACTCAGCTCGCGTACAGTGTTGCAGCTTAATTAGTTGGTCTTTTATTCGATCTGGCCCCACACAAAGAAGTCAAAGGGGTTGCAGTCAGCGAGTTATTAAGCCAAATGTAAGGGGGCTTTGTGATAAAAGATATCTTTGACAGATAAGCCTGCAGCATAGATACTCGCGTGACACGGTGCAGTTTCTTTTTTCCTCAGGTAAGACCTCTTTTCCACTACTAGATCCATCTTGTGGTTAAGAGCCTCACTCAGAACACAAATGTAGTCGTCAAAGTTCAGTCTCAAGCTCTCAGAGAAGAGGTTTGGTGCCATGAGGTCACATTAATTGGTGCTGACACAGAAGAATATATATGATTGTTGCTTATAATTTAATTTACAGTAATCTGGGTATGTGTTTCAGTCGTTTTTCCCTGCATCGCCTTATGCAGAACATTTCTCCCATCATATTCTATGAAAATTATCATCCCCTAATGAGCTTTGATCCACAATGTTCTCCCTAGTATTGACATACAATGACTTTCTGAAATCATTCTTGATAATCTCGTGGATTTCAGCGAATAATTCCGGTGCTCTAATGGCGTCAGATCGTCAATCATGGGTTTCCTCTCTTCCTGAGTCTTCTAGCTAATTTATGTCCCTTTCCACCATCCTCATATTAACCATAAGGAATTATGGAATCCATAAATCTCAACGAATTGGAAATTTCAAAATTTTCCCTAGTCAAAAATTAAGCCAAAAAATAGAGCAAAGAGCCGGTGAACATAACATTAGTTAAACGGGGACTATTAACACTAAGAGCTGAGATCTAATTTCACGTCATAGACGAAATTGGAGGATCGGCGAAAAAATAGCCAGAAGATGCATTTAGGGTTAAGTGAAAGACGCTCGGAAAAGAGCTTTTAGAGGAGCGAGGCTTAATTCCTAGGTCCTCACCCCCCTTTCCCCTACACCCCAGTGGGTTGGTGATGTATATAGGACGATAAATAGAGAAAAGGGGGAAGATCGAGATAGCGATCGACACGACGAACTCCCGCGCAGTGCCCGGCAATCAAAGAAAGTAACAGAGAAGAAGCTCACGCTAAGCCAGTTTCTGGTGGACACACCGAAATTAGCTTTTGTATTGAGGAGAATGTCAATCATATCTCGACAGAGAAACCCAGTATCCCGGTTTACAAAAAAACAAAACCAAAAACAGAGATAGTCCTCGGCATTGAGGAATACCCCAAAGTGAACTCCCTCAAACACCCCCCATTCGTCAAAAGATTCACTTGTTTGCACATCGCTTGTCAGTGCGAACCATTTCAAGGTTAACCCGAAGATTGGAAAGGGCATACCTTCATGGTCCCGTTGTTTAAATCATCTGACTAAGACAACATGCTTAACACCATCCGTCGCCCGCACGGAAATCACCTGTTACTCCAAGCCTGTCTCCGCGCCAGTCAAACAGCTGGGCGTCTGGGACACGTCCACGCGCCTGTGCCCAAAAGCATTCTTTTGTCTACATAAAAAACCAAGGCCAAGGTCAGTCTCCAGCCGGATTCACGTGTGGTTGTTTTAAAGCTAAAGAAATTCCATTATTTTTGAGTGTCAATTAGCGTCCAATTTTAAAGTGAGCTTTGGGTCAACCATTACTATATATTCATTTGGTTTAAATAAGTAAATCTCCCATAAACTCGTTTAATTCATAGCTGTATAGTTTTTAAAATTTCACTTTTTTATGTTGTAATTAAAGATCTATATGTTTTAGAAGTATTTAATTCAATCCTCGAAACGCTGCACTTGGCAATAGAAATTCTCAAAGATTAAATAACGTAAAATAATATAGCACTCATAGAGAAAACGTAATTAAGGCGTTATACAAGTAGGTAACAAACCTACGTACGTATACACCACCACTCGGCCCTTGCAATAGCACGACACTGTTCCATCTCTTTCTTTCATTTTAAATATAAAATGAACATATATCGAAGAAAAATGAACACCATCAAAGGGTAATATTAGACTTTTTAAAAAAAACGAAAATTACACATGTTACAAAGATCTTTCACTAAGGGCTTCAAATTAGAACATTCCTCCATTTAGAACGTGAAGTTATTCCCCTGTAATATTTAGTTCTAAACACATTAAAAACATACACGCAGCATTTGAAAAATTTAAATCTATAACCCTCTCACTCGTTTCTTATGAAGTAATGTTTTAACATTTTTATTAACATAAACTAAAGAATCTCACGCAACGAAGCATACATAAGGTTAAATCCCAATATTATTGCATTTTACTGATTCTTTCAATTCTCATTCTTTTTGCCATATTTCTCCTTCCCTGCAATAAATACTTTCATGAACATACTGTAAGGGAAAAGGAGAGGCCAAGATGAATTCTCCCTTCTTTTGTTTCTCGAATTCCTTCCCTCCCTATCTTTTCTAACTTTAACTCCACGTGGAGTAAAAAGCTCTGTAATCAAGGAGAAAAATAATAGAAGAAAGAATTTGAATATCAGTTGAGCTGGCTGCTTAAAGCTTTTACCTCGCCGATGAAATGCTAATCTTCGTAGTCGGGAAAAAGATGGCAGAAAGTTCCCGCCCACATCGTTGGAGATGATTAAGACCGGGGTCGGACGACAAAAGCTAGTCCGTCTCGGCGCCGGAAGCTCTCTTTCAGACGTCTGTGCTTTGCAGGAAAGGAGCACCATAAAAATGGCCGTCATATAAATACCCTGGTTTTTTCAAAGATTGGGAGATTGAGTTTAAGATCTGGTCACATTCGGTTCAGATCGTGTATCTGTTTCCCCAAGTCCCTGGTATTAGCGTATACCATCGAGGTTGGATCTCACCAGGCAGATCCATCTCTTTTGTGAAGGCTTACTCTGTTCAGAGCAAAGCCTGAAATCGTTTTGTCCCCGAAGAACTAGCCGGGATTCTTCTCCTCTCATCAGAATCCTTCCTTCAAGAATCTTCAGTTTCCCGTGCGAGATTTCGCACCAAGCAGCGTCAGATTTTCGATTTATGGAGCTGGCAATTCTTTGGAGCAGAGGTGCCTTCATCCGTCTTCAAGGAGGATCGTGAACTCGTCTTCTCGTCCCCCTCACCTTCATCCTCGTGACCAGCATGATATTTGGCCGAGAATCATGACCATTTTCCGTCTCCTTTCCCCCGCACCGACGTGCTAAAGGAGTCCCCTTCCTCGAAGACTCCCTATAAGGTTAAACGATTTTATCTCCCGTTAATCGACCCACTTTCTGACCTTTAAATATTCCTTCTGTATAACTGATTTATAGTATCTCATTTAAAAGCTAATCAACAAGTAATTAACTTTACCCGATTGCCAATTTTCTATATTCAGTCAGTATTATCCTTCTTTACATTTCCTATATTTCCCAGACATTGTCTGGTGAGTGAGTGACCTATTCCTCGACATAGTTTCAAGTTCCTAAGTTGAATTAACAGAAAATTTACCAAGTTAGGTAAAGTTTATTTAAAGATAGGAAAATAATTTGTTTTCTAATTGTTTTTAGGTTATTTTGAGTAATCAGTCTTTTGTGGTGCCCATGAGGAGATATTTGGTAACAAGCCATTGTTTTTGTGTGTGTTTGGGAAGAAAATCTTTTAAACTTCCCTCCTTGTAATCCCCATGCAGGATTAAGAGGTCCTATATCAGGTACTCATAGAGGAGTTAGTATATTTATCATAATCCATTGCTTTGGTTCGTGTGTGTGATTACAAGAATTAAGATTTTATTTAGAATTTTGTGAAACTATTGCGAGAGCTCGATTTTCTTTGCCGTAAGATTCTTAAAGGCGTGAGTGGCTAAGGCTTGCGTAAGGAAACAAGATGACGTCCTTCGAGAGATTTAGGCAACAGTGTGAAAGGCTTGGTCTCTTCGTTAAAGAACTAGTCGCCTATATTTAGGATGAGAAAAGAAACGAAAGAGCAGGGAAGAAAGAACTAAGAGAAACTGAATAGAGAAGAAGAGACGCTGAAGCTAAGCAAAGAAGAAGAGAAGCTGAAGCTGATGAGAGAATAAGAGAAGCTGAAGCTGAAGAAAGAGAAAGGGTGAAGCACCATGAAGGGAAGTTAAATAGAAATAACTTAGAAACCCTCTCAGTTAGTTCCAGGAATGAAACCCCCCAGATCCCCGCTTTAAAGCTCCCAGCATTTGGGGACGGTGAGAATTTCAATGCTTACCTCACTCACTTCGAAAAGATTTTTGAGGTAAATCACTGGGACCTCCAAACTGAGGCAGTTTGCCACTCCTCAATATGCAGCTGCGAGATATATTCATTTCGCTACCTGCCGAGGCTACTCTCGACTATTCGACCCTTAATTCCGAACTCTTGGCTGCAATCAACATGAATCCGGACTTCTACAAGGCAAAGTTTCGTCAGGCAAGGTTGCAATCTGGCCAGACTTACCACCAGTTCGGATTCACCCTCAGAAGAATTCTGCAATTTTGGTTGGACTCCGCCCAGGTAAACGGCGAGTATGAGTCTCTGTTCAACTTCATTTTGCGGGTTTAATTGATGTCTACGCTGCCCTCTGAAATCCGTGCATTCGTGAAGGATCAAAGAGTTACTTCCTTCAAGAATACATCGAAGAAGCGGATTTGCTTGCGGTCAATCATAAGCTTTACCCTAAAGATCCCAAGAAGAGTCATCCTCCATCTCTTCAGAGTAAAGGACCCTTTCCTAAATTTCACCCGGAGAACGCTCCAAATTTGTTAAGGTCCCATGTTCCTCCAAACCGAAACATCATCCCCCATCTGAACCTAGACAACCAATCGTCTGTTTTTCTTACGAAACGCCCGGGCATGTGAGGACAAACTGTCCCCCAAATTCTCAGTTGAGTTCTGCTCTCAGCCACCAAATCCACCAAGTAAGCGCCTCTCTTTCTCCTTCTTCTGCTCGTCCAGAAACGCCTGCTTCCCCATTAGGGAATAGCCCACGGGACCTCAAGTTGAATTTTATTTAACGAGAGCTCTCCTGGTGGGCTCGAATTTGAAACCGGGTCAGGGAATGGTAGGGATTCCAACCCTAGTCAGAGATACGGGATGCACGTGCATCGTCGTATCAGAAAAGTTGCTGCCCCCAGTGAGTCCCGACCACGATAAATTTGTAGTAGTCCAAGACTACTTGGGACGAGCCAATCGCTTCCCAGTGGTCAGTGGTTTCATGGAATGCCGATATTTCACGGGTTTGGCTGACGCCGTAGAAGCCCCTATTAGATTGTACGAGATATTAGTCAGCCAGAGCCCACAGCTCTCCCCTAGTCCCGTTGCTCAGCCCGCCATAACGAGGGCCCAAACCCTAAAGAACGAGGCACCCCCCCGTGACTTTAGAATCCCCCTTTTCCAACCGAGTACGAGATTCTAGACAACGAGTCTTTTGTAAAGGCATAGAATGAGTATCCTTCCCTACAGCCATTGTGAGAAAAGTTGAGGACCAACCAGCGCAAATCCGCTCGTGGTCACAAGTATGTCTCATACCTCGTTGAGGGTAAACTGTTGTTCCGTTCCCCCTCAGCTCCTAACCAGTCCCGTACGCGCTCTCTACGTATCCTACGCTCCTAGGACAAGACTTATTTTGACATTAAGTCAAAAGTAGACTGTAAAAGCCCGGTGACGAGGTCCTGCTTCTCCTGCCCACGGAGAAAAATAAACTTCTTTCTCAATGGAAAGGCCACTTTTCAGTCCTCGAAGCCCGTGGCCTCGTGGACTACCTCATCCAAACAACCTCCGGTAATAAATTGTTTCACGTCAACATGCTCAAACGTTACCACCGCCGCGCCTGCATCAACAATATTGTTGGCCTGGACGAAGAGGCCGTGATGAAAGCCTCTTATCTCTCGAACCTCTTAACCTATTCTAGGCAGATTTCGTAGAAACTGATAATGACTACCCACTCCCGTTGCTCCACGGAACGTATAAATACTCCCCTCAGGAGATCGATCTAAATCCTCACCTGGACCTCGCTCAGAAAGCCCAGTTCGTCCGGTTGTTAAAGGCCTACCTCCGGCCCATTCATTTGCGCTCCACGTTCAATGCAGAGGTCAAAAACTTACTAAAATTAGAAATAGCCTAATTCTCCTCTTCTGATTACTGTTCCCTGATTGGTATGGTTCGGAAGCCAGACCAATCCTTTCGAATGTGTGTGGACTTTCGAAAAGTTAACGCCCTGACGGTTTTCGAAACCGGACCTATCCCGTTGATAGACCAGAGCCTACATTTTTTCTGCAACGTCAAATTTTTTTCTGGGATAGATTTGTGCAAGGCGTACTATAAAATTGCCCTCAATGATAGTGTTCGGAAATACACTGCCTTCCCTTCAGAAAAAATGCTTATGAAATTCAAGCGCCTTCCATTTGGTTTAGTTACTGCTTGTAGAAATTACAACAGAATCATGCGCCGCATCTTAGATTGTCTGAACAATGTGTCATTCTATTTTTATAATGTGTACGTAGCTATAGGCACATGGAATGAACATCTAATCTCCCTTCGTTCCCTATGTAATAGGCTCCGAGAGTGTGGTCTGACCATGGGTCCTTCCAAGTTTCATTTTGCTTACGACACTATCAAGTACTTTGGATTTCACATTGGGGAAAACAAAATAACGCCCCAGCAAAAAGAGGTCAATGTCATTTCAGATATGCCCCTTCTCCGTACGAACAAGCAGCTTCGTTCCTTCTTGGGATCATCCTTCCATCGGCGCTTCGTCTCCAACTTTGCCGCCTTAACGTCCGTCCTGAACTCCTTCCTTAAGAAAAACTCCCCAGGTTCCCTCGTTTAGAGCCCTAAGGCAATTTCCCACTTCCAGCAAATGAAGGATAGGCTAATATCTGCCTCCATATTGCGGCTCCAGAACCCGAACAAATTGGTTGGAATCTGTACGGACGCCAGGAACGATGGCATCTGATGCGTGTTGCTGTAGTGCAAAGAAGATGGGAATAGCTCTCCTTTCGCTTATGCAAGCCGGAAGCTGTTCCATGCTAAAGAAATCAGGTAGTAATAGAATTTGAGGGTCTGGCAATAGGTTTTGGTGTCTGGAAATGTAAAATGTATCTGATAAGCCAGGAGTTCTTGATCGAAACGGATCACCGTCCTCTGCCGTACTTAAGAAATTATAAAAGCCAAAACGGAAGGCTTATGCGCTGGAGTGTGCTATTGATGGAATAGCAAAGTCGAATTTTCTATTTAACAGGTAGTGAAAACTATGTAGCAGACAGTCTTAGTAGGAATCAAGTAAATGACCTTCCTCCACGAAGGTAGAACTCCATACATCTTAGACGGTTATTTATATATTCAAGCTCGTTGCTCTCCCATGTAAAATTTATTTTTGTGCGTGTGTGCGTACGCCCGTATTTTAGTATATTGCTTGTATATATGTGTTGTCTTTATTGATTTTTTTTATTATGTCCTAGATTGTCCCTTTCGCTTTATTGATTCTTTATTATAAATTGTGGTATTGCTTCTACATGAAACCATATATATATTAATTATGAAATTTATTACCCATTAACCTTGTATGTGTAATTTTGCCCGTCGTCTGGGATTAAACGGAGCAAATCCTGTCTCTACCATGATGGCCGCCGTTTCGGCTGAAATAATAATTTTGATGAGATTTGGTTGAATGCCCTTTTTCCCTCCCGTTCGTCTCGGAAAAAACGCCTTCTTTGCAACGAAGGCATGTAGGGGAAAATGGGACACCTCTCTTTTTTTTCTCGAATTCCTTCCCTTCCTATCTTTTCTAACTTTAACTCCACGTGGAGTAAAAAGCTCTGTATTCAAGATAAAAAATAAAAAAAGAAGAATTTGAATATCAGTTAAGCTGGCCGCTAAAAGCTTTTACCTCGCCGATGAAATGCTAATCTCCGTAGTCGGGAAAAGGATAGCCGAGAGTTCCCGCTCACATCGTCGGAGACGATTAAGACCGAGGTCAGACGACAAAAGCTAATCCCTCTTGGCGCCGGAAGCTTTCTTTCAGACGTCTGTGCCTTGCAGGAAAGGAGCTCTATAAAAATGGCCGTGATATAAATACCCTGGTTTTTTCAAAGATCGGGAGATTGAGTTTAAGATCTGGTCACCTTCGGTTAAGATCGTGTATGTTTCCCTAAGTCCCTGGTATTCGCGTATACCATCGAGGTTGGATCTCACCAGGCAGATTCATCTCTTTTGTAAAGGCTTACTCTGTTCAGAGCAAAGCCTCGAATCGTTTTGTCCCCAAAGGACTTGCTGGGATTCTTCTTGGCTCATCAGAATCCCCCCTTCAAGAATCTTCAGTTTCTCGTGCGAAATTTTGCGCCGAGCAGCGTCAGATTCTCGATTTATGGAGGTTGCAATTCTTTTTTGGAGCAGAGGTGCCTTCGTCCGTCTTTAAGGAGGATCATGAACTCGTCTTCTGGTCCCCCTCACCTTCATCCTCGTGACCAGCATGATATTCGGCCAAGAATCACGACCATTTTGCGTCTCCTTTTCCCCGCGCCGACTCGCTAAAGGAGTCCCCTTCCTCGAAGACTCCCTATAAGGTTAAACGATTTTATCTCCCGTTAATCGACCCACTTTCCGACTTTTAAATATTCCTTTTGTATAACTGATTTATAGTATCCCATTTAAAAGATAATTAACCAGTAATTAACTTTCCCGATTGCCAATTTTCTAAATTTTGTCATATTATCCTTATTTATATTTCCTATATTTCCCGTATGTATATATATGTTAATTATTGACTTATTAAAGATTATATTTTTGGTTTTTACCCTATAAATATATCCTTGAACCGCAACTTGGTAACTCATTAAACGCTATCGGACCCGCTATTAAAATCGCACTCTTATACCTTGTAAGCAACGGATTACTTTTACTAAGGGAACGTACTTGTACGTAGCGAAGGACGCGTACTTACATTAGAGGATATATGTATATATTACTGTATATATATATATATATATATATATAAAAATATATATATATATAAATATATATATATATATATATAAATATATATATATATATATATATATATATATATATATATATATATATATATATATATATATATATATATATATATATATATATATATATATATATATATATATATATATATATATATATAAATATATATATATATATATATATATATATATATATATATATATATATATATATATATATATATATATATATATATATATATATATATATAAATATATATATATATATATATTTATATATATATATATATATATATATATATATATATATATATATATATATATATATATATATATATATATATATATATATATATATATATATATATATATATATATATTATATATATATATATATATATATATATATATATATATATATATATATATATATATATATATATATATATATATATATATACATATTCTCGTGGATTTATCTCTTTCCTTCCAACCAATATATACATATATGTATATATAGACGTATTGTCTGTGTAGTGACCTATTCCTCGACACATACTCCCACACCTACGTAATTGAGATTGAGTACGTAACTTTAAGTACCTCTGCACTCTGTTCGAACTTGTTCCAGATTTCGAATGTTTATAAGGCTGCGTCTCTACAAACGGTGATACAGGTTGCCCTCTCCTCCTTAATCATCCTCTTTTAATTCCATGTGTCTCTCTGCCCTTTCTTTCTTTTATTAATGAGCGAAAATGCTCTTCATAGTTATCTGATCTATCTTTACTCCTGTTCTACTATGCATTTTATCGCCAAAGCAGATGTTCTAACATTCAGTCCGCCCCAATTTAATCGTTCTTTAAAGCCTCTTATCGGGAGAAAGTTAATAAGGATTAGTAACCTTTGATAGTTGGTGGTTAATTAAATGGTGGTAAGTTTTACGTTCGCAAAATTGTAGGTTATGCATTAAGGCCCACCGTTCTAGAAATTTGGCAGTTGAAAAAATGAATGAATATGAAAAGTTTTGCCACATTTGGTCTTACTCTCATTTATGAGACCGTTGAATTTTTCAGATTTTTCATATGTTTTTTTTGAACTCATTTTCAGTCATCATCATTTTGAAATGTATCCTGATTTTTAATAATCGGCATGAATGTTAAATTAACCACTAACCTTCAAAATTCATGGCTCTTCTCCTAAACCTCAAAGCTGTTACCGGTGAAATGCTGTTCAAAAGGATGAATTTGGGTTAAACTGCATCTTAGAACGTCATTTGGAAAAACGATCTTAGCTATTTTGTTAGTACTTTCCCTCCTAATTCACTTTTTAGAGGAATAATGACAGATGTAATTAGTTTTATGTTAAGCCCACTTTGTAAGGCTCTCAGTAGCGGCTTAGTCAGAATAGTCCCTTTATTCACTTCACATCGAAAATATAGCTTTTAAGCTTTTATTGAAAAGCATCGGTAAATTCCTCTTTTTGAAAGCCTTAAAAAATCGGCTAGGAATTCTCGTTCCCGAAGGAATAATAACATTGATTTCAATGCATGGAAATACGGGGTTCTTCATCACGTGGTAAATAGGTTCACGCATGAGTGAAAGCATTCTTATCCACATACGTCATCACGATTGTAAACAAATTAAAAAAAACACTTATATTTCATCGATCTCGGCGATACACAGTACGTATTGCCTTTGTTAAGGCTCCTTCCCCTACCAACGAAGACTGGCCCCTATTCCTTTGAAATTGGAAGTGATTGTCATTATGATCTTCGTGTTTCAATCTCCGGTCGGGACAGATTACATAAAAGGAATGGGCAACCTATATAAATAATAACACTGTGGAATAATGTATTTGGTAAATTGACAAAAGTACATTTTCCTATCTAGTTCGAGCATACTGAATTCAAATCTGAAATTAGATTCTCTCTAAATGCTACAGATTTTCCGTAATATCAATAACTAATATTATACAATAATTTTCATTTTATCACACCTATCGTTATGACCTGATGTAATTTTGAACCATGCTTTTGCGTTATTTATAGTAAAGCAGGTTTTTTGCCCAAACATTTTATTGCATATGAGACAGAAAGTTGAAATAAACATTAGGATTACAAATACTGTAATCAAATAGGTGCTCATTTACTAATGACCGTACATCAGGTTGGAGAACCTTTTCGTGATTTCAATCAAGCCAAAATTTGCATTTGTACCTCTTTCTTTTGTAAGTCTTCTCTGGCTGATCTCTTCTAATCGTCCAGCAGTACTACGCCATCATGAAACTATCCCAGTGGCCAGAGTAGCGCTCTTCCATCGTTATCAAATCATGATGGAAGCGTTCCCCTTGTTCGTCGCTCACGGCTCCCAGATTCTCTAGGAGTCGGTCGAGGTGACTATTTAGGAAATGCAGCTTCACACCAGATCCTCGTAGTTATGCGCTTTTTTGTTTTTCAAGAAGTTACGAACAACGGCAGAAAATGAGAGCCAGGAGGCTTCTATTTTCATTCATGGTGTTCACGAATCTAGAATGACTCAGAAGTCTCCGGACTTGGGGACCATCAAATACTCCTGCTTTTATTTTTTTGTATGAAAAAGCAGGCAACGCCGATACTATGTACTCAAACCTTTCATTGTCAGTGCTACACCCATGACATGCTGCTTAATCAACCCCAGTTTGAGATGAAGTGGAGGGAAGACGATCTTATCTCGAATTACCATTGGCTCATTAACAATGTTTGGCATTCCTGCATCCAAAGTTTCCTGAACTGGCCAATCTTTTGTGCGCCAGTGTTTCTTACGTGCTCGACTGTCCCACATGCAGATATGCAGATATAGCATTAAAACTTTGTATATCCCTCCTTTTGGCCAAGGAGGAAGTTTACCATCTTAAGGTCTACAAATATGATCCAATTGTGTCCATGATCATTCCTATATAATCGTAAGTTTCTCGCTGATGGACAGAGTGACCGAGAAGAACTGCACCAAAGTCATTGACATTATGCAAAAGGACATACTTGAGGCTAAGCTTGGAGCTATCCAAAAACTATCTTCACTCAGCAGGGTTATAGGTGCCAAGTTCTAACTCGGTAAACAGACCAGGAACATCGTGGCAGTATACAAACTGTTTGTCCACAGAGTAATACATAACAAATGTATTCTCTCTTCTTGGGTAATATGATACTCCTACCGACTTGTCAAGCATATGTCTTTCACTAACTCTGCAGGCTAAAAGTTCTGCAGCTTTCTTGGAGAGCGCCAAATCACCTATCAAGTCGTTCAAATCCTCTTGATTGATTGAAACAGTTAGGAGCTAATGACTGTTCAGCATATCTTGATGAATCTGCTGACTCTGAATCTATTTCGTGGACGTCCATATTAGGTACATCATTTTCATCCTCGAAGGAAGCATATCCACTGAAAATTGGAACTGGTAAAGACTTAGAATAAGGTACTGACCGGATCGCCGAGGGAATGTTGGGGTAGTCGATCTTGTGCAGATTTTTCTTGGCAATTCCCTTAGTATTTACCAGACAGAAATAACAGTCCGATACATGATCCTTTAGATATCGCCACACTATAGGAATTCCCAAAGGAAGATCATTTCTCTTTCCTTTCGTTCACTCACGGACATGTTCCACACAACTATGACAAACAGCATGTGGGGTCCACTTCTTATCTTGATCGCCAAGAGTAACATCATCATGTGCCTTATAAGTGCGGACCACAAAAGTTTGATATATTGTGCCTTTGACGAACTACCATGTAACAGCCACATATGTATCAGAAGTTGTCTAGATCATTAACGCAATTTCCTCTTGACAAAGCCAACACTCTAACATGAGACCTGAAAAAAGAAACAATAATGTCCCTATCTTGCACAATAACACTTATTACTATCTTACTACTCTGTACTGTGAAGTATTTGCTTTTCACAAGCAAACCTCTCTCTCCGTCCGGAGGGAAGTTTTCAGGGAAACGAGCAAATAGAAATTACAGAATAACTATAGCATGTAGGTAAAGATGGATTATATATTTGAAATCAGCAAGCAAAAAACGAATAGAAATCTCCAGAAAATGTGATTAAAATCGTTCCCCTGTGTAATTAATAATTTTTTTAAAATTGCCTGGGTCTTTTTCAGGTTTTTTCAATCCCAATATTGACGTCTCTGGTCGAGCCACAGTTGCCAACTATGGGATAATGGATCAGTTAGCGGCGCTTCACTGGGTCCAGGAGAACATTGTCCGATTCGGAGGTGACCCAGGGCAGGTCACAGTTATGGGCCATGGTACAGGGGCAGCTTGCCTGAATTTTCTGGTCATATCTCCAGCAGCAACAGGCAAGATAATTAATGAAATTTTCTCTAGATATCACAGTAATATAATATTTTAAAACATTACCTTTAAATTATACTCAATTGTCTATTTATTAATCATTCATATAAAAACACATAAAACTCAAGTTCTTAGGAGTTACTCGTAAATTTAGGGTATTTCTATTAAAACCTAAATTTTGAGAATTTAATTACCTTCGAATTATTACAGTTATACGGAAACTACTTGAATAATAAGCGATTTTACTTTAAAATTTATTAATTTTTGCATTTTTTTAATATCGTAAGAACTACTAAAGAAGATTCAATAAGGAAATTAAATTAATTTTTTGGTAACACAATTTGTTGTGGGGTAATAAAATACAAAATTTGTTGTTATTTTGATATCATACCATATCATTTTTTTATACCCAGCGTATATCTCCAGCAGACTGGGTGGTGCATGGGCAGAAATACTTCCATTCCACCATTAACACAAATTATCCGCTGCTTAACCAAGATGACCCACCTATGTACTCCATTTTCCCTTCCATCATCAGAGTCCGGCTATCCGGTTTCCCCTGAAAACTTCATTACATGCGTTTGTGTGTCACCCTACACAGCTCGGTCTCCCCTACTCTTTCTTCTTCATTCATTCCTATCCCTAGCACTACTTCCTGCCTAATGGATTCTCAGGCCCCATCCAGCAAGAACATCTCTTGTACACTCCATCCACCCCCTTCTCGGACCCCATGCCGTCTCCTTCCTATCACTCGAGATCTATAAACTTTCTTTACCCACTTTTCATGCTCCATTCTCTTTAGGTGACTTTTTTATCTCATCCCACCTCTATCAGCTCTTTTAAGCAAACTCACTTTAATTTCACATCTCTCTCGTACTCTTTCGTTCCTCACCTTATCAATTAACCTCACATCACAAATAATTTTCAGACATTTTATTTGCATAACTTCAGCTTTTCTTTCACACTCAACACCCATGTTTCACATGCATAAAGAGCAGTTGGAACCACCACTTCCTAATATAATTCCAGTTGTTGTGCCTGCCTGCTCATTCCCTTTCCTTTCGTGTGAATCCTTATCGCACCATATGCTTGCCCTCACTTCTCCATTTGCGGCAATATTTCATTTTCATGGCTTGCATAAACTGCCAGATACTTAAAACTCTGCACTTCTTCCAGCCTCCTACCATTTGCACTAACTTAGATCCCACTCATTCCTTACCTATTGCACCACGTGAGCTTGATTTTGCCTTCATTCACACTTAGCTTCCTTTTGTCATACATAATACCAAATGCATTGACCAGTGCCTTTAATTTCTCTTTAGATTCAGCCACCAGCACTGTTTTAGCTCCTAAATTTCTTCATTTTCACTCCTTGATGCTGCACCTCTACCTCCCATTTTTGCTTTCACTTCTCTCCCCACGCCATCCATATACAAATTGAACAGCCAAGGTTACATCACGCATCCTTGTCTGAGTCCAAATTTTACACTGAATCAGTCACCTCCCTTTTTTTGGACCGTCCTATTTACTTTACAGTAATCATAATAGATTTTGATAGCATTTATTATTGTGCATTTAATTCCAGGCATTCTCAACACATTCTACATCCCCTTTGGGTCAACATTGTCATACGCTTTCTCCAGATCCATAAATGCCATGAACACACGTTTATTCTTTTCCAGGTACTTCTCACATATATTTTTCAAGGTAAGAGTCTAATCAACACAACCTCCCTCCTTCCTTGTGCCTCAAGGATCTGTCCTGGGACCACTAAATATTCATCATCTACGTCAACGACATGAACGGTGACATGATTGCCAAGATTTCCAAATTTGCCGACGATACCTAGCTTGGTATGAACGTTGCAAAGGATGGAAATACTGCCCGCCTGCAGGAAGATCTTGGGAAGATTGGGAAGTGGTGGGACGCGTGCAAATGCCTTTTAACGTGGGGAAATGCAAAGTGATGCATATCGGCCACAGAAGCCCCCAATCTCAGTATATCCTTAAGGGCACTGCTCTTGAATCGAGTGACACTAAGAAGGACTTGGGTGTAACTATTACTAGCGACCTCAAGTTCTCGAAACAGTTCATCGAGGCAGAGAAGAAAGCCCAAAGGATGTTAGGCTACATGAAGCGCCAGTTTGGATACCGTAACAAGGAGATAGTACTTTGTCTGTACAACTCCCTCGTTCCGCCGCACCTGGAGTATGCCGTACAATTTTGGAGTCCTTCGTTTCTAAGGGACATCACAAGGTTGGAACGCGTACAAGCTAGGACAACCAAACTGATTCCCTCTATCCGACATAAAAGTTATGAGGATAGACTAAGGGAATTAGATCTGTTCTGGCTGGAAATCCGTAGACTGCGTGGTCAGCTCATCGAAGCTTTCAAAATACTTCGAGGGTTCGACAATGTTGACTACCGGGATATTTTTACACTGAGTGAGAACAGAACGCGCAATCACGGCTTCAAACTTGAACTGAAGCGTTACAACCGTAATCTGTGTGGAATTTTTTTCACCTACAGTACCTGCGGTAAGTGGAACGCACTTCCAGTGGAAGTTGTCAACAGTGAATCTGTTGACCAGTTCAAGTCAAGACTAGACAAAGTCTTGAAAAGTGGCCGTTCAAGGACGCAAAACAATTGAGCAGCCATGTGCCTGTTCGATTGCTAGTCCAAAGGTACCCTCTTTGAATGGATCGTAAGGTCTCCTAGGGTACTTACTTTCGTTGTTACTCCTTGTTACTCTTTGTTACTCTTAAATCAGATTTTCCTTGCACCTCCTAACTCTCTCACTCAAGACTTGTCCATATACTTTTCCAGGCATACTCAACAGACTTATACCCCTGTAACTACTATACTCATTTCCTTCACCCTTTCCCTTTTAAATACGAAAAATATGTACATGTATTCCTCCAATCTTCCGGCACACACCCTTGGTCCATACATATATTAAACAACCACACCAACCACGCTAATGCACACCATAACCCCGCTTTCATCATCTCACTTTTTATCTCATCCATTCCCACTGACTTTGCACTTTTTGTCCTTTTTAATTCCTTTTCAAATTCCTTTTTGCTATTTTTTTCACTCACTCTCTCTAATTCTCTCTGATATTATCTCACTTCTTCCAAGACAGGCAAGCTGTACTTCTCTACTATCATCCACTATAGCAAATTCTCAAAATATTCTTCCCATCTTTTCCTTGCTTCTTCATCTCTACTGATTACTTGAGCCCTTCCATCCTTCACCCTCATTTCTATCGCCTCTTTTTTTTTCTCACACGAGCTAATTCCTTCCAAAATTGCTTTTTATTCTTTTTAATGCACTCAGACACTCTTTCATCCAACCTATCATTCGATTCTCTCTTGAGTTCAGCCACTCGATTTTTCACCTCCTCTCACTTCCTCCTATACTTTTCCTTGTTTTCTGCTCTTATTTTCTGTCTATATCTGTTGAACAGTTCACGCTTCTCCTTCACTAGCTCTTCCATTTCAGTATTCAACAATTCGCCCAGTTCCTAACTCTCTCTTCAAAAGCACGGTAATTATACATGCTTCCTTAGCAGCTTTTTCTAAACTCTCACACATCAACTTCCACTCATCTTCCAGTCACAAACCCTCAGATTTAATTACAACTTCCCACTCCTTTGCAACAAATTCTATATAATTTTCCTTGCACCTCGCTACTTTCAGCTTCTCCACCCTTACTACCTCCTCCTTTGGCAAGTTTGTCGTTTTTCAACCCATTCCCTCTTCACTCTAACTTTTTCTATCACCAAGTGAAGTTCGCATAAGTCTCCCACCATCCCCATCTTTACATCTACATTTAAAAGTCTCTTTACATTCTCTCTTCCTATCAGAACATAGTATAACATGCTTCTTTGAGCCACAATCACTCTTTTTCCCACCTGCCTACCCAGTCTTTCTCAGGTTTACTTCCTGTGCTCTTTCTTTTTAAACCATGTGTTCCCAGCTACCATCTCTCTTTCAATACACAATTCCACGAGCCTTTCACCATTATCATTCAGTCCAGGCATTCCCTACCTTCCAACTACCCCATTCACTAGTCGTTCACCTACACATGCGTCCAGGTCACCCATTACAACTACTTTGTGATTTACATGGAAACTTTGCAGATTCTTTCACACTTTTAGGTTCACCCACATCTAGAATATACATGCTTACTATCACCCACTTTTCGCATCTGAACTTCAGTCACACCAACAGCACTCTTAAATTTACCTCCTTGTATTCTCTAGCACACTTCCACACTTGCCTAATCATAATTACCGCCACCCCATGCTTTTCTCTCACTCTCTCATTTACTCCTGATTTTATTGCTTTCACCCCACCAAACCATTCTACAACTTTTTAGTTCAACTTGGTTTAACTCACTGCCAGAACATCCATTTCCCTTTTCGACCACACAAGCAATTTTACTTCTCTTCTCATTCTCTCCACATCCACGCATATTCAAACACCCCAAGCAGAGGTGCCGGAAGGCTTTGACCTCCTCTGGATTCTCATCTCATTAGCAAGGATTCCTAACCCCTACTGCTGATCACTGTTGTGCAAAAAGAAAGGGGGTGCCGGGTTCGTTACATTCAATACGTCATATCATATTTGGTGTACCATATTTGGCATTAAAAACTAATGCTGTCACACACAAGTTGTTGATTTAGCAAAATTAAATATAGCCACTTTTGGTTCAGCCTTTTTATATGGTCTTACTCAAGTTATTTCAATATTAAGGGAAACACTTTTAATACTATGAACATAATGATATCATGCTGGGGTTTGTATTTTGTTATTTTCAAATTTTAAATTTCAGCCCCCTCCCCATCTCTCTTTTGCGAGATAGGCGGCCGCAAGGAAGACTAACACGTCTCCAGGAGGGGTCCTCACGTCCCTGAGGTCGGATGTGCGTGTTGCGTGTGCGACTGATTCCGCAGTTGAGAAGTTGTTTGTTGTGAGCAAAGTTTTAGTTGCATCAAGTGCATGTTGATGATGGGGTTGCTAATTTTTTAGTAATTCCTAATGGCTAACCAGTGTTAAGAAAGGGGGACTCTGTGCCAGGTGTAATGCTTTCTCTGATTGGGTAATTTTGAGGGAGCTTTCGTTTAGGATGTTGGTCGCAAGTGAGGGTAGTGTAGATTAGTTTAATTAGGCTATGGTTTGACGGTCGTGTTTGGAGTTGGTGTTGGCTTTTAATTATGTGCAAGCGAACGTTTATTGTGGGTATTTTAGTTTCGACGTGTATGCATATGATGAGAGTGGTCCAACTGCATAACGTGGTGGGACTGAATTCGTTCTTCTGATTGGATTTTAGTTTTTAAGCATGGAATTTTACAAGAGGTGGTTGCTATGGTTGCGCTGCGTAGTTGAGGGTTGTGCAAATGAATTCCTGCAAAGTTTGGTTAGTGTCTCCTTCAATGCCCGAATGTAGTGTTTGATAGTGTTTTGAGGATGATGGCTTGTTCATTGTTTTGGGTGAATTTTTGGTACGGGAATTTTGAATATCATGCGTCTCTATCGTATGATTACGGAGTGAGTGATTTTTATGAGAAAATTCGGTGTGTTTAGTATAATTTAGGGGCATTTATTTAATGTAAACAGAACATGTTTATGTAATGCTGTACGGCAGGGGGAGTGTTATGCAATAGTTGAAATGGCATCCGAGTAGGTCTTGTTTTGGCAGATTGAGGATTGTGTCAACTTCCTCTTTTGATGTATGGCACATATATATATTAAGATCAGTTTTCAGGTTTTTGCATTAAGATTAGTGTAGCGTTGTGAATTACAGGTCGTTAGATTTGTTGTGATTCTTATTGTGTGAGCGCTGTAATCTGTATTAAAGTGATTGTTCTTCTATATCGAGTCTGATATTTCGTGTGCAAAGTTGGAGTTATTATATCATACCTTACCGTTTAGCTAAATATTTTGCTCTCTCGTGTGATTATGTTGTTGATATGGCTCTCTTATTATTGTTCCAATTTTTTTAATCAGCTGATGACTTTTATTTCTATAGGAGCTGGGCTGTTTAAACGAGCCATTTTGATGTCAGGATCAGCTCTTAGTCCATGGGCGTGGGTCGAACGCCCCAGTCACTTCGCCAAGATGGCTGCCACTCAGTTGGGATGTGAAGTCAAGTCGGATTATTTTACCCATTACGAGGCTTTACTACATTGTTTGAGAGATAGATCAGTGGAGGAAATACTCGAGGTGAGATATGTGGCCAATTATTTGAGTTGATGTAATTCAGGCTCTTTTTGAAATCTAATGATTTCACCTTAAACATATAAGTTCATTATTATTTTAATACACTAGCATTACCATATAACATTAATGTAATAGCTTTTACGATGGACCACTATGTGTTATGAAGCGAGGTGTGGATATCTGAACTGAAATCCTTCTCGGTCCCCTACTTCTAAATTCTCACTCATCTTGGCTTTTAAAGATGTGTCCCTCAAATTTTACTTCACTTAATCTCAACACTTTCCATAATGCTTTGTGTTGCAAACCTTACGTTCATTACAATGGTCAACAGCCAAAATGGCTCACATAAGGTGATTATGCTCACACAACTAATTTCATATTGTTGAACTTGAATCTGATAATTGTTTTGTTCTTTCAGACTAGATTATATAAAAAAATCATAGGTACAAATATTCAATATTCCGTCACTTGTGTTGGGCAACGGATATTTAACCCAAACCTGACGAAACTGTCTCTTATGTGACTGTGCTTACATGACTAATTTCACATTTTTGGATATGATTTAGATGTTTTTTTCTTCTATCAGATATATTTTCCTAAACAATCAGAAAAATAGTAAATATGATGACATTAATTGTCTCACGCAAGTTAATAATATTGACCACGTCGCAGAGGAGCTCATAAGAAATTGTACCAGAAAGCCTAAGTTCAAATCCTTTATAATTCACAAAATATTAAGTTTTAAATGTGCTTCTGAACTTGGTCCTTTCGTTTGAAGCTTCCAGCAATAATCACTCACTATTTTACAACTGAATTGTGCCTGATATCTGCTTTCCATTATGGCGATGTCTTGATGAAATCTTTCGCCGTGTTCATCACTAATGTCTCCCAGGTTATCTGGAAGAAAATCAATATGAGCGTGCAAAAAATGAAATTTCAAAGACATACTTGATTCCAGTGCATGATAATTCTGCAACATAATTGTAACGATTTCTACGTAGTTCTCTCCACGATAGTTTCCAATAAAAGGCTTTGAAACATTGACAAATTATTCCCATGTGTTTTTCTCCAGGGAGTTCAAGACCTTGGTGAATTTGCTATCATGAACTAGTATGCAAATATCTGTGGTCCATTCAAGACAGCTACTTCCAACTTGCCTTCGGAACCCACACTACTTAGTTTCTTACATATGTATCGAAACCCAGCACCAGATTGATCCATAACGTTGAAAAATATTTAGCCAAACCAAGTTTTAGATGCGGCGGAGACAAAAATATCATTTCTGGATCTACAAGAGGATTGTGAACAGTGTTGAACATTCAAAACGCATCCCTTGGTCTTGTCGGCCATTCTTTTCTCAGATAGTGCTCTGCATCAGCTCTGCTGTCCAACAAACATAAAAAGCACAAGTGATTTGTGTAACGCTCTAAAGGTCCAGTAGTAAACAGATGACTTTGAGATCCCTACATATTTTCCACTGGTGTTTCTCATACTCTATATCGGCTAACTAAATGTTCATATCCTTTTGGGACAGATGGAAACCGATTGTCATTGTGTATAAAATCAGCTTTCAGAGAGTCTTTTCCAGAGTCTATAAACAGCCTCCAATCATCTGACTCGTATGGTTCAGAAAAGCAGAATTGTTGCATGAGAGATACTGCGTCCTCACAGTAACAAAGTTTGTTTTCCATCTTGAAAATGCACACAGTTCTCTATGTCGGTTACAAACTTAAGGGATACGCACTCCAAGCTTCCATTAGCTTACGCTGAATCCCAGAACTTCTGCTTTTTCTTTGGACAAGTCTAGGTTCCTGATGAGATCATGAAGCGCTTCTTGAGTAAAGAGTTTAGGCCTGGTATTTTTATTTGAGGTAGAGTTAGAATCCAAATCACTCATCAATTCTTGTTGAGTCGGTGGATTTGGGACTGGGATTTCCGCGCTGTGCCGAACTCATTGTATTGTAGAAGCAATATTGGACAATTCCACCTTGCCCCATGTTTTGATGTTTGTGAGACAGAATTAGCAGTCATTGTTACAGAAAACGGCATTTCTGAGCTCAGCCCACCACACATCCACTCGCTCAGGTGGTTGACACAAGACTTACAAGCTATATGAGGTGCCCATTTCTTGGCTTGGTCACCCAAAGGACGTTTGAAGTAACTTTGGTAGTTCAGTCAAACAGCTTTGGTGATTGATTTCTTGAGGCTACCAGGAGTGAAGGTGCCACATATGTAACAAAAAAGATCACCATCGTTCACGCACTTGCTATGTTCCATGGTTTGTTAAGTTCAGAGTAATTTGAAATTAGGCAGTTGTAGAAATGCACTATCATGAACCAGCAATATGAAACAAAAAAAGGCACAAATTAGGTAAAACTATTGCATAAGTGGAATCAATGAACATATAAATTAATGTTTGAATAACATGGTGCACTAAATAATATATAGATATACTAGTTCTGGAAAACTGAGCCGCTACAGCTATACGAATGTCATTATTGAATTTAGCACATACAATTATCCTAGAATAAGACTATTTTGATACAGAACCATGAGAATTCTTTGTTGGCTAGTGTTATAGCTTACTTTTAAATAAAATAAATTGAAAGAAAAAATGTAGCTTTTCCCTTGGGATAAATTTATTTATCGTTTTCAGGTAGAAATTGAGACTCCAAAATTTCGGTCATCTGTTGGACCAAGTGTTGATGGCGTTACAATTAAGCCGGATTGGCAGCAACATCTTTCCAATATGGGTAAGAATTACCTTTCATCTCTGAAACTACCTTACTATATTTTTTGTCAGATTTAATTTTGGTCTTTGCAACATATAGAAGCTGACTTCTTCGAGAATAAGTTCTTTAATTTACGGTGAACTCATTATCCCGAAGATTCATAGCAGAATTCCTTTGTTTGTTGATGTCGAAACGGTAGAAATGATCAAGTTCACTGCTAACGACGCCATTTGGCGGACTTTTGGTATGCTCCTAAAAGCTGCTCTCAACATATGGTATTCTAGTATCAAAGAAAGAGCATAATTTTAAAGACATAGATGCTTTCTGGCGTTACGAACATAAGTTAATGAGAGGGGAAATTATGGCAAATGTCTGATTATAACTAAAAATGAAATAAATAAACCCATTGCAAATATTATTAGGTGTGTTATGTTAGATATAGCTTGATTAGTTCAGGTCATAGGAAGTTAGGTCGGATTATTTAGTCCAACAGACCCACCTATCCCACACATATTAAGAAGCTGTGCAATATATCTCTTATAAAGTATGTATACATATGATCACAACTTAAATTTGTTCTTTTAAGTGATTTTGTTGCATAACTTTTCCCACTAAGCAAAAAGAATTTAAATCTGTTATCTAGATACAAAACAAAGTAAAAGCTAAAGAGTAGCAAGTATATGCTATTTATGTAATTATTGGAAGAATATTCCGTGTAATATGGAAATTTCCTCGAAGTATATAAACTTTTGGTATCCTTCTAAAAGCTTAAGCAACATTTGGTTTTCCATTATCAATTTACTTCTCACACGAGAAATGGAATTTTGATTTAAATTTTCTAACTAAATGAAAAAATTCTATGCCATCGGCAATATTAAATTCCATAAAATTGCCTCATATTTAATATCACATCGCAAAGAGTGGTGCAAATTAATATAGGGCACTTGTACCCTTTGTTCAAAGATGACCGAGTGATATCCACAACGTGCATAGCAGCATATATAGTGGATATGATATTTTGCTGTAAAATTATTATCACCTATTATTTGTCTTACTCTTTATACACTTTCACCTAACTGCAATATTAATGAATGAACTAAAGAAGAATCAGTTCTAAATTAATAGATAAGATTTTAAGTTCCGCAAATGGTGTTCAAAAGGTGTTGCTCCAATATCAGGAAAAGACATCCCTGTTTAATTGTTTAGCACAAGAGCTGTCTTCTTTGTTATGTTTTCTTTTATCACGTCTTCGTTATTAATTATGGCCATTTATATTTTCCCTATCATGTAATACATGATAGGCCAAAAGTTGCTTTGCCTGAATAAAAATATATGATAGATATTCCGAGTGAAAAAAACATTCACTAAGAATATAACATTTTAATAAAAGAAAATTAAGTTAGAAGGAGCTTTTGACGACCGTGGACTCTGGTGAGGTTGTCTCTGGAATAATTAACGTTTATAATCCTGTTTCTATTATGTCTTAGACCAAGGATATTGAAATGAGCAGCGTTGGGTAATTTTGAATAAGACAGGCACAACTGTATCACCCCTTATGAAGTCACTAATGTCACAAAAAGTCACAATAGTTTCACCCCATTTTACAAGGAAAGAATTATTCGACATACTCGTAACTAAGTTTGGATTGTTTACCTTTCGGTTGTGTGGTTATTATTAGCATAATTTAGCTATCTAATGTGTTACGGGGGTTAATTTAAGTTTGCTCGTGTTATATAATATATTATTATAATTTGTTTGCCTTTTCTTAATTGTGCGAAAGTTTATAATGATTTTGTTTGTTTGTTGCGACATTTTTAAATATCATGAGAAGACCTATGCTACACTCGCTTATTGTTATTATTTATTAGATCAAATTATCAATTTACGGGCAACCATTTAAAGGGTTATTAAAATATGTTTAATTTTGGTAATTCTACAGATTAACGACAAAAAATTGTGTTAAACTATTGTGGAGTTGGGGCTTTTAACTGGTGTATCATACTAGTGCGAGTTTGAAATTTCGTGATAAAGAAACTGTTTCTTTCGTGGTTTTGTCGTGAAAAAAGTCAATAGAATGATAACAACGTCTCATTCAAAATTACCAAGCGTTGAAGTGTTTTTCTTATTTATTTAACAGCTTACGTACCTTTGGCAACATCTATCTCGATGTTCCTTCGTTAAACAAATATCTTTGCTTATCAACTGAAGTGCAGCTGTTTCTTTTTATTTACACACATTTATTTCAACGCTCTTTCCATATATTTGTAACTTCTTCGAGCAAATGTCTCGCTAAATCTATCCAATTCAAACCAACCTCTCCTCATTTCTACATCTTTGAGGTAACTTTCTCTACAGTGATTAGTTGGCAAAGCGTTTAATATAATCTAATTAAAATCCAAGAACTTATGCCTTCTTTGTGGAAAAGGGTTTGGCTTTTAAATAAGTGTAAAATATATCAACCGCTTTTCACGAAAGTTTGTGCGCCTGCATATGTGCCACTAAAACTACGGTACCCATAATACCCATTTATTTATGGGTGGGTATGTATACTTGGCACTCTAACTACGTTACTCATAATATCAATTTACCAGGAAGGTCCAAAAGTTCTCGGCCCAACCGTTATGAAGTTTTTAATATATGTTCAAATGTGTCAATTTAGGATCTCTTTTGGGCTTAACCGGAAATGCCGAAGTTTATGTTGATTAAAATACGTTTCCAGATTTTGGGTAAATATTATTTAATGATTTCGAATATTGAGCATAGATCACTGATTAAATTTCTCACGAAAGTAGGTGTTAAACTGAATTAAATTTAGAGCCGTTTAGATGATGTCTACGCAGGTTTGTTTCCTTCTTACAACACCGTGAAAAATGGGCATCGTTATTTCATATGGTTCGGTAAATATTAGTAGATCATGAACGTTGTGGACGTGCAGTGACTGCCATAACCACTTAGAAAATTGCGCGTGTGGAAGAAGAAGTCAATGATGAACGACGTTTAAAGGCAAAAGAAATAGCAGCAAGAGTGAACGTATTACATATAACAGTTGTCTTCAGGATTTTACATGATCATCTTCATATGAATGAAGTGAGCGCAAAATGGGTGCCTAAACATTTTTCTCCAGCCCAGAAGAAACGAAGGATGAAATGTTGCTAAGAAAATTTAGATAATTGCCAAGGTAATGAAAGAGGTTATTCAGTCCAAATGGAGATAAAACTATGGTGTGACTGTTTAAAGAAAGGAATACGGTAGTAAATTGTAGGCTTTTTTATTGTATAAATTAAGGGATACCATCAAAGAAAAACGTTGCGGGTCCCTCATAATAATAATAATAATTGGTTTATTCATCAAGAAGCAGTACCTTACACAATGTGCAATTACTGAAAAGATCTAGATTTACAGATTCAGTGAAAATATATTGACTAAAATAATTAAAAGCAAACATTGAACAATAAAAATGAAAAAAGATAAGATTTTAATAAAGGTAATTAATGTCAAACATGTGCAAAGTCTATTTGTTAAACAGGCCAGCCACATAGGGTATGGTAGACCACCTGTAGCGCTCTGTTCGGCACCTGGCCAGGAGCAATCCATCAATGTCTCGCGTCTGGTAAGGAGATGGTGTTTTTGCTGACAGAATGCTCAGGTAGTCATTTTACTTTAGTTTATCCCCAAAACTAAAGGTGAGTTGGCTTCTCATGTTCTCCAGCAATGGCAAGCCAAGCATGGAGAGCATGTCTCTGTAGCTGTTGTAATGGCCACATATAACGATGCGACACACTCGTTTCTGTACGCGCTCCAGAGCGGTTCGCTGTTCAGCCGTGAGAGCGGGATGCCAAACTGGACACGCAAACTCAAACACAGGTCGGATACACTGGCAGCACAGCTGTACGAGCTGCTTCTGCGATGTTCCAAACGATCTCGCTCGGAACATAATGAAAAGATGCTTGGACGCCCGGGTGACGATGTAATCGACGTGGTCCTGCCAAGTCAGGATTGAGTTGATAACACAGAGGAACAATTTTAATTACATTTTCTGGTGACGTGCTAGCTTTAATTTGCTTTTTCATGCTGATTTTAAATATCAAATCTATTTTTGCCTACATGCTATAGTTATTATGTAATTTATATTTTCTGGTTTCTCCGAAAACTCCCCTCCGGACGGACAGAGAGGGTGCTTGTAAAAAGCAAATACTTCACAGTACATAGTAGTAAGATATTAATAAGTGTTATTGTGCAAAATATTGACATTATTGTTTCTTTTTTCAGGTCTCATGTTAGAGTGATGGCTTCTTCAAGAGGAAATTGCGTTAATAATCCAGACACCTTCTGCTACATATGTGGTTGTTATATGCTAGTTCGTCAAAGGCTCAATATATCAAACTTTGTGATCCGCACTTATAAGGCACATGTTGATGTTTCTCTTGGCGATCAAGATAAGAAGTGGGCCCCACATGCTGTTTGCCATAGTTGCGTAGAACATCTCCGTGAGTGAACGAAAGGAAAGAGAAATGATCTTCCTTTGGGAATTCCTATAGTGTGGCGAGAGCCAAAGGATCATGTATCGGACTGTTATTTCTCTCTGGTGAATACTAAAGGAATTAGCAAAAAAAATCGGCACAAGATCGACTACCCCAACATTCTCTCGGCGATGCGGCAAGTAACTCATTCTGAGTCTTTACCAGTTCCGATTTTTATTGGATATGCTTGCTTTGAAGATGAAAATGATGCACCTAATATAGACGTCCACAGAATGGATTCAAAGTCTTCCGATCTATCATTAAATGCTGAACAGTCATTAGCTCCTCACCGTTTCAATCAATCAAGAGGATTTGAATGATGTGATACGTGATTTAACGCTCTCCAAGAAACCTGCAGAACTTGTATCCTTCCAGGTTAAGTGAAAAACATAATCGTATGCTTGACAGGTCGGTACAGGTATCATATTACCGAACAAGGGAGAGTACATTTGTTAAGTATTACTCTGAGGACAAACAATTTGTATACTGCTACGATATTCCTGGTCTGTTTACAGAGTTGGGAGTTGGCACCTATAGCCCTGCCGAGTGGAAACTGTTGTTGGATTGCTACAAGCGTAGCCTCAAGTGTGTCCTTTTGCATAATGTCCATGACTTTGGTGCAGTTCCGCTTAATCACTCCGTCCCTTTACGAAAAACTCACGATGACATAAGAATGATCATGGATTTACCTAAGTAGCATGAACACAATTGGATCATGTGTAGACCTTAAGATGGACAACTTCTTCCTTGGCCAGCAGAAGGGATATACAAAGTTTCCATGCTATATCTGTATGTGTGAGAGTCGAGCACGTGGAAAACACTGGTACCAAAATGATTGGCTAGTTCTCGAAACTTTGGAAGCAGGAATGCCAAACATTGTTAATGAGCCAATCGTAATTCGAGAGAAGATCGTTTTCTCTCCACTTCATCTCAAACTGGGGTTAATTAAGCATTATGTCAAGGCGTTGAGCACTGTCAATGATTGTTTTCAGTATATAGTATCAGTGTTTCATGCTTTGTCATACGAAAAAATAAAAGCAGGAGTATTTGATGGTCCCCAAATCCGAACTTCTGAGTGATTCTAGATTCGTGAACACCATGAATGAAACAGAGAAGGCACTTGGCTCTCATTTTCTGCTCTTGTTCGTAACTTCTTGGAAAACAAAAAAGCACATAACTACGAGGATCTGGTTACTAATATGCTTTTAAAATATTGTGATCTGGGATGCAACATGAGTGTGAAGTTACATTTCCTAATTAGTCACCTCCTCCGATTCCCAGAGAATCTTGGAGCCGTGAGAGACGAACAAGTGGAACGCTTCCATCAAGATTTGATAACGAAGGAAGAGCGCTACCAAGGTCACTGAGATAGACACATGATGGCGGACTACTGCTGGAAGATTAGAAGAGATCAACTAGAGAAGACTTACAAGAGAAAGATTTACAAGCGCACATTTTGCCAGATTGAATTCAAGAAGTGGTCCTTAATAAATTAGTATCTATTTGATTACAGTATTTGTAATCCTAATATGTACGAGTAATTCAAGTTTCTTCTTATATGCAATAAAATGTTTGTTCCAAAAAACCTGCTTTACTATAAATAACGCAAAAGTATGATTCGAAATTACTTAAGGGCATGATGATAGGCGTGATAAAATAAAATTATTGTATAATATTATTTATTGCTATTACGAAAATATGTAGCATGTAGAGATAATTTGATTTCAGATTTTAATTCAGTATGCTCGAATTAGGTAGAAAAATGTACTTTTCTCAATTGACCAAATACATTGTCGTCCTTTCGCAAGAAGCTGATGTTGAGCAGTTCGCATTTAGTGGAATTGGGAATTATTTTCAGTTCCTGGCACTGATTACTGATGGTGGTGATGAATTGTTATAGAAGGCTTGTGTGCAGGTTGATGTTCCTCGCCAATGTGTGTATAGTCACATCGTCTACTAACTTTACATTTTGAGGTGAATTTTTCAATCAGCTCTTGATAACGGCGAGAAGGATTACTGGTACAATACCGGTCCCTTTAGACACAACGCGGTGTTGTCAACCTGTTGGATGATTTTTCAGCAATGGTTCCTTATACGCGGTAGCAATAAGCCCATTCCGAGATCATCTTGCATTTGAGGCGTTATATGATGGAGAAACTTGTCCATTCACTCCTAATCCCCAGGCATGTTGGGTTCTATGTGCTTTAGTATCTCGTTCATTCAGGATTCATCTCCAGGTATGTGGATCAGTTTGCAATGCCAAATGTCGTACATCCAGGGATTATCCTCGGCGTTGCGCGGCTATGAGCTGTAGCATCATTTCCAGTCAAAGTTCACGCCCTGACAATTAGTGCGTTTTGAGATGCAGCATATCTTCTACGTCTATTTCATTTATCGGGAAAATCTTATAGTATTTTACTTCATTTACAGGGAAGCCAGGGCTTATGTTCGGTTTTGTATTATATCCAACCTGGGACAATTCCCGGCCATGATGGACGCGATGTTATGTATCAGCTCATCCAGCCAGGATTCACTTGGTTCATAGGGGAAAGTGTGTGGTGTCGCATCTCTTTCAGGCATGGTTAATGTTGTGATAGGTTAATCTACAATAATCCCATGTAAAAGCATCCAAAAGCATCTTGTTCATTGGGTATTCCTGCTCTGACAACTGGAGTGCTATGTTACGTAACATGTCGCTTATTTCCTGGTATGTTTCATCCCTATTGGATTAGTTCGCTGTTTGATGTAGCATCTGTTTTAACTAAATAGTCTTTTATCCAGGGTTTAAACCCAACTTTCTTCCTTTATGGGTTTATCTATTATATATTTATTGATTTGTAGAAAGAAAAACTTGATTTTCACAGTTTTTACATCTTTAGTAGTTCATCCTTCGCTAGATTATTTGCGCGAGTGTTGAAACTGAGGTGTACATCTTTTAAGTACTCTCGTTGAACTTTACTTATTTTAAGTGATTATCAAATTTTCATGTTGTGTCTTCAAGTAGTGTTTTTATTGTTGGACTTGGTCCTAAGTACTCTCTTATGTGCCACGTATGCAGTCTCTCAGAGTTGTATATTGTGTGAAATATTGAAGACCTTGGCGTAGATGCCTAATAGTATCGTGGGTACAAATGTTTTGTTTTTAGTTGTAGTAATGCAACTGTGAATCAGTAAATATCGTGTAGATTTCTTGATTCTCGTTGAAGATATATTTCAAGGTTATGGATATTACTTTCAGTTCTGCAGAATGGACAATGGTAGAACCTGAAAAGCACTCTGCGTTTAACAAGTCTGCACCTAGTTGCGAGCGATGGAGCTTTGTGAGGTTTCGAAAGTGAAATACAGGTATATGCGGCTTCTGTCCGAAATTGAGATAATTAACCAGAGATTGATGTATATTTAGTGCTGGATTTAAGTTTTCCGTTGAAAAGGTAGCGTTGTATGCTAGGAATATTTTGCTGTGAAATTAAATAGTTTGCTTTCTACGTGCACTTTCGTAGGTATAAATTTGGGGCGTGATGAGCTTTTAGAGGTTACACTCAGGGAAACACCAATGATAGTGGCAAATTCCACTTGTAGGTGTATACAAGTACGGTAAAATCAGATATCATTCTTAGGATTCAGCGACAAACATTAAATATTCCCACACCTACAAACATCTTCAGTAGGTGTGTGAATATCGCCTTTTCTTCCTTTAAATCGTGCCAATTTTCTCTCGTGTATCAACAGCGACAGTTGTGTGAGGATTAAATTTGTGGAAAACATTCCCACGTAAGGGGCACGGCGATTTTCCATCCTAGTGGCAGTGCTGACGAGACTCAGCACCCCGTCAGACCCTAGCTCAGTCTTTTGTCCTTCCTTAACACATTTGTGTTTTCGGTCTGTTTCCTCGCTTTTCATACAACCTATCCCACAACTTTCTTTGGTCCGCCTCTAATTTCTACAGGGTAGATGATAACCTTCTTCTCAACCAACTATCAAGGATCGGGGCTGAGGGGGGAGGGAACAACGATCCCTCACCCCTGAGCTCTATTTTAGGATTGTAGGTTTCTAGATAACCTGCTTTATCCCCACCCACATCTTATTCACCTTCTTTTCCTTTCTTTTTTCAAACACTATACATTTTACGCCATGTCCAAGGTAGAGCCACCATGGTAAGGAACTGCCAGGCCACCAGGCATTAGGGGATGAATCGAATGGCGTCACCTGGTTTTGCCAGACCCGTACGCAACCCTTGCAGGGCAGGCTACTGTGAGGGATGATGAGCGATTGCTTCCCGTAAAAAAATACGGTCACCATGCTCATTGATGATACCATAAAAATCTTTCTAGCAATTTCCCCTTTTCCATCGTCAGAGACGCCCTCGGGCAGCTCCACATAAGAAAATGGAGGTCCCCATCCTGTGCTCTCACAGGGTACCCTCCAAATTTCTCTAACCGGAGAGGAGGCTTACTCCTCTCCTACACCTACGGGTGTAGGGGAATCCCCCTCACCCCCTTTTCTGGAGGTGCTTTCGGCCTCTCTCTTCCAAGCAGCAGTCCCCCCTTTAGTTTCCAAGGGGACTGACAAGAAAGCCAGCAGGTAGCCCATAGCCGATTACTTCCCATGGAAGTGGCCTGGTAGAGAAAACCCTACCCGTGTCCGCCCCTATGCAAGGTCCTCCTCAAACGGCTAAGGTTTCCAAGGGAGTACAAAGAGGAGAGGGATCTTCTCCAACCGGCCCCCCTGTGACTGCCGCGACCTTTTCTATCTCGGAAAACGACCTTGCTGAGGCTGGTATATCTGGCCTAGGGGCTCCTGCTGGCGGAGGGGAGGAGCTGGTTCATTTCCCGACCTCCTTTCATAAAAGAAAAATTACAGAAAAAAGACTATAAAGACTCAGGGCTCCTCTTCATCCGCGAGGGCTGCGGGGAAGAATGAGTCTGCTGCCACTTCGGTAAGCGACCAAACCAAGATCGGCACATCCGGCCACTCTGACTTCCCGGGTGCGGAGCCCCTGACTAAGACCAAAAGTGCTAGTGAGCAGAGCGGAGCCTCGATAAGTTTTTGCAAGGGAACTCGTGAAATACTCCATAGAGAACATCACCTAAGAGCTAGCCGACCATGGGGCGGTCAAGTTCGAACGTGTGATGAGAAAACAGCAAGGGGCCTCGAGACCCACCCCCACACTCTACGTCACGTTCAACTGTGACAAGCTCCCTGAGTCGTTGCATGCCGGTTGGTATTGCTACCGCGTGAAGGAATTCGTGCCACTGCTGCAGAGGTGCTATTACTGTCACCGCTTTAGCCATACAAATCGCTCATGTAGAGGTGCAAATTCGAGATAACCCGGTATGTATAAATTGCCTTAAGGCCGCACACGATAAGTCCAAATCGTTTGTGGCCAATTCTGTCAATTGCGGAGAGCCGCATCCTGCTTTATCGAAGCAATGTGGTGCATATCTCCTTGAGAAAGAAATCCTGGCCGTTCAAACCTAGTATCCTCTCTCATTCCGCGAGGCTATGGACTTGGAGTTGGCGCACCTGGCTCTCCCTGGGAGGTCTTACACCTCAATGCTAAGAAAGACACCCTCTGCTGCTGGCCCATCCAGGCTAACGAGCCCGGTGGTTTCGCGCCCATTCGGAGCACTTCTGCAGGTTCCACTCATCTCGGGCGCTCACAGGGTAAAGCTGGCGCAATAAAGAGTTCATATCCAGCCCCGGCTAAAACCACGGCTCTTCTCTTCCCTCCAGTGTCACTGTTTCCACTAAGGCGAAACGGCCACGCGTCTCCAGTGAGTCGTTAGACTCACAGGAGCCCAAACCACTGCAGTTGGTCGCTAGGCCACCTTCCGCGGTTCCTAAAGCTGCACCCCGAAAGGCGGACAGCAACAAAGGAGATTCAGCTCCTTCGCCCACGCCTACTGGTAGGCTGGGTGGCTCAGAGACGGTGGATCCTCAAGAAGAGGGTCCCTCGCCTTCGAAGCCGCAACGCCCGACATAGGTTTCAAGGCAGAGAGAAGAAAAGACTCGCATGGCGAGCCAAACCTCCTCCAATAAGTCCTCGAAGGCGACAGCGCCTTTAGCGCATTGTCCGGACAATAGCGTTAGAGGTTCTGCCTGCAGAAAGCCTACGGCCATTTCTGTAAGGTTGTTCTCTTCGAAAAGAGCCCCCGCGTCTCCTCCGATCTAGGCTTGGAAAGCATATTCTTTCAATTGAATTCCTGCGCCAACTGGGAGGAGATGCGGAAGCTCGCCTCGCCCCGTTCCTCGTAAGCTATATTTCTGCAGACCATGCTAGGCGCGTGCCCCTTGCACACCCTCCTTGGTGTAAAGGTATTGCGATTTCCCCACCACAAGATGGGTGCCGGGCTTGGGAATGCGCGGTTTACACCCAGCATGATGTCTCCGTTTTTATTTTAACTTTAGATACCTCCTTTTAGGCAGTTGCTCTGCAGCTTCACCTGGAGAAGAGGTATACTGTTATTTCTGCGTACATTCAACCGTCAACTGACTTCGAAGCAGGGGACTTCCGCCGCGTGGTAGCACGGTTACCGAGGCCCTTTATCTTGCTTGGATATCTTAATGGCAACATCCTCTCTAGGGATGCTACTCAATAAACCCCAGAGGACACGTCCTTGCCGATCTGATCGAAGAGCTTTGGATAGGTGTCCTAAATATGGATGATTTTACGCATCACTGCCCGAGAACCGCTTCATTTTATTGCCTTGATCTATCTCTGTGCTCTCGGGATGCACAGCCTAATTTTGATTGGGGGGTGGTCGATGACCTCCATGGTAGTGATCACTTTTCCATTCAAATATCATTTTCTGGGTGGCTGCCGCCTGAGAGACCACCTTGGTGGTGCTTGGCGCGGCGGCCTGCATTTCAGGAAGGGACCTAATTCTCTATCTCACTCGAGGAGTTTAGGTCGGTATATGAGGCTGTTGAGTTTTTCTCCGGCAACCTAATCGCCGTGGGCCTGACTACTATTCCCAGAACGTCTGGCCGTTTTGCACGCCGACCAATTACGTGGTGGTCGGCTGAGTGTGAGACGGCCTTCAAACATAAGTCTTATGCCTACATGCGCTATAAGTGCTGCCCGAACGATTTCACTGTCGTGAACTTCGTCGGGCTAAGGCTAGGTTCTGGTATATTTCGAATCACGCCTAAAGTTCTTCTTGGTGGGAATACGTGTCTTCATTTAACGGCAAAACCCCTCTAGCAGAGGTGTGAAAGCGAGTTAAAAGGATTTGGGGCAAGTTCTCGCAGGACCTCCTTCCCGTTCTTCAGGAGAATGGGACCGCAATCTTGGAACCCGCATCCATGTCAGAATCCTTCGCGACCGCTTTCTCTACATTCTCTAGCCGGGATTCTGCTTTGAAAGCATTCAAAGCACGTCGTGATGTCGTGGAAGGTCGCCGGATGTACTTTAACTCCAGAGGCGGAGAACCTTTCAACGACAAGTTTACTCTGAGTCAGTTGCGTTCCGCTCTTGCTTCGTGCACGGACACCATTTATGGTCCGAACGATGTCCCGTTTGCCATGCTTCACCTATGGGTGAGCGGGGCATAACCTTTCGGTTAGATATGTTCAATAGGATCTGGGTAAAGGGTCTCCTCCCAAATTCTGGCAAATCGCTACTGTGCTCGCATTTTGCAAACCGTGGAGATTTCACTCTACTCCGTTCGGTTTTAGCCCAATCTTTCTAACCTCTTTCGTGTGCAAGTTGATGGAGAAATCGGTAAATGTTAGATTAGCCTTTTTTTCTAAACAGCGGAGGCCATCTTTCTTCTGTACATTGTGGCTTCCACAAGTTCCACTTAACGTCGGATGTACTGCCTCGACTGGAAAATGCCGTCTGCGAGGCCTTCCTTCGTAGACCGCACTACGCCACGGTATCAGTGCGACTCTCCACACGATGAGTGCAAGGGGCCGCCTCCCAATCTCTATATCTGAATTTTTGCGAGATCTTTGATTCCAGGAACGGGTGCGGGGAGCCCTCTCCTTTCCAATTCAGCAGTTAGAGGGTGTCCCGCAAGGAAGCGTCCTTAGTGTCACACTCTTTGCCCTGTGCATCAACAGCATCACCTCGGTTATCCAGAGGAAATGATTGAATCACACCGTTTCTTTGGTCTTGTATTTGACCGACACCTCACCTGGGAAGTTCATATTGTCAGCTCTAAGGTCTCTTGTACCCGTGCCATGGATATTCTCCGTTCCGTGACGTTCTGCGCTTGAGGCGCTGATAGGGATACTGCCGATGCTTTGTTAGTTCGAAGCATGACTACGGATGCGAGTTTTATGCATTCGCAGCCGAGCGTGTATTGTATAAGGTGGACTTAATCCACCACACTGGGCTTGGCCTAGCGGCCAGTGACTTCCACACTTCCCCCATTAAGAGCCTACTAGTCGACGCTGGGGAGATGCCACTCGCTCTACACCGTATATAGTTCATTATTTGCCTATATGCGCGTACCCGGCGGCTTCCTCATCGCCAAACAGCTCTTACTGCATCCGCAGCTGATTTCGATGGTACCATGCCACCGAGTGACACCAGTCGTACCCTAAGTCCTTCGGGTTTACCGCCAGGAAACTACTTCGAGAGCTTGGTATAGCTCTCGAGCCAGTGGCGTCCGTGGTTCTGCCCATGATGCCACGCTAGAGGGTACCACATTAGGCTATTTGTTGCCATGCCTCTGCTTCCAAAGCTTCTACAGCGCCGACAGTATTGCGTTAGGCCTTTCCGGACTAAACCTCCTCTCACGGTGAAACCGTGGCAGTGTATACGGATGGCTCCAAGTCCCGAAGGGGGGTCAGCTTCACCGCCTTATCCCCTCTGTTTGAAGTCAGAGGGGCTCTGTCTTCACGGCCGAGCGGGTGGCAATACATCACTCGGTATGGGAGATTACGTGATGTGCCAGGTTTGGAGACCGGACTGTGATCTATAGCGACTCACAAAACGCGCTGTGTGGTCTCAGGCCATTAGAATGTTCGCATTCCCTGGTTTTCGATATCCGTGACGCCACGGTTTTGTCAAGCCACTGGATGTCGAGAGTATCTTCTTCTGGGTTCCTGGGCATGTAGGAATTGCGTGGAATGTGCACGACGATTAGGGGGCCAAATAGTCTGAGAGGACTCTGCGACCGGACCAGAGTTTCGCTCTTCCTCACACCGACTACATGGCAGGAATATTGGCAGCTCTTCGGGCTACTTGGCAAAGAAGATGGGAGACCGTCAAAGGGAACGTGGAACGTAAAGTTCCGTGCCATTAGACCTACCCCCTAATGCCGCGAAGGCTTTTGGATACTTTCTTTGTCTCTGGATTAGACACACTCGCGGGACACACCGCTATTTGATGAAGCGCTCACCTGTGCTCTAATCTGAAAACTGCGTTGTCCCCCAGACTGTTTGTCACATTCTTGTTGAATGTCCCATCCTGGGCGATCTCCGCGCACGTTATTCGTCCCGGTACCAGGGTGAGCGACGTCGCTACCACCTGTTCCTTGTACTCGCGACGAGTTCGTGCGCCCCGACCTGTGGACTTTTAAACTTTTTTGAGGAGGCCGGCCTTCTCCCCTTTATTTAAAGAGTTGGGGAGTTTTTTGTTGTTTTTTCTTATTTTAGTAGGTCGCTTGTTTCTGCACTGGGGAGAGGCGGACCTCCCTCCGACGCCGGAGCTTGCTTCCTGCTTATTACATTTTTTATCTGTTTTATTTTCATTGATGTTTTTTTTTTTTAGCATCCTCTGTTAAAGATTCTTAATTTTAGACAATGTCGATACGGTGACTAATGCCCAAATTTGCAAAAGCCAAATGAGCTCTTAAAAAGAAAAAAGAAAAAAGGAAAACATTCTATAATTAATGGATAATGGTTGCTCCTGCATAGATCAGAGTGTATTTGTCAGAGAAATGTCTTATGGTTGATGTAGTTTCTGGGTATTTCATTCTTTAAGATTTCTAGAGTTTTATTTTCAATCAAAAATGATTATGGCGTTCTCGGGTTATCCTCTCTTTAATGTCCCCAGGCATTCCATTGGTGTTGAAGTCACCCATAATGATAAAATATTGTGGAAGTTGATATGTGTGGATTTATATCGGTATATAAGTTATTTCTATTTGAAGTGGGTTAAGGAAGCATAGGTTTTTTAGATTATTTGAGTGTTGACCTGGACCGAAGTGAACGGAATACTTTAAAATATCTATATTTTCTTGCTACGTTTTTAATTTGGTTCGACGTGGCAATACTATTTGTTTTTAATAAAAACCTGAGGGCTTATATTAATTGTTTTATTTAAACAGAGCCATTTAGACCAATATTCGTTTCTTTGATCGTTTATTAATTCGAATTTTTTCCTTAAAAGCGGATATTCCACTGTATGCTGTGTTGATTGACATTGAAAATTATTTGGATGGGTTCAACGCACCAGCGGGGCACGACGTGTTTTTTTCCCTGTGGAAGTTGATCTTGGAATTAGAATTTTTTATGCTCTCAGTTGTGTTTGGAACCATCATCCTTTTGTACACATTGCTGTAGGTAGTCTCAACTAAAGTTTCATTATAGTATTGGAACTTGTGCGGCATTTGCAAGCTTTGGTTGGTTACTCGTAACGTTTTGTGCGCAATTTGTGCAATGAGGAGTCTTCAGCTATTTGGTTTTAACTAATCGGTGGTAAATCAAGGAGTGCCATTTATTAAGGGATGGTTTTTGGCCTCTTAGTTTGTTCCTTTGGCTGAGATTTTATCATGTTGGCTGTGTTGACCTCGAAGATAGTTTGCTTTCCTTTAGTTGCTGGATTTGGGGGCCTTAGTAGTGAGTGGTTGTAAGGCTGTTGGAGTTTAATTTTTTCAACTTTATTTGATAACTCTGTGATCTTGGATCATTCTCGTTCTGAGTTTGGTTATTAGGATTTGTATAGCGGAGCTATTGTTGTTTTTATGATCAGGTTAGGGACTCGCAAGTATAGGAACTTCGTCAACGTTTGTTTTATCGACTTTGAGAGGGTTGAAGTGATTGTGTAACGGAAAGTCAGCAGGCATACAGTGCTCAGTGGCATGCACTTTTCAATTTTGGGCCTCGACGCGAGTGTGTTATTGGATTGCATTTGGGGAATAAGATTAGTTTTGAACTGTTGAAGTTGAAATTTTCTCGGACCATATAGATTAAACCTTTGGGTGATTTTCAGCGCAAAATCGTGTACATAGGCAATTTCCTCCTCAGTTGTTGCAAAATTGGTACATGTCGCCCAACAATCTGTGGTTCTAAGTGGTGTATAATACTATTTTAAAGATGTTGCAATTTTCAGGGTAGTTTTGTCATTTGTAGTGTTTGTATGCATGTTTCTTGGTTGTACTCTTGAGGCAAAAACCTAAAGCACAGTTCCTTTTCAGTTTTTCAGTATTTGTCTGCAGAGGCAAATTATAAAGTTGTCAGGAGTTTTTCTTTGATAGGAATTGTGATCTTTCTAATCTAATGTGTATCGGAATAGACTTTTTTTTTAAGGTTATCTTAGTATTCTATGTGTTGTTACTCAGTTGACGTTTTTCGTTCTTATAAAGAAACACTTTCCATCATTGAAAAGTTTTGTCACGGCAAATTAAATCTTTTGTGCTTTGAATCGAATCAGCAGAGTATCAGGTACAATATTGTTGTAGTCCTCCTTAATAATTCTTATATTTATTGGTTGTTGATATTTGTGAGAGTAATTAATTTTTATGAGATTGCTTGACTGTCAGTTCATTATGCTCTGTTGAAGGTTTTCTGTTGTTTAAATGACATAATATTTTTTCACATTAGTTTGGTTTGATAGTGATGTATGGCAACAACACTGACTAAATCATTGTTTGAGCCTTTTGTTTGTACTTTGTTTGTTATTTAGATATTTTTTAGAATCCAATGCACATAGCCGTGCCATCCCTATTCTGCCACCAAACTTGGGAGCAGCACTAGGGGGTCCTCTCTTATCTATTCCGGCTGGTACTATCACTAGAACGGGTCATAGGCGGCATCAGCATTAGTTTGCGAGAAGCCAAGACTAAGCCCACACAAGGTACGGTGGGTGGTCTTGCAAGGGTAACGGATCCGGCTTGTCTTCCAGTAGGTCGTATTCAGAACCACCTTTATATCTGGGTAGGATATTTACTTAATAACTTTGTCCAAAATGAGTCTAAGGCCGCGAGAAAAAATTGGGAAGGCAGTGAAAGGGAGCACAATGAAACAGTCGTAATATTGAGAGAATTAATGGAAAGCATGCATAGAGGAAGAGGAGGAAAGCACCAGCTTCCTTAGGCTGGACAACAATTGAAGCAACTTCAGTCACCTATGATTTAGTGCCTGCACTTGTGACAAGGGGGAGGTGTTGTTCCCCCCCAAGTCCCATGCTCATTAATTCACATAGCATACCTTCGTGTAGGGCATACGAAGCAAGTTTGATAGCCTTGCAAGTAGGGTGCTATGTGACGTAGCATCTTGCCCTGTTTGGGTTCAACCCCATTCATGAACGCACTATTTGCTCTAACATCTCCTCCAGTCACAGTTTATCCAATGCATGTTTTGTGCTATTTTCTGAAGCATCTTTTGCATCCATTGTTCATTCCCTGGCAGGTTTGGGGGTATGAATGTACTATAGGATCGCGTTAAGCGAGATTTTATTCCTCATTGAATCTATGAAAATCAGCGCTCATGAGAGAGCTTTGTGCTGTACCTCAGCTTCTAGCTAGATTTTTCCCCATGCAGTTGGGTGGTAATGACTTAGGCATCCTGCCTATTTATAGATCATCCTCACATAGTTGGGGCGCTATGTGCATAAACATCAAAACAAGTCAGGGTTTCATCAACGGTCATGTGGGTGCTCTCTACTGTAGCATCAAGACAATAAATGATATATACCAAGCCAAGTAGGGTTGTTTCTTCTGCAGGATATGGTTCAGTCAGACTTTATTGCACTAAACTTGGGGCGCTATTTGCTGAAGAATCTTCTACAGTTAGATTTCATCCCCTACAAGTGGTGTTCTGTGTGCTGTAGCATCATGTCCAGTGTGAGCTCACCCCTTCTGTTACAGTTGTGCGCATATCTGTTCGCAACACGTCTCAAATTTTGTAATTTACGAATTTTTATAAGTTACCAGTTTGAAATGTACATATTTATATTATCCTTAATTATATTAGCCTAAAAGCAATATATTATAACGTATAAATGGTAATACAACAAATTATTAACATTGAACATGGTGTTTATTAGAAAAACACAAGTAGAAGAAGTATTGGCAACATTCATAAATATTACATATATATTATTGGCAACTATAAATTAATATTTGGTATAACATCCTATAGCAGAAATTACAGTAATCATACGTTTCTTGTATGTATGAACAAGGATTTTGAAAGTTTCATTAGGAATTTTACTCCACTCTTCCACTGCAAAAGCTTTGAAGTGTGCGATGCTGCTTGGTGACCTCTTATGAACACATGACTTTAGTTCTTTCTATAAATTTTCAATCAGATTTAAATCTGGAATTTGAAAGGCCATTTGATCATTTTCAAGCGTTGATTGTTAAAATATTTCTGCTTTGATTTGCTTCTGTGCTTGGGATCATTATCCTGTTGGAAGAGGAACCAGTGTCGAAGACGAAGCTTTCTCGCCAATTCTTTCACTTGTTCATCCAAAATTTGCGATATCCTTCGTAATTCATAGTGCCTTCTATCACACAAATTTAGTCAGTATCTGCAGAAGCAAAACACCCCCACAACATGATGCAACCACCTCCGTTTTTCACAGTAGGTATGATGTTCTTTTCCAGCAGAGTATTTTCAGATTTTCTCCAAACGTAATGGTGGTCGTTTATGCGAAACAGCTTGAGCTTAGTCTCGTCTGACTATAATATTTTACTAAGTTCTGCTTCATTGTCATCAAGATGCTCTCTGGCAAACTCTAGATGTTTCTTTTTATGAACCGTCTTCAAAGGTGGTTTGCTCCTTGGTATACGTCCATGGAGAAACTCACGGTTTAGGTAACTTCTCACTGTCGACACGTCCACGATTGTTCCATCCTCTAGCAAAATTTGCTTTCAATTCCTTGGAAGTGACTTTTCGATCCTTGTTGACAATTATAACACATAAACGCACATCTCTGCCAGTTAATTCTCTTGATTGCCCTTTCTGCACACGATAAACAGTAGTCCTATCAGCCCTAAATTTTACAATATGTTGTGGAATGGCCACAACATATATATATATATATATATATATATATATATATATATATATATATATATATGTATATATATATATGTATAACTGAATCACGAAAATAAGGAACGTGAGGAATTTATGAATAACGTTACAGCCACGAGGAAAATGAAACAACGGAGAACTGCGAGGCCTTTCGACTAATAGTCCTTTTTAACGAAAGTACTATTGAGAAGGAAGCGCCCAAGAATATCCTCATTTTACATTATTTTAATGGCTTTGAAACTCTATAAACATTGTTAAAAACACTTAATGTAAATCTTGTTTTCTCTTATTCTAATACTTTAAAAAAAATGTTAATAAAAAATTGCCCTAATGAAACAAATAACGTAATTTATAAAATCCCTTGTTTAGATTGCCCTTCATTTTATATTGGGCAAACTAGCAAGGATCTGAATGTGCGTATTAAGCAACATAAGTACTCTGTAAACACTGGGCAAACAACAAATGCCATTTTTATCCATTTGAGTGAAAATTCCCATCGTATTAATTGGAAGGAGAGTTCTGTGATTGCCAAATCAAATGACTTTTTTCACGAAATCTTTTAGAATCGGCATTTATACAACTGACTTCGAATTTTAATCTCAGCCCTGGAATGTATTTTTTGGACCCTTGTATCAAAAGAATGTTTAAGAATGATTTTAAAGATAAAATTTCTGAATTAATGATTACCACCTAGAAGTTATTTTAGCTTATTTATAAAAAAACCTTTCCTCATATTTTTCTTTTGTCATATTTTCTAGTTATCATGTGTAAACTTTTTTTGTTTTCATATTGCATATGTGATTCCTAAACATTGCCCCCCTCCCCTTTCTTTTGTAACCCGTGAACCTTTTTTTTTTTTTAACTCTGACGGCTCATCTCGTTACTAGGATTTTTCCAGGTATCTGCTAATCTTTTAATCTTTATATCCCATTTTTTCATTAATCAGGTGTATAAATATCTTTCTCTTTTTTCCTGTCTTTTAGTCTGCTTAGTAAAGGACCATTAGTCGAAAGGCCTCGCAGTTCTCCGTTGTTTCATTTTCCTCGTGGCTGTAACGTTATTCATATATATATATATATATATATATATATATATATATATATATATATATATATATATATATATATATATATATATATATATATATATATATGTATATATATATATATATATATATATATATATATATATATATATATATATATGCCCCCCTTTTGGAGTTTGGGGGTCGAAATTGGCTTAAGATTCGACCTGGCCAGTTCGTGACGGCAAATAGTTATAAATTCAGTGGGGATGTTTTACTTTTAAATTTGCGGGGTCCTTTTAAAACAAATTTTTCAGAGTACAAGAGTTAAGGTTGCAAAAGAATGACAATACTGAAATATACCTTTACTAACAACAAAAGAAATATAATTTGAATATACACAGATATAGGGTTTAAAGGGAGTGACCGCATAGGCGAATTTAGGAGGGATAATTATAGGAATAGTGGTCGGGTTCATGTTGGTCATTAAAAGGGGATTTTAAACCGAAGCTCGCATACAAAAGATGGGACAATTCGGGTACGATGACTGCAATGGTGAAATTAGGTTACCTCAGGGGGCGGATGAGGTTGCACACGTGGTTTGTCCTTGGAAGAAGGAAATCCTCGTCAGATATTCGCCGATTCACTATAGCAGAGTTCACGGATGGCGATTTAGCCTTCGTTGTCGAATCGAAATCGTCGTTATTTACGATCAAAACAGGCAAGCGTTTCCTCGGCTCGTACGCGGTATTAGGCCGAAAGTCTTGAAGTGCTACATGATAAACCGAGTCGAGGGATTATATAGACGGTCTGCTGAGTGGCTTTAATGGCTTCGTGGGAGCTTCCACAAATCGTGCGATCTTGGGGAAAAGTCTGCGACTCCTTTGGGGAAACCGAGATAAAGTTAGCATAGAATGTTCGAAGAACTTCGATCTATGCCGGCGGGCAGGAAGGCCATGTAAGACGACGAAAATGTCTCCATAAGCAAATACAGCTGGTGTGCAATAAAACGGCGTAGACCGTCTCCTCGCCGTAGATCAGCCGCGCTTTCAAATCTCCATGCGGTGATCTCGAGACCACCTAGGTTCAGAAGGGCACGTGGTCGCTCTTCGACCTTATTCTTCTACACAATAATATTCCTTACAGACGAAATTGGGTTATTCAAACTTGCCGAAATTTTTTATATCAATTTCTTTGATTGTGCAGCTCAATTATACGCTTTCTATATGCTTCTGAGCATTCGGATGTCTTTACTATGTTGTTATTTCAAAATTATTGTATAGATGATTCTTCAGCGGTGTCTAATACCATAGTTAACACCCAAAAGTTTGGCGGTGTAAGTAATCTGCTTTCCTGGATTAGTCAAAAATATTCCATCAGTCATTCTTGAACATTCTATACCAGTAATTTTAATAATTTGATTTGTTAAATTGGTATTATGTAAACGTTGTCAATACTTTTGCTTCTTGTATTTTTCTAATAAACACCATGTTTAATGCTAATAATTTGTTTTATTATCATTTATACATTATAATATATTTCTTTTAGGCTAATATATAATATAAATATGTACATTTCGAACTAGTAACGTATAAAAATTCGTATATTATAAATTTTGAGATGGGTTGCCAGTAGATATGCGCGTAACTGTAGCTCACTATTTTCTGAAGCATTTCCTCCAAACACTTTCATCCCAGGTCAAGTGGTACATTCTGTGCTGTAGCAACTAGATGAGACTTGCAGTTTCTAATTGCTTTAAATTGCCCCTCAAATATATTTTGCCAAACGTTTTGATTAGTATGTAAAAGTCTATCTCTGGTTAGGTATCCTGCACGAAGATAAATTTCAACTATTTCTTACAACTCTTCATCCATGTCCCTCTTTTATTTTACAATCCAAATGACCCTAGCAAACACACACACATTTTGCCTTATCCTATCACCTACATAAATGTAAGATATAAAACATTTCATTTGACGACCTTTGCCTTACTGAAAATTTTACTTATATGAAAAAACTTTTGAAACTATCTAACAATTTACCTTTTTTCTATAACACACCTGAGTCATGCCAATTCCATATAGAAAAGGCCACACTGTATCTCTATATTCATAAAATTAACAGATTCTTTACTCTTTTAATTTATGTCTTTTCTAAGAATTTAATTTATTATTCTCCTGGTTTCTCATCTTTTTCTAAAACATTCTTTTATCTTCCTTCTCAATGCTTCATTTCAACCTCTGTTTAATTTGATTAAGTATCTGTTCAATTACTCTTAACTCATTCTTTTATTTATTCATTTACACATCTCCTTCACTTAATAATATGTACGAAGAATGATTAGAAGGTCTCTCATATTTGCACTAATCTGGCTATTTTTTACCTGCGGCGAAGTGCCAGGTCATGGCGTCGCTTTTTCCAAAAAGTAAAGTTCAATTGTACCCATTTAGAGCCATGAAATGACCCGTATGGTCATGGGAAATAAGGTTATTAACCCTGGAGATTTCAAATCTGCAATTGGATTTACAGCTGGATGTTGCTATCTAGTAGCAGAAGCTTCTTTTAGCTATTTAACCAAATGGGAAACCATCAATTCAATAACCATTTATCATCTTATCACAAAACGCTGCAGGTCATTGGAGAGATTTTCCCTGTTGTTTATTATTATTAAAGCTTTCAGTACTATGCTCTATTGTTTTTAATTCGAACGCTTAAGAAAATTTCCCTTTCACACTTACCAAGATCAACTTCTCCAGAATATTTATATCAAGGTGTTTGATACCCTGATGCCCTCTAATGTAATAGATATAGTGAGCGGTTGATTATACAAACACTCTCAAATTCGCTAACCTATGATTAGGTATGAATTATTCTTCGTTGCACCAGTAATTGGATAGATTGTAGGTTGAGAGTGAAAGGTGGTACTTGGCGTAGATCTAAGGCGTTAGTGATGAAGTCGTGTTTATGCTAATTGATATTTAATGATTTAACTCTCCCTTGCGTGCAAATTATGTCGGTTTCTGCGCCGTGGGATTGCCGGATGGCACCATCATGGGTTGACAGTGTTTGGTGGATACGCCATATAAATATATAGAGAGAACAATTAAGTACCAACACAATTACTGGTATATAACGTGAAATTATCTCGAAGTTGATTTACTAATAGATTCACACCGCTCTTCTGTTGTTAGATTACTTATCACAAAATCTAGTGAACCCCTCAAACAATGAAAATTTACTACTACAATTGTGGTTTTCGTGTTATATAATACGTAGCCTGTTGGCAACAAATTGCAAGATTTAATAGGCTTAGCGAGAAACTCCACAAATGGAGGATCAGTGGATTTATCAAATCATAACAAGTTGCCTTACATGTAAATATCGGAAATAATATTTGGAATGTGAGAATAAGGAGATGAAAATATATATGTTAATTGGTATATATTAATTTGTATAGAGAATAAGGAAATGGAAATACATATGATAATTTGTATAAATAGAGATGAGGCAAGCGGTCGGCAGAGTCGCTAAAAGAACACACAAAATACAAATGCGGGAAGCAGATATCAGGTCGGTCATCTTAGTCAATATGAGGTCAGGCCTTAACAAACATTCGCATCCTGAGAAAGATTTATCAGAAAACGGGAGGATAAAAAATAGCTGAGCAAATACAGACTTTGACCATGAGAAATTTTAACACAGAACTTCAATAAACGATTCCTATAATAAAGAGAAAACTATTGGAAATATGTAGGTATAGCCTACACACACAGCTATTCGTTAGTTCCACTCTAGGGGTGGAAATTAATAAACCAGACCACTGGGGTTTACCTCCAAGGAAAAGTCTAGGTCACACCCGCTAGGAAATGGTACACATATATGGTAAGACATTTATTACTTCGACATACGCAGAATTTAGAAGGACAACCAGAGTAAGAGAAAGAGAATCATTATTCGTTAACACCGTTTACTCCTTTGGTAGTGTTAAGAGTCCTGTGGCATTTTAACCCATACTTTTCGTAGAATAGAAAGTCTACTTATTGACCGCAAATTACTCGTGACGTGCCGCTTGCTCCTTTAATAGGCCAGTAGAAGAATAAAATTATATTTTTTTGCTACGTCCTTTTTGAATTCCTTCTTTACTCCGATGACGGGGAAACCGTCGATGAGCGCAGCCGAAATCATAACCATCGTGATCATTAATGAGTCAGAAACAATTCGACGGAGGTATAAAGTAAGCCCAGTTGCCACAGGTCTTAACCACCTGTCGTGCGCAATAGCAACGAGGACTCTTCAATATACTCGCTATTGTGACTCACGACCAATCTCTCACTAACCGCGTAACATTTACTTCCACTTCCCTATTAGATAAACCACTTTTTATCATCCCATTTCATCATTTATAAACTGATCCCCATTCACGTATATACAGGCCACTTATAAACCTTGCGACACCCCTATAAAATGGTAGCTTTCTTCCCCTCCTATACAATAAAGTCCAATTTAATCATTACTGAAAAACTAAAAGGTTATTAAAAGGTTATTATCATTTTTATTATTTTTTCTTCTTATACGATTATTATGACATTCAAATATTATTCTTTGGTAAAAAACATATTATTTTAATCGTATTTAAACCGTGGAAGCTAAATAATATATGTACTTCATATTCAAGGAGCTGTCCTTTACTCGTATTCATGAACTACATTATGTTTATAATAGTTGTTTTATTCTAATTTGTCTCTTTTCTTTTAGTTTCCTATGTTTATATTTAAATACAATGATGGTTTTTGATCTTAAGTTACTTTTGACCCTAACTCGAACGCAATAACGGAAATAAACGCAGCAGAACAATTAAAACTTGAAATTGGGACTGAAAATAAATATTCTTTCGCCATTTTCAGGTTTATGCAGGAATTGGAAATATTTCAACTAACGTTCAAAGTTTTTCATCCCTTTTTAGATTACCTTAAAAAGTAGAATAAAATTTTGATGCTAAATTTCAAAAACCTCTCCTTTAAAATTTTCCAAAACTTATATTAGTTCACTTTTCACCTAGGAAAGGAAGGACGAACTCCAGTGGATATTCTGATGGGTGTTTCTGAAAAAGACATTTATCAACTGTTCAACGAAGCTGACATTATAAATGGCTTTGGCGAAGAGATGCGAGATAAAATTCTTCGGACTTATGTCGTAAATAACTATAGATTTCATCTACAGGTAAGGTGATGCTTGTTTTCGAGTAGAGCCCTATATATATATCTTCAAAATATGCAATTATTATGTCCTTGTATCATCGCCCTTGCCATGCTAAAATAAACAAATCGACCTCAGTCTAAAAGGACAAAAAATTATTTTGATATTGATAATTGTCACAGGAATAGGGGAAAATGAGAAACGAAAGAAACCGCAATGATGCTACGGGATTTCTAACATTATTACATTACACATTTTGTCTCAATTGTTTATTTAAATACTATAAAATATGCATCAATACCTGATGGAATATAATTTCAAAAAAATAAAATTTGAAGAGATTTGATCGTAATCACTTTCTTTCATTTTGCTGGAGTACACAATCTATTCCAGAGTTAATTTACATTGATTGCACCATAGTCTTTAGGTTATCAGAATAGTATTGGGAAAAAAGCCCAGAGATTTACATTTAAGAGTTACACATCTTTAAACGGAAAAATTCAACTTTCTTGTGCTAGGCACCGTAGACGAACGGGTACCAGCATGGACTCTACAAGGTTAATTTATAAAATGTGGGTACACCATATATGTATGGTTCCGTAGAATGATTTAGAAACCTTTATTATCGGTGGAGATGTTTTAAGAAATTATCAAATAAGATGTATTTCAAATTTAAGTGATGGATAATTTGCATGCGATACAATAGCCACTTAATGTCCAATTCTGCAAAAACTCTGATTTAGGTTTAAGGAACGAGGTTTATTTTCATCCCTGACAGATTTATTGAGACAATATACCTTTTTAACAAAATTCATTGTTATTATAGTCTTTCATTTGTTTTCCTCTGTTTTAAGTAAAAAGACAACAACAAATAATTATAATCTTATCCCCCTTCACCCGTAAAAATGTACCTCATCACTGAAATTTCGTGCTCCACGATGCCCGATGAAAGCAAAATTAGTTGCCACGACGAGAAGAAATATAAAATTGGAAGTCACGTTCGTCATTTCCCCTCACTTTAAATTGCCCTTAAACCTTTTATCCTCACGTCTCCTTAATGCTCAAAAGTAAAGAAATTTTAGATGTCTATAATCGTGAAGACACTATAAGTTTGAGTGGCAATCTTGCTAAGATGTGCCTATACTATAGGATCGTCTTAGGGTAACAGGAAGACCAAAGTTGTATACGGACAAAATATTGTAGAACAATCTATGGCTAAGAACGATCCATAAGAATATTCGGAGGCATCCCAAAGTTTTCCAGCTGCTAGAGGACCAAGTGTTATAAGAAAAAGTGACTAAATGCTACCAAGAATCTAAGATTACAAAGATCCTCTGGTTGACCTTATAGATAACGCGTTAATTTAGTTGCCTAAGCATGGAGACCCATCGGTCAGAACTTGCTCCTTCAGTTAAGTTCTATTCAGATAAAATCCAGAAATTCACTCTTTTATGCATATTTCCGTAGTTCTCTTAAGACCTATGGTGTTTCTGAACTTTGCTGAGTCAGTATATGTGTCGTGGGGCTTTTAGCTTTGTTTTTATTTTGGATCTTAGGGTTATAATTATTGGCTAAAATAAAAGAATCACCACTGCCTACCACTTTGAGGATAGGTGGTGTGCAGTGCTGATTAATGGGAAATATTTACAAAGGAGGGGAACACTACACCACAGTTTCGTAGTGTTTGGTATGCAGTTTTCTTTATTTATGTTCATCGGAATTGCCACATGATCTTAATTTCTATTTATTTATTTTCAAGTACATGCATGGGAGGCGATGAGGAGTCCAAGATTCCATGAAGGGGGCAATGGGCAAAAAAGTTTGGGGACCACTGACCTAGACCAATGAAATGTATGGTTTTTTTATAAAGCACATAATTAACAAACTTTTAATTTATCTTTAATAATTTTTTCATAAGAATTTCATAGTTGGCGAAGCATCCTTTATTTTTTACTACATTCTCAAAGAAAGGCTTTTTTGTCAGAAAATAGGCCTAATTTTATTAATCCAGCTATATTCTTCTTAAAAATAACCCTATAGTGCTCTACCGGATCAAGATATCTTATATTTTCAAGTCTGGAAGCTATGTACACCGGGTCTGTCTGGTTGCACGGAAATCTGTCGTGCCTAAGTGAGTTAACTGACCGATCAGCCACATATATATATATGTGTCCGTAGCTTATCTTTCACCAAATCGAATAGAAAGCTACGGTCGTTTTTGTAGGTTAGGAAAGGAACGCTATTCGCAAATTTTACCACCGTAAATGGTTTCCAGGAATAACATTTGTACAACAATCTTGCCTATGAGATACCGAACATATTCCCTTAGGATGTGGAGCCGTCATGCATGTCTGCTTATCGCTTAAAACTCAATTACATAACTTTGGACATAAGGCCTTACACGGTTCTATTATTCTATTCAACTGTCTGTTTTTTACGTTTAACAGGCTGCCAAACAGCTAGCAATGGCCATTGTTTTAAATTACGGCTTTTTCTCAGTGCTATAAAAATTAAAGTTGATAAATAAAAACTTTATACTTATTTTTTGTTTAGGGAGTTAATCGTAGTTTGAGAGCTGAATCGCTTTTACCTATATTCTGAGCGACAGTTTACATTAAAAAGGATTGTGCTCGCATGACAGGTGAATGGCTTTCCTAAAAACACATTCTTTTTGCTTAATCGGTTTGACGTTTATTTTAATCTTTTGGTTTAAAATCTTAATTCGGAAAATGCAAATGAAACTGCAATCTTTAACTATAGATACTCGTTATTAACCTCTATCGATCAACGGTAGGACGAAAGTAAGTACATAAAACCAAATGTATGAAAACAATATGTACCTTTTTGCTTGAATCGCTAGAACTTAGTAACATGTAAAAGAAATGAACACTATAGGATGTACAAAAGTAATATTAGACATCCTTTTCGGCATTATGGTTGTGATCCATTAATAAAGAAGTTAAAATTAATTCAACCAATAAAGTTTGTGTAACTCAAAGTTTGCCGCTGCCAAATTATTTGACCTGAGTTTAGGATAATTAATCGCAAGAAAACGATTTTCTCTAAAAAAATATATAGCATTTTGGGGATGAATTAATCCTTAACCTAAGGATTAATTAAAATATGAACTCTATGGTTTAGTGTAATTATTCTATTACACTAAATAAATATAGCTATTGAAACGCCCTTGACATATAATCGTATTTATATGAATTTGATATTAAATTATTCACTACAGCCGGATTCTCCTAAAATACATATTAAAGATTTTACACCATCCAAAATTTCGTTACCCAGTTTATATATTTTACAACTTGCCATAACAATTAATGCGTTCCATAAGGGAAGTTTTAATCTTAAATATCTTAGATATTGATTGGTATTCGCCAAATATCTCAACGAAGATATTATTCATAAGCTCCAACCATTCTAAAAAAAAATCTTAATTCTCCTACTCAATACAAATTTCAGTATAAGCCAGGCATCTATAATACCCAATTTCCTAATTATACATTCAGAACAGCATAAAATTCTTTCACTCTTCACACATATTATTCAACTTTGAAGGAACTGGAAAATACCGCGAGATCCGTTTCGTCATAACTTTACCACAATTCATAAATCTTTTAGCTACCGTATCATATACTTAACTGCTCTTTCTTTTCTATTGGTTCGATACCATTACATACTATGATATACGAGTATAACTGGGTAAGCACCCTTATAACCAATCGAATTTACATTCGCTTTCTCTTACATAGCTATATATACATGTAGAAAGATCATCAAATGATTATAAGCATGTAATTTTACCTTCTTTATTCTTACACGTAAGTTACCATTCCAACCCAAGACTTTTTATAGCAATTATTCTCTTGTTCCCTGTTTTTTCACGTTCGTTCCAAAAAGTTTGAATTGAGACATTCTAAATCTAATAACCACTAAATTTATTGCTCTTTTCTTCGTTTCCTATTCATTAATAACGCCTCTAAGACATATCCTCTTCAGATTTGTTAATTGATGAAACCTCACTACTTCGTTATTGCACGACTCACAAAACTCTTCACTACAAGGCGTTTTATCACTCCCACATCTTGCCTCTGCGCTTCAATTTATTACTCTCTTTAACTGAGTAAATAAACTTATCACTAATTTTTAGATTTCAACATTAATTATTAATGTATAATCTGTTTATTTCTTCACCTAATTTAATTTAACATTGCTGACGTAACCCAAATTAAAGAAGCTAAATTGACTTGATATGAATAAATAATAATAACTCATATAAAATCTTTCATAGGTGTAAATTATTATAGTAGATATCTTATATTTAAACATTCATCTAAACCAACCAAACTAGAATTCAAGATATATTGGCATGAAATAAGTTTGATATTTAATAGAAGAAATTCGGAATGCCCGACGTGTGTCACACAAGTAGGAGAGCAACATACTCTCGGCTGTCAGCGAAATTCTTGCACAACATCCCTCCGAACTACTAACTTCCCTGACTACAAAAACCTGGACTATTGTGTGGGATGTTGTTGAGAGAAAGACGAACTAGTTTCCTTCCCCTTCGGTGAAAACTGTGGTGATCCTGCACATAAGCACCGTCAAAGCGGAGCATATGCCCAGGATCACCACTGTGGTATCGAACTTCTAAATCAGTCTTGTCTGAAAATGAATTAAATAATTATTTAAATGTCTTCCCAGTTCCCCGCCAACTCCATTTAGGTGCACCCCATCTCTCCAGAATATATCGCTCTTATTATGAAGCTTTTCTTTTAAAAATACATTCGCCGCACCTATTCTGGAAAGATTACCTTTAGGGAAAATGGCTACACTGTCTCGTACACATTCTCTCCTGAGCTAAGCGTTCTTAGATAAAACTCGATTATGTTTAATACCAAATAGGAGTAACATGCTAAAACAAGAACAAAATACACTATTCCAAGGGACTTTTTCATTTCATGATAAAATTATCGATGCCTCTGATTTAGAAAATGGTAAAGGGTATGCAAACTATGATATTGATCGCTAATTTAAAGAGGCATCAGGTATACTATATACAATCAAGTAATAATCAATTTAAAAGGAAGAAAAATATCAGTATTCATCTTTCCCATCTATTGCAAAATAATTTCGGATACAATTGCAAAGAACGCTATGATAAATATTTCTAAAACATATTTAATGAAATGCCCCAAATTGTCAAAACTATTTGGAAAATCTTTCCTCCACTGAAATATATATATTTTTCGCTTCCTCTAATTTTTGTAGATGCTATAGAATTGAATTTTTGATTCTAACAATGATGGGTGTTTTTATTAATGACCTAATTAAGTAGAATACAATTTTCACTCACACATTCTAGAGTTTTCATAGTCTTTTGAACGTAAAAATTATTCAGTCAGAGCTAACTATGTATAATATTAACTCGTACGTAGATTCAATTCTTAAAATAAATTTGATACCTTCTTACAAAAAAATGTGATATGGTATATGTAATTTGCGAAAGATCCCTTAAAATAGGCTAGGGAACAATGTATTTGGTGAATTAGCAAAAGTACATTTTCCTACCTAATTTGAATTCGTTCGGTGACCTCCTGAGTACAAGACGCCCACATCTCGCAAAATACATGTTCGAGAAAGTAGCCCCACCAGCTGCAGGTTTGTAGCTCCAACCCGTGAGTAATCAAGGTCCCCAAGACCTCCCACAAGTTTTCCTCACCTTACTCTCGAGGTTCAAAGGAACTAAATCAATAACTACCATAAATCTCCCATTATAACCATTCCCTAACCATGGTTATCTAATAAGTATTTGGAGCTTAAGTCCGTCTTATTTATGTACCCATTTATATATATATATATATATATATATATATATATATATATATATATATATATATATATATATATATATATATCCATATATATTGTGGTATATTTTATTAGGTGTGCATTAAAATCTATTTTTGTCGTTGGGTTTGTTATATTTCTTGGTCACGCAGATGCCGCTATCTATACAAATCACACTCTTAGAACAATCACAGTTGACGCCTTGTTTGGTCTACCTTAGACCCTGTGTGCGCATATTCCCGTACACTTAGCCATACTACGACATAAAGATATTTGGCGTCAGGCTTTGTGGCTTCCCCACCTGATTTTAAAGCACTAAGTTTAATTCATAGCGACTGCATTACCAAGAATATCTAAATAACAATATATTAGGACAAGTTTCTTTTGATTAACGGGTATCAACCAATTTTTAAGCCCATTGTTGTGTGGTGTGTCCAGTTTTTCTAGTTCCGTAAAAAAGTATAGTAGCTAAGCTGTAATACTAACCGTCTTTTTTTTTGTCTCGTGAGTCGGATTCTCGGGTTAGTTAGTAATTTATTTTTTGTGTGAGTTTGCCAGTTTTTCAATAGGGATTTTAATCATTTTTGTCGTTAGTGGGATTTATATTTGTTTTGGGTAAAGCTTAAATAGCTCTGGCAGCTTTTCCATGTGCAAAGGCTGGAAGTAGCATATCCGAGGTGTCTTTATTCGATCACTTTTATAAGCAAGGGCAGGTCTTAGTCTTATTTGGGAAAAATTTAATCGCTTACGTCCAGGAAGAGGAACGAAACGAACGTGCGGTAAAAACAGCACAGAGAGAAAACGAAGAAAGAAAAGCACAGAGAGAAAACGATGAAAGAAAAGCTCAGAGAGAAGCAGAATTCCCAAAAAGAAAAACGTAGAGAGAAACAGAAGTTGAAGAAAGAAAAGCACAGAGAGAAGCAGAAGAGAATGAAAGAATTAGGCAGCATGAGAGAGAAATAATTCCTAACTAAGTAGAGATAAACTCCGTAGGATCTCGTAATAAACAGGCTCAAGTGCTCTCATTAAAACTCTCCACATACAAGGATGGGGAGGATTTTTGATTTTATTTAACGCACTTCGAGAAGATCTTTGAAGTCAATAATTGTGACTAAGAAACAGATGGCCTTGCCCGTTTACTTCCACTCTTGAAGTCTTGGCTTCGCGACATATTCATTTCGCTTCCTTCCGAGGTCACCCTTGATTATTTAACCCTAAAGGCAGAACTTCTTTCTTTCTGCCATTATCATGAATCCAGAATTTTATAGGGTTAGGTTCCGCTCCCCGTGAATAAAGCCAGGCCAAACCTATAGGCAATTTGGATTCACGCTTCGGCATAATTTTCAATTCTGGCTGGATTCCACCCACGTATCAAATGATTATGAGTCGCTAGTTAACTTCATTCTAAGGGATCAACTGATATTGACTCTGCCTCGCAAACTAAGGGCCTTCATAGCGGACAGAAAAGCGTCCACTTTCAAGGAGTGTGTGGAAGAAGCCGATCTTCACGCTTTCAGTCACTACCTCTACCCCAAGAAGGTCAAGAAAAATCATACTCCCTCCCCCAAACACAAGTTTGGGTTTAACCGAAGCCCACCCAAGGGAAACAACGGCTTCGTAAAAGTGCAGACGCCGAACAAGTACAGGCCTCACCCGCCCAAAGAACAAAAGGACGTGAAGCCCCCGTTACTTCCCTCCACGCTTAGCAACTACCCCTGTACACTAATTGTATGCTTTACGTGTGGCACCCCTGGGTACCTAAGTTACAATTGCCCCCAAAATTCTCAACCGAAGACCTCGTCGAGTCACCAGGTCCACCAAATCTCTGCTGCCTTCTCGCCTAATCCACCAGCAGCCCCTGCTCCCTCTCACCAGGATCAACAGATAAATTTCCTGTTTAAAGAGTTCTCCCAGGGAACTCCAGTTTGAAAATGGCGCAGTAAATGGTTGCCAAGTGTCAACCTTGGTTAGAAATACTAGTTGCACCTGTATAGTAGTCTCTGACAAACTACTATCCCCCGTAAGTCCCCAGCATAACAAGTTTGCTTTGTTGCATGACTTTTAGGTCGTGCCACCAGATTCTCAGTTGTGCGGTGCCATATACAGTGCCAGTACTTCACCGGATGGAGTGACGTAGTCGCGGCCCCGATTAAATTCTGCTCCCTCCTTATAGAACAGAGCGCACAGCTCTCCCAAACCCAATTTCTCAGCCGGTCGTTACCAGGGCCCAGGCCGAGAAGGATGTATCGCTTCCGGTACTTCTATCGGCTCCAGACATCAAACTTGCCATTAATGTCCAATTTCCTGAAGCACAGAAGAAATGCCCCACATTACATTCCCTGTGGAAAAAAGCAAGGAAGAAGGATAATGAAATGGTGCAAGGCAACCGCAAGATCGAATACACCTTGAAGGATGAGTTATTATATCGTTCTTCTATTAAAACGGAGAGTCCCCCGACCAGCGCATTGTGTGTGCCGAGAACGTATATTGAACCCGTTCTAAAGATGGCTCATGATGGTCTAATAGCTGGACATTTCGGTCATAACAAAACAGCCCAGCGAGGTTTTAAATAGTTCTTTTGGCCAGCAGCGGCCAAATAAATTATGGACTTCTGCAAGTCCTGTGACCTTTGCAGGATGGTCACCTCCAAAGGGCGCGTAGCCCAGCTCCCCTTCAAAAGAGCATCGCCCGGCTCACAATCGACCTCGTCCCTCGTCGAACGAGGGGCACTCCAATAATTTAACACTTGTCGATTGCGCCACCCGTTTTCTAGAGGCTATCACCATGAAGAAGATTGACAACATTTCTTGTGCAGAAGCATTAATCTCAATCTTTTCCCGAGTAAGGATCCCGAAGGAGATCTTATCTGACAGATTACGTCAATTCACCTCTTTTTGATGGAGTATGTCGGTAAACTCCTTCTCATCAAGCCTCTCTTCATGACGCCCTGGCACCCTTCCTCTAACGGGACTTACGAAAAATTAACCGGTACCCTCAAAATAGTACTCAAAAAGGTGTGCCATAACCCGCCCCAAGAGTGACACCACTACTCCTCCTCCCCTGTAGCTTTATTTGCTTGTCGCGAAGTCCCCCATAGGACTTTGGCGTTTGCTCCTTATAAAGCTGATATATGCACGCAACGTCCGAGGACCAATGGGCATTTTAAAAGAATTCTGGTCCAATCCTAGAATGGGAGAGAAAATTAGATCCTCTTACGCGTACTTTTTAGACCTGCATACACTTTTAGAAAAATGTGCGAACATTGCTCTCCGGAACGCCAATGTACACCTGGAGAAATACAGCATCTACTTCAAACTAAAATCAAAGGCACTTTCATTTAAACCAGGGGGTGAAATACTTCTCTTGCTTCCCTCCAAAGCAAATAAGCTCTAGTTCCACTGGAAAGGACCTTTCTTAATTTTAGAGCCCCGCGTCCTGGTGGATTACCTAATCGAAACCCCCTCCTATAATAAAGTTACCGCATCAACCTCCTAAAGAAATACCACCACCATGCTTGCCTAAACAACATAGTCGTCCTTGACGAAGAACCCGTCCTCAAAGCCGCCTATCCTGTTGAACCCTTGCGTCTGGTTCAAACGGTGTGCGCAGAAGCTGACGACGAGTATCCCCTGCCATGTCTTTCTTCCTCCAAAGTGGAGCTTCACTCCGACTTGGACGTGAACCCCAATCTCTCCCATAATGAGCGGGATCAATTGCTTGCCTTATTAGAAGGCTTTCCCGGCGTCATTTCTGAATTCCCGGGGTGCTCGACCCAATTTACTCATGAGATTGTTCTCACTACTCAAGATGCGATAAGGGGCAAGCCTTACTCCATACCCCCCCACTTTCGGTCGACTTTCGATGCAGAGATAGAGAACTAATTAAAATTAGGCATAATAGAACCTTCGACGTCCGATTTTTGCTGCCCCATTGTCATGGTTAGGAAGCCTGGCAAGTCGTTTAGGATAGACGTTGATTTTCGCAAATTAAACGCGGTTACACAGTTCGACGTGGAACCAATACCCCTAATCTACCAAAGTCTTTATGCCTTCAAAGACGCGTAGTTCATATCCGAAATCGAACTCTGTAAAGCCTACCACCAACTGCCGCTTGCAGAGCAATCAAAATGCTTTACCGCTTTCGCTACTGAAAAGGGGTTATTTCAGTTTACCCGCCTTTCATGTGGGCTGGTAACTGCTTGCGAAAGCTATAATCTGATCTTGCGTCTGTTGTTAGATGGCCTATCGAATGTTACGTTTTACTTCAATAACGTGTATATCGCTACTCGTACCTGGGATCAACACGTATAGTCTCTGCGCACGCTCCTATTCCAGTTACGCGTACGCGGATTCACGGAAGGCCCGACAAAGTGTCACTTCGCCTCTGACACTATTAATTACCTTGGATTCCAGGTCGGCTGGAATCAAATGCTTCCGCAGGACGACAAGGTAAAAACTATTTCAGAAATGCTTCTGCCCCGAATGAAGAAACAGCTTAGTCCCTTTTTAGGATCCTTGATCTTTTACCGTCGTTTTGTGCCGAATTTCGCTGCCATAGCCTCGCCCCTTAACGACATGCTTAAAAGAACGGCCCCGGATCCAATCAATTGGACCCCTTCAGCGCTAGATAGCTTCCACCAGTTGAAGGACAAGCTAATCTCTGACCCTATCTTGAGATTACCGAATCATAATAAAATATTCGGTGTTCATACCGATGCCTCCAGGATGGTCGAGGTTGTGCTCTAGTCCAATATCATGACGATGGAGTCGGATATCCTGTACGATATGCTAGCAGGAAGCTGTCCCATAGCGGAGAGGCGTATGCCACCATAGAGCTTGAATCGTTAGCCATAGTGTGGTCTATTCGTAAGTTTAGGATGTACCTCATAGGTAAAGAGTCTGTTGTCGAAAGTAAACACCAACCCCTGGCGTACCTAAAAAGCTGTAAGAGCCAAAAATGATCGTTTAATGCGCTGGAGCCTACTACTCATGGAGTACCAATTTCGGATCTTGTATGTCAAAGGCACCGACAACTGCCTAGCCGATAGCTTGAGTAGGAATCCTATAGAAGACCCACCTCCAACAACCTGAGTGTATAGTAAATTTGCGTTTGATTCATTTTCTAAATACTATTTTTCTTTTTTTTTGGCCTTGTTGATGTTGTATGTGACTATGTCTAGATCAACTTATCTGTGGTTACACATATCTAATTCCCGTGTAGTGTTATGTTTTTTTTCTGTTGGTAAACATTAAATTTGTAGCCTTAGGACTTCGCCTCTTAATGAAATACTTCAATGCAAGGGGACGCTCGGGTTGTCACGGACGATAACAAAGGTTAGAGAAGGTCTCAATCTCTCTCCCTGTTTGAGAGAAGTCCAGGTATATATGCACTCGCTTTAAGATTACAGACAGCTTTGGTTAGACGAAATTTCCCCGAAAGGAGTGCAAATCAACGAGCTCTCTCCCAAGAAGTGTGATTGACTGTCGCTAGCCACGGAAGAGCTGGACATCACGCTCAAATCATCGGGTCAAAGAGTAGTCTCGTGAGGCAACGTCAGGCTTTCTCATCCACCTCCGGATCAAGGATTGGAGAAGACGTCCTCCTAAATTCTTCTGGTGACCTCTTAAGGACAAGAGGCTCGTTAGCTTGCTCAAGCCGAGTGTGGAGAAATCATCTCCTCACCCCCTCGAAGTTCATTCGGTGACTTCCTGAGGTCAAGAGGCCCGCATCTCGCAAAGCACAAGTTTGAGAAAGTAGCCCCACCCGCTGCAGGTTTGTGGCTACCTCCCGTGAGTAATCAAGGTCACCAAGACCTCCCCCAAGTTTGCCCCACCTTCCTCTCGAGGGTCAAAGTAAGTAAATTACTCACTACCCTAAATCTCTCACTATAACCATTCCCTAACCACGGTTATTTAATTAGTATTGGGAGCTTAAGTCCGTCTTATTTATGTACCCATACATATATCCATATTTATTGTTGTGCATCTAATTTAATGTGTATTAAAATCTATCTTTGTCTTTTTGTTTGTTATATTCCTTGGTCATAAATCGCACTCGTAAAACAATCACAGTTGTTGCCTTGCTTGGCCTACCTTGGAGCCTGTGTTCGCATATTTTGGTACACTTGTCCATACTACAACAATCAATAACTAACATTATACAATAATTTTCAATTTATCACGCCTATCATCATGCCATGAACATTTTATTTCATACGAGAAGAAACTTGAATTACACATTAAGACTACAAATACTGTTATCAAATAGATGCTAATTCAATAATGACCTTACAACAGGCTGGAAGACCTCTTCTTGATTTCAATCGGACAAAAATTTGCGTTTGTAACTCTTTTCCTTGTAAGTCATCTCTGGCTGATCTCTTCTAATTGTCCAACAGTAGTTGGCCATCATGTGTCTAACCCAGTGACCTTGGTAGCGCTCTTCCATCGTAATCAATTCCTGATAGAAGTGTTTCCCTTGTTCGTCGCTCACGGCTCCTAGTTTCTCTGGGAATTGGTCGAGGTGACTATTTAAGAAATGCAGCTCCACACTCATGTTGCCTTCCAGATCACGATATGCTAAAAGCAAATTAGTAACCAGATCTTCCATGTTATGCGCTTTTTTGTTTCCTTAGAAGTTATGAACAACGGCAGAAAATGAGAGCCAGGCTGCCTTCTCTTTTTCATTCATGGTGTTCACGAATCTAGAATTACTCAGAGGTTTTCTAATTTGGGGACCATCAAATACTCCTGCTTTTATTTTTTCGTATGACAAAGCAGGAAACGCCGATACTATATACTGAAAACCATTATTGTCAGTGCTCAACGCCTTGACATACTGCTTCATCAACCCTAATTTGAGATGAAGTAGAGGGAAAACGATCTTCTATCGACTTACGATTGGCTCATTAACAATGTTTGGCATTCCTTCTTCCAAAGTTTACCGAAATGGACAATCTTTTGGGACCAATGTTTGTCACGGTTTAACTGTTCCATATACAGATATAGCATGGAAACTTTTTATATCCCTTCTGCCGGCCAAGAAGGAAGTTGACGATCTTATGTTCTACACATTTGATCTAATTGTTTTCATGGTAATTAAGTAAATCCATGACCATTCTTATGTCATCGTGAGTTTCTTGCAGATGAACAGAGTGACTGAGAGGTACTGCACAAAAGTCATGGCCATTATGCAAAAGGACACACTTGAGGCTACGCTTGGAGCTATCGAACAACAGTTTCCACTTAGCAGAGCTATAGGTGCCAAGTCCGAACTCGGTAAACAGACCAGGAATATCGTAGCAGTATACAAATTGTTTGTCCTCAGAGAAATACTTAACAAATGTACTCTCCCTTGTTCGGTAATATGATACCCGTACCGACCTGTCAAACATATGGCTTTTACTCAACCTGGAGGATAAAAGTTCTGCAGCTTTCTTGGAGACAAGGGGAAACACGTATTAAGTCATTCAAATCCTCTTGATTGGAACAGTTAAGAGCTAATGACTGTTCAGCATCTGATGATAAATCTTATGACTCTGAATACATTCCGTGGAAGTCTATATCAGGTACATCATTTTCATCGTCAAAGGAAGCATATCGACTGAAAATCGGAAGTGTTAAGGACTTAGAATGAGGTACTGGCCGGATTTCAAAGAGGATGTTGGGGTAGTCGTTCTTTTGCTGATTTTCCTTGCCAATCCATTTACTATTCACCAGACAGAAATAACAGTTCAATGCATGATCCTTTGGCTCTCTCAACACGATGGGGATTCCCAAAGGAAGACCATTTCTCTTTCCTTTCATCGACTAACGAAAATGTTCTACATAACTATGGAAAACAGGATGTGAGGCCCACTTCTTATCTTGGTCCCCAAGAGGAACATCAAAATATACCCTATAAGTGCGGATCACAAAGTTTGATATATGCTCTTTTGACGAACTAGCATGTAACAGCAACATGCGTAGAAGAAGTGGAATATATCATTAACGCAATTTCCTCATGACGAAGCCATCACTCTAACATGAGACCTTAAAAAAGAAACAATAATTTCAATATTTTGAACAATAACACATATTACTATCTTTTACTACTATGTGTGATAGAACGGGTTGAGGCCGCTTAATTTCAACCACTATCACATGTTATTTAAAACCACGATGCTACCCACGTGCATCTTCGCTTTGAAGCCGGGCGCCTTATCGCAGCCACCTGAGTCAATGTTTAAACAAGGAGGTTTATCACCTCCTCCCCATTCGCGTCATGCTCCGACCTCGTCAGATTGAGTTAGGCTTATGGGCAGATAAGGTATTGTTCTCAGGCTCGGCTGTGCATTCCCTCGACGCCCCCACTCCATTGTCTCCCACGCCAAGGGGATGTCCCGACTATTTATTTGAAAACTTTACCACTAAGATCAGATTAGAGATCCAGATTTTCTTTGCGAGACATCACTACGGTCCAGTCTCACCTTGTGCACCAAAGGGCCCTCAACCTCGAGATCCACCATCACTTGTCCAGAAGAAGGACAATATCCCTTGAGAGCCAAGGTTCGAGCCTTCGTGACGTCAAGTAAACTAGGCTTTCCCTGTTGTTCAGAAAGAGAACAACGTTAGAACAGCCATTGTTCTTTTGAGCCCGTTGACAAGAAACGGTTATCACCCCCCTCCCCTCTGTTGTTCAAAAGAGAACAACGTAGAACAACCATTGTTCTTTCAGCCCGTTTGCCAAGAAACGGTTCTCACCCTTCCCGCTTGTTGTTCAGAAGAGAACAACATTAGAACAGCCATTGTTCTTGAGCCCGTAGACAAGAGACGGTTCTCACCCCCCCTGTTGTTCAGAAGAGAACAACGTAGAACAGCCATTGTTCTTCAAGCCCGTTGGTCAAGAAACGGTTCTCATTCCCAAGACGCCACGAGGGGATCATTTAATTCCCCCCCTTTCGGCTGGAACTCGCCAGTGGACCGAAAATTCCTTCACGTCGCCTTCCTCTGCACAACAAGTGTATTTACGTAAACTGAACGTTGCCTTTGAGTATTTAACCCTTTTGTCAACCCTATCCTGTGCTTTAAATGGTTTAGCGAACCATCCCATCCCTTTAACTTTCTATTTGTTTTACCTTTTTAAATCGCTCTTAATCCTCGGATTAGCCAGATTCCCCACGCCCCTATCATTTTCTGTTTATGTCAATATTTTCCGTTTTGTGTGTTGTTGATAGTTTTTTATTAATAAAACTCCATTTTATTAATGATAGCAATATTATTATCCTTGAGCTCAGTTCCACTTCTTAAGAATATCGAAGATACATAATATCGGTCAACCCAGACATCCACGCACTCTAAAGATAATTAAATAAGGTCCCTCAACGAATAGTCATATATGGTATATCGTCGAGAGTCCATTCTACGACACTATGTACTGTGAAGTAATGGCTTTCTACAAGCACCCTTTCTGTCCATCCGGAGGGCAGGTTTCGGGGAAACGAGAAAATAGAAATTACAGAATAAATATAGCATCTAGATAAAAATGGATTATATATTTAAAATCAGCCTTTAAAAAGAATTAAAATTGGCAGATAAATCTATGTCACCAGAAAATGGGATTAAAATTGTTCTCCTGTGTTATTTATATGATCATTTTGAGTTGGTTTCATTCAATTCAAATCTCAGCTTAAAACCACTGAATCCCTTTTTAAATTACTTTATTCATATTTATCATGGTAACAGCTTGTTTTGCTTTGATTTAGTTTTGTTTGTTAAATAAACACGTGGTAGGTTTATCTAGATGGAAATGATTTAGGTATGTTTTTTGTAGGAAAAACTCATTAGAAAATCTTGTCCTTAAAATTTTATCAATGTATTTAAGAAGAATAAAAGAATATACAAACACCAGAATATTTTTGGGTGCCAAATACAAACAAACAGAGAGAACGTCTTGGATCCTTAGGAATAGTATATCATTATTATTATTATTATAATAAGCGTCTAGTCATAACTTTTTATCTTTAAAAAAAATCAGTCAAAATCCAGCGCTAACTCTATTCAGCTAAACTGGGCGGAAAAACAATTTCCTCATTTTCTGTTCTAAAAAATGCCAAATTCCTCTTCCGCCGTCAATTGCATAATTTTTACCCGCTCATAACCAGTTCCTTACAAGTACTTAAGCAGCCTTTCTAGATAAATTATAGTTTATAAAATTCTAACTAACATCTTCATTAGAAGTAAAGTGGGAGAAAAAGAGGATATTGAAAGGACAAGATTTTTGGAAAGAAACTGGCTGAAGAGGCTTTTAAGCATTTTACGTCCTCTCTCAATCGTTTTTGGGTCTATTCCGGGAACGTTTAAGAGTTGTGGAAATTTTAGGTATTAAAAATGTTTGGAAAATGTTCCCAATATTTTGGTGGTAATTCGATGTAAATGAAAGTGAAGGGAAAAATGTGAAAAGTGGTGCGTTAAAGAGAGAAAGTTTTGTAAAATTCAATTTAATTTTGAAGATGAAAACAGTCTGTTTAAAAAAGAAAATCATGGAAAATTACAATCCTAATTTCTATTTGGAAAAAGTGAAAGCGAAATCATGACATATGATCGAGAGATCTAGAATTTTAAAGGTCTGCACATCATATGGGCGACATAACAAAATAATAATAATCTCTCGATCAACGTAATTAGTTATGTGGGATTTGTTTTCGAATTCAATAGAACTAAAAAGGATCACGAATTGTTCATCTGGACACTTTTGTGAACCAAGAAAATGGGAATCCCAACAAAAAATGTGCATTGCACAAATCCTCATTTAATCTAATATAAGTTCAATTATAATAAAGTTCAAGTGACATTGCGCATTCCAGTCAGTACCAACAGCCAAGGAACGACCGTAATATAACCTTCTTTTTAGAATTGTATGTCTATACTAATATCATATAATAAAATTAAATTAGCTAAAGATAATATAAGTATATGAGGTAAACACATACGACATATAGTATGGAAAAAGTTAAACGCTTGTTGTTTATTCTTCTCCATAATAATACGAAGAAATCTCAATCTCAACTTAACTTCAAATCCCAGTGCGGCTGGGGTTTGCTACTAAGGGAGGTTGTGAGGTGGCTGCCCATCAGCGCGGGAATATTTGACTTGTGATGCCACAGGGCGAATCCTTTTGTAGTTCGGTTTGAAGAATGCTTTTAATTAAATTCATTGGGATGTTTTCCTTGGGGCTGCCTGTTAGCAGGTGCTTTCTTTAAGCGAAATGGTAAATCAAGCATACTCCAGGCCCTCCTCACTCTTGTATGGATGGTGGTGGGATTTTGAATTCTGCTACTGTCATACAACAAGGAGACCCACTGGGACCTGCCCTGTTTTCAGTCGGTATAGATACGATCATTAAAACCTTAAAATTAGAGATTAATATCTAGTACTTGGACGATGATTCAATTGCTGAAACCTTTACTCTATCATTTCTTTATTTAACAAAATAGGGCTAGAGATTAATATCTTGAATTATGAGTTGAATATCATAAAAGATGATACTGAAGCCTTCGTCAAAAATTTAAAGGAGTTTTCCCCTATGTTAAGATTGTAGCTCTGGATGATTTGTCTGTATTGGGCTCTCTGATCACTGGGAAGGCAATCAGACGGGTTATAGACACAAATCATGAAGCACTAAAACAAATGATATCCCGCCTGCAATTAATTGATCCACACCAAGCTTTGGTCCTATTAAAAAATTAATTTTCTTTACCTAAGCAACAGCACATATAGAGATTGTCTCCAGCCTACAGGAAGATGGCATATTTGGAGTTTTGGGGTGACTCTGTCAAAAATGTTGTCTCCAAATTAATCAACATTGATTTTTCAAAGGATTCATGGTTTCAGGCAACTCTCCCAATCGGGCTAGGTACATATCCTCGATGATTTCAGTTAACCTTTAATGCGAGCTGTTCTTTCACCGGTTAGCAGTTTGACTCAAGTGGAAAGGGTGGCTGGATCTATTGGATTCTGTAGGGGAATACTTGGCGACAATGCCCTTGAGCCTAAAATTGTGAACCGCTTGAAGCAGAAATATTGGGATCTACCTTTTGCTCTCTCCAAACTGAATGGCATCAAATAGGGAGCAGATCAAGATGCAAGAGCCCGTTTGCTAGCCGTGGGGCATCCTGATAGTAGCTTTTGGTTTTCATCCATCACGGTCTTTCTTTAGGAACTCAATTGGATCCGGAGACACTTAGATTTGCCATAGCTTTGAGGGTGTATGCTCCAATTTGTGAGCAACATAGGTGTATTTTGGATCTGGTGTTGATCTATTAGTTCTACACCTCTTGTTATGTGGGCTGGTTGCCGGAAAGATCCGAAGACACTCTGCTCTCAATGATATAGTATACCGAACCCTGAGAAGAGCTGGATTGTTAGCTGTATTGCAGCCAGTTGGTCTTGACCCAGGAGATGGTTAGCTTTCGGATGGGATAACAATGTTTCCTTTTAGGAATGGAAAGACTTTATGGTGGAATGTAACTTGTGTCAACACTTATGCAGAGCATATTATTGACAGGTCAGCTGTTTTGCAGCTTCAGCTGCAACAGCTGCGGAATTTCCAAAAAGATAAAGTATTTTGCCCTGACAAAGGTTTGTGTTTGAGCTAATAGCCATTGAAACTAGTGGGCTCTTTGGCCCATCAAGTGCACGGATAATTAAAGAAATAGGTTACTACTGGTGACCCTGGGAGGCTAGATTGTTCAAGCAGAGTCTATGTCTTGCCTTTCAGCGAGGAAATGGAATACGTTTATTGAATTGGGGTCCGAGTTGCTCATGTTATGGGCATGATTTTTATCTATAACTTTATCTTTCTCTAGTCAATAAAGGTCCTTTGACCGGAGCTTTACTTAGCCATACCCTGAGCCGCATTACCTGTGTTTGTGAGCCAACTTCATATTCTTATCCGGTTATTTTAGGTTTGGGAGTTTAAAAAAAGAACCAGAAAATGTTGAACTGAAAAGTAAAAGAGAAATAATAATAACTATTAATAAACTCAAATATTCATATATAAACAAATTTTATAGAGACGACTGCCTAGTAATGGTATGTACGAGTATGACGTAAAAGTTAGATTATTGTTTATGAGTTCTACATTCTGAAAGGTTAAGCAAATAGAAGGATTATTTTACCTAAAAATAAACTAGGTAAAAATGAATGAAATACTTAGATTGTCAACACATAACCAAACTTTTTGTTGCCAACAAAAAAACAAAGAGTTGACTATTTCTCTAAAGCTCAGCCAAACCTAATATTTGTGGATAATATTTAAACTAAATTAATCTATTAATTTATGTACATCTAGTCGAGTAAAGATAATAGAATAGCGCATTCGTAGCTATAGTGCATATATATATATATGCGGTAGAATTAATTTAGTGGTTAAAACATTAAGGTAGCATAAATAATAACATTATTTTTGTCTTTATATTATAAAAAAAGTAGGATATTTTGGATAGATGACTCCATTGCTTACAAGTAAAATACAAAGCGCTTCCTGTACCAATTAACACAACGTTCACCTTAGTGTTTTGACATATAATAATCTAAAACGAGATTAAATAATTCTAAACTAATGTTGGAACCTATAAAGCCCAATTAGTATTGATCATTATGAAGTTCAAAATCAATATTTCATTACTTTCTCAATAGTTTGATTTGTAAGTAATGAAATATTGTCGGAGATGTACTTTATTGAAGCCAAATAAATTAGAAAACACATGACTAAATTTTAGAGCAAGAAAGAGTTTGGATAAAGTTATTTCCTAAGTTTTTCTGATTTTCAGTTCCTGTTTATAAAGACTCTGGCCAAAAGTTATGGAATGAAGCGAGATGTTTGTTCTCGAAACTGGTATCGTTTATCTAATTTGTGCAGTCACTAGTCTAGTTCCGCTCAGTATTAAAAAGGATTCTACTGACTAAATGACGTTGACTTAGGGTACTGTGTATATAGGAGTCGAAGATAGATTACTTAAATTTTCACGTTTTGATGAATGAAATTGCTCCTCTATTTCTGTTTACACATTATCTAACCAAAGTACTATTACGACCACTAATCTCTTGGAAAGATTTTCTTAAATAGAGGTCCAAGTGGGGTTTTTTCTTCATAAATAAATAATATTTCTAACTCATCCTCGACTAAATAAATCAAGAAATTTTCAGTCGTTTCGGTCTCGTCGCAGAAAATTTTCAAACTACTTTTCTTGGCAGCAAAATATTTATGGCTGATGAGATTTGCTGTGGCAGGATATGCCACACACAACCAGTATATCTTCTTAACAGGTCACTTTTATTTAATCTTTTCGCATTTTCTTTAATATATATATATATATATATATATATATATATATATATATATATATATATATATATATAAAGGGACTTTCAACAAGGGCGCTTGAGCTTTTTCAGCCGATAGTGGCCATGTTGATAAAGCAACATCTGGCAACCTTACTGTGAACTGTCCAGTAGTACTTGGCAAGTTACCATGGAAGATATAGCGTTGAACAGCGTGTGCAAATCATCAAATGTTATTATCAAAATTAGTGCTCCGTTCGACAAACGTTCCGCGCATTACGTGATTTCTATCATCTTTAGCGACGAGGCCAATTTTTGGATGAATGGATTTGTGAATAAGCAAAATTGTCGGATTTGAGAAGAAAAAAAACACATGAGATACACCAGAACCAATTGCATCCCAACAAAGTCACTGTTTGGTGCGTATTTTCGTCTAACGGAATCATCGGTTCGTATTTTTTGAGAACGAAGATGGGATTCCTATAACCGTCAACGGCGAGACCTACAGATCAATGATAAGCAACTTCTTGTGGCCTCAACTGGATTATATGCCTGATATGGATACTGACGACATGTGGTTACAACAAGACGGTGCTACGTCACACACTGTGCACGCCACAATAGATATTTTGCATCAGCAATTTCAGGGCAGGGCCATCTCGCGCGGCGGGGACGTCAACTGGCCACCGAGATCATGCGATTTAACGTCATTAGCCTACTTTCTTTGGAGCTTCCTTAAATCTCAGGTCTATGCGAATAATCCGTAAACAGTTGATGTCCTCAAAGTCAACATAAAGAACACCATTCAGCAAATTCAGCCAGATTTCTGCAACAAAGTCATCGAAAACTGGGCCTCCCGAATACTTTATACCAAGCAAAGCAGCGGGGGACATTTGAACGGCCTCATATTCCACACTTAATGCCATAAAATGTACCTTCAAATTTAAAATAAATTGAGAGCATATATCACACACAACTTGTTTTATTTTCATTTAAAAATAGTGCAACCTTATTGAAATACCCTATATTAATATATATATATATATATATATATATATATATATATATATATATATATATATATAGTGAAACCACCGTATAGGAGCCAAAAGTTTAATTTACGAGACTAGTGTCAGTATATATTTTATCATAACCTCTTTAGTCGTATACTGAAAATGTGATTGTTACAAAAGTCTATAAATAGTGTTCAGATCAGAAACAACCCACAAAGTAACACAAAATTAGCAAAAAAGGTCATTAATCAGGGGATGTGAATCGAAGATCGTTGACTAAGCTGTTTACGATGAGGTTACGGGAATGAAGGCTGCATTTCAATTGCCAATCTGACAAATTAAAATTGGGAATTTCTCCTATTAATATAGATTCTACTCTTTTTCATTTACGGAAATTTGTATAATTTATATGATTTGGGGATTTGAATAGTCAATTTCGTGGTTGAAATTGCTAATATGATTAAAAATACTGTATGTGGTACTGCCTCGACTGACATCACCTTTATGTTCATAAATTCGTTTTGTTAAGGTTCTTCCGGTCTCTCCTATTTAGACAAGAGACAGTTTGTAGAGCCACAAGGGATTAAATATACACACGTTTCATTTGGCTGATCCGTAGGCTTGGTCGATGGGAAAGATTTTAGGATAGAAAAAGGATAGAAAGAGGGGAAAATTTAACTTCTAGTTTGTTCAAATTACAAGTTTATGCAAACAACAAATAGATTTTAATAATGCCAAACTAATCTATAGCTCTGAAAATGATTATCTAAAGACGTATAATAAAAGAAATTTTCATTAAACAAATTACAATAAGTCTGAAGGCTATTTTATATTTAACAAAGTTATTCAAAATTCTCTCGGACAAAAACTTGCCTTAGAAATTTACATTTTCCCTAAAATATTCTCTCCTTTGTTCTCGCTCACCATCCCTGTGGCCTCTTCTCATCGTTCAATTGATGATGTTAGGTAGATAATAAGTTCTGTAATGTAATCAAATGATAAAAATTAAAAATATTTTTCTATCCTGAAATAAATTCACGCTCTTTTTAAGTTCTCCTGCGTATATATATATATATATATATATATATATATATATATATATATATATATATATATATATATATATACATATATTTATTAGGGTAGGCCTTATTTTTTTTTTAAGCATTTTTACTAGTCTGACCCTACCAAGGAGTTCCTTTTGTTTGAAAAACACGTACTGCAAAGTATTATTAATATGTATTAATATTTAGAAGCGTCTTAAAGGATCCGATGTTTTCCTAGATTAGGTATAGAATTCAGTCATTTCACTGGATTGGTTTCTTTCCAACATTTCCAACCCTGAGTCTCCTCCAAGGGATCTTCTACAGTGGGTATTAACTTCACATTGGCAAGAATGTCTTGATGACCAATATCACTCATTGTTGCGCAGTAAAGTTCAAGTGCGAGTGTCTGGGACCTTTTGCGGTGTTCAGCAACAACACTCAGAACAAAATGTAAATCTATCCCATCCTTCGGGAGATGAACAAAAAAATCCTTGACCAAAGCAAGGGTATGTTCAGCGTGATCGTCACTTACAGCCAATATGCTGATCAAACTTTTTCATCAATAATGGTAGGCAGATGCATACTCTGAGCTGCGATATATTCGAGGAAATCATATGAAAGACGTAAGTTCTTGAAAAGAAGTCTTTATTTCTCTGTTGTAAAGTCGATTAAAATCTTCCCTCGAATTAACTTTACGTCAATAGTTGCACGGTTTAGCATCTTTTCCTCTCTTTTTTTCTCTTACATAACTATACCTATCTTGTTGTTGGTGATATTGTCCCTATCACAATCTAACAATACCGAATCTACCAACTCAGAAATGTTCCACAGTTGCCATGCCATCTTATTCACTGGAGCGTTGAATATGTTGTTGTTAATCCTAAGATAGATATCACATTGCTTCAGCAACTTCAAGTAATTCATCGGAGCATCCACATGAATGCTAGCTGTTATACACGATCCAATGTAGATACGTGAAAGTAAGATGCAAAGTTCTCGTAATCCTTGATTCTCGCGTGCTGTCAGTTTGATCTGCGTGCAAAAACTCCAGACTTTGAAGGTGTAGATCACGTTTGCCATCCATAAAACTGTAAGCATGGTTACTGGAGATGCATAGAAGATGCCTAGAGGAGGGAAAGCTCCCATGGAAATAATAGCTAACTCCAGGAGCTCTCCGTAGTCATCTCTTTGGCTGAGTTTCTTTAAGGGCCGTCTCAAAAATCTCTACTATCTCATCTTTGAAGTCAGTCAAAGCGTTGGACGGGTAATCATAAGTTGACGAGTATTTATATGGAGTCTTGTCTAAATGTTCCCATCTCGTTTTGAAGCCCTTGGACAAGAGAACATCAGGAGCAGATGAAGTCTCCATAGCTTCCGGAAAGGCTGCTCCAGCAATCAGCTCCAAGACATGATGGGGATAACGAATGTGCAGAAGTTCACGACCGATAAGGTTCTCCAAAAGAATGCACGTACCTTTGTGCCAACCAGTATTAGAGCTTGTTGTGTCGAAGCACATCCCATGGACCCTTTTTTCTAATTTCGATTCTTTCAGAAAAGATGGCCTTAATTTGTGCTTCTCCTCTCCTCGGTTGCAGTTTGGGGACTGCAAAAAGCTTTGATTTTCCATTGCCTGTCAGCAGCACAAGCAACATGTCCACAGTCTCATTGCCAATGAGATATTGGATAAGCTTCAAATCCCATTGCAAATTGAGTGGGAACTGGGGATCGAACTTATATTTGATTATTTTCGAGGTAGATTTGAGATGTTGCTTTCGTTCCAGTCTGATGCTGGATAGGTTCAGAGCTAGTGCCTAGATTTTTGTCCCAAACTGCGGACCTCCCACTGCTTCGTAATTTGCTCTTCTCCAACGCATTGATGCTGTAAATATCAAGTAATTTTGAAGCAGGCTTTTAAAAGAGGTTTATTTACCTTTGTGAGTTGCATTTTGACTTACTACATTCTTCTTGATACCTTTCGACTTCGTAAAGGTCCAGTTACTTCTTTCATACAATCTGGCTTGTAACAAATGGAAATCCTTGCCTGACCCCAAAACCTGGCCACCGTTTCAACAGTCTTAGTAGGGGAAACCTTTCACAGTTTCATTTAGCTTTTTTATGATTATAAAAAAAGAAACCTAAAACATGTTTGTTGGATGGGAGTTTTGAACCTTTAATGTCTTCCTCATAATTCTTTACAAGATACATCCTATTACTTTTTTTACTGAGCCATCATTAATATCTAACAGCTTCTAACACTCATATTTGTGGGAGAAATAAAATTTGTTTTTTAAAGACAGAGAAAATTGAATATTTGTAAACACAATGTATTAGGAAGAAAGAGAAATACAGGAGGTTCTTTACTTTAATTCACTCTCCACACCAGAGCTACGCACACCCTTTCTCTTACGAGCACAACTCAAACTGAGGCAGTGCGGCCAGATCACACAAATGCGAAATCTATAGAAACCTCTTAAAATATCTGTAGATTAAGAAAAAAATCTCTTTATCTCATTTTTCCCCTTTGTAGACGAGCCCAGAAATCTCTAGATCTACAGATATATCTGTAGAGCTGAGAATACTGCTAAGAGGTTCAGGCTTTGTCACAAGAATTTAGGCCAACCAAATTGACCCTAGGGGCCCGTATACTCAGTATACAAGCACCTGCGGTGGATTTGTCTGGGTATGGTATACTTCATCTGATAGGAACTTCAAATCCATTCATCCATCTCTAAGTGGTAATATGTAAATGAAATTTTCCTCATGTTGTTTTTTAAACAAAAGGAACACTTTGGCGGAGACATATATATATATATATATATATATATATATATATATATATATATATATATATATATATATATATATATCCATTAAATCACATAGAAAGAGAAAACGGAATAATTTTTCCTTGCAGTAATATTTTTATTACTTATTTTTTTAAAAATCACTGCAGGAAAGCGATTCGAACCAGGCACACTGAGGCAGCGAGCAACGCTTTGATCACAGGTGAAAGTATGCCTTTAGTACACTATGCTACGCAGAAAACCAAAAATACTCTGAATAGAATAGCTTTCAAGGAACACTTTTCGCAGGGTTCCTTGAAAGCATGGTTCGAATCGCTTCCCTGCGCGGAAGTTTTCGAAAAAAGGTAATAAAAATATTACTGCAAGGAAAAATTGTTCCGTTTTCTCTCTCATTGTGGTTTAATGGATTCATTTTCAAGATTCTCTTGCGCTACTTTGAGATATATATATATATATATATATATATATATATATATATATATATATATATATATATATATATATATATATATGTTCCAAGATTAAAGGATACTTTTTTGCATAATAACATCAATATGTTACTAAGCAAATAGCTACCAAAGATCCATTTACGTATATGTTGCGATTCAGAGATGTAGATCACCTCGGAGCCTTTCTAACACTGAAAGATGTTTTGACGGAAGGATTGGGACTTCAGGCCTTATTATAAAGCACTTTCACCACTTATGCTACAAATAGATTAGACAAGATATAACAAAAAACTAGGTTGGCAATTATTTATATAAATTAACCCGGCAACGGCTTCGGCACTAAGATAAAAAATTAAAATCTAAAAAAAAAGCAGCCATGGTTAAATTTTTATAAATTTTCTGAACCTCGCCAATTATAATAATATTAAAAAGGAACTCTAAACTAAATTTTCTGAACTTCACCATTTGTAATTCTTTGGGTTTTCAAAAATTCACAAATTTTCGATAATTATATTTGTTTCTAAACTTCACCATTTTGTTTTTCTGATATTATAAAAGAATCATTAAAAATAATTTTTATTAAAAAACATGTCATAACCAAACTAAGATAAAATTCTTATTCAAATACTCAAAAAAATCCCCTTCTTAAAATATAGAGTTAGTGATAATGATGATGAAGTGATTTTGATGATTATGATCATACTAGTTTACATTAGCTTCAAGTATAAATCATTTGATGGATATTTATGAACTTACTTTGAACTAGACCCGCCGTCTATTTACCTATAATTTAAGAAATCTGAAATATTAAGCAGATATATTTGAAGACAAATAAAATAACGTATTTATTAGGTTGTCAAGAAATTAATGCCATTTTCAGAAAAGATAAATATATGTTTCCTATTGTCGTTAAAATTGTCCAAATTTGATCCAAGCTGTCTTAAGAAATCAATAGTAAGACCTAGTCCGTTTTTAAAACCGGAATTATGCCTAGTAAAGCTTTGACATTGTTTTAAACTAGCAAGTACTAGCACTTTTTTAAGTTTAAATTCATTCATGTAACTCATTCTTAAGCTTAGGAGATATCCACAAATATCCTTTTGCATAGCCACATGATCTGTCGAACAATAACATTGCAACATGTGAGTATTGCTTAATCCCTGGCTATTTCTTGATAGAATCGTTAAAAGAGGTTAAATTGGTTTATTAGGGGTAAAGATCAATGGATCGATCGTAAACAGAACCCCTTCCCTTCTACTAGACCTGACATCCATATGACTCGCTCTGATATGCTTTCCTTTGAGTGGGATTTAAAAGCCTTTTATTATTTCAGAGTCGTCAATAATTAGAAAACAGTTATTACAGACCTACATATGTTCAACATGTCAAAGTTTAAATGAATCTCTTGAAAAAAGCTAAGTACATAACAGGATATACAAAAGGACACGTTTGACACGATAAAATCTTATGCGAAGATTGGTAATTCTTCCTCAGCTACCATATTTACCTAGCCTTGCACCATGTGACTACCATTTGTCTGAGTCATTAAAGCACCACATAAATGACAAAATTTACTTTAATATATAAGAGGTGAAAATGGATATCAAATCTTTCACTACCATTTTTCCAGTATGACATTCACTGCTCTGTTCAAGGGGAGGGGGCGAGGATTAGCAATAATGAGGATACTATTTTGCTTAATAAACCTAGTCTTTATTCGCTCGCGAGTCTGGTCGCGGACGACCCTATATTTCACTAAGTCGGTCGGTCGGTCAGTCCCCGTTTTGTTTTGGTAATAACATTGTAACTATTCTGCCGATTCTAAGGCAATTTAAAAGTTTTAAGTTGTTTTACATTCCCTTTCGAATGATAAAATTGACATGGTCCTCCCAAGGTTATTCCGGGAATTATTTGTAAAGTTTTGAAGGTCTTAAGGTAAAGAAATCAGAAAATTGAGAGCACGCGACTTTTGGTCAGCACAACTTGTTAATTATATAGGTTCTTTTAAGTACCTTAGAGAAGATTAACATTCATTTGTTGATTTCCTAATACGATGTCATAAATAAGTTTAATAAATCTTTTCCTCTAAACTCTTAGTTTGGTTGTGACTTATTTTTTTCATCAAAGTTATTTCTAATAATTCTTTTATAATAAAAAACAAAATGGTGAAATTCAGAAATAAATATAAGTATCGAAATTTTGTGAATTTTTAAAAACCGAAAGAATTACAAATGGTGAAGTTCCTCAAATTTATTTTTATATATCTTCTTCTATAACTATATTATAGCCACGTGATATTTTGAAAAGGGGGAAATTTAGTTACGAGTTCCTTTTTAAAATTATTATAACTGGCAAAGTTCAGAAAATTTATAAAAATTTAACCATGGCTACTTTTTTTTAGATTTCTTGCTGTCAGACCTTTGGTGTACCCTACGTTCTATCAGAATTTGATAAAGTTTCTTGTTCTAAAAAATTTACTTAAATATTTTCAGTACCAATATCATAATAATTTACGGTTCCTTTTTTTTTTACATCGATGCTTAACTTCTCGTCCTAGCTACTAATGTGCCACATCAATCTAGACTTCAGCAACCATGGAACACAAACTGACTGTTGTCTTTTATTAGCTGCAAAAACTCTGCTAGATTAAGAGGTCCCTGTGCCCCTCTCGTCACACCATCCTTTTGTTGTTCCTCCTTCTTTCATTTTAGACCTAAAGGCCCCCATCAAAGTTATTGGAATTCTTTTTAAATACTGAAAAAACTATCCTCACGATTCATTTTTATTTCATCTAAATTTGCTCTCATAATTTCACTTTGCTTTATTCGTTTGTAGAGGCCAAGAGCAATTTCTCCCTGATACAGATTAAAATTGAAAATATACTTTAGGAATAACTTAAGGAAACTTTCGAATGTACGAAAAAATAAAATAAAAAAAGATCCATGTTTAAAATATTGTGTGAACTTCAACATTTCTAATTCTTCATTTATTTTTAATCCCCCATCATTCGATAATCATATTTATTTTTCTCAACTTCACCATTTTTTAAACTCTAAATTTCATTTTTAGAGTTTCTTGTTATATATAATACAATGAACTCTAAAAACTTGAAATATACCTAAGTCATAACCAAACTAAGAGAGAAAATATATATATTATTACCAAGCAATGGCTTCGCCACTCCCCCCTTGCACCGCACTTCTAAGATCAACATTTAAAATCTAAAAGAAAAGCGGCCATGGTTAAATTTTTATAAATTTTCTGAACTTCGCCAATTATAATATTTTAAAAAGGAAGTCTAAACTAAATTTTCTGAACTTCACCATTTTTAATTTATTGGGTTTTAAAAATTCACAAAATTTCGATACTTATATTTATTTCTGAACTTTAGCATTTTGTTTTTTGATATTATAAAAGAATTATTGGAAATAACTTGGATAAAAAAACATAAGTCATAACCAAACCATGATGAAATTATTATTCAAATACTAAAAAAATTTGCCTTCTTAAATTATAGAGTTAGTGATGATGATGATGATGATGCTATATTATTATATCATGACATTTTTTATATATTCTATAACCATAAGATAATCATGTTAGTTAAAACTAACACAGTATTGAGGTTTCTGTTGAGAAATATAGTAAATTTATAACCTTTATAATACACAAAACTACAAATAATTGTCAATGTCGTTAGATTATTAAACAATGTATTCGTTTTGCGTCTCCAAATGTTGCAGCAAGCGTCCAATGACAAAGACCAAAGAATAGTATACATTTCTTAATGATGCCACTGTTAATTTTACAATAGAGGCAAGGCTCTCGGCAATGTTCTAAATCTTCAGCCAAACACCATTGCTTCAATAACTCGCAAAAGATGAAATTTGGCTTAGGAGTGAAGCGTCCTTGAAGCGTATTTCTCGAAAGATTTTTTTGTCTTTTGATAAGAACAATTTTCAGAATACAGTGAAAAGAAATCAGAAGTGCTCCCAAAGAAACTAATCTCTAAACAATTCTCTAAACGTGTATTGAAAAAAATATTTGGCTTATCTATATATTCTTTATCAAAAAGGCAATTATATTAAACAACTAATAAATTACGTATTCCACAAAAAAGAAATAAGTATATTATATTTAAGAAATTCGTCATTAACTAACCTATTCATCCAGTTCAGAAAATTGTATGAAATTTCATTTTCAGACTTGACTTAAATTTGATTTTGTCATTTGGAAATTACTTTCAGATAAAAATTTTTAGTTTAGAATGTGGGGGAATGAATATAACGAGGACAAGCAGACGCTAGTTTGTTTATACAGCGTTCCACCGTTACGTTCCACATGGGCCAAGATTCCCCCCCCCCCTCTCTCCTTTTCCTCGCTGCCCCAAGAGCCTTCCAAGTCACTCGCGAAGAAGTATTTCGGTCAGCAGATTTCGTAATTTACGAGACTGGTGGTGTAGTCCGGTAATATAAACATAGGAGGGTGTAAGATCCTTTAGAATGAAAATCTTGCTGCTTAAGGCTTCGTTGGAAGAAAATCTAGTAACAGACTTACTGTTCCCTTTGATTGTTTAGGTCTATTTTCGCCAAATAGACGAAATCTCACCTTCTTCGTGCTTGAACCTGAAGGGGCTAGGTATCATAGTGTTGAAAATTTATGCCTTGGAAGAGGAGCTTAACTGTGGGCTAGTGAGGGTTCGCCCTCCTAAATTACCTCGTCTCCCCTCCCCCCAGGGGATAATCGATGTATATAAAGTTCGATAATGAGAAATTTAGAGAGAATCGGTGTAGCCCTTGAGAGAAGAAGACGAGTCCCTGAGTCACACAGGGAATCAAGAAGATAGTTGGAACCAAGCGGGACTTTCTATCCCGAGGCTGTTCCTTTCGTCACTTAAAAGAGCAGACCAGTGGTATCGAGACCAACTCTCCTAACATTCTTGTCCAGAGAAAATCACCTCTCTCAGTATGCTGAAAAAGCACAGATATCCCTCACCATTGAGGAAGACCGAAGTGGATTCCAATTTGAGAAAAGATTCACATCTTGGTTAAGTCTCATCGTCGAGAGGCCAGAATTGGTAACACAGGGATCGGAATAACTTCCATTCACTCAAGATCCCCTCATTTACATCTTCAAGTCGAGAGAGAAGCATCGTCACTCGCCTCAACTAACCCCGGGCGAAGCATCAGCTGTTTTCCCGAAGCAGCTCCCCACCCTCGCCTCAGCCCCGCGAGGAAGTCTCCAGTCCAACTTGCCCCAAATCACCTCAGCAAGGAGGCTCACTTTCAACTGTCGACACACACTGAGTTACAAGTAAAACGAATACAAATTTTATTTATTTTTTTGTATTTCCAATTTCGTGCGAAAATGTATTCGTAATAAAACTATTTCAATCTGGTAGTTTTTTACCAGACTATTTTAATTTTAAATGCCTTAAGAAGTAGCATTAATTTAGCTTAAACCTCGTGTATTTGAAGTGATTTTTGCGTCAACCATCTCGTATTACTCAGTTTTAGTATTAATTTTATTAGACCCTTTTACTTTAGAATTAGTGTACTTAAAGATTTAATAATTCATTCTTTTATGTAATAAAAAGTATATTTTGTCGGAGTTGTAAAATTCGCTCCTCGAACGCAGCACGGGTAATAGATATATCAAAATACGAAACCTCCCCGGTTAAAGAATTAAATTAGAGCACTCTTAGAGAAAAGTGGAACGGATTAACTCATGTACGAATTAAACGTACATACGTACTCAGCCGTAAACCACGACATAGAAACTAATTAGTCTGTAGGGGTTATAAGTAGTGCTCAACTTTGTTATATTTTTGTTTGTTACAAAAAACAAACTACTAAAAACAGTCCTAACCAATCTTTTCAAACTCACTTGGCAGATATCGAAAAATATATGAAAATAAATGACCCTAGCTAAACTAACAGAATACAATCAGATATATAGAGTGGTTGTATTTAGTTGATGAGATTTATCGTTTACTTGACCCTACAATTATTTAAACAACTAAGCAGATTTGTACTTGCACGCGAGTTTGGTTACGGGCGACTCTATATCTCACTATGTCGACGGTCGGTCTGTCTCCGTTTTTCTTTTTTTTGTAATAAAATTGTAACTATTCGGACTATTCTAGCGAAATTTGAATTTATTATGTAGTTTAAACTTCTCTTCACAAGGTTAGCTCGGGAGTTATTTTGTTTTGGCTATAACATACATAACTATTCGGCCGATTTTAACGAAATTTGAAACCCTTATGTTGTTTTACATTCTTTTTCGAATGATATAATTGCAATAACATCATAAGAATGATTCATTTACCAAATTCCATTCAAGGTTATCCGTGTAATAATTTTGTTATAACAACCTAACTATTAGGCCAATTCTAACAAATTTGAAACCCTTATGTTGTTTTACATTCTTTTTCAAATGATATAATTGCTAAAGTCTTGCTAAGGTTAACTCGGGAATTATTTCGCAATAACATCATAAGAATGATTTATTTACCAAATTCCATTCAAGGTTATCCGTGTAATAATTTTGTTATAACAACCTAACTATTAGGCCAATTCTAGCAAATTTGAAACCCTTATGTTGTTTTACGTTCCGAATGATATAATTGCCAAGGACTTCTTTAGGTTAGTCCGTCAATTATTGAAAGTTTTGAATGTCGTAAGCTCATAAACAGAGTTAGTGAGAGCACACGACTTTTGTTCAGCAGACCTTGTTACCCTAAATCTAGATTTAATATTAAATATCTTCATTTACACCCTTGAACAAGAATTTTCCCCTAGACCGTATAATTGTTATAAAATTTAATTGATATTCATTGCTCCACCGAGGTTTTAGTATATTGTGAGGAAATTATTGTCTTTTATTAAAATGAAAATAATGATGTTAATTTCCTAATATCCACATGAAAATTTTTACTAAAGAATTTTAGGTGATAACGTATTCAAGTCAATTCTGGAAACTGAAAATTTACAGCCTTACAGAACGAATTTCAACTTATATCGAATCAAGTATTTTGCGGAATAAATATTTGTTTGTTAGTTAACATAAAATAACATAACATAACATGACATGACATGACATAAGATAACATAACCTGACATAAATTATTCCTTTAGTAAAATATTACCTCACCTAACCTAAATTCAACATTTCACTAAAAGTATTTGGTTAGGTTAGTCAACCTATGTTATTAAAACAACTATCAAACTAAATATTAATTTTACAAAACACCTTGAAATTCAATTGAGGTTGGGATTTTAGAGGCCGGAATATTATTTTTTCTAGAATTGACTCGAATACGTTGTCGTCTCGAAGCTCTATTTAGAAACAAAATTAGATGCTCTTCCAACAAATGATTCACCACTTTTTTTTATTACACTCTTATCGTAATGGGTTAGCATTGAGATAATAATGATTTGGAAGTTTAGTAGCAACAACCGGAAATCTCCAGACTGCTGTTCAATCCACTTCTAGGGACGGCGAGCTGGATATCTTCATTGTCCCCAAACTGGCGTCCACGCAGTGCAGCCTTGAGCTGGCGGAATAAAAAGTAGTCGCTAGGGGCCAGATCTGGACTGTATGGGGATGGTTGAGCTCTTCGAATCCGCATTCGCGCAAGGCAGCTTGTGCAATTCTGACCTCGTGAACTTTGATGACGTTGAAGTCGATCATGGGGCGAGAGGTTTCTAGGGACCCAACGGGCAGAGACCTTGGTCATGGTCAAATTATCGAGGATGATGTTGATAACACTTCCAAATGATATTCCAAGTTCGCGCTCAATTTCTTCGACCTTCACCCGTCGATTTTCAAGGATCATCTCCTCCACACGGGGCACATTGTCCTCGTTGGTCACGTTTGACAGGCATTCTGGATGGAAGTCATCTTCAAGGGACTCTTGACCATGGCGGAACTCTCTATTCGAGCAAGCAATGGTTGTATAGGAAGAGCTGTGTCGGTGTACACTGCAACCATGCGTTCCTGAATCTCTTTTTTCATTCTTGCCTTCCTTGGTCAAAAGTTTGATTAGTGCGCGGTGCTCAACCTCCTCCATTGTTGAAAAATTTATGACTGACGATCTGCGATCAGCTACTGCTTCTTAAATAGACAAGGCAGGAGCGTGGGGCTGCAAGTCCTGTCTTCTCATATCTTGTCCAATATAGAAGTTATTAAGGAAAACTATTTTCAAGTTGGTATGTGGGGCTGGGATTTGTTCTCATCTTGGTATTAATTAGCTCTCGCACTGGCTCCACCTTGACCACAAAAGAAACTTCTTCCATTCGAGATCGTTCATTTCAATGAAAGACAGAAATTTCCAAAAAAACGTTCAAATTATAGGACATGCAAAGGACTCCACTTCCCTCCGCATTCTTGAGTCATTATTTATAAAACAACTAAATCCCAGTAAAAATTCTGATTCAACTGCTTTTCTTCTTCTCATTTCATAAATCATTCAAAAAAATTTCACAACCTACCAATCTTTAGTCGGTTCCCTCTATAATCCTTCCTCAGTCTCTCCGTTTTTGCCGTCAACTAAAGGTGACTAATATTTTTGTGTATCAATCAATTGCCCCAATTAATATTTTATATTTATCCATATTTATAGCATCTATATTTAGTGTCAACAGTTTTCAAATGATTTTTTCACAATTTCAATTAATTTAATAATTTATTACTATTTCTGCTTCATTAAGTGACTAATATCTGTGTCAACCAATAATTGCATCAACTAGTGTTATATTTATCCATATTTAAAGTACCCATAATTGATCCATATCTAAAGTTTCAATAGTTTTCAAATGATTTGTCAAAATTTCAATTAACTAAATAATTTATTTCTAATCCTTGTGTGCATTATAATTTTCGTAATTTTACATGACTCATTTGGGGATTTATCCTTAACCTGAAAATTAGCCTTCTTAGAAGCAAACTTATAGAATATATATATATATATATATATATATATATATATATATATATATATATATATATATATATATATATATATATATATATATATATGTAAATTAAAAAACATCAATATTGGTAAATTATTTTGCAATATTGGCACGTCACATCTGCCAGAGAACGAATTTCTCCAACCTTCTGGACCTTATAACGGGTGTTCCAATAACTTGGACCGATTTTAAATGTGAGTTAAGTTTAAGCGTCTTTTGATTTTTTTCTTTCCTTTTAGATTTAAGAACTTGAGTTTTTGGCTATTTCAACCATGGAAAGATTAAACTGAATCACGAATTATTGGTTTAAATGTCGATGCCACATCTTATCTTCTCCTTTATATCTTGATAGAATCTTTCCAGTTGTTCTTCGATTTACTTTCTTAGTCTGCTCAGTAAAGGACCAGTAGTCGAAAGGCCTCGCAGTTCTCCGTTGTTTCATTTTCCTCGTGGCTGTAACGTTATTCATATATATATATATATATATATATATATATATATATATATATATATATATATGTATTTTAAAGGCCCAAAGTAATGAAAGTTGGTGACACAACCCGGAAAAACACTTAGGAGAATATCACCTGAACCAATTAAAGCTTAAGAAGGAAAATGGGAGACGTAGAGAACGGATTGGTTCACATGATATTCTCCTGAGTGTTTTTCCGGGTTGTGTCACCAATTTTCACTTCATTGGGCCTTTAAAAATATATCTATAAAAAATCACGCGTCATGTGATTTTTAATTTATATATATATATATATATATATATATATATATATATATATATAGATATATATATATATATATATATATATATATATATATATATATATATATATATATATATATATATATATATATATATATATATATGAGGAATTAAACCACATTCTCCGAAGAAAATATAATTTAGAACATCTCAGGGTATCTCACACCCTTTTGCAACTGACACTGGATAGAAAATATTAGAAAAGTGCTTACATACATAACACAGGGTCAGGTCGTGAAAGTTCCCTTTTTTTCCCCCAATCCCCTACTTGTGGCTAATCAGGGGAGGATTAGGCCTAAACATATTGAAGTGCTGATATTTCACTATTTCGTTTATTTGCTTTCGTATTACAGGATTAAAAGAAAATTGACCCTCAGATAGATTTAAATTAGGAACTGACGATATCAAGCTTGATTCTACGATTCTTCTCTTAACATAGTTAGCCGATTTAAATACCATTTTTCTTCCATTGAATTCGATGAAATGATTTAAGTCTCTAACATGGCAAAATATTCCACTGCTTAGGCTGCCCAATCTAATATCTCTTTTGTGTTCGTACAATCTCTTGTGTACATTTCGTCCCCTAACTTTATATGGTTAAGTACATTGACGATGTATTTTCTGTATAGCGTAATGGCCATGATTTTGATAACTTTTTGAATAATTTGAATAATTTGCATGTCTCCATCAAATTTGAATATAAATGAGAATATGATAATAGATTACCCTTTTTAGATGGGCTCATTAATAAAGATCACCATGAATTAAAACTTGACGTTTATAGGAAACCAACCCACTCGAATGCCTATATACATTATTTTTCGTTTCACGATAATACTGTTAAAAAATCGGGACTTTCTAACCTTTTCCTTAGAGCATATAAAATATGTCATCCTTCCTATTTAGTTGAGGAAATTTTCATTATCAGGACCATTTTTTCTAATTTGTATTACCTCGATTGGTTCTTATTGTCTTCCCATTTTGCAGCTAGGAAAACATTCCATGGTAATACGCCTTTCCGCACTAATGACTTCAACAAATGTATAACATTGCCATTTAATAATAAATTAAATAGTTTAAAGGACATATTTGGAAAAGCAGGTATTAATCTAGCCTTTAAATATAATAATTGTTTAAACCAATTGATGGTTGCCAGGAAACCCAAAGAACATCATAACATAGGAGTATATGCAATACCATGCAACGATTGCCATAAAGTTTTTATAGGGGAAACGGGGAGAAATCTAGACAAGAGATTGTACGAACACAAAAGAGATATTAGAGTGGACAGCCAAAGCAGTGGAATATTTTGCCGTGTTAGAGACTTGAATCATTCGATCGATTTCAATGGAAGTAAAATGGTATTCAAATCGGCTAACTATGTTAAGAGAAGAATCGTAGAATCGAGCTTGATATCGTCAGTTCCTAATTTAAATCTATCTGAGGGTCAATTTTCTTTTAATCCTTTAATACGAAAGCAAATAAACAAAATAGTGATATGTCAGCCCTTCAATATGTTTAGGCCTAACCCCGTCCCCCTAATTAACCAAAAGTAGGGGATTGGGAGAAAAAGAGGGGATCTTTCACGACCTGACCTTGCGTTATGTATGTAAGCACTTTTCTAATATTTTCTATCCAGTGTCAGTTAAAAAGGGTGTGAGATACACCGAAACTGTTCTGAATTAAATTGTCTTCGGAAAATGTGGTTTAATTCCTCGTCTTTTCTTGCGATATTCAATTAATTTTCTTATATATATATATATATATATATTTGGTAGTCTATTGTTGTTGTAATTTAGCTTTATTTAGAAGCATTTATTCCTTCACCATTCTACTTTTACACATTCTCAGAATGAACTTTAAATGCACTTTGCACTTTTGAAGTTTACCTTTGAAATTATTTTAGGCACATGCCGAACTTCAGTTTCATTTTTTACATATACTTCCCCTTCAAGTAACGTCTTAGGAAAAGCAAAATACATTTGACTTTCTAAATTAACTTTTACTCACGTAACTATCTTGCATGCTAACGAGATCCGCCCTGACAACCTATTCCTTTACGTTCAAAATAGCCATGTTTATTTGGCAAATAAATTCTAATGTATTTCAAGCTTTATATTTTTGTAGCGCGGAGAAACGAAGAAAAATGACTAATATATTTTCCTCCTTTTCGTGAATAAATGAAATATATTATGTTAAACCTACCTTTATCGGTGACTGGCAGGTTTCATTGTATTCAAATGGTAATTCTATTTATATATCCGTCATTGGTTACAGTACATAAAAAGTAGATAATACGAAGTTACCGTAGTTTCACTCCTAACTAGGTAGAAAATTTCGACCCTTTTGCTATGAAAAATAAGGGTATATATACATAATTCAAAAGGATATACTTAAGAATTCTTGTATACATACTATATTTCCAATTTATGCAAGAGAGAGGTGGCTGAAAATAGTTTTTATTACAATTAATTTATAAAAATTATATGTAAATACCCATATGGCAGGACAAAATAAAAGTACTCAAAGTATGTTTTCCGTTTCATTTAGCTAAAATAAAAGGTAAACATCTTAAACATAAAGTACTAAAATAAATATTGTATTCATATTTATGATTAAGACCTTAATTAAAACTTTTTATTCTAAGTTCAAATATCCACCTGCAACTTTTACGCTTACGATTATTGTTTTAAATGTCGATGCCACATCTTCTCCTCTTCGCCTTTATATCTTGATAGAATCTTTCCACTTTTTCTTCGATTTACTTTCTTAGACTTTACAGAAAGTAATCCATATTTGTATTGAAGCAATGAACTTTAAGACTCGAATAATCATGTAATGTTGAACTTTTTCGGCATCCTCCCCACGTCTTTCTAATTTGGATCCTTGTAAGTATCTCAAAATTTCCTGATCACATTTTTTAATTTAATCCATCAGTCGTAGAGTCAAGGTCGTTGAGTGACCTTGTACTGATTCTCTCCAGAAAGAACAGTGGAAGGAGTCAAAATAATGAGGACAATCGGAGTGCGTGAGACAAACAATAACAAACTGAGTGCGATAGTTGCCCTTAGTTAACTAATTCTTAGGGGTTCTTGGTTGATAGAAACTGGTTATAGAAAATAATTTACTATATACAAAAATAAGGAATATAAGAAATTCTACAATGGATACACAACATGAAATTAGTGGAAAGGGGAGGGTACGGAAGTACAAAATCAAGGCGACGCAGACTCAGGGTATAAAGTCTCGATCACGGGACGTACGAACGAACTTTTGAGGGAAAGCGTTTAGGCTGAGTTCTTAGGCAGACTCACGTAAATCGGGTGGGCTGGATGCTGGAAACGATGGCGGTTCGCAATGTCTGATTGCAAACACTTTGTTTCACCTCGCTGAAGATGAACGAGGGACTACGCCAGGCGAGAAGGGAGCTGACTCGAGGTTGATAGAGGTTTGCCTGTTGACTAGCGTCTATCTTGTGAGAACCCGTGTCATCGGCTGCGTGCGGACAGAGTCGAGGGTTGCTCGTCATAGCACTGGGCTGGCATTCACGGGATGGCGGGTGCTAGGCACGGGGTATGTACGGTACAGCTATCCGCATCTGTACACGCGACTGTACTGGAAACTGTACTGAATTCTGTCGGGCCTTGTCTGAGTATTTTGTGGCCTCTGCGGAAGTGCATGGCCCGAGGTGTCGGAAGGGAGCGGGTCAGATTAGACGAGACACGTCCTGCGTGGAATCTCACGGTCTCGAGGAGTTTCCGATTTGTTTTGAGCTGGAAGGCTCTTGTTATCTGCACCGGAAGTGCACCAGTTCCCAGGCTCTGTAAGTACATGTGGGGCTTTCCATCTCTTTCTGACACTCCTTCTTACCCAAGATGGAGCTTCTGACGGAAGCGACATCTGACTAATGTAAGGGGATTACGCAGCATAATTTGACAATAATGACCTGACACAAGAGACTCTATACAAAAATAAATCAAATTAAATGGGACTCGGGGAATACAATCGTATTCTAACAACAACAAAACAAGCAAAAGAAAATATAATAATAATAATAATTAAAAATACATGAAGATAAACCGGATAATTCTGCTATGGTTATAGTTATTATTGTCTCGCTAACCTCGGGTTTAAACATACAATTATTATACAAAGAAAGAAATGTCCCACATAATTATTAATAAAAGGATACATACAAAAATATATATTAGGAGGATATATATACAATAAAAAAGAAACATATTCCTTTAAATAAAACAAGACTAAAAGAATTGTTACCAATAAAAATAATAAAATATGAAATGGGTACTAAACCTTAAAATAATTAATACGAAATTACCCCTAGGACGAATCTAGAGGATTTCTACTAAAGCTGTCTGCTAGACAAATTTTGCAGCCCTTAATATAAACGATCTTAAATTGACATTCTTAGAGATAGAGACTACACCTCATAAGGCAACCGTTGTTACCTTTGATGTTTCGTAAATAGGAGAGGGGCTTATGATCGGTTTCGATAGCAAACTCTTTCCATAAGAGAAACATCTTAAACTTCTAGACCCCAAGATAATAGCAAGCACTTCTTTCTCAACTACCGCGTAGTTTTTCTAGCGGGGCAAGAGTTTACGGCTAGCAAACGAGATGGGGAAACTTTTACCATTGACATTATATTGGATAAGGACGCAGCCTATGCCTTCATTACTCGCGTTGCTCCGTATGACAAAAGATTCATGGGGGTCTGGTAAACGGAGGATTGCTGCTGAAGCTAACTTCAATTTCAGTTTGTCAAAGCTTGCGGTTAACAGTGGCGTCCAGATGATGCACCAAACTGCAAAGTTCCTAATAAATCGCCGGTAAAAGGAAACATAACTCAATAACGACCTCAGCTGTTTCTCAGTTGACAGCAGGGGAATCTCTATAATCGCAAGAATTTAATCGGTTTAGGGAACTAAGCGGTCGTTTCCTAGGCAGAAACCCAAATGGTCGATGGTACCAAAGGCCAATTGGCACTTGTTGCGGCCAATCGTGCAGGTGTGTTCCAGGAGCAGGCAGAGAAGGGCGCTAAGGGCAGCAAGATGAAAGTCCCATTGCTGGGTTGACACGTAGATATTATCAAAGTAGAAGGTGACGTGGTGCAACCCGTCCAAAATCCGCATCATCATTCGGTTTTGGCTGTTGCACGCCTTCACTAAACCGGAGGGAGCCGCCGAAACTGCATCACCCCTTGTTGGTGGTAAGTCCGTGTACCTCTTTAATTCTTTCGTTAAGGGAATCTGGTAATAGGCTTTACACAGATCTAATTCGGTGATAAATTAAGCATTCTCGAAAATGGGAAAATTCTTATCGATGAGAGGAATTGGCTCGGCGTCGAACACGGTGACGGAGTTTAATTTCAGAGGGTCGATACTCATCAATTAAGAATCATCCGATTTTTTAACATGATGACCAGGAAACAATACTCCGACTCCGAGGGATCTATAATGTTTAACGTTAAAAGTTTGTCTGCCTCATCATTGAAAGCTTTTCTTAGGTGTATGTTGGGGGGGGAGGGGGGAGCTTAGAACGGACAGGTTCCTGGATAGTGAACCGGATATAGTTTTTAAACTGAAAAGCACACTCAAAAATGTCCGAAATTACGTCAATTAATTGCTTAAGTAACGCTTGTAGCTGATTCTTTTGAAGGATCGAAAGCAGATTATTTATACTTAACTCGGACGAAGGGCAGTCGGAAAGGTCTGGCAGGAAGTGTACAGGGTATTCTGTGTCTTAATCCACACAGGCAGCTTGTACCACCACCACAGGGCCTAGCGGGTAGCCGGACTCCAGGGCCGATTATTCGTCTAGTCCCACAAATTGGTTGGCACAAGCACGACGATGGTATTTCTTAAGCATATTTACGTGAAATAGCTTAGTGCGTGACGATGTTTGGATTAAATAATCCATGGAACACGCCTTTCGATCACGGAGAAGGAGCCCTTCTATTAACATAAAAGCTTGTTTTTCTCTTTAGGGAGTAATAATAGAACCTCTTTACCGGGATTAAATGTCCGATCTTGGGCCTTACATTCGAAATACGCATTGTACTTACCTAATTTGGTTTCAGCATTCTGGTACGCGATTTTTGCGACCTGTTCTAGCCTCTGTCTCATAACTAGGAGGTAAGCATAAGAGGATTGAATATCTTGTCTAACTTTAGTTGGAGAAGAGCTCATTTAGGATGCTAAGGGACCCTTTAAAGTTACGCCCATAGAGGAGCTCAAATGGGGCCAAACCTAATGTGCAGTGGAGAATTTCCCGTAAAGCGAAAAGGCTACTGGCAGAAAACGGTCCCATTCTCGTGGTTGCTCGGCCCAGAATTTCTTGAGAATAGATTTGAGGGGGCCGTTTAGCTTTTCATAGATACCGTTGCCAGCTGAGTAAAGGGGGGGGGGGCAACGTACCCCATCAGCTGTGAGGGGTGAACTGGTGGCCGCGATCAGACAGTTTCTCTTTAGGTATTCTTACGCGGGAGAAGATGGAGATAAGTGCTTCTGCACAGGAGATGTTGACGATCTTCTTCAATGGCACGGCCTCGGGCAGTCGGGTGGCAAAATCTACTAAAGTAATGACATAAATGTGCCATTCACTCCACGGGTGATCTATTGGACTAATGAGATCATGGCGACAGAGGTTAGTGGCTCCGTGATTAGGGGTCCATTCTGCATCGGTGCTACTTTATTTCTTCCTTTTGCGGCCGTTATTTTGGCAGATGTCGCAGGACCTGCAGTAGCGAAGTATCTCATTATGGGCACCTGGCACCTGAAAGTATCTAAATATCCTTTGGGCGGTCTTTGTGTAGCTAAAGTAGCCTGAAGATAAGCTATCATGTACAGTGCGTAAGTTGTGATCAACGTGTGCACGTGGAACATACAATACTTGAGTTCGGGGGTTGCGGCCTTCGGATCACGTGCGGTAAAGTGAGAGCAAGGAATTACTAGGAATGCGGGCGCCTCTGAATCTTTTACCTTGTGGGAACGGGTAATGACGGGTTGAACTACGAGGTTGGAGGATCCACTTGCACACGGGCCAATAAAGACGGAGCAGAATTTAATATGAGCCACTACTACTTCTACCCAGCCAGTGAAGTACGCACAATCGATGAAGCCCTTAACAATGGGAAACGATTGGCATGCCCTAAGTAATCGTGTAGTGCAGCGAATTTATTGAGGCCCAGGGATACAGGGGGAAGCTGCTTATCTAATACCACTATACAGGTGCACACTGTATCTCTCACAATGGTAGGTACACGGCAATAATTAATCGTTCCCGATCCGAATTTAAGGGCCCCAGGTTTATTCTTAGCAAATAAGTTTACCTAGTGGCCGGCGGCGCTTGAGGTGCTTGGGGGAGGCGAGCATTCCGCTAGTGATTTTGGGGATGCTGATGTGGTCCAGTTCTGTTGGACTTTGTGATCGGAGTTACTCCTGAACTGTAAGTTCTGGGGGCAGTGGGTCTTTGAGTGGCCTTCTACACCACATGGGAAACAAATTATGGGTCTCCTGAGGAAGAATGACATAAAACGTAGAAGGGTTCGACGCGAATGGTTTTACGTCTCGATGTTCGGACGAGAAGAGTGGTTTTGGCTTTGAAAGCCCAGTTACCTTTACAAACTTGCTTACATTTTGCGGGAAGAATTTACTCTTATTTGACTTTGGTTTGTGGGAAAGGGGTGCCATCTTCTTACCCCCCTACTGGTAGCAAATATTGCTAGCCGAATAAACATTGGCCTCTTCTAAGCACTCTCTAAACCTATGGCATTTCAGGCCCTTTATGAAGGACCTGATTTATGGCGGAAGTTCAGCCAACAGCTGTTCCCTGAGGAGGAAGTCAAAGAGGGCATCATAATCATGTAGGAACTTTGATGCATCGAGCCAAAAGTTGAAGTGACGCTGACGGTGTATCCAAACTGATGGTATGTTTGGCCTGGCTCAATACAGGCATGCCTAAATTCGATCGGTAAAAGTTTGGGTTCATGTTATAGGCCACCAGTGATTCTGATTTTAATGTAGAGTAATCAATTGTTGCTTCTGAGGGAAGAGAGATGAATATATCTCGGATGTAGGGCTCAATAAGGGAAACAATGGAGCCACTCCATCTGTTTCGATCTCCCAATGCTTAATTTCAAAAATCTTTTCGAAATGAATTAGGAAAGCTCCAAAATCCTCACCTTCTTTGAATAAATGGTGCTTAACTGACAAAGTACGTGCGACGTTGCTGGTACTAGTCATTTCCAGCTTGTAAAGGCTGTTTCTTTCCCTACCTTCTCGTTCTTCTCTTTCTCTTTTCGCTTCTCTTTCTTTCTCTTCTCTTTCTCTTCTCTCTTCTTTTTCGGTCCTTTCTTCCTCGTGAATGTACGCTAGCTGCTTCTTACCACTGAGCCCAGGCGACTATCCTTGCGACTTGAGTGTGTTGAATAATGAAGACATTCTAACGCGTTTAACCAACCGTTTGGGAAAAGAAGCACAACTAAAGGAAAGATTATTTAAATGCACAACGGGAGTGCTGGTAGATTTTGGCGGACCTACAATAATTCACAAAAAAAACCCACACAATACAACATGATTATTTTGCACGGTAAGCAACAGGAAGCAACGAGAATACACTATAAAAAAATCAAATGGAACTTTTAATAACGAGAGACGAGATGGGGCCTTTAAAGGACAAAAATACAATTCGATACCTTTCAAAACGGCAGGCGATTTAAGGCCTGAATGGGGTAAGGTTTTACGTGCAGCACAGTCACAAACTTTAAATTCGGAAAAAAAACAAAATACGCACAAAAAAGAAATAAGAAATGGGTAAAGTCGATTTCTATAGTTTGTAAACCAGAACCCTCATTACAAAATATACACCCTTAAGATTCTAACACAAGTCTAAGAGAAATGTAGAGTCAAAGTCGTTGAATGACCTTTTACTGACTCTGCTCGGACGGAACAGGGGGGGGGGAGGAGTTCAAATAATGAGGACAATCGGAGTGCGTGAGACAAATAATAACAAACTAAGTGAGATAGTTGATCTAAGTTTAACAACTCTTAAGGGTTCTGGGTTTAGAGAAACTTGTTATAGAAAAATAATTTACCATATATAAAATAAGGAATATATGTAATTCTACAATGGATACACAACCCAAAGTTATTTGGGGGGGGGGCGATACGGAAGTACAAAATCAAGGTCACGCAGACTGAGGGAATAACGGGACTCTATAAGGCTCAGTTGTTTTTATTTGCAATACAACATTCATTATTTGATGCTCGCTTGTGCCTATCTCTTAAACAACCCTTACTTTTCAATCAAATCGTTGTTGACATTTTTTCCCTGTTAACTCTTAGATATGTGCATCGTTTTAATTCGTTAAAATCATCATAGGTTGACCACATCTTCCCAATGAGTAATATTTATTGTAACCTTTTTATGCGTAAATCATTCAACAGTAATGAGACAAATGAGGAAACAAAGAAGTTACAAATTTTCGTCCTCTTGAGGAGCAAATTAAATCAAAACAAATCGTTAAAGTAGCAAATCCCGAGCACCCGAACCTCGACCACCATGGGAAGATGAAAGAAATGAACGAAGACAGAGACGTTTGAACAATAAACGAGGTAATTTTCACATGGGAATTTCACACCAGATGTTGGCAAGGGGATTTCATTGCTACAATTTCATTGTGGAGATATTTTAACAGACCTTCCCTCACTATATATTAAATGCATATGAAAGTATTGGTTAGAGCAGAAATCAACTTAAAATGTAGATTAGACCAATCTTTAACTCAGGGGTTACCTAAAAGCCCCGTTTACCCAAGGAATTTTGACCAATTGCTACTTGTAGTAGGAGTGTTCAAAGCATTCCTTTACTCTGGAGAGTTCTCGCCGAACTACGATTTAGATAACTACAACCAAATTTTACTTCGATGATGCTCGAACCAGACATTCACTGAAGTTTCCCCCAGACAATAAAGGACTAAATTTCAGACCCGACTTTCACACATTGATTACACAAGGAAACAATTTTAATCAAATTTTCTGGTGACTTAGATTGATCTCCAAATTTTAATTCGATTTGTATGAATACTTTAAATATATGATCCATTTTTAGCAACATGCTATAGTTATTCTGTAATTTCTGTTTTCTCGTTTCCCCGAAAATTTCCTTCCAGACGGACAGAGAGGGTGCTTGTAGAAAGAAAATACTTCACAGTACATAGAAGTAAGATAGTAATAAGTGTTATTGTGCAAAATATTGACATTATTGTTTCTTTTTTCAAGTCTCATGTTAGAGTGATGGCTTTGTCAAGAGGAAATTGCGTTAATAATCCAGATACCTTCTCCTACATATGTGGCTTTTACATGCTAGTTCGTCAAAGGCGCAATATATCAAACTTTGCGATCTGCACTTATAAGGCATATTTTGATGTTCCTCTTAGCGATCAAGATAAGAAGTGTACCCCACATACTTGTTTGCCATAGTTGTGTGAAACATCTTCGTGAGTGGACAGAAGGAAAGAGAAATGGTCTTCGTTTGGAATACCCATGGTCTGGCGAGAGCCAAAAGATCAAGTATCGGACTGTTATTTCTGTTTGCTTGAATACTAAAGGGATTGGCAACAAAAATCGGCACAAGATCAACTACCCCAACGTTACCTCGGTGATCCCGCCAGTACCTCATTCTGAGTCTTCACCAGTTCCAATTTTAAGTGGATATGCTTGCTTTGAGGATGAAAATGATGTAGCTTATATGGACGTCCACGGAGTGGATTTAGAGTCTGAAGCTTCATAATCAGATGTTGAACAGGCATTAGCTCCTCACTGTTTCAATTAAGGGATTTAAATGACTTGATACGTCATTTTACGTACTCCAAGAAAGCTGCAGAACTTTTAGACTCCAGGTTGAGTGAAAGACATATGTTGACAGTTCGGTACAAGTATTATGTTAGCGAACAAGATAGAGTACATTTGTTAAGTAGTTCTCTGAGGACAAACAATTTGTATACTGACACGATGTTCCTGGTCTGTTTACCGAGCTGGTACTTGGTACCTATAGCCCTGCTGAGTGAAGACTGTTTTTTGATAGCTCCAAGCGTAGCCTCAAGTGTTTCCTTTTGCATAATGGCAATGACTTTGGTGCAGATTCTCTTGGTCACTCTTTCCATTTGCCAGAAACTCACGATGACATAAGAATGGTCATGGATTTACTTAAGTACCATGAACACAATTGGATTATATGTGTTGACCTTAAGATGGTCAACTTCCTCCTTGGCCAGCAGGCCAGCAGGCCAGCAGAGGGGATATACAAAGTTTCTATGATATATCTGTATGTAGGATAGTCGAACCTGTGACAAACACTGTTCCCAAAAAGATTCGATAGTTCGGGAAACTTTGGAAGCAGGAATGCCAAACATTGTTAATGAGCTAATCGTAAATCGAGAGAAGATCGTTTTCCCTCCACTTCATCTCAAACTGGGGTTAATTAAGCATTATGTCAAGGCGTTGAGCACTGTCAATGATTGTTTTCAGTATATAGTATCAGTGTTTCATGCTTTGTCATACGAAAAAATAAAAGCAAGAGTATTTGATGTTCCCCAAATCCGAAGACTCCTGAATGATTCGATATTCGCGAACACCGTGAATGAAAAAGAGAAGGCAGCCTGACTTTTATTTTCTACCGTTGTTCATAACCTCTTGCGAAACAAAAAAGCGCATAACTACGAGGATTTGGTTACTAATATGCTTTTAGCATATGGCGATCTGGGATTCAACATGAGTGTGAAGCTGCATTTCCTAAGTAGTCACCTCGACCGATTCTCAGAGAATCTGGAAGCCGTGAGTTACTACGAACCATGGGAACACTTCCATCATGATTTGATTTCGATGGAAGAGCGCTACTAAGGGCACATGATGGCTAACTACTGCTAGACGATTAGAACATATCAGCCAGAGAAGACTTACAGGAGAAAGAGTTACAAACGCACATTTGATTACCCTATTCATAATCCTAATGTGTAATTCAAGTTTCTTCTCATATGCAATAAAATGTTTGTGCAAAAAACCTGCTTTACTCTAAATAACGCTAAAGGATGATTCGAGATTTCTCCAGGGAAGGATGATAGGCGTGATAAAATGAAAATTATTGTATAATATTAGTTATTGATATTACGAAAGATCTGTAGCATTTAGAGAGAATCTGATTTCAGATTTGATGAATTCAGTATGCTCGAATGAGGGAGAAAAATGTACTTTTGTCAATTCACCAAATACATTGTTCTCCAGGGTTATTTGTCTTCGATTATTATTAGGTCAGGGGAGTCGAACCAGTGGAGCACTGGTGTAGACCAGATCTACCAGGGATACATATTTAATAACTCACATTCCTTAGTATTTAAATTCAAATATTACAATAACTTTTAATTTGATATCAATACATATATCTGCAATATATGATAACCAGTCAATGGCTTCGCCACTCTCCCCTACGAAGGGTACTTGCGTTCTCTACTATGATTAAAAGTTCCCCCTTTCAAAATATCACGTTGCTACAATATAGAGCTATAGAGGAATAGAAGATATATAAAAATAAATTTTCTGAACTTCACCATTTGTCATGCTTTGTGGGTTTTAAAAAATTCACCCAATTTTGCTACTTATATTTATTTTTGAACTTCACCATTTTAATTTTTCATATTATAAAAGAATTATTAGAAATAATTTTGATAAAAAAACAAATCATAACCAAACTAAGATGATATTATTATTCAAATATTAAAAAATGTCCCTTCTTAAATTATAGAGTTAGTGATGATTAGTATTGTGTGTTTTGTACCAAGATAATCCTCTCATAATAGCGGCTGTTTAACGAATATATCAATTTACGAGTTTATGCATTTGTGCCAATTACTTGTATGTAACTGGAGATTCGTAATGTTTATTTCAGAATACGAAAGTACAAGTTGGTATAATTATTTGGTTTACTTTTGATAATTGTCGAAATATTTCGAAAAAGATTCATGAAAATGCAGGTAGCGCCTTTTAATTTTGCTGTGTTTTAGTAAAACTATAGATTTTTAAAATTCAATAATCTATTAGGATTCTAGTGAGGTAATCTTAAAATAATTAGATATTTCTTTTGAAAAATAAAATAATAATATGTACTTAAAAACATCTACACATCTTTAAGTGATTAGACACTCTTGGCAAATTTTAACGCTTTTATGTTTTCTTACTTCGGCAGTTTTTAGTAGCGTGCGATTCTATTCTGTGCTATGTCGGTCGGTCGGTGAGTGGGTTAGACGGTCCCCCCTTTTCTTTTTTTTAGTAATAAATTATAACTATTCTGTCGATTCTAACGAGATTTGAAAACGTTATGGTGTTTTACATTCTCTTTCGAATGATATTAATTGCCAAAGTCCTCCCAAGATTGGCCCGGGACTCATTTTGTTTTGGCAATAACATAACAACTATTCTGCCGATTCTGCCGAAATTTAAAACTCTTATTTTCTTTTACATTCTCTTTCAAATGATATAATTGCCAAAGTCTTCCCAAGTTTAGCCTGGGAACTATTTTGTTTTAACAATGACATCATAATTAATCGGCCGATACTCTGTTAGATTAAACTAGGCTATAAAATGCTATACTCTGCTAGGAAAGCTTAGAATAGGCTATACTATGCAAGGCTATTATAGGCTAGGCTATAATATGCTAAGATATAATGTACAAGGGTAAGATATACTAGGATAATTTAGGTTATAAAATGCTAGGCTAGGATAGCCTATATTAGGCTAGACAATACTAAGCTATGGTAAACTAGGGTATAATAGGATAGTATAAGCTATATTTGTCTAGGATATTTAATGGTAGGCTAGGTTATACTATGCTATGCTAGGCTAAGCTATGCTAAGCTATACTAGTATAGATAGGGCTATACTATGCTATGCTAGGGTCAGATAAAGGATAATAGTATAGGGAGGGCTATGCTCTGCTATGCTAGGCTACATTAGGAAAAGATAGGCTAGCTAACCAAGGCTATAATAGCCTAAGCTATGCAAGGCTATTCTAGTCTAGTCAATGGTATTCTATACTAGTCTATGATATACTGGGTTAGGCTATAATACGATATGCTTGGATATATTATATTACGTGTGGTTATGCTAGGATAGGGTATACCAAGCTACCCTATAGTATGCTTGGCTAGCCTAGGCTATCTTATGCAATGATATATTGGCTAGGCTATAGTAGCCTATTCTAGCTTGGTTATAGTAGGCTAGGATAATTTAGACGATGCTAGGCTATGCCTTGCGTGAAATGCTAAGCCATACCTGGTTAGGTAGGCAACGCTGGGCATGGCTATACTAGGTTTTAGTTAAGCTAGGCTATACTAAAATATGCTAGGTTAGACTAGGGTCTACTAAGCTTGTCTAGGCTATACTAGGATACGATAGGCTAGGCTATACTAGGCAAGGTAGGATAAAGGAGGCTATCCTATGCTAGGATATATTAGGCTAGCTAGATTATAGGCTAGGCTATCCTATGTTAGGCTAAGCTTGAATATACTAGGCTAAAACAGGGTAGGTTATAATATGCTAGGCTTGGCTATGATATGCTATGCTATACTACAAAATTTAAAACCTCTAAGGTGTTTGCATTTTCCTTCGGATGATAGAATTGCCAAAGTCCTCCCAAGGTTTGTCCGGGAATTATTGAAAGTTTTGAAGGTCGTAAGGTCATAACGGAGAATAAGTGAGGGTACGCCAATTTTTGGTCAGCAGACCTTGTTCACTATCAATTTTCATTCTCTAAAATTCCAATGATTCAAAGAATTTTTGATCTCTATTCATATAATAATAAGTGACGCTTATGGGAAAATATTTCCAAGTCACTTATGGAAAAGGGAATTAAATTATATAGGGAGATGTAAAACTAGAGTAAAATGAGAATTTACCGAGATTTTATAAAGCTCTCGAAAGGAATATACAAAGATGTTAAAAGTGGAAAGTTCAACTATAAAGAGGATAGTTCTAGACGCACCAGTAAACACAATTTACCGAAGAACAAATCAAAAAGGAAGTGCACTGACCAATCATTACCATAATGTGTAGTGGATGATATAGATAACTGGAAGTCCTTCGGATTTACACCTTTGAATGAGAAATAAAATTAACCTAAATAAAAGATAAAAAAAAGAGATAAACTTAGATCTATATCTAATATCAGAAGAGGAAAACACTATGAAAGTGCAGTAATATATAAGTAAAATTGAAGAAGGATGTATGGCCCTGAGAAATGAACTAGAACTTTCACCAAAATGAATTGTGACTGGGCACCAACCACGAAAGCGTATTCATATACCATTGTATAATTTCATGACATTCTTTGGAACAGAACTTTCAGCAATATTCTTGCAAAAAAAGAGACTGCTTTGGATTATAAAAAAAAATACCATAGAATATCGAGAAATACTAGGAAATTCCATTAAATAGGAACATACTCATAATAAAGCTTATAGGTATACAAGGGATCACTAGAACAGATCCCTCTCCTCCCTTCCACCCTCCAAAAGATCGGAAATGGGACGGAGTCCACTGTCAAGAGATTTTCTTTCTTTCTGAATCTCTTCTTATTTTGAAGAAGGTAAGGCCGAGTTCGACGTCAGTAGGAAGGATATGAAGGGCCTCCTTCTTGGGTTTCTTATGTCCTCCCTATTTTAAGTGTTTTATATGACAAACCGTTATTTTAACCTGCAAGGAAATGAATTGTTTTACCCTCAATTTGGAGGCTTATTAAAGATTTTGAAAAGAATATCTAAACTTACAAATGTTTAACTGACAAACAGGGCAATATTTTTAAGTTATCAGTGTTAAATAAACTTTACCTTAATTAATTGAAAATATAAATAGCGGCATTGCAATAAAGTGTCTTGGTGAAAGCAAAATTTAGTGACCTTAATCTCAAGTTGCACACAAAGGATAGAGTGGCATCAGTTTTGTATGCAAAGATTAAAACGGAATCAATAAAAAGACCAATAAAGAAATTCATTTTTTCAAAGTAAAACTCTTTAGCAAAGTCTTTGTCTCACTAATAATTGATAGGAGAGTATAGAATAATTACTTTGGAACTTAATAAGCCCATATATTAAAGTGACCTTGCCCTAAGATAAATAACGAATGACCTTTTGACAAGATAAATCTCAATAAAACTACCTTTTAGCCTAGTTAAGTTTTCTTATATATTTTTATACATATAAAAAATTACAAAAATGACTCTTTAATTAGAAATGGTCGCATCCCGGAGTTGGCAATTTTGCACAAGACTTTCACTCAGGGAATATTTGTATCAGAGTTTCCTTCACTGAGTTACAACCATGCATTTACTTACAGAGGATGTTTAAACCATAATTTAACTGAGAAGATTTGCTCTAGACTTTAACTCAGGTTATGTTTACATCAAACTTTCACTCGGAGTGAAATAATACCAGAATTTGTCTACTGATGGCAACGCTACGGCTCTAAAACGAAAATAAATATATAGTTTGTGAGACAACGTAAATTTACAGCTCGCTCTATGAATAATCCGAATAAAATTAATTATCTCATTGAACATTTTATACTATAACAAGCTGAATCTGCGATCCCCCTCTTTAGTGGAGGTATTTAGCTTCACTGGCAGACAGCATTCTCTCTGTGAATTAGACTCTGTCAAGCTCTGACAACGCGCTTTTGATCTAAACACGGTTTGACGACCAAAGCCGCGTTCATCATGACTTTACTACTTACGAAACTTTAAATAATTGCGGGATTAACATTGGGAAGACCTTGACAATTATATTACTCGAAAGAAAATGTAAAACAACATAAGGGTTTCAAATTTTTTAGACTAAGCCGAATGACTACAAAGTTATTATTAAAACAAAAATAAAGCAAAACGAGGACCGATGGAACGACCGACAAAGGGAGTGACTAAAAATATTAAAAGGTTTCCAAATACATACATACGAGTATCTTCTAATAATTTACTCTTTTCTAGCTTTTTGCAGATTCATGCTTATATTCAATGCCTAAAGGCAATAGAAAACCTTTTATCGGGATTCGATTTAAATACCGAAAAAATTCCGCAGTGTTGTTATTTCCGATCAAATTTGCCCCAATAATTTATTGTGGGTTTACTGTATTTTAGGGACCAGTAGCTATTTCCTTCTTCTAAAGAGTAAAATGGAAAATCGTTTTTAGAAGGATCTTCGATGGAACCTTGGACTACTCGTATTTAAAAAGACGAAAAACAGACATGCCTCAATTTGACTAAATTTTTTGAAAGTTTTGTTATGGACTTCAATATTTGTAATTAATTTTGTTTTCAAAAATAAAAATATACCTTAATCGTATTATTTTTAATATGTTTGATTTTCTTTAAAAAAATTGATTTATTAAGTAAAAACATGGTCATTGTCAAACTTTAAAAGAATCGTAGGAATATTCCAAATTTTCCAAGTTTAATCTCCTGATGGAATATCGTGAATATCATAAATCATCATCAATTCAAACAAAAATAAACTTATTCCCACATACAAGGAGCCATAAAACTATTACAAAGTAGCCTCTATTAAAGATAGGGTCAAATTAAACCTCTCTGCCCTGAAACCATGCTGACTCTTCCCTAAAAATGGATTCCTCTTCAATGATTGCATAGTTTTATGACAATAATTGCCTCTTTATTTTACATATAAGTGAAGTTAAGCTTATTGGCCAATAATTCGCCTTTTCCTAACATCTACCTTTATTGAGTATGGGAACAACATTAACCAGTTTCCAATCCCTAGGAAAAAATATTTGCCCCCGAGAAAATAATTAAATAAAAAATCGAGTAAAGCGGAAATTATGTTTTTACTTCCCTTAATACTTTGCGCGTAGATTTTGTCAACTTCGCAAGCTTTATAAGAACTTAATTTATTAATTGTATTTCTTTACATTAAACTTTTCCATTTTTTGTATGCTTAATAAATCTTTTACATTTCTGCTACCCATAACAATTTTACGAAAGAAGTTCCATCACCTGTTGTTTTCATCATCGAAAGTTTATTGCAGATCTCACCATAAATAAACACATCTGGATACGGGCCAACTTTTTGAATCATATATATTAGTTTGACTGTTTAAATGAGTAAAACTCCTTTGGTTTTAAGAAAATCTTGAGTCCCTGAATCATTTGAGGAAAAAAGTATGCATTAAAGGCATTTTTTTAATTTAAAAGTTTCCCACTCAGGGAGAATAATGAGACTCGCTGCTCTCAACTATTTTAAAAATATATTTTTCCTGAATTATTTTTGTTTTTGTGAATTTGCAGCAAATTTTTACAAAAAATTAATAATCTTGGCATTATATTTGTGATAAAAAGCTGAAGTAATGGAAAATAGATTTTACTTTAGTTAATTGTGAACATAGCTGAATTTTGAATAAGTGAAAAAAATTAGTGATAATTTTATAAAATAAATATTATAAAATATTATAAGTTTTCCTAATATATTTTTAGGATAGAAGTAAATTCAGATTTAGAAAATAAATTAAAATAGATGCGTTTTTGTTACAGTATGTGAAGATAATTTTGTAGGTTTGACAACATTTCAAATTTGTCCCTCAAATTCTAAATTTTTTCCAATCCATAATATTCTATAAAGTTTGTAGAGTTTGTAGGATAATTTTGAAAAAGTTAGTTGTCCTTGATATCTAAGGCATAAGGTAATTTGAGTGTACTTAGATTTAAAATAAACATAAAGTATATCGGTTTTAGATCCTAATCGCCAAAAAATGGTGAATGTATTCTGGAATTTCAAGGAAAGATCTTGACCAATATTTCTATAATCTTTGATATTTCTTATCTTAGAGTCCATCACACTTAGCTCTCTATCGTGAAGGATAACGGCTTGATCACTATAAAAAGACATACCACTCATCGGATTTTCCTTTGTCGAACAAATTGGTTTCATTTTTGTGATTTCATGAGACGTAATTTGACTCATTCAAATTGGCTATGGATGTCTTCACCACACTTCTTGACTTGTTTCGGAAGTCGATGCAGCAAAGTTTTAGATGAAGAACACAGCCGTTAGCACTGGGCAAGTCGGTAACACCCGTTCACATGATTCAATTTTGTCTGAGTGGAAGATTTACAGGTTTGAAGACAGATGGACGATGGGGATTATATTAGAATTTTGGAAAGTTGCTTTTACTGGGATATCAGTGTCAAGTCATATAATCATGGAGACATGCTAGGATTCTAAGTTTTGATTCTGAAGGGATTATAGTTATTCGTTGTGCAACAGAAGAATAAAAATAAAATGAGTAAGATATTTTTCCAATTATAAAATTTTTTAAGATTTTTAGATTTGGGGAATTTTATTCTAGCTCTAGTGGGGACTCTCAACCTTAACTTAAATTTTTTATTTGGTTTGGTTTTTACTGATTACTACCGTACATGTGTATGTTAGTCAATATCGACACTTAAACGTAAAATCCCCACCTTGGATACCTATGAAATTTATCACCTAGTGCAAAGTCTAACTTTACTGGGACCTTGGCAGGCGAGAAATCATAGCTACTCTAATTGAAATCAAAACTTTGACTTCCTATAGGTAACCTTCTTCACATTTTTTTCTCTTGTCTCCAATTTTTGTTTCCAATTCGTCTCTTACTTCGGAAGTGCTAATACCAACCCAAATGGTTTAAACATTACGAATAGAAACTAATATTTAAAAGTAATTAAACTATTAGTATGAATATATTGTGGCTTTGTGGTTGTAAAAAGTGAAAAAGTTTCCAACACTTTTACAGCATAAAACCTATGCAGGTATAATTTACTATTAAAGAATGCATGTTGAAGTTACAGGGCTTAAATGAGGAAAGGAGAAGATTAGTAGTTGCACGAATAAGCAATAAAGATGAAAATAATTGCAAAATCTGCCCTCCACGGCGAGGAGAGAAAGTATGATTGCAATAGTTTAATCAGCCTCGTCTTACCTCCAAGTAGCCATGTAATGGAACTCGTCAATTTGCTTGATTTTTACATTTAGCTTCATTATGTAACTTTCAAAAATATATTTCTTTAAATAAAATATCTCCATCATCAAGAGACTATCGAAAAATCATAAACTATTAGAACACAGGAGGAATTAATCCGCCCGTTAATTTTGCTGGGAGGGAGGAAATTTTCTCTAAAGATGATTTCTTTGATCATGAAGCGAGTATTTAAGAACATATAAAAAGAAGAAAATACAGCAGGGTTAACACCTTGTTTAACTTATCTATTTTTGTGTAATTTCAGGAAAATTAGGTTTATCTTGATGGGAATAACGTAGCACTTTTCAATACTATCTTTCTCTCGCAACGATTTGGTAAAGTTATTAGAGAGAGTCATAGAATTATTATCTTGGTAAAAAGGCGTCTTTACCTTTGTTTATCAGCTGAAGTGTTTAAAGTTTGTTTTTGTACAATGATTCTGATCATTAATATTTTTATTTATATCTACTTTCTGGTACACCCTTTAAGTCGTTTCAATAACATAATTTAATTCAATAACTATTTTTAAGTTTACTTTTAATTTTCTGTAGATATATACATATATATGCGCAGAATGCCATTTCTATTTTACCGGTACCGGAAGGAAATTGTGTTGGCTCTCACTGCTGAATACACTGAGTGGTCACGTCCAATCCAGCATCCAATAACAATTCGTGATCTGACGGCGGAGGCAATCAACGACGCTTCTTTGGTGGCTCCATCCAGCGCGACAATAGCTCAACTAAGCTCAGCGATGCGGAGCAGCTACTTCTACGTGTTCAGCCCTTTTCACGGCTGGGAACAGGCAAAGGTTAGTAACTTTACTCTATCGAATGAACAAAAGGCGATCCAATTTTGTTTATTTTGCTCTGATAACTTTAGGTAAAGGTATTTTACTAGGGAAGTTATTTTTATATATTATAGGATCGCCTCTTTATACAATGGGCATTATTTTTGGTACTTAATTTAATTGATTTGAACTATTTATGCACCACTAAAGTAAATCAATGCCATTAGCATGCTTATACAGGAAAATAAAGGATAGATCTAGTTTCTTTTGGAGAAGTAAAGGTAAAGGCAGTAGAAATTATTACTTAAGTATAAAAAATACAAGATGAGCTTGCGTATTACATGCAGCATTTAGTCTATGGCCCAAGGGAATTCTGATCTGGCAACGAGCTTTTGGGCTGAAGAATACAATGGATATTGCGCCATAGAAGGCAGTCGTTGGAGTTTCTGCAACGCCGGTTTGATTGTAAAAGCTGGGGCAGCGGCAGTAAAATAACCTCTCCATTGCACAGTCCTGGGGAAAGTGTATGAAAATTCTATGTTCCCAGTCGTTAAGATCCCCCTCTTGGCCTCGCCAAATCATCCAAAGAAATGCTGAGCAGTACGTTTGGCACTAGAAGGTGCTGGAACTGCTGGAGTCAATGAGCATAGCACAGTGATTCACTTTCGACGCTCCACTCCTGATTTGGAAGGTGTACTCACCTACACTGGGTCGTTAGATCAGTCGAGGATTTCCTCCGCCTGGCTAGCCGTTGGGCGCTAGAGGCAGCTCCTCCGCCTAGCTTGCTAGTGCAGTGTAAACACCATGCCCTCACGTGCTTATTTTCTAAGGACGGAGCAAGCAAAAAATGTTATCGGAATTCTTTTAAAACAGACAAAAAACAATCGGCAGGTCTGCTCCGATCTAAATTTGTTCTCATAATTTCATCTTGCCTTACTCTTTCAAAGAGGGAGTCGCTATTTCCTCATACTAAAGATTAAAATGAAATTTCTTTAAAAAAGACTTTGATAAAACCTTCGAAAAAACGAAAAAACAAAATCCACCCATGCCATAACTTTAATATAATTCAAATTTTTTACTGAGCTACGCAATTGTGTTTTTTAAAAATACAGTGTTATAATATGAACTTACGATAAACTAATGTTTGACCATGTCTATAACAATATGATGAAATTTGATCTTAATTTAATTTAGAGATAAAATCTCTTTAGTTAAAATATAGTGTAATGGATATTTAAGGTAAGTTTTAAACGTTCTAGCTTTTAAACGGCTAGCCTTAATTTTCATTTAATTTTCAAATTATTATATAAATAATTCTTATTTGAAGATATTTTTTATTTTAAACATGATTTTGAAGAGAAATTTAATATATCATGTCTAAATTTAAATAGGACGAATTACTAATTAATTCTAAGATCAACAAGAGACGCATTTTCCAGAGTCTAACGAAGGAAACGTGGCTAATTTAACTTTAACGAAAATGAGAGTTAAGGAGAGACAGATATACTATTAGTGTGTGAATAGTAATTTCATACATTTTAAAGTGAGAGTGAGATGGATTATTTACGCAGTGCGTTTTTCTTTCTCAAACTCTCTTCCATGGAATTACGCACCGAAGTAGCAGCTGGTCAGCTTTGCTGAGTTACCAGCAATACCTGGATAGCTATTGCAATGCCACTATTTCAGTACATTTTAAAAGGATAAACAGGAAGGGCAGTAAGATAGGGGGTTGAAAGAATGGGAAGTGAGGGAGGAAGAGAGGGCACAAAAATGGAGAGTGAGGGAGGAAAGATTTCAAATCTGAGAATGAGTTCTTTATTTTGCTGGATCCCGGTGAGTGCTGGTAACAAGACCAATGCTTTTAACGAGCCTTCTTCATGGAACGATGAAAAATTAAATATTTCATCGCTGGCACAGCTCATTGAATTTTGTGGTCGAAACAAAATCGTTTCGCTTAAATAAAAATTGGTACAAGATGACAGTGACTATATGCTACTAGATCTGATTAAAGTTTCATTTGAAATTATTGCTCTTTGGTGTCCATGGCAGGAATATTTTAATATAACGAGGCAATAATTGCTTGTGTTGAAAATATTTTCACTTGCATATATTTTTAACTAATTATAGCATTGATTCGACCATTTGAAATCACGTTAATGCGGTCTACGAAATAATAGATGTTGTGTTTGAAAAACAATATTGGGATTCTTCTTGTACTAGGCTGCTTTCTGTGCATTGCTTGCTTTCTTTTTAGAGATTTGCATGCAGTTATTCAGATGGCTTGAGTATGACACTATAGTACTATTTATCAAGAATTTTTTTTATTAGTTGTCATATTAGGTGAACTTTATTTAAATGAGGTGCAACTTGGGTAAAACAATGAATTCTGCTTGGAATCACACAAATCAAGCACACGCCCTTAACGCTCTTATTCAGTTAAAGGAATCAAATTAGTCAAGGACCTATTTAAATCACTCAAATAGTGAATAAATGCCTCTTTTCTTTGTTAATTAGTAACTTGTCTTTTAAATGCATCTCGATATTAAACTGATGATTAATACAATAGGTTAACCAAAGACCAATTTTATACCATTTTTTTTAAACTATATCTGAAATTGAACTCTCTAAATTTTTAACTGCAAAGCCTCTCTATAATTAACTATTATTTTACACTACATAAACAACGTCTAGAAGAAACTATATTTCACACAAAAACTTGCCTACAGACAAAAATTACATTTAATTTGACAAATTGTTTCCTTTATTCTTCTATTCGTTTTCTTTTTAAACGCAATTCTAGGGTAACTCAGCTCCTTTTAAACTCGCTCTATACTTTATCACTATACGCATCTGCTTTTTTCTATAGTTCATTACAGTTGTATCAATTGAAAATTCGCTTTGAAGACAATTTACCTTACAATATTTCACCAAATCAGTTATCATTCTCAAATCAAGGAATCGCTCATTCTAACAAACATGGCCTCTTGTTCGTATCGAGTTAGTACAGAAGTTATTTCCAGTTTTCAAAATTTATCACAATAAGCTAAAAATGTAACGATTATTCATTCACCTTTCTTGTAAGCATAGCTTCTCAATTTCCACTCGTGCATTCACACATGCTATTATTTCCAAGCAAACCAACAATTTGTAGTATTTTGTAAGTAAATCCGAATGTAAAACATAGTTTGATCTCAATCAAATTCACCTGAAAATGCAACAGTTTTGTGAAGATTTATGCTTTCCATTGTGACGTATTATTGGAAAATCCTCTATTTTTAATTCAAATATCTGCCTTAATATGACAATAGTTTTGTAATCTTGTCGCATATAACTCCTTACTAAGCACGGTATTCGTAGCAAATCCTTCACATTTTTCATCCTAATAAAACTATTGTAAGTTAGATGAGAGAGTCAAAATATATCCAACAGTGATTGAGGAGTGATGATGAAAACATTTGCCTGGCTGTTTTTATACACTAAACGCCACATTCTTAATGATAACAGGAAATCAATGGAAATCTCCTGAGAATGAGGTAGCTCATAATGTAAATTTTTATCTCTATACAATGATGCCATCAATCCCAGTAATCCACCATCCACTCATATGGGTCATATTTGGGTAGATTATACAGTTATTTAAGGGATTATTGACATCAAGCCGACTACTTCGCATTTTTAAGCCTATATAATGCGTATATATATATATATATATATATATATATATATATATGTATATCAATGTGGTTCCACTCTTAAATTGTGTAAGTTTCCGAAGTGTGCCTCGAATTTGGTTGGGTTATTTTTCGTCATCTTTTAAAATAAATTAGAAATACCCAACACTTTTCCTGTAAGTACAACCTTCTAAGTCCAACAATTTCATAATTTAGTTCGCATCATTAATGTTGGGATGACAAAAATAATGAATAATTTCAATACTTTAATGATGATTAGAGTTCCACTATTAAATATATTTACACCATTAATTATTTCTACTTTTCCTCTCAAAAGAAGTGAGTGAGAAATAATTATTGATAAGTAAATAAATTATTTCTTGACTATGTCAATCATGCTATAGGAAGAATACTTTGAAAGTATCACACAGATAAGGTTATAAATAAAGGGAATGAGTAGGATTCGTTAATAAAAATATATAGGTAGTAACGTCCATAAACTACTTCAATTTGTGCTGCTCATTTAAAAAGAAATCATTCTATTGCACAAAAAAACTCTGATTATTTCTTAGCTAGGTAGCAGATTTTTTATCTGGGGCTTGACATGTATAACATCGCATGTTTTCCAAAAGTAGCCAATTGGATTATAATATGAACAGGTGATCAAGATTCAGCCAACCTTCTCTCTGTATAGAGAGCCAGCAAATGCTCGATGAATAACCATTTGTGATCAGAATCAAACTATTGTGATGAACATTTTATTATGTAACTATGCTTAAAGTTGTTAAATAAATTTAAAATACATTTTTTAACTCATACACCGGTTCACAAATTGTTGTATATAGCAAATGCTTCTATCTTGAACTTTTGAGCACATTAAATCCTTAAGTTTTTCGATTAGGTTTCTCATTTTGTCCATTATATGTGATCCTATGTATTTTTGAATCCCTAAACACACATTGCTTGTCTCATATTTTTGCCACCAAAAAATACCATATCAGGAAAAAGATGAAAAAAAAGTTTAAAAACTATTAACGTAGATGTTAGGCTAAGTTTTTGCTGTTAGCAAAAGTTGTAGTGGACCTCAAAGACAAGATATGAGTTGAATAAAAGACAGGGAAGAGGTTTCTCCTCTCAAAACTGTTTAGAAAAGGAGGCATCAGTGGAATCCAAATGAAAAAGTTTGTGTTAGTTTAATCCAAAACAACTTATTTAGCCCATTGTGTTGTGGGTCTTAGCAGATGATTGAAGCTAAAATTCAGTTTCTCTTTTAGATACACACCAATAGAGGAAAAAAAATGATGAAGAACATTTTTTTCTTAAGAAAAAATGCATATTGTTTTTATATGGAGTGGTTGAAATGTAAATGATTATGATACAAATTTAAACACTCATTTTGTAGATATCGAAAGAACTACAATTAATTACTAATATTTCAATGGATAATAAAAATATTACTGCAAGGAAGAAATTATTCCGTTTTCTCTTTCAATGTGGTTTAATGGATTCATTTCCATCATTCTCTCGTGCTACTTTGAGATATATATACATATATATATATATATATATATATATATATATATTTACATATATTAAATTGATATTCCTCCTTCCGATCTCACTGTTTTTCCAGGCCACAATACAGCCTATCTTATAATTTATCCAAAGACTTTCTACGGTGTAGAGTGGTGGAGTTCTAAATAGGCTTATATTAAGTTACTTGTATCGAACCATGATATTAACAACACCAATAGTTTTGGCCATGAGCCATAATATTTTAATTGATGCGTATGATTACTGTGGCTCAAAATAATAATGATCTCTACACATTCTCTTATACTTTGTTTTGATTTATCTCTTTAAGGATTTGTTTACACAAAATATTCTAAACTCTCCCTTTTTTAATAATATATCAAAGGTTAGCACAAAAGTTTTTTTTGTTTTGTAGGATGATTTATCACCGATTCCATTTCTGTGTGAAAGACTTTTTTCCTCCTTAAGGACTTGGAGTCCAACCTAGCTTCCGAGCAATTTCCCACGATATTATATAACAGCCACCGTCAGGTGAAACGGCCACTTCCATAACATGAGGAACCACAACAAATGTGATTCCTCGAAGTGTGTCTCTTCTTGGCTAATTCGTAGCCCGGTAAAGGCTAACACATTTTCAATTTACATATTAGCAAGCTGATGCGGTCCATTTTATACTATATTAATCGATTCTTGAAGATAAGTTATTAATTGAGAGTTTGCAAATCAAAAGTTCCATTTAAACTTTTATAAGTTGTTAATTTTTTTTTGTTTGCTTAAGTAACACACAAGGATCAATCTATGTTAGGCAGCTGAAAAAACCCACAAAGATTTTTGAAGCAACACGAACATTTATCTTTCCAAATAATTCCATCATTCTCCACGATATTTTTTCAGCGATCAGCCAGCATCCAAATCTGTCCCAGATGCCAATCAACTGGCATTTAATAAAAGAACTGTAAAAAAGCTTCCTTCAATCCATCAAAAGTGTTGAATCACTGGCCATAGTCACTTGGAGCAGCATCGGGACTGAATTATGGATGTGGAAAAATATCAACACCATCCATCTGTTTGAACTTTTCCATAATCGACCTGGCTGTGTGTGGCCTCGCATTGTCAGTCTAAAAAAAGCCAGACATCGATTGATCAAAGCAATATACTCCTTATTTAGTTTGACTTTGACGTACCCCCGGTCTAACTGCTTACAATAGTTTAGCGTTGATGGCACAACCATGTGGGACAAGCTCGAAATGTAGTACTCTTTGGAAAAGACGCCAGAGAGAGATCATGTCCTTCTTGTCAAACCGTTTCCCATGTAAAATTGGATGTCTGTTGTCCTAATTGCGGAACCCATTTCGTTTCGAAATAGTGATTAACTTCCGCAAAAAGAAACATCTGGGGAGTAGGAAGGTAACACTGCTCTGTGAGGATAAACTATGTACGGAAACCCAGACAAAAGGCTAGTAGAAGGAAAATCCGGAATTCAAACCCCCTGCTGTCTTATAAGGTAAAACTTTTCAGGTAAATACTAGGATAAGGTAAACTCCAAATAATAAACCATACTCAAGACCCCCAACGGTGAACCTTTCTGGTACCAGCAGAGGAGGGCTGCCTCTGCTGGGAAGACGTGATAAAGGCGGGCCTTGATATACTAAAGACTCAGCAGCTTACTGCACGTATCATCCTCATTGAGCCGCGGTGGATATGCTACTGGTCAAGTGAGTGCGCGTGGTCGTCTCGCTGCCACGATCACCGAAAACAAGATACTTAGCTATTGGCTTCTCGTCACCATTTTCACTCCTCCTCTGCCCTTTTGCACAGAAGATAGGATAACACATGACGGATCCGATGCTCGGACTCTAGCTGGTGCTGACAACGATGACGACGATGACGACGCGACGAGGGATTAACCAAGTACACCCAATTCTAATCTGATGTGACAATTCGCCTCCAGATTAGTCGTCCTTTGGATTATTGATAAGTTGGCTGCAAATCTCTACTCTTCGGGCAGCTTGTGCTTCGGTGAGGTCATATGGATCTAATCGGGGCTTCTTGTGAACAAAATCCACTTGATAAAATTGGTTCAGTGCAGTCTTTGGCAAGATCATAGGTGCTTGCAGAAGATAGAACTTTCAATGCTGCCACTAATAAGTCGCTTTCAACGGTTGATGGTCGGCCGAAATGTGCTTGATCGTCAAGGATAAGATTCTCGCAGCTGAAATGACTATACCATTTCGAGACCTTCACCTCACTGACTGTTCCCTATACTTCACTAACGTAACTTTCCTTTACAGTAACTCTTGTAGAAAGTTTTCGCATGTAGTGGTAACGAATCAAAAATCTAATTCCACTTTCCTACAAACTCACTTCCGTTAGTTCGGGCTTACACAAACAGAAATTAAGTGCGCAGGAGCAACAAACAACAGCATCGTAGGGAGGTTGGTATTTGAATGAGTAAGGCTTAGCTAACCTAATGTATTCGAATAAGGAAAGCTAACCATAGCTTATATAGTCGAATGAGTGAGGCTACCATAACCTAATTTTGATGTTGTTTAATAAAATATTCTTGTTTTCTTTCAGCTTCATAAGTGAGTCAGGACTTTCTGGCCAACCATATATGTGACTATAAAAAGGGCTCTAAGAACAGTGTCATGGGATAATTTGCCAATAGGTAAACTAGTATCCATATTAGGACGATGTCCATGGGAATATGCACATGTTAGAAAGTTTCCAAGTAAAAAGTTACATTGGAAAACTAATACTAATTGCAAGCTATCCTGCAGAAAGTTGTAAATTTTACTAATATTTTAGTGAGATGTGGCAATAAAAGTAAGTTATCAATCTTTTAATCTGATGTATAAATATTAATTGATACAATATAAGCAAACTTGCACAACTCAATCTAACCTAAACAATGGCGAAGAATGTTTGGCTAGAGCTAAGCGCGTTTAATTTGGAAGAGGACATTCGCTATCCACACATAAAAATTAGAAAGAATTAAATTTATTAGCGAAAAATATAATCAAAGGTTTCGTATGGCCAATAATGTGCATATTTTTTTTACCGTAATCTATATCATTTAGAATAATTGTTTTTAATAAATTATTTTTAACTGAAATAAATTATTTATAAAATATATTTTTTTATTAGTAAACTATAATTTATTATTCTGTCCTGTATTTTATAGGAATAGCAATTTTCCACATGAGAATATTCCCGTGCGCAACTTACTCATTAATTTTCCGTGTGAATTTCCTTGGAGGCAGTGATCCGCGTTACGGGGCAGCATAAAGCAGAACTAGTTTTGATATAGGAGTATCAGCACATGTAATTAGCTATGATTATAGTTTTTCATATGGTAAGTAAACCTTTGGACGATGTTCTAAGCAATGATAAATATTCGACTTTCTTTATTAGTGACAAAAACAGTTGTAGGTTTTAGTGCTTTTCCTAATTTATCTCTGATTTTCTCTACAAATGTTTTTGCGTTTAAGGTTAATATAACCTCATTAATTCCATTGAGGTTGACCTCTTCTTCGCACATAATCTATTCCTCTGATTCTATTCGAAATTTGGAAAAATTAACATAAAAGGTAGCCACCTAGATAAATTTGATGTAGATAGCATATTCACCAATGTACCAGTTAATGAAGGCCATGATGGTCTATCTAGGGTATTAGACAATCCAATTTCAAATCTCTCACTAGGCAAGGTTTACATTGTTACTGACAATGTATTCATTAGTTAAATAATCGTAGGTTTCTTTCGTCAAAAAATATGTAGTTAGAATGGGCAATCCCTGATCTCCCATATTGTCACCTTTTAATGGAACATTTTGAAGTTACCTTACTCCTTTCTGTTATTCCACATCCAAATATTTTATGATTTATTTATATAAACGATGTCATATCGATTTCGCCTATGAATAGTTTAAATTCTTTCGAAAATTTACTTAGAAATCTTAACGACCTCCATCCCACCATCAGTTTTAAAGTAGAATGGGAATAAGATGACCGTATAGCCTTTCTCGACGTCAAAATTGTAAAAGTCATTGCCTAAATTAGCTTAACTATGAACCCTCAACTGAACGATTCTAACTCTTACATACACTTCTTTACAAATCATGATGTTAGCAATTAAAAAGCCGTTGCAACAGGTATGTTCTTAAGAGCACTTAGAATCTTGAATTCTTGCTTTTGAGAAGACGAGATTACATATACAGCCTGCACATTTATTGAATTAAATTATCCTTTCCATGTCATTAAAGGAGGAAACAGAGTTATTTCTTGGGGTAGGGCCACGTTTAAATACCCTCAAATCTTTCCCTTTGACTAAGCCGATAGATCAGCCAAATAAGGCAGGTGTATATGTAATCCCGAGTCAATCCACTAACTGCCAATCGCTCTATATTGGATAGACTGCAAGAACATTAAAAAAACGAGGCAGTCAGTTTTGCATCCAGTATCTTTAATCACATTAGTAATCACAAACATAATACTGATTAGTCGAAGTGCCAAGTAATATATAATTATAAAATTTCGGTAAAAGTAAAATTGTATAATCGATACTAATAGGAGAAATTCCCAATTTCATCTTCTGACGGTCAATTTAAATGTAGCTCCTATTTCCGGAACCTGATCGCAAACAGTATATGTAGTTAATGATCTCAGAACAACACCCCCTGACCAATGACATTTTACTCTCTTTTGTTCTTATTTTGTCCTGATCTTGAGGCTGTAAAGAACTGTTTTATCTATTCCATTCGCAGAATAAGACTGAAGAGGGTATGGTAAACTTCATGCTACTACATAGTGGTTTCACTATCATGAAATGTTTAGTATCGTGAAAAAAGAAACGGAATTACCGTTAGATTGCCACTATCTTATTTCTTATCAGACCAAATAACGTTAAAATTTAAGATTACACACTAACACAAGTGCTCTTTTGCAAACTCGAGAGAAGCGCAATATGGACATTGCGAGGAGCAATATTTATGGGTGCTGCTTATAGTTAAGTACCTATTCATAGGTACTAGTTCTGTTCTAGTTTTGCACCATTCCTTCGATTCCATTGATACCACTACCTGAAATCTTTCAGAAGGAAAAGGATAGACTAAAGTGTACTATTGAAGCATGTTATAGTTCTCGCCAGGCATTAAGGCATCTGTGTATGAATGAAGATTTCGATTTATGCTCCTTAACATTCGCCTTTATTAGAGAAATTGACAACGTCACCTTTAAAATTTAGCGAATGTTCTTTACTTTCAGCTTTCTATTAACTGATGCAAAGAAGTAAGAGGCAAAAAATCATATTAAATTATTCAAAGAAGGTTGGCTGATGTTTAGAATTTTCTAAAGTCTTCGAGAAACCCTTTAATTAAAACACATTTGTCAACTATATACATCGAGTCTGTATTAATATTTACTAGGAAACTTTTGAAATATGGATTCAATGCTGTTTACTTCTGCCATAAGATGATAAGTGATATATATTTATATTGTTTTTTTCGGGGGAACATTATATGGGTGTTTTTTTTGTATGGATATTAAAAATAGGTGTCCGGGGTTTTTAAGAAATTTTTACAGTAAAACTATGCAACTAATGAAATAAAATGCTTTGCAAGCGAGTGTAGATTACTAATTGATTTTAGTAAATAAATAATTGATAGGTGCAATAGACGGATGATAAAGGAACTCTATCATACATATGTTCTTTAACAATGATCGAGCTAAAGGCAATAATATATCACTATTACATAATTAGAAACCATTATTATTTGCTAGAGTGAGGCAGAAAGAAAAAAATATAATGTAATAATTAGATTTAATGGATTTGTCACGATACATTTACCAACTAAAATGTTTTATCATTTGAAAATATACATGCCCCAAACTTATTCAAAACTCCATTATTTATTATTTCTGTTTAATGCGCAGGTGCAGGGATCCTCTAACTACTAAGTAAGATAGGAAACTCAAAAGGAACCTATAGCAAAAAGTTAAAATGCCTTGAGGAACGGCCTTTTGATGTAGCAAAGAGGATCAATAAGAAAATCTCAAAGAATTCCTTATACTCGTATATGCATCTTTTTGAGATTTTTAAAACATACAAAGAGATTAAAAACATGATATTAAAGATGATAAAAACATAATGTTAAGACTAAAAATTAGTAACATATTTGGTATAGGGAAGATTGCACAGTACTTTCATAAATAAAAAGGAGTAATAGTTTATGATTTGTATAAAGGAATGACTAAAAACACGTAGGGAAACGAGAATAATGACAGAAAAGGTTGATGAAATAATAAAAAAGGTGATGTATGTAGACTAAAATATTTGAAGCCCAATGGAAAATGTTGTTTCTTTTCTGGTTAGTTTTTTAGTTCAAATAATTTTGGAAAAGGGATTCGATATACAAAAGAAATTAAATATGTAGAACATATCCAGTATTGTATACAAATTATTTTTAGCAGAAAAACTAAGATATTCTTAAAATTATTGCTTCTAATCAATGCATATATTGGTTTTATACTACTAAACATTGGTAAGGTTTGGTTTTCTAGAATAAATGTCATTTATCGGACACAACTCTGTATACAAGCCTATGTAATTTGTGAAATAGTATTAAACCACTAGGAAAGTACAAAGGCAGACCGTGTTGCTGGCAGATCGCCTCACATATTCTTTGCCTTCCCTTTTTCGACCCATTTTTTCTAAAAAAGACAGCGAAAACCAGATTTATGAAGTGATAGTACACTCTAATATAAGAACCACCATTCGCAATCTCACATATTGTCTCCATTTACAGTGGTTTAAATAGCTTTAACTTAGTTTTGTGGAAAAAATTACAAATTTTAGATAGTAAGATTATTCATAAATTTAAAAATACTTATTCTAAGGGATTTTCGATATATTTTGTTACAATCCAATGAGGTGTTTGATGAGAAAGAAACTATATATTTTGTCCTTACTTCTATAATTTTAATTATATGACGTAGTCAAACTTTTGTGAGTCATATACCTCCAATCTTTGTAAAAGTAAAGATAAATTTTTAACATAAATGTACTATGTACGCTCACAAATCATTCTAAGTAATGATGCCCATGTAAACTACAATTAATCTGCGATATAGTAGATTTTACGAGGGGTGGTCAATAAGTTTTGCAATTCGGATATAAGGAAACGAGATATAAGGAGAAGTGTTTTATTATTTTTTAATATAACTACCCTCGACTTCAATGCACTTGCGCCACTTGTCCCTTAGGCTTCGAATTCCCGACAACCAGAAATCTCCCGACTGCTGTTCAATCTACTCCTGGACGGCAGGCTGGACATCTTCATCGTCTCCAAACCGGCGTCCACGCAGTGCAGCCTTGAGCTGGCTGAATAAAAAGTAGTCGCTAGGGGCCAGATCTGGAATGTAAGGGGGATGGTTGAGCTCCTCGAATCTGCACTCGCGCGCGGCAGCTTGTGCAACTCTGGCCTTGTAGAATTTGACGACGTTCAAGTCGATCATTGGGCGTGAGGCTTCTAGGGACCCAACGTGCAGAGACCTTGGTCATGGCTAAATTGTCGTAGATGACGTTGATAAGACTTTCATGTGATATTCCAAGTTCTCGCTCGATTTCTTCGACCTTTACCCGCCAATTTACGAAGATCATCCTCTCCACACGGCCACATTGTCCTCGTTAGTCACGTCTGACGGGCGTCCTGGACGGGGGTCATCTTCAAGGGACTCACAACCATGGCGGAACTCCCTATTTCAGCGAGCAATTGTTGCATAAGAAGGGGCGGTGTCGGTGTACACTGCAACCATGCGTTCATGGATCTTTTTTGCATTCTTGCCTGCCTTGGTCAAAATTTTGATCACTGCGCGGTACTCAACCTTCTCCAGTGTTGTAAATTTGTGACTGCCGATCTGCGATCAGCTACTGCTTCTTAAATAGAAGAGGCAGGAGCGTGCGGCTGCAGGTCCTGACTTGTCCTTACTTGTCCTAACACCCCCACAAACAGCTATCCCTCTTCCTCTCTTTTGCCCCACCGATTCGCAAAACTTATTGACCACCTCTCGCATATACTTATGATAATTAATAACTATAATGCTTCTCAAAGATAATAGCACGGTTCAATGATAAAATGTCTACAAAATAGAAAGTAAATTAACGAGATAGTGTATTTTCTTGACCGTTATTGACTGCAACATGTATACCTGTAAGACATATATATATATATATATATATATATATATATATATATATATATATATATATATCTATGAAACCCTTTAGAGATAGTGATAACTTACCTACATTGCATCAATTTTTGTACATATTAATGACTTTAATGGTGGTGATGAAACATAATTGAAGATTTTAGGAAAGTGGAGGAAATAAAATGTTTTTTTTGGTGTGGAAAGTAATTTTGATACTTGAATATGGGGCTGATCTTGGAATGCATTAAAATAAAGCTTAATTTCCGTTAAAAATATTTAATTGAACAGGTAAGTTGATTAAGTTTGAGTTATCAATGCATTATTCACTTTTGCTTCTTACTAAATAGTGTAAGGCTCCGCCTTAATACATTGAACATAGGACAGTTAGTAAATGAATTAGACTTATTTAACTCACTCTTCTTTCCAAAAATCTATGTGTCCCAGTTGAGTAAATAATTTTGGAAGAATATTCTAATCTAGAATAAAATAGAGTAAGAATGAATAATGTATGTACATATATATATAGGGTCACTTTAAAGACAATTTCCTAGTAAATGAGAGTGATGATTATTTTTCACTTGGGGGTGAACTGATGATGAGCAGTGATCTCCAAACTAAAATATGACTGTGAGGAATTCATTTTCTTCGTCATCCGCAACCATATTTAAGAGTATAACAATGATTAAAGAGCTGTATGTGACATAATGGAAAAGGAGAAAAATAATTGTTCGAATGAAAGCCTAACCAACACATATTTCTTTTTCCTGATATCAGTATCGTTCTTTCTGAACAATTCATCAATTTACCATCGTTTTCTCTCTGTTTAAGCTAACAAACTGATATAGCATTAACACCTGAGAGTTTTGGAAAGGAGAATCGGGGAGAGAAAGAAATTTCAAGGAAGGTTTATTAATATATATGAGCCCACAAAGCCTGAAAGGGAATTTAATTTAGTACAACTATAAAGTGTGTCTAGATATTATTTTAAATACCAATTGATATTTTTATCATTTAAGCCAATTTTTAACTTTTTTATACCAGTTTAGAAAATTTGATTCTAATGACCCACCAAACATCCGCAACAAACAATTTCGGATAAAATGGACAGGAAAAGGAAACTGACAAATAAGAATAATGATATTATAATGGAATTATTAAGGAAAATGCCTTGTCTTCAAATTTAAAATGATTTGAAGCATGATCATGGCACTCTGACGAAATTTGTTGAGAACGTCATTCAAATAAACAAACAATTTATTGGCACCTACAAGGATACATGAGAGCTTATACATGGTTTGCCCTATTAAGAACAAGGCTAAATTAGGTGGAACCCCATCTAATAATTGTAAGCTATTTTAACTTTATTTTCTTTTAAGTATTGATCAAATTTCGTCTTCCTAAATTCTGTGTTTGGAGCGCTGACTATTTCTTGTGCTGGATTGTTCCATACTTGCACGATGCGGTTGCTGAATGTGAATTTTGCCATTGATGTTGTGAATTTCCACTTCTTCATCTTCTTGTCGTGAACGCATTACTATCAGGCCTGTCAAATTAATTAGATTTTCTGCAGTATCGGGCATATTTATGAATAATTTATATGTTTCTATTGTTCACCCCTTTTTCTTCTATGTTCGTGGGCAAAGAGATTGAGTTTTTTACGCCTATCAAATTAGCTAAGATGTTCAATTCTTCTTATCATTTTTGTATAGCGACGCTGTACTTTTTCTATTATATTTACATCTCTAGTTAATCGTGGAGACCAGAAGGAAGCAGCATACTCTAATATAGGTCTGACTAAGGATGTGTTTAGTTTTAATATCGTCTTTGAATTACGCGTTGAGACGGATTGCCTGATAAATGATGCAACTATTGTTGTTTTATATCTAATTTATTATCTATTTTAACTCTTAGATCGACCTGCTCTTTTACTTCTATAATCTCGGTGTCTTAGAGATAATATTTAAATTTAGGATTATTTTTTCCCCAAGTGTAAAACACCACATTTGGAAGCATTAAGCTTCATGCCAGATTCGTTGCACCATTTAGTTAACATATTCAGGCAGTTGTGTAAAGAACTTGAGTTCCCTTATTTATTATTATATGTCGAAGGTTAGTATCGTACGCGAATGAATTTACTTGGCAATCCATCCCAGAACCTAAGGTGTTTACGAAAATTATAAAGATTAGGGATCTCAAAACGGAACCTTGAGGAACTCCACTAGTTATCGGAAGTCAATCGGATGTCACCCCATTTAAAATTACCCTCTGCTTACAATCTGTCAACCAACTTTTAATCCAAGTTATCGTTTTCTCATGGATATGCATAGCTTTTAGCTTTGAAAGGAGGATATTGAATGGGAGTTTATCAAAGGCTTTAGAAAAATCTAGGTACACCACATCGTAACTAAAACCTGAATCGGCAGCTTTAGCTACATGCTCATAAAATGTGATGAGACTAGTGAAACAAGTTCTCCCTTTGAAAGTTTCAACCCAAATTTTGAGCACTTACCCTTAGAGATATTTTTTCAATAAAAACATATATATACACTCAATAAAAACCATCATGCTAGTAAAAAATCCAATATTCAAATAGCTAGTTCTCTTTCTGGCCTAAGAGAAACAAGGTCTAAGGGCCTGACAAAACTTTCTACAGTTAGAAATAAAACCCATATACCTTATTAACTTATATCTCAAGGATTTACGTCTGCTGTATGACGATACTTGCAAAAAAATCTGAATTTAGCAATTTGATCTTCACAGGCAAATAAAAAGACCCTCTCAGATTCACAAAGTAAACCAAGAAGAAAGAGGATCGATTGCTTTGGCTGCAAATGTAGGATATAAGGTATTAGCACTCTTAAAGTAGATGATGCATCAAAGTGAATTCGAATTCATTCTGCAAGCTCCTCAATAAGGTGCCTTACGAGGCAGCTTATCAATATTAGTAACTCAATTGACTTTTTGCAAGATAACACTTCTAGTCAGGCCTCTAAGTTCATTACAAATTTTTACAGGCTAATGTATTGTTAGGAGGGGTATTTCACAACATTTACAACTTAAATCGAATAAAATCCTTGGGAAGCATTCTGAAGAGCCACGTTTAAGTAGATGGAAGACAAATCAATAACAAAATGACATTTACAAATCCATCCAATATGTTTCAAAGAATATATTTGCTGATCGCATCAAATGTTTAATATCATAAGTAGACTTTAAGTAGACGCCAAATTATTCAGAATAAGGATTATTTTGTCTAGTATTAGTGTTGCAAATCTGTTTTAAATATATCATAAAAAACGAAAATCGAAATATAAAAATTGGTTTTTTGAATAGTAAAGAAATGAATTTGCGTAAATATCAACTTAAATGAACAAAATAATAAAGGAATAAAAATAAAATATATTAATAGTTTCTAGTTAAAAGAATTATAACATATAAACGTAAAAAATAAATATTTAGTTTCTTTGAACCAGCTAACTTGCTAAGCATTTACCAAATTATTAAATTTAGCGGAAAAAATATATAAATTGGTAATCCGTTACCAGTATTTTTCATTAGACGCCACGTTGCCAGATTTAGGATTTTTTAGTTAAACTCTATTATTTAAGATAATTTTATTTCTATAATTTATTAATTAATATAATTTTATAAATATAATATTATATTATAATTTTAGCCATTAGATAACATAAATTGAACTCAAAAATCCCTATATCTGCCAACGAGAATCCAATTTAAATACCCACCAAATTCGTTGTTGCGAGCGGCAGTTAGCACTGATCACTGCTAATTAGTACACTTAGTCACAGTCATTTGCAATTGTTATTTATTTTTTATACTCATTTCAAAGTTCTAACCATTAATTCTCAATGTCCAAAAAGATCTAAGATATTGTAATATTTTTTACGCCGAACAAAAAAGAAACTGCAGAATTAAAAAAATGTAACAAGCCTTTAAAATGCATTTTATTTCATAATTTAGCGCTCAAACTAAAAATTTTCATGCCATTAATGTTTCTAAAGAATCGTCTCTTGAAGAATCTGATTATATGCACAAGAAAGATAAAAAACTTTAAACGGATTTATTAAAAGAAAATCAATTGAAGAAGAAATGTCAAGGCTTGTTAGTTTTGATGGATTAAGTTATTATTGCATTGTAGAAAGTAGATTTATTAAGGAAAGTTTACAAAATATAAAAAAATCCTCATCAAACATCGCATGGTATTTAGTTTTTTATAATGAGAAAAAGAACGAACCCGCTGACGACTTCAAGTTTTCTTAGTTAACAAAGGTAGGTGTTTTTTACTAAGTTTGGATGTATATACTTCATGAATATACTTCATCCCAACGTAGAAGCTACATGAATAGTAATGTTCATGATATCAGTTAACACTGGTCACTTGGAATGATCATGGTTACTCATTCCGTAAATTACTCCATGATAATAGAAATGGTTAGCAAAAGATTAGAAGAGTTTGGTTTGAGGTTGAAGATCCATATTATAGGATGTACTCCTGATGGTGGATCATTAAGGAGTAAAGTTGGAAAAGAAATGTCTTCATATTCATATCCTCAAGAGTGAAATGCACATTAAATTCACTTAGCAGTGTACGATGATATTTATTGTAAGGGAAATAAACATAGTTGTGGTGAAGGCCATAATGATGTTAGAGTTTATAAAGATGAAATTTCCGAAGAATATGAAGAATCTGAAGAAAAGCAAGACGAAATTGATCATTTTTTCGAATATGATACTGAAACAAATGATATACCTCAAATTACTAAAGAATATTCAGAAGTTATTGCTAAAGTCAAGAGAAATAGAAGAATGTTTCGAAAATCTCCACTCAAAAGGATGGACTACAGGAATTTGTTAAGAAGGAGTTCAATGAAGAATTGAAGTTGATTTTAAACTGTAAGACACGTTGGATCAGCCTTGTAGCTATGATTTTATGCTTCCTAAAACTCAAATACTACTTTTTCAGAGCTCTGAAAGTAATAGATTCAACAGAAATTGTCTATGAAGAAGAATGGTTTATGTCAAATAACCTAGCTGAAGCTCTTCGTCCTCTCAGAATTGTGTTGAACCTGGCTTCTTCCGAAGATGCCACTTTACTCAAAGCTGACATGCTCAGGATGGTCTGCTTGAATAAACTTACTAATAAAGATAGTCCCATTGATATCTAAATAAGGGAGTGTCTTATTGACCTCTATCTATCAAGAAGGCATGAAGAAGTTTCATTATTGAGATATTTAACGACCCAGAGCCAGAAGATAAAAGTGGCTCGTCAAATCTACTTCCAAGGGCTTCTTGACATGTTATGAAGAATTTTGCAGAACAGAGAATTATGAGACTTTTCTCAATGGAATTAAAATGTTGAAATTGAAGATGATTCCCCAGCGGAATTAGCATCAGACCATGATATACAAGATAGTACTAATTGTGAAGCGAATGATCTTCGTCGACTGCCACTGTTGAGCTAGGATGACGTCCTATGGGTGGCCATCGATCGTGTGGGTCCTCAGGTAGCCGAGGAGGCCCAGTCGCACCCTGCACTGTTTTTCGCACGTCCCGCAGATGGCACTAGGGGGGCAGTTGTTGCCACAGTGCTGGGTTGGCAGCTTTTTCTGCTCTTCATTGTCACGTCAGGCGGTTTTAAACCTCTCCACTGCCCGGTGCCTGCCCGTCAACAGCAAGGGGGGTCTCCGGCGGAAGCATCATAAAAAAGCATGTGCTTATTTATGTAGATCATATTTAAGGTGAAAAGGACACGCAGCACGACCGGCCTTCACACCGTCTTGGCAGTTCGATGGTATTGACAACTGGCGAAGCAAGCAAGGACAACCAGTAGCATCAGGCCGTTATAGCATTGTCTGCCTTCACAGCCATGGAGATTGAGTTTAAAAAATATTGAGCTACTCATCAAAAAAATGAAACCTTGCGACCTTGTCTGATACACTTATCAAGATAAAGCCAACGAGCATTGAAGCCGCGAGATCGTTTACAGCCGAAAGTTATTTTTAATCCAAACTAAGTGCAAGAAAGGGCTAGAATACATTAAATGCCCTTTGATTTTCGAGCTGCTACTTTAAAAAACAGAATATGTATTAAAAATATACGTTCATTCTTTTCAGTAACAAAAACCTGAATTATATTTTTTTTTTATATAAAGTTGTTTTTTATGGCCAGCATTAGTTTGATCCTGTTTTCTATACTATAAAGGATGCGTTATGCGGTTAAAATTTTGATTAACCCCTTTTTGTGTTCTTAACTGTCAGAGAGAGGAGGTTTAACCGTCCCCCTTAGAAACCAACGTCAAACTGTGGCGCCTGAAAGATGCACCTGAACGACCAGAAAGCCCTAAGCAAGCATCGAGACTTCGCGCGGTCGCCTGACGCGAGTTGGGTTCGCTTTATCTTCCCGGCTCATCGATTGACCGACGTCAGACCCACGGCACCAAGGACCTTCACCTAAAGCTGTGAGGCCGCCGAGACTATTCCCCATCCCCCTGGCGCACTAAGTCTAATGAGCTGCCCGTCCCCTTTTTGAGGGCCCCCGGCGACCCGCTTGCGCCACGGCAGAATAATTACTTCAAGAAAAGCTTTGGGAAATCAGTACCATACAGCTCTATCTTGGTTAGTCGCTACATAGAGTCTCGTACACCCTGCTTTGCTTCCCAACGTCTTCCAGCTTCGAACGCGAAACGTCTTCTCTACCCGGCCTTACTTATATAAGGTCAGAGTTCCCTCCGACAGAAGAGAGATACGGACAGGCATCTATTACTCGGTTATTGACTTTGTTTAACGACTGGACTACTCCTTCGCTCATTTCTCAGCGAGGTGAAAGAAAAAGGAATTTTGCAAGTGGAACTTTGCAGCGCCTCGTTTACTTGCCGTATTCAAGCCTCCAGTCAATTAGGCTTTAGGTGAGTCTCCCTGATAATTGCACTCTCCCATTTTCTCTGGAAGCAATCACCGTGCATGCTCTTTCGGACTCTCGTACCATAGAGTCATTTGTATCCCTCCCTTTTCCCCGTTTGGTACCCTGGGTCTCATTTTATGTATTGTTATTTATTTACTTGTGCTACTTATATTTTATTTGTATATAGTAAAGTTATAGAATTTTCTACTATTAGTTTCTCCAATCCCAGAACCCCTAAAAAATTTATTATTTGGGCCAACCGCACTCGACTTTGTTTATTTAACCTTCTCACTAAAATCTCTATCCCGATTCTCTGACGTACTCTGTTCCCATTCAACCTACGACATCTATATTATATTCTGGTGTCCGGTTTTTAGGGTCATTGGCAGTATCTGATATGATTACTTTTAGACCTGTGACACATTCGATTCGGTGTTATTCTTGTATAATAAAGGTTCTGGTTTTAGAAACTGTAGACAAGACTTTACCCATTTTCCATTTTCCCTTTTGTGTGCATATTTTGTATTGAATTTTGGGACCGTGTGAAACTTTAACCATTTCCAGGCTTCAGAAAATGTCTGCCGTATTGTAAAGGAGGACATCTTTTTCTTTTTTGTGTTGTCATTTTCTTCGTGCGTATTTGGGCAACAGAGGCTCTCGCTAAAATTCCAAAGTGAATATTTGCGGTATTATTAAAAATTCGTGTATTGTCTGTGTTTTTTTTTTTAAGTGAAGCTTAATAGGTCCTCCCAAGCTGACCAGAACTTCTCCTGTTCGTCAAATAATTACCCGCTTTTTTTTAGTGCTTTTCTTAAAATCTGGTCGAACGCAATGAAATGTTCTCTTTAGTTAACGCGTTCAAGTTGCACGAAGAATCGCTTGGGCTCTGCGGCAGGGATGAAATGACTGAAAGAGAAGATAGAAGATAAAGAGAAAAGGAAAGAGAAGACAAGGAATGAGAAGAAAGAAGAGAAAGAAATAAGAATAAACGATAACAAAGAAGAGAAAGTGAAGAACGAGAACAAAGAAGAAAAAGGGAAGAACAAGAACAAAGAAGAGAAAGATAAGAACGAGAACAAAGGGAAAGAATCCGCCTTCATGAACTTGAAATGAGTAGGAACAGGAACGAGACGCTGTCCATCAGCTCGAGGTCCGAAGCTCCCTCTACCGCGTGTGTTAAGCTTCCAATTTTTAAGGAAGGCGAGGTTTTCGAAACCTTTTAATCCACTTCAAGAAAATTTCCTAAATCAACCACTGGGACATCGAGGCAGATGAAGTTGCTCAATTGTTGCCCTTGCTAAATTTCCAAATCTGAGATATATTCATATCACTTCCCTCGGAAACAACAATTGATTATTCGACCTTAAAATCGGAGTTACTGGCGGCATATAACATGACTCCAGACTTTTACCGATCCAAATTCAGACTTGTCCGCCTTCAGCCAGGTCAAACATACTGTCAGTTTGGGTACACCCTCCAGCGTCACTTCAATTTTTGGCTCGATGCTTCTTAAACCCTGCTTGACCACGATGTACTCGTTGACTTCTTCCTGAGGAACTAGTGGTTAGCTGCACTTCCGCCTGAAGTCAGATCGTTCGTAAAAGACCGGCGGTGCCTCACATTTTTTTAGTGCAGAGAAGAGGCCGACATTTATTCAGCAAAGAAAACGCCCCGCCCCCCCTTTCCTCCAAACCTAAGTCAAGCCCAAGTAAATTCATCCCGCAAAATGGAAACATAGTTTGCCAAGGTAACTTAGCCGTCGAAGCCGAAACCACACTTTCGTATGAAAACCGGGATCTAATACCGCTCCCTTTAGGCCCCCTTATGTCATCTTGCCCAGGATACCTATTATTTGTTTTTCCTGTGGTGTGGAAGGTACACGTGAAAACGAACTGCCCTCAGAACTCTCAGTTCAGGAATAACTCTTCTCACCAGGTACACCAGGTCTGTGCCACGTCTGTATCTCTTTTAATACCATCAGGATCTTCTCCTCCCCCGAGAACCTCAAGTACAGGCGGCCACCAGGTAAACTTCTTGATTTTAAGGATGCCCCTGGAGGCCTTAAGTTTAAATCCGGAACGATTAATAGCTTACGTCTCTTCCCTCTTGTGATAGATACCGGGTACAGCTGCATAATGGTGTCAGACAAGCTGCTTCATCCAGTATTCCGGGACCATAATAAATTCAACACTATGCACGACTACTTGGGGCACGCCAATCGATTCACCAACGTTAAGTGTTACATCGATTGTGCGTACTTCACTGGCAAGGCAAATGTAGTAGCAGCCTCTATTAAATTATGTTCCGTCTTCATTGGCCAGTGCCTACGGGTCTCTTCCGTCACCCAAACCGTAGTTACCCGTTCGCAAGTGGTAAAAGATTCACAGCTGCACTCGCACCTTGAAACCCCACGTTCTTCAGAATTCAAGGAGCTTATGAATGAAGACTTCGCAAGGAACCAAAAGAACTGCGATTCCCTCCAACCCATGTGTGCTAAGGTCTAGTCAAAAAAGCAAGAAGCCACCCGAGGAGACAAGGTGATCTCCTACCAAGTTACGGACGGGTTACTTTACCGTGCGTGCTCAGAAAACGGTAAACCACCGACGCAAGTATTGTGTGTCCCACGTCCACCCGTTGGTCACATTTTAACCACTGGTCATGAAAGCCTATTTTCAGGCCATTTTTAGCCACACGAATAAATACCAGAAGTCCATAAAATATTTTTATTGGCCAGGCGCCCTTGAAGAAATCTATCAAAAGACTGCCGTCAAAGGATGAGTTAAGCCCGCATCATTGCAGAGAGGACCCATAATCTCAGAGCCGTTTTCCTGTGTCGCGTTTGATCTCATTGGTCCGATATAGCCCCAAACGAGTGAAGGACACATTCACGTGCTAATTTAGTTGATTTTGCCCTCCCGGTTGCCCGATGCCGTGCCGTTGAAGAATAATTGGGTTACTTTCGTATATATTCCACAAGTATTCTTGTAGTTTTGTGTAATGCCTTATAAAAATATGTGCCATTATTTGTTTTTATTATTGTGTATATGTATATTTTTGATTAGTGACCCTGTTAGTATGTACCTTTATTTTTTAGTGTGGGACTTCTTTTTTTTTTAGTATCCTTGTTCGCAAGCCCCTGGTTAACATGACTATGATAACTTCGGCTATTAATAACTATTATGTCTGTCTTATTGTATTATTAATGTTATTTAATATTGTTCTTTTTTTGATGTGTTTGGTAATAGGAATACCGAGCATTTACCGAGTCCCCTTTTTTTGACTTATTTTTGTGCAGATTACCAGGTACTTTGCATGTGTACATAATTACCCTCTATTAGTCTGATGTTACTTCCATCGGAAGCTCCATCTTAGGAGGGAAGATGTCAAAGAGAGAAAATTTACACGCCCCTCCAGTAGAAACCAACGTCTATCTGTGGCGCCTGAAAGATTCACCTATACAGCCAGAGCGCCCCAAGGGAGCATCGAAAATTCGCGCAGTCGGCTTAATCGGGTTGGATTCTCTTTATCTTCCGGTCGCACTGTCTAGTCGGTGCCAGACCCACGACGTGAAGGACCTTTGTGCAAAGCTGTGAGGACGCCAAGACGATCCCCCCGCCCTGGTGCGCTAAGTCTAAGTTAATCCCTGTCCCTCTTTTGGGGGCCCCTGGCGACCCACTTCCGCAGAGAAAGAATAAATACTTCAAGAAAAGCTTCAAGAAATCAGTACTATACAGCCCTGTCTTGGTTAGCAGCCACGTAGAGTCTCGTACACCCTTCTCCGCCTCCCAACTACTTCCAGCTTCAACGTAACGTTTCTTCTTCACCCGGCCTTGCTCGACAGACGATAGAAACGGACAGGCATCTATCACTCGGTTATCGACTTCTTTCAACCACTGGACTACTCTTTCGCTCATTTCTCAGCGAGGTTAAAGAAGAAGAAATCTTGCAAGTGGAACTTTGCAGCGCCCCGTTTACGTGCCTTATTCAAGCCTCCTCAGTGAGTCTCCTCGATAATTGCAATCTCCCTTTTTCTCTGGAAGCAATCACCGTTCATCCTCTTTCGGACTCTAGTACCTTTCCAGTGATTTGTATGCCCCGTCCCCCTAGTTTGGTACTCCAGGTCTCCTTCTATTTATTGTGATTTATTTACTTGTGCTATTAATATTTTCTTTGTATATATTAAAGTTATATATTTTTCTAAAATTAGTTTCTCTAATTCCATAACCTCTAGGAATTTATTATTTAGGCCAACCGCACTCGACTTTGTTTATTTAACCTTCGCACTGGGATCTCTATCCCGATTCTCTGGTGTGCTCCCTTCACGGTCACCTTACGACATTAACATTTTCGGCCAAATCAGGTTCAAACTAGTTTTCAAGAATTAAGCTCGGTGAAGACCGGTTTTTATAATTCCAGTTATTTATCAACCACAGCAAGTAGTCCTTAAAACTTTCTCATATGATTTGTTCATATATTTAGTTTATATATTCTGAAAATTATCTCTCGACTAAAATAATAAACCCTAAAATAATTTTCTCTTATATGTAATTTAGACTCCATTTATTCACACCATTTTTTCTGCTCATAATTTCCATACGTTCATGAAGAAAATTAAACAAAAATGAATCTTTTTTAAGCTAATCGTATGTCTTTTGCAATAATTGCATATGATCTTTAGGAACAATTTATTTAGATTTACCAACTTAAAGTTTTGTAACGCGCACTATGAAATAGGCTAGATAAACAGAAAACATGTGGCTAACCATTTTGATGATAAGAATTAAATGCTTAGAACTTTTTCTAGGTTAATTTAATATAATAAATCTCGTTGTTCACTGTAATTTTAGGAGTTTTATTTTGCATGTCTTAATTTGAATTTAGCCTAAATTATGACCAAACCGGTTTTGGCAAAAGTTCTGTTACAGTTTTTTTTTTACCTTTTGAGATGTTTATTTATGTCATAGAAAATTCCGTCAAACAAATTTAAAGTTCTACTTTTCCTTACGTGCCTGTAAATGCCTTTTCCATTGTGTCGGAATGGAAGTGAAAAGAATCGAGATCTCTGGTCTCTTGCGCGAGCCTCAACAAGTACGACATCGCCATGTGGCTCCACGTCAGCCAGATGACCTTACACAGAGTTGGAAAGAGGCTCAAGAACTGGGACTACGGTGGAAGTCGAACTATGTCTTCTTGGAGCCAACACGCCCCTAGAGAAGGTTGGGTTGAACATGAACTTCTGGTCAAAGGATCTTTGGCTGCCGCAGTCGTCCAACTTCAATTTAATGGACTTGAGCATGTAGGCGCATATCGAGGGGAATGATGGCAAGGTCTACCAGAGCATCATCGACGAGCTTAAGTCTTCCTTCAATTGTGTCCGCAGCTTTTAGGTCCAACCTTGAGCGAGTATTCACCGTCAAAAGCAGCCGCATTGATTATTATTACAATTTAATACATATTTATATGTTGAACAAATAAAAACGAGTCTAACTGCATCAAACTCTTATTTTGTCCATTGTCAAGAGCGTCAGTATGAAAAACAAAGTCCTTAAATCTTAACTGATCCTTGTTTATGTATCCTTGCACACAAATAACAGGGGTACCTAAGAAACGAACAATGAACTAAGTTAGAAAGGTATCTTTCTCTTTCATATCTTGCTTCAGCTATTTTATGCTCATTTATTTTAATCACTTCAACAACATAACAATGAAAAAGATAAGATGTTCAGGAGTTTGAGTCATATCTTTGCTTCTGCTTTATTCAAAGAGCTAATTTTAAAATCGTGCAGCAACAGTCTAGTTACGCGTTATGACATGGTTTTACATACGGATATAAAGTTCTTAATTAATATATGTATTTATTGATGTTTTCCTTCCTGTTCGCGAAAATAGACATTAATTCTTGGCAAATTAAAACATAAGGAGAACGGTTATTATATGCAATTACTTGTTTCGTATGGAATCCGAAGTCCGTGGGATGAGATATCCAATAGATCCCACTACAGAAAGGTGAAGAAAAATTACAATAAAGGTATTGCAAAACCATTCAACTACGAAATTAGAAAACCACTACGCGTCCAGTTAAAGCCTATTTAAATGAAGATTCTTAACGAAAATTTCGCATTTTAGGCTTTTTAATACCAATGAATCCACAGACAATACCTAAAGACATGAATACTGTCTTCCCAAAGAATACTTCGAAAAGAAACATTAATATCATTTTTAGATGCCGGGTAAAATGGCCTAAACACAGACTAGTGCTATAAAATATTGTTTAATTATTTAAGTCTTTATGATCCGAGATACTTTGAAAGAAATTCGGGATAAAATTTAATTACTTCACTATAGATCTCCATGCTATAGATCTAATTCCAGGACACTTTTCCTTTTAATATTCAAACGAATTTAAATTTCATTTAAGGAACAATAGTAGCTTTCCTCCCTTTAAGCTCTTTAATTCCCTTTAATAAGAATAATTTATGTCTTTTTAGCTGCCTCGCACAATCTCTTCTTTCTTTAGCTTGTGAAAAGAAAAGTTCTTTGATACGCTAAGGAAATATACCATAAGATTGCATCCTCTCTGCTGAGCATATTAAGTTTAGCGATGCTGTTACTATTTCTTTGCGTTCTTGGCTTAAGCTCCCCATAATACACATTAAATAAGCTTAATACTTACCATGACAGTTCTGTTTTTCGTTACTCCCATTCTTCTGCCTAATAAGTAGGAAAAGCTATCGGTCTAAATGGCGATTGTGGTTTTATTACAAAATATAGTCAAGAGGATCATCTGATAAAAGTTTTAGAATCTCACTTCTTCTTTACTTTACAGCGTGAAGTAGAATACCCTCTAAACGAGCTTGCCTTCGTGTTTGGAGAACCGCTTAGCCCATCTAGTCCTTTCTCATCATCGCTTAATTATTCAAGAGCGGAAGTCATACTCAGCGAAGCCATCATCGCCTTCTGGTCCAATTTTGCGAGAACTGGGTAAGAAAGATTAAAATAAGGTTCATAGATTTGATTTATTTGCTTATATGTTTATTTTTTATTTGGAAAATATATGAATGTATTAAGATTTTCTAATCTTTTGACTGGAATGCTATTATGAAGGTTACCTGTTAAGAGTTTCTGATTTAAGGATAAAATAATGCTCCTGAAAAAAATTTGAATAGTAGATGAGGATATTTGTTTTAAAACATAAACGATTTTAAAATTTTCATAAACAAAAACGTTTTTAATTCTTAAAATGATGTTCACCGATGTAATTTTTACCTTCCCGAACTGAATAATAACGTAGTTATTCATTTTGCAAAGAGGTGTTATTATTTTGGATAAATTTGAAACTTTCCGGACAATTTGTAGTATTTTCTTTCAACATTTAGCCTACTTTAAGCATGAGTAATTAGCCAATAGTATGCAATGTTATATTTCGGACTGTTCCATCATGGCTGTTTCTTCAGTTAAATTGATTCAATGGCGTGCGGTGGTTGTTCTAAGTCACAATATCAAATAATACGTGGTCTTTGAGGACGTTATTCAGGCCTTAGAAATGTATAGTGCTCATAGTATAATCCCGCGAAGTGTTAAATGCCCTATATTAAACGGTAATTATAAATTTAGGCATGATCGAAATTTCTTATACTGTTATATAATTGCTAAGGATTTGAAAGGTCGTAAAACCACACGCAAATTTTTAGTTACTGCATTTAAGGGTACGTGGCTTTCTATTTCTCACATTCGATCAGGGGATAGCATCTTGTTTATAAACTTTTCTGTGCAAAACTTTGTTTCAGCGAGAAGCTGAGGAAAATATCGTTAGGTTAGGTAAGGTGAGGTAAGATATGATTAGAGGTTATGTTAGGTTAGGTTAGGTAAGGTTAAGTTAGGTTAGGTTAGGTCTGGTTCTTGATCTTTTAAATTAATTTAAAAATTTGTTATAGTTATTCAGTTTTTATGTGTAATTTTCAGATCTGAAACTCGTTTTCACTGCAAATACATACCTTTCCTATAATCGATTTTCAGTCGATGAATTTCCTTAAAAAATGAGCTTTAAAAGTGAAAATTACACATAAAACGGCATAAGAAAAACACATTTTTCAATTTCTTAGAAAAGATGTTATAAACTAATATTTACCCAGAAGATATTAGCTACTATATATGATTTAATAAATATTTTAGAAAACGAATTTTCCTTTAGACTGATGGCAAAATATTTACTTAAAATTTTTAGTAACTGGTCTTTCTATAGATTAACAATTCTTTCTCCATTGTTTGACGAAACAGAAGGATGCAAGCAAAAACAAACATATATCATGTCATTGATAGGTTGTTTTGAATAAAATAAATTAAGCTTCGGTTAGTTGGGGTTTTGGGACGAGTTAAGATTATTAGTTTGTTTTTAAGCTAGGGTAGGTTTAGTGGATTTTCTTAGTTTGTTATCAGTAAGATTTATAAAATTATGTATGATGCTTTTCAAAACGGAAAGGAATCAAAAAAGATTCAGTTCAAAATGACTGACCTTTGTGAGGGTTGGGATAAAATATTGCTTGCGTTCTTGCATGAATAGTAGTCCTTACAGTATGCAATTACCAGAAAATTAAGAGGTTTAAATAACCTACTACCCCTAACCTTTTACATCGTAGTTAAATTAGCGTATTACTTAAATGTGATGCAATGACTTGCCCGAATCCAAGTCATAATTCGGAATAGACAAAAAAAGACCTACGAAAAATCTTTACTAAACGATGCATAGGTTAACAATGCTTTTCAATTATTCAAGGAATCCAAACGATCCTGGCAACGGGAAGGAGCTACGTGCGATCGAGAAATTGAAGTACAGAAGTCCGACTTGGCCTCCATTCGATCCCATGAATAAAAAATACTTAGATTTTGGTAAGAACATTAAATTTGCAGCTAGCAAGCCATAATAGAATACACTAGATTCAAATAAGAACCGGATTTAAATAAAGCTTGTGTGAATTGTGAATTTTATTCGAGATAGAATTCTGCAGAATTGTTTATTAATATATATATTTTATCAGGTATTAACAGAGGGAAAGGTAGAGATCACTACAGAGCGAGTCACGTCGCTTTGTGGACCTGGTTGCTTCCTAGTTTGGAGAGAGTAGGTGCGAGATTCGGCCCCGACTCGACTTTCCATCACTTCACCCATGATCAGCAGCCGTTTACTTTCTCCGGACCAACTCGCCCTTGGGTTTCTTCCCCAGAAGCTACTGAAATGCCAGTTGCTTCCTCAACCTTTGGTTCTATCAACTCGACTAATACCAACAGCGCGTTTATCACTAGACAACATCCGTCCTTGCGATCAGGCGATCTAACTGCGCCTTTGGAAACGGACCCATACAAGTTTTCCGAGTTTAGTTATACGACGGCACTAAGTCTAACTATCGCTATTGGATGCTCTCTCCTTGTGCTCAATTTACTCGTCTTTGCAGCTGTATATTATCGCAAAGACCCCACAAGGGGTACTTCTAAATGCAATGAATCTCATGGATCTTCTGAAGAAGGAGGGGCGGAAAAAAGGTCTTCAAGGAGGGGATTTAAATCTTCTCCTTCACACTGCGGAACCCTTCGCTCATCAGCAACTCTGAGGTCTTCTCTGGCCAACTCCTGCGAAGATGAGACACCGCATGAATGGCCACCAGATTATATGATATGTTACTCTCAAGAGCTTAGTGAAGGTTCTCAGCAACCTCCTAATGGTACAACCATGTTGCGAAATGTAGTTAAACCTCCTCTCCCTCCAAGGTCCACCTCCGTCCCTTCTCAAGTGGAGGCGCAACCCTTACTCTCACCTGTAGCGCTCCTTCAGGAGAAACATTCCACTAAACCGACGTGCGCAGAAATGAGACTCTGACGTTTTTATGACACATAGTCCTAAATTAATAAGAGTTTGTACATTTTAATGAAATACTTATAGCAAAATAAATTTAAAAGCGATTTAAAATCGCATTTAAAATTAGTCTTTTTAATTTAAAGTGTATAAAGCGTTCTTGCTAGCAAATCTCTCAGAGAATTTTTTGGGATTAAATGGAATCGTTCGAATCTCATATATTATTAGTTCGTAGGATTAATAGCATAATGCGAGTTCTAATTTGAAAAATATACAAGTTTCACAAATAAGATTATATTTTGATTATCCAAACTCTAAACAATGGCTAGTTTACTAAGTCAAATTGAAATTCAAACTCACAAGATTTTTATTAGATGGTTTTAATTTTGGTTTCCGTATTATACTTAAGTGCTAATTTACTAGTTCTCCTTCATTTTAGTATGCAATTGTAAAATTTGGGGCTGATTACTAGAAATAACTTATTACCAGTTATCACAGTGTTTTCTGAACAAGCACTAGGGAACCATCTGTGAATCTTTTCTTTTCTAGTCTAATATAGATTTTCCAATTTTCTTATATTCAAGTTTCTTAATATACGTAATATCTATATTTTCTAATTCTACTTGGAAATTAAGCAGTGAAGTAAACTTATAGATATATCGCCATTTATTACATTTAATTCAAATTATAAATACATGCTACATTTTTGTCTCTCACTAGGTTGCAGTTAGTTTAGCACTGAGTAAGCTACCTTTAGAGCACATCGGATCTGCCTGGTGGACGCTCTTCATCCACGACAATTAAGTGACTCTATCTAATAGGCCAATTTAACAACCCCCAAAGAACTGTATTAATTGTAATACTAACCACATAACATCACTAAGCACATTGCAGTTGTCCTTACTATTACTAGATTATGTAACTATGAGTCTGTTTGCTTCTTGTCTAGATGTTTTATTTTTCATTAGTAATGCATTAGAATTTTGGAATTTTAACCAATATTTACTTTTTTACTTAAACTTCAATAAACATATTTTTAGTTGTAGGTTTAGTTAATTACTATTTTAGCATTTTTTTATAATTCGATTATCCTATTTCATTGAGTATTGTTATTCTTTTCAAGATTGTTCCATTTCAATATTAGAATCCAAATCTGAATTTTTAACAGGTTGTTGACAAATCAATTTGCCTGATTTGTCACAAAAGATCTATTACAGAAATATTCTGAGAAATATTAAGCTCAAAACATTCGAAACTATTCGAATATATTTCATTAATACTTCAGCTAAACAAATACTTAATATTGATTCAACTTCATGAGATTTCTAGTTTCTTGTTTATTATAGAGTAGTAGAAGTTGAGCTAGCTATATAAAACGTGATGTGTTGTGCATAGAAAATTAAGATTATGTACAAAGATTCAATTTTACTGAGCCAAAGAATTGTACATATTTGATTATATAAGGGTTTCGGTGGAAACTGGTAAATTATACTTTTTATAGGAATGGAAACTAATATGTTATTATGTAGTATAGAATTTAAAACATATGTCTTATACATATATAGCTATATAATATTTATATACCATAAATACCTGTATATAGAATAATTAATATGCGTCTATTAAGACAAACTGAATTTATAAGTAAATTTCTAAATAGTGAGTAAATTAATAAGTAGTAAATTTAATACAATTTAAGAATTTTAATAGTCCATTTGTATGAGAAAGATGGCCAATAATTAAACAAAAAATCGTTTCTTTCTGATAATGTTCGAAAGCTTTGCCCTCCACAAAGAAACCACAAGTATTTTTTATTTACGTCTTCACCAGCAAAATTAGAGACTAAGTAGAAAGTTTGAGTGCATTAAGACCTTACTCAAATTTGGGAAGATAGAATAAGAAACCAATCCATTTTAAGCTCAAAGTGAGTAAAACATAATTTTGAAGATTGACTCTTTTAAACTTGTTAAGATCGATGTAAGCGAAGAAAGAATAATTTTAAAAGTCAACGCATCAGGATTTGCGGCATTGGATGAGAATTAAATGGCTCAGCAGTAATGAAGGAGAGGACCTCAGGCAATTTACTCTTTATCGATATTTCTTTAGAGCAAATCACTCAATGATAATTAAAGTTGTTTAAGGTAATTACGATGATTTGGTCCTTTAATTAAAGATTTTAGAACCACATACCCAGATTAATGACCCCTTTCCTCTGTTTTTTTCTTTTGTCGTAATTTGGGGGCTGTGTAGCGACTTTGGTGACCATTCTATTCTCAGTATACGACTGAATAGGGTATGGTAAACTTCATACCGAAACTAGTCTCATAAATAAAGTATATGCTCCTATACAGTTGTTTCACTATCATATATATTATAACTTGCTATTGAGTTCTTTGTCTTAGATATATAACCAATTTGTTTGCAAAAAAGGCCACACGTTTAATGTAATGGACTTGGAGTTATATATGGTTTCCCCCGGACTGTCAGGGAGAGATTATTATTTTATCTATTATGACAATACAACAATCTGTCATCACCATCTATGCTATCTTATGAGTTTGCCCTTATGTTGCACCATATGATGCTTATCCATACCCTAGCAATAGTAAATGTAGTTTAGATTCATTTTACCCTAAGGCTTTTTACTCTTAGCTATGCGATGGGCGACAGTTTTCAAGAACGTTGCAATCTTCTTGATTCCTCACGCCATAGGTAGTCTCTTTTTTGACTTCTAAACTTGGTTGCTTTAAATTCGTTTTCAATCTTTTTCTAGTTTTGAATAATATTTATATCACACATACTTTCTGTAATTTTTTCGAGCTAAAATTGAATTTTTATATCATAAAGATATATTAGAATTTGTATTAACTTATAGCTGTCCGTGTGATAAATTATCGAGATTTTCTACTTTGGCACAGACTTTTACTATGTAATTGAGTTTTGGAACTGCTGATTCTCTTACATAACAAGCATAGAGAAAGGTGCTCGTTTTGCTTGGGCAATCACTGTTCTTCTATCTTTAGCATTCATCACTCTAGCTAGATAAAGCTGTTCTTTTATCGACAGAAAAATGTCCTACATATGGTTTCGTGAGAAGTTATTATTTTCCATTCACTTGAAAAGATGGGGAAAGTGTAGCTTGACAAATTGTGGAAAACTTATGCAGATAAATAATTGCCTAGAATTCGATAACAGTTTGGATATTAACAGTAAAACCCTCTTAAAGTGGATCACCATCCATTTTAGGGGGTGGGACAAATTTCTCCAATTCAATTTGATCGACATAAACTTTATGGGAAGGGATACTGTGGTCAGGTGGGGACGTATTAATAAATCAAGATTTCCCAAAAAAGATTCATGTCAGAGGCCTAAAAATGTAATAAAATTTGAAGTTGAAATTTTTTTTAGAAGAAAATGGATATGAAATTAAAATAAGATAACTACTGAAGGCTATTATAATCTTTTGGTTATATAAAGGTATAGTTCCTTCGCATATTTGTTTCTAGGGTTGAACCTTAGCTAGTATTAAATGTAAAACCGTTTACTTAGGAGGAATCTCTTGAAGGAAACCATATGGTAATATTGGAATCATAAAACATATATTGATCGTTCCTATCCTGTACCGAGAGATAGTGAGGATGTATGTTATACCGGTTCAAATAAAATAGACCTCTACCCCCAAAAGAGTAACGTGTTGTAGCTTTTAAATCCTGTGCTTGATTCCAGTTAATATCTTATAAGGTTTAATAGGTGGTGAGATTTTATCACATTCACCGGATTTAGATTTTTCAGGTGGCTTAGCTTGCTCTACTGAATTTCGCCTCCGCTAGATTGACTGAACCAAATTTAAGAAGCAAAATTAAATGGAACGCAAGAAGGATTTAGAGATTTAAGTTTGATTAACAATTTTCCAGAATAAATACTAAAAGTGCGAGCCAACGGTAATTACCCTTTGCTTTAAAGAGAAAAATGACAATAAATAACGTAATTAAGGAAAGGAATAGCCAACATAATCTAAAAATCTTAACTCAAACTTAAAGATATAATGCAAATGTGCTTTACCACCTGCTACCTAATATTATATTGGAAATTCATCTATCTCTATTTATTAGCTAAAGTATTACATTTTCTACCTCTCCAGGCTAATGCTTTAGTGAAGTATACCAAAACATAAATATATCCTGTCTCCGATGATGAGCGTCCTTTGGTATAAAATGTTGATATTTTCTTTTAAAAAGTGAAAGCAGAGGTTTCTTTCTCTTAGAGGAAATTTTACATGGCAAACTTTTATTTTGAGTAGGGGTTCTTTCCCTTTTGGGGAATGCCTTCTTTATCGTACATAATAAATATTTTATTTAATGTTCGGACATGGTAGCAGTAGTGTAGACTTCTATCCACGCTACCTGCCTTATTTTAATACGAAACGCCTTGAATTCGGCGTTAACCTCTCTTTGGGATTTTATTTGAAAATCCGCCATTGACACCCAATTTTTGTCTTCATTTGTTATAATAAAATCGAAAATGTTTTGATTACGCATTGGATCGTTTAGCGTTCGATTGATACCATTTTCGCTGACAGGATATACTTTCTACACCCGATATTATCTAGAGATAGTGCAATTTCTAATCTAACCTAATTATATTCAAGCTAAAGGATATAGAAGAACCTATATAAGAAAATATATACATAACATATGCCTATTCCATATAGGAAAAGATCTGCCCAAAGATTCCATTCTTTAATTTGGGAAATTTTGCTTGAAGAAACTATGCCGTAATTTGATAGATCATTTTGTTCGTTATTTCATGACGAGATAGTTTCAAAAAATAATACTGATCGGTTTGGAAACAATCCTAAAACAATTAGGTATAAATGTTATATTTTTGTGCGAAAATATCAAACATATCTCCTAGCAAATTCTGTCTATAAACTATATATTGATAACCAATGAAAATAGTTCACTTTCGATCGATAAAAGTGCAGCCGTATACATAGTACTAATCAAGGTAAATTATTCATGTTTCTTAGATAATTTATATTGAATTTGAGTAATAATCCTTTATAATTTAACATATATACATTATTTTTGTTTATATAGGATTATCACGTTTGTGAGTGTTTAAATAAAGTTGTTTGTAACAGTTTCTAATAAAATTTCAAAATATTTTCTTTATTTCCCCAAAACATGTGAATAATACCTGTTTTCACCATTTAAATTAAAAGAAATTATTTAACAGAATTTATGATCATAACCAAAACTTTTAATTGTCGGTTATCTTTGAGATAGATTAACCTACTGATTTCTAACGACTATTTTCAAACCTAGTTAGAGATAGGGTAAGATCAACCAACATATGTACAAGGTTCTTAATAATCCAGTTTAACTTCAGCAAAAGTTGAGGGTAATTAACGTCAGCTAGAAACAAATTTAGGTTAGTACTAATTAGTGGTTGATGAGAGGAAAGAGAAGCAAGCTAGTTTGCTGTTAAAACCACCAACAAATTCTGTTAGCAGTTAATGCATATGGAAGATTGCGGCTCCTAGTTTTCATCTCCCTTAACCTTTATACCAATGAAAGTAATCATGCAAAGGCTTGCTGAATAATTGTGAATATTAAGAATCAGATAGAGAACAACGGCATTTTTAATAAAATCTAAGAAAAGGAATATAATATATATATATATATATATATATATATATATATATATATATATATATATATATATATATATATATATATATATAAATATATATAGTGCAAGAGAAAAAAAAATTAACAATAGAAGGGTTTTTCATCTTTCTTTCTGTCTTAAAAAGGCAGAAATTTAATATGGGCTAAGCCTTGTAGCGATTATTAACTCCAGCAAAACTTATATTTGATATATTTATATAACTCATAAAGTAGCATGTCAGGTTAGCAATGAATGCAATGTCAGGCAGGAAAAAGAAAAAAGGTGCTTCCAAGTATTTTCGAACATTATTCAGTTCATTCTCAATGATAAATACTCGTACAAGAGAAAATATTATAATAAGGGTATATGCATATAAGCTAGTAAATTAGAATTTGGCAGATACAGAGGGAAGAGGAGCAAAGAGAGAGGAAGCAAAATAAAATAATGTTAATACAAAATCAATGCAAAAATTAAATTGACAAATCGGGTGGCCAGTAAAATGAAAATTGCCAAAATAGCAACATATGTCAAAACTAATTCCTTTAAGAATGAGTTTTTTCATAACAGCATCAATTTTAAAAAATGCCATGGGAAATGTTAAAGTTATTATACTTGCTTATACATGAACATTCAACAAGGTTTCTTTTAATTGAGTGATTTGAGCAAAAAATAAATTTTGCTAAATTCAAATTAATTAAGCGGTTATTTTCGGACATATGCCCAAAAAACGCAATATTATTTACAGTTCTTCTAACATTGTATATATGTTGATTAATACAGACAGATAATTGCTTTCCTCTCTGTCCCAAATATTTACTTGAACAAACAGAACATTCGACCGAATAGACTCGACCAATATTATTACAATTATTGCGAACTAGAATGTTTTTTATAGTTGACTCTTATTTGAAAGCAACTGAATGTTAAAGTTTTTTCAAAAACTGCGAAGGTCAATGAAACAAACAGAGAAGGGTAAAACAAAATGTTTTAAAATTAAAATGTATAGCAGGAGCTGTAATATAGAACGTAATTTTTCCAGATTATCGTGGTATGACATTGCATTTTATCAATACCATATTATATATATAGGGGAGGGACCAATATCTTAAAGGCGAATCGACAAGGGACGGAACGCCACGAGTTTCGACAAGCGGAACAGCGAGAAAAGAGTGCAACGAGGTCAGGTAAAATTTGGGCAATGGCAAAGCTCAAGGTTATTTAAAGAGGCATGTACAAAAATAGAATTTTATTCACATGAAATAAGAGAATTAATTGGCAAAATTACATCGGTAAACGAGGGGGGAATTGCAGAGTTATGCATCTGCCCCTGAATTTGAAAATTTATGTATTACAGAAGGAGACTATTCACATGGGGAGGATTAACTCAAATGGGTTGCTGAAGAGGGAGAGAGGTTGACTTACGGAGGATTCCAGGTAAGACGTCAGGGTAATGCTACATGGATGTCTTCTTCAGGCAATAAACGTGGGGGCGAGGGCGCTCGAAGCTTCTGAGCGGAAAGTTGACGTGATGATTATTCTCCGGTCCAGGGGAGAGTATTTTGGCCATCCGAAAACAAGGGGCAAACGAGGAGGGCTTCAACAGGAGTTGAAGCCTTGATTAGTTGAGTCGAAAAAATCGCTCGGTGGCGATCGTCAAATGTAATTACCACACACATGTAATTCCAAGACACAAAAGTTCAGCTGTAACTTTGCTTTGTCGTTAGCACCTGACTTGGCACTAGGGGAAACTTTTTAGATCCGGGCGAGACTCGTTAACTCTGTGTCTCCCAAATGAAAGACGAGCCCTATATATGTCCGAGGCTCCCCCCGTGGAAGTAGGAGAAACAGCGCTACTCTCGGTTGGCTTCGAATCTTCACGACGAGGCGATTCTAACCCGCGCAAAGGTGGTCCGTGGTGGACGCTGCTCGAGGCTACCACTTGTGAATGGGGTGGGGGGGGCTTACCAATTTAAGCCTAACCAAATTCCAGAATCTTCTCTAGCGCATGAACTTCACTTCCATGCTGGAAAAGAAATTACACGTAGAATTCCCCCACACAGATGATAGACAGTTTAGAAGAACGGGATAAGGGTAACATAATTTATGGCCAATTTCAAAGATATTGCAGAAATCAGAATCCACATAAGAAAAAACGGAACATTTGAAATGTGACTATGCGCAAATTAAAAATTAATATTAGAGTTTGAATTAGTAGGTTTGTGATAGAATGAGCGTTTAAAACCAGTGTATGTTCTATGAATAAGAAGATCGAGAAAAGAAACGGTTCTATTATTTTCAACCTCATGAGTAAATTTAATGAAAGGTCGAGTGAATTAAGTTTAGTAAGAAAGCTATTAACATCTTTAGAATTATGCCCCAGGTAAATGACATGATCAATATACCTGTACCAATTAATAGGGAAGTCAAGGATAGTAGGAGATGGAGTATTGCAAATAACTCCATATATAACAATTTCCCTGGCTTTTTTTAAAATTTATGCTGTTAGGAAAAACTCATTCTTAAAGAAATTAGTTTTGAATTATGTTTCTTTTTTTTGACAATTTTCATTTTACTGGCCACCCGATTTGTCAATTTAATTATTGCATTGATTTGTATTGACATTATTTTATTTCTCTTTCTCTCTCCTTGCTCCTTTCCACTACGTATCTGCTTACTTCTCATTTACTAGCTTATATATACTCTTATTATAATATTTTTTCTTGTAGTTATCCTTGATAATGAACTTAATAAAGTTCGAAAGTACTTGGAATCATCTTTTCATTTTGCCAGCTGGATATTGCATTCATTACGAACCTCACGTGCTACTTTGTGAGTTATTCACTTCATATATATATATATATATATATATATATATATATATATATATATATATATATATATATATTATGTATGATTTATGGTAACTTCTTTTAAATCAGACAAACAAGGAGAATTAAGACTTTCTCAACGTCAGCAGAAGGATAATGGAAAAGTTCATAAAAGAGCTAGAAGTTTCAAGATTCGACTGAGTGGCGAAAGCAGAGAGGAAACCCATTTTTGATGATCTAGGGTAATTATAACGCAGAAATTTATTGCATAAAAACAGATTATTAAATTGATCCCAAAAGTTTGGATGCTTGACATTAAAAGGGTCAAAAATGTAGATAAAAAGCTTATCAGGAAGGTGTTGCATGACGACATCCACTACTTTTCATACAATATAGGGAAGGGACAATTGCTGTTCAAGGAGATGCTAGCAAAGCGTCTCAAGCACCTCGTACAGCTGATCAAGATTTTCAACCTGTTGGTTCCGGGCATTTTGTAGTTTATCTTTCATGAGAAGAATTTCAGGCAAGACTAGATGAGCCACTCTCAGAACAGGAAGTGGTTCGCTCTCTCACCCAAGGATCTGCCTAGCCATGCATACTAATTTCCAGCAACAAGGTTGTTTTTCGGTTAAGTAAGCAGCAAATGTGACGCCAATCACCCTAAATCCTACTCTTAGGGCCTCATGTTTAACAGACACACTAAATCCTTGTTCTGAGTGAGTTGTTGAAGCCCTGCTTCGAATAGGTAGCTAGTGAGTCCTTAAGCGTGACAGCGAGAACCTGCCCTCTGCCACACCATCCAGAAGACCAATTTGTGGCTAGTGGACTATTTTTGGGATCACTCAGCAACTGATATTTTGCTTGCAATGTCTCGTGATTGCATCCCATCGAAATCTTTTTGTTGGGCGGAGTGAGAGGAGAGACCGACAAATGCAACTGGAGCACAAATGACGAACTAACGGGAAGGATAAGTAAGGTCATTATTGGCATAAAACTATAGATAGTGGGGAAGGACTCTGAAGGGTTCTGAGGTCGTCTGTCGGCTGTCATGAAAGCCTTAGGTTCATTAGCAGAGTGAAATCCAGAAAAGCTTTCATGAACAAATCTATCGAAAATTTTACCAAAATATCTAAAAAATAAAAAAAATAAAAATTTGCTGATAGTCATCATGCGAACGAATACTGTTCCTACCATGTATATATATATATATATATATATATTTATATATATATATATATATATATATATATGTTAGGGTGAGGCAAAATAGGGGGTAAAAAATATTCTAATTTTTCTCAGATACTATCTTATTTGATTCGCTTTAGTCCAAAAACTATTTTGCCAAAAATTCAGATGAAAAAATGAACATATAGAGGTGGCGCACATCACGAATTTTGCTTATTTCCATGGCAGCCAGGAGCAACAGCTGGCACCACATTATTTTGTTATATTAGAAGTTCCCAAGTAGGTCTACCATAACAGTTTCTTTTTCCCTAATATTTGAAGTGCTTACTCATTTGAAGCAGCTGCAATAATGGTCGACTTTTATTTTCCAGTGAACTTTTTTCTGTAGTTCGATATATCTTGTAACAAATACTTTTTTTGCTCCTCGTTACAAGTTAGCAATTTGTTGTAGTTTTTAATGAGCTTAACTCCTTCCTCAGCAATGCCATTAACAACTTTTAGATCATTAAGAACATTTTTAGCAATCCCAAACTATTCTGCTTGAGGCCAATTCTCACAAGATTCGTTAAAAAATTATTGTTTGTTGTCACAATTTCCCAGAGGCTCTCCTTGCTATAATTTTCATTGTCTATTTTTGTTTTCTTGATTGGAACTGAATCTGCTGGATTCTTTAAGGCATCTTTGATTTTTGTCTTTGTCTCGAATAAGCCACTATTATCCAAAATAGCAGAAATGGGTTCTAAATTTATTCAAGGCAGCATTGGCAATCCTGTACTCGTTCTTTTGTACCAATAAGCTCTTCAAGAAACAATAAATCATGCTGTAGGGCACTGGCTGCCTTTGGTACAGAAAACCCGTGCTTTACAAATATTGAAATAGCAAACTTGCCTACTTTTTCGAATTACTTTGCTTCCTCTGGTCAAATTTTGAATTGACCTTCGAACCTTAAAGTTTTCTTGGAGTATATACGTTTTTCCATTCATCCTAGCTCTGTGGCATTTGGCGCAGGCTTTTTAATTTTACACAGCTAGAGGAGTTTCTCTCATTTTTAATATCGTTAACTCGAAGAATTACGTGTAATCGTCTCGAATTTGTCTTTCTTTGATTAATTCTGTTAAAAAATTCTTCATTACGACTCTTTCATATTGAGGATAATTTTCCAAGGCGACAAATTTGTTTTGGTTTATTTTATTCCATGAATTTTTAAATCATTTGAACAATGAAATATCAGAACAGGAAGAAGCTTAAAGAATAGGCGCTACCACTCCTTCCAAAACAATTTCAAATATAAGTTGTCACAAGGGGAGCCACAATAATTCTCTTTCTCTCTCCAATCTCTGCTAAATTATTTTGAGGGCTCCTTCTTTACGACCTCGATTTGAAGCGGTTGTGGCAAAACACATACCTTTCACTTTATGTGCGATTTCCCATTTAAGCATCATTTGAGGAACTGCTTCAGCCATACGTTTGCCAGTGCCCTGAGAATATTTTGGCACTCCCACTCTAAGTAGCTGTTTTGTACCACTGCCGGAGATTAAAATTGGCAGGCGATACACTACTTCTCCTGATACGAGTAGATTTAAATAAGGACAAAAAATATATTTGCAAAGGAGTCGGTAGAAATACAATATTTTAAAGTAGGATTTGGAGACAAGGTCTTAATGGGTTTGTTTGTCTATTACTTAATGATAACCATCGGTTTTATTCTGGTGGGTTTCCAAGATCGATAACACTAGTCAACAATGATTTTGCTACTTGGGTATTAGCTTGTTATTTATAGTAAATCGAGTATGCTGATTCTCATTCTGTAATCAAAATTGTTCTAGAATGTTAGGTTCCTAAGTTACACATATACCCTTTAGTTACACATATGGGCAGTGTTGCTTCGGCTACTTTAGGAAGAGGATGTGTTGTGTGTTTGGTTCCTGCCTTACACTCCTGCTTTATCACGTTGTCAAATTTAACCATTACAGTAGTGGTGTTGAACTGATATTTACATACCGTGATTAATTTCATTTTCGTTCAGATTTATCATTCAATTAATTTGTAAATGAAATAAGATTGTACAAAAGTATATAAACTAAGCCTTTTGTTATATCTGTGGAAGATATACTTCAAGCAACCAGCGGAAAAATTTAGCTAAAAGAGTGAAAACTGCATACAATTATTACTTTGATTGTAAAGTTGGTGACCAAGACAAGATCTGTAGCACCTCACAAATCCTGTACTATATGCTATATGGAGCTCACACAGTAGTTAAATGGTATGTGGAAGGGTATGCCTTTTGATGTACCAATGGTTTGGCGTCACCCAACAAATCATGTTTTTGATTGCTACTTTTGTATGAGAAATATTGCGGGATTCTCAAATAAGAACTAGTCAAAAATTGTATATCCAGATTGTAAGTGAGCTAGAAAACCAGTCCCCCATAATATGGAAGAGCTAATCCAAGTTTCTCCATTAGCTAGTGTAGTTAAAGAAAATGACTCATGGCGTGAAGAGGAGGATAACAATGACGATAAAATGTATGAGGATGATTCTAAGCAAAGGAAAATCCATATGATAAATCAAGAATGGTTGAATGATTTGGTGAGGGATTTGTCATTGTCAAAGGAAAACGCAGAACTGTTGGGCTCCAGACTACAGCAATTGAATCTTCTAGAGGGTGGTACAAAAATATCTACTTGCCGTAAACGCCATAAGGCCTTAGCTTCCTTCTATAAAGAAGAAGATGGCGCTTGTTTCTGTACTGATGTTAATGGCCTCATGAATTAGCTAGGAAACGAGCATTTACCTGATTAATGGAGACTATTCATCGATGCAAGGACTGCTAGCTTCAAAGCTGTGTTACTACACAATGGTAATAAAAATCCTTTAATACCTGTTGCACTTATTGTTGGGATGATAAAGACATATGACTCAATAAAATAAATTTTGGAAGGTGTTCATTTCTCGCATCATAAGTGGAATATCTGTGCTGATCTAAAGGTAATTTCTTTACTTCTTAGACTGCAGCTAAGATATACAAAGAATATGAGGAATTATTATATTGTCAAAAGGTGGCTCGAAAGAAAACAACACATAGTTAGCAGATACAATATGAAGCACATGCCTTTGGTACATCCACCAAAGATCTACATTCCACCACTTCATATCAAACTTGGCCTTATCACGAATTTTGTTAAAGCAATGGCCAATCACTCTGATTGATTACAGTATCTTCAAGAGAAATTTGGTTCAAAGTAAAACGACGCTAAACTTAAAGCTGGCATTTTTGTAGGGCCGGAGATCAGAGAATTGATACGTGACAGGGAGTTCAGAAATAAACTAACTCCACCAGAGTTAGCAGCATCAGATTCCTTTGTTCATGTAGTGCAGTACTTCCTTGGTATTCATAGGGCTGAAAACTATGAAGAATTAGTGGACAACATGCTAAAGGCCTATCAACGAATGGGGTGTCGGATGTCTCTTTAGCTGCATTTCTTGCATTCGCATCTAGATTTCTTTTCATCTAATATGGGTGATATTAGTGAGGAACATGGGAAAAGGTTCCACCGAGATATTGCAATGATGGAAAGCAAGTATCAAGGCCGCTTCAACGAAAAGATGATGGGTGACTACTGTTGGTTCCCACAACGGGAGGATCCTATCTCCACGTACAAGCGCAAGAGCAATAGTCTTAAACATTTTTGAAGAAATTTATAGCTAGGTGAGTACTATCTCTTTTATATGTAATACATATCTTGTCTGGGTCTGTAATAAGATGTACATGATGCCAAATAGTGTGCCCCAATACCAAACCTTTGCTCAGAAACGTCTAACTCTTCTCAAACTCGTAATAAGGTGGCAAATTGAACCATATAGTCTAGTTGCATTACTCGGGAGCCCTAGGTGCTAGGACAAATCTGAGCAAATATTTGGAATCAGCACACCAATATTAGTTAGATACAACAACATTTACTCAAGTAGTAAAGACAAAGTTAAAATTTGTTGGCTAGTGTAATGAAATCGCTCTACAGATAGAAGTAACAATTCCAGGAAAACCTGCGGAGAACTGAAATAGTTTCTCGATGGGAGTGATGGTGAAGGAAGAATAATGGTAACATGGATTGCTTACCACTACCCCGTGAACTTTATAGTGTGTCTCAGAAAAGAGTCACACGTTCAAAGTCAGGAAAGTTTGGATAGAAACTACTTCGGTTTTATCAGTAGACGGAAAAGAAATGTATTGTGAGTAAGTTAACGGGAGAGGAGAGAGAAAGCGTGAATCGTAATAAGTGCTTGAATTCTTTAAGGATAAAACTGATTGTAAGCATATTTCAGATAGTTCCGTGCCCTTGATTAAAAAATCACGAACAGCAAACACCATATGTCACACATGAGGCGTAGTTCAAAAAAGAAGAGGATGGGTGGACGCCATAGGTGAAGAAGAGGTCAAAGGATGAGAGGATAAATAATAATTAGTTTAACTCCTCTTATATTTCTAATGTTTTAGTTTAAAGTAATATTTATTTATTATAATTCAAAATATTTACTGAAATGCTTTCAATTCCATTCCTAGAAAGTTATTTCAATTTTATTGTATTTTGAAGGAGAATAAACTTGACGCCAAAGCAGTTTCATTCTTAGGTATTGTAGATTATTAGATTTTAGTTCCGCTGATATTGATATGCTATCTAAGATAACAACATAATGACTAGTATACAGAAAATGGTGCCCAGACCCGGGATGTCGAGTGTCAACCCTTGGATAACATCTCTAACCGGCGTTCTTTGCATTTCTTTAAAATACGCTCTGTTTCTAGGAGGGGATGGTGGAGTTGGCGGCAGACGAGAAGTGTAGATGAGAGGCTTAAAAGCTGTGCTTGAATGAGTCATTTTTGAAACTTAAGATGGCTGAGTAGATTCGCTGCTAACCAACAGTGGGCCAGCGTCTCGGAAAGCTGTTCGCAACTCGTGTACGCTATTATTTTTTATATGCCCTTTTTCATACTCTCCTCTATTTAAACAGCTCTGTTATCTAGTCAAATATTGAGTGATAATTTATATAAGTTTGCTCGTTTTGTATTTTAAAGGTCTCAAAATATGGTCTGCCCAGCTACCATTCTTCCAGTGAGCGAAACTATCTTTAGGTGTAATTATTAATAAATGTCATCATTATAACCCATTAATTGTACAAAAATCTTTTAAAAATAGTTAAAAAACACCTTAATTATGCATGCTCCAATTTTGTAACGCCGGGCATGAATGGAGGCATTGGTTTCTTAAATTTTTTTTCTCAATTATTGACAATGTTAAAAGAACAAATGCAATTGAAAGTCGTTTTGAGGTAAATAAAAGTATAAACAATGTTATTCAAGACTTTAATACATAAAATTGGATGTATATAAACAAGATTACTTATATAATTTTCTGTGATATGGCCTGAAACATACATCATGCAAATTCACTTTACATTTTGCGCACATTTTGGTGGTTTTCATGGTTTTGCCCATCGATTTTGTTTATGGGCTGGTACAATCTAGTGATCAATTTTATCATACCTAATTTGATCAAAGACCGAGAGAGAAGCACTTTAGAGCGTTTAGACCTTTCACCAGAATAAGAGGAGTGCCATATTTTTGGAAGTATATTTGCACAAAATACCTCAGAAAGTTAAGAAATTCTAGCTCCTTGTTGGTTTTATTTCTTCTATATAATTGTCAACTATTGTGTATGGCACTTTCTAGGAAAAAAACCACAGGCCGCCTCCACTTCTAAAATCTGATCCTATTCGAAGGTTTTCTATATTCTCGTCCATTCTATCAACACCCTTCATGTACTTGTTGTAGTGTGCAATGACATTTGCCTGGAAAATTTGCATCTTTTTCTTTTCACTTGAAATCCAACAATTTTAAATTCTAATTGGAAAAAAGAAAAAAATCCCTCCAAAGACCTGCGGCCTTTTGTGATAAGGTAAGATGATAAATGGTTATTACATTGATGGTTTCCCATGGTGAAAATCACTTAAAGTGCCTTTGAATGGCTAAATGATGCTTCTGCCACTAGATAGCGCCACCTAGCGCAAAATTTGATAGGAGATTTAAAATCTCCAGGGTGAATAACCATATGTCCCATGGTCATATAGGTCATTTCATGGCTCTAAATGGGTACAATTGAATTTTACTCCTTTTGGAAAAAGGCGACGCCTTAACCTGGAGCTTTGCCGCAGGTAAAAAAAGGGGTCATAAGTACTAATCATCAAAACAACACGATTGTCATTCTAGTTCATTTACTTTTGTCATCAGTCACAAAATCAGGTAACCATCATGTTTTCTTTGATGATTCCCCGATAAGATAATTTTCTAGTCGGTTTTTCATGACAGTTCCTGTGATTTCTATTTCACGTTTGTTCAATTCATCTACTAAATGAATAGAAGAGAAATATATGTCTGCATAAAATTGGAATTTTGCGTTGGTAGGCAGTTTCCCTGCTAGATTCAAAAGTGTTGAGGCACCTACTTCGAGATCTGGGTGAACTTTTTCTTGTCTACCAGAGCATTGGATCAAATAACCCAATGGTTCACAGAGACACGACATTTTATATCCGAAAAGGATTGGCTTTGCCCCATTCTTTCAATAATAGGGTAGCATGCTTTCATCAATAAAAATTCTTGCTTCTGTGAATAATATGCTATAAACCTTATATTTAGTAGATCAAGCAAAGGTCTAATTTTAGCAATTTTATCATTAGGTGTAAGCTTTTCGTTATCGGTGCTGTGAAGATTTGGTTTTATTTCTTCGAATCTATTTCCCCCTCATTGCTTGTGCGACATTTTAATTGTAAGTTTCCGTACAAACCTCCCATAACATACACCATCTGGCTATTCTTACATAGCCTGATAAATCAGGAATGGCAGCCAAGTATGTACTTTAAATCTGAAACAGAAATGTAAAAAGCATGATTGCATTATTCTATTCTAGCATATAATTCATTCATTTCTCTAAGAAAGTTATACACTTCATTGTCAATATAAATTTCAAAGCAAAGAACAGGGTCTGAGGGGATATCTGAAAATTCATTTGGAGACAAAAAGAATTCTGGGAAAAAATTTGAAATGAGATCTTTTTTTATCCATTTTCGTTTATGTTTTTTAACTCTTGAGAGGAAACAGAAGGCTCTTCATTGTGTCCAAAATTGACTTCAACTCTGAATTCATTTTTAACAAAACTTCCTTTTGCTTAGACTAATAATTGTTTACCTGATAAATTGTTTACATTGCCGGCTTGATCATCATCATCACTATCCCATGCACTTTCATTCCATCATCAGGTGGCATTAGAACAACTTTAGCACTGAACAGTCATTTGTCTTCTTCTTCCTCTATATAATTTAGCCTTTCTTCCATTGTAAGGAATCTAGTATAATAATGAATAAAAGAGAGGGCATAAATAGGATCTAGCTGCTTTCTAATGCATTTATATATATTATAGAGAAATGGCTACATTATGCATCCTGGAGGAGTATAGGTACATTATAGCCCCCCCTCCCTCATGAGGAGAAGCGTGGGAAAGATAGCCGGCGAATAACTATAACTGCTTACCCTGTTTGATCTCACCGCCGCTGTGGGCAGTTGGAGCTAACATCTGTTTTAAGGCGACCACTTAAGGTCCTTAAACGACGCTCTAACGATCCAATTACCTACGAAACCCATAAACCCGTAGTTATGGAAAAAAAGTGGTGCGAGTCAAAAGGCACGCAGGGTAGCGGTGCGGTTGGGAGCCTCTAATTAGCAAGCTGACTTGGGCACCCCAGGGCCACCTCAGCAATTCTTTCTCTCCCCAGATGCTAACCCACCATTCACGTCCCCCCTCCTTTCCTCTGTGGCCTGGGCACTTCCCCCCTCCTTTCCTCTGTGGCCTGGGCTCTTCCCCCTTTAGATGGGGAGGCTATCCGCCTATAAATAAGCCCCGCAAAGAAAGAGAGAGGATTATTAGAAGTCGATACGCCAGAGAAGGATTAGTTCGTGAAGATCGATCCTTTTCAGGCCGTATTAACCTAAATAGTCAAGCTTTATATCGGTGCCATACCGAAGAATCCTTTACAGACTATGAAGAAGTCTGACTGAAGAAAAGCAAAGCCGCTCACACTCGAGTGACTCTCAAATCTCAATCTCCGTAAGAGTGAGAGGAGAAGAACCCAGCCCCAACGAGCTCCCGTTCTTTAATTACGTTGAAGAATCGGCCTCCTCCTCGACGAAATTTCAACCATCAGACACAACACTTTAAAGCAAGAGATGAGTCCTTCAGCGATATCCGGCAATCCATAGTACCTCCTGTCATGTAAGTTAGAAATAACATTTATATTCATATTGCGATAGTAGAAGTTTAGTACGTCTCACGTTTTAAAGATGAGTAGAAACCATTGTTCTTGAACCTAGGTCATATGTGCTTGTAGACGAGAGTACGTTAATTTAATGTTTAACGCTAATCAAATGCAGTCGCGATAAAAATACTAATCGGCAATTGGTATGTTTACGGGAAGCCTATTTGTTTATTTTTGTCATCATATCCGTGCGAAAATTCTAGCTGACAAAGATAGAAATGTGTTAACTGTTGGCTTGTGATAGTTAAGTGTTTCATTTAAAATACATGTTTATTTTGGTATATATCTGGTGTTTCCTCTTATCCTTATGCGTTTCAATAGCTCTTCCTTAAGAACAAAACTACTGAATTAGCACTCTTAGAACAAAGCCTACTTCATGAAAGAAGTAACCCACGCACCTCAAACCATACCACTACAAAAAGGGTGTGAAAGAGTATATTGATCAAAACAGAGGGTCATTCTACGACATATACATATATATATATATATATATATATATATATATATACATATATATATATATATATATATATATATATATATATATATATATATATATATATATAACACTGGTAAGCACACCTTTTGCTGACTTATGTTTTGTGGTTGTTTTTAACTAATTTGGACGCGTTGATTTCAAATATGGCATCCATTTTTTTTTGTAACACATCAAGTTTTAATTCTACAGCATATTCCTATTTTACGACTTAAGAATAGTTTGTAAGTCTTTTAGCTTCAAACGATTACTTAAAATGTCAACATGTCAACAAAATATGAAAGGATAAATACATTGTAAGATAACATTACCTATTACTAAATATATACAGGTTATTTTTCTAATATAATGAAGAAAACTCAAGCAATCTTACACAAACCTATACATTTATGGAAGAAATTTCGCTTGCGAGAGGGTCTGGAGTGTTTGATATCTACACAGTCTCGTTGAATACTTCAACAATAGTCTTCCATGATGTTTGTGTTCCATCGGCCTTCATATTTCTCCTCCATAATATTTATATCGTGATGTAAACGGTCTCCGTGTTTATCACTCACGTTGCCAAGCTTAGCAGGAAATTATCAGAAAATACATGGATAAAATAAAATAAGAAGAATACCAAACTCCTCCGCGTCGTAAGATAGCAAGCTCCTATGAGTTGGACCAATACGGACCTTTCCATAAATAAATAACTTGACGTGAGAAAAGAAAATTATTACAATTTTTAAACTCAGTGATCCTGAATTTCTTAAGAACGTGTCTCAAACTTAAATCACCAGAAAAAAGTTAAAATTTGTTGACCATAATTATGTAAATATGCATGTCGTGGTATAGCTCTATATATCATACATACATCTATTATATTTGATTTTGGAGTGCGCGGTGTTTCCTTTTAAATGGTTTGGGTAGGTCGAGGTCCGGTTACAAGGTCAGATCCTAGGAAGGGAGGGCTAGTCCAATAGATGCTACTTTGGAACTTGGTATTGGCTCAGAGTTCTAAATCTTACTTAGTTATAGGCTTTCGTTAAACGGCTATGATGAGCCATAAGGTGGAGAAGTAAAAGGAGTCTGCTAAAATAGACTTTAATAAATGTTAATAATTAAAGTTAATATGATACAATCATACACAGTTAATTAGAACACATAGTTACACAAATGATAATGGAGAACGGTAGACGGCAATTATAAATTTGGGGAAGCTAAAATATTCGTTACGATGCCTTGTACACAAATGGAGGGGTTAGGGAAGACGATGGTCGTTTCCGGCAAAGCGGTGAGATGATGGTTGGGTCAATTCGATGGGGTCCAAGGTCAACTTGCTTGTAGCAAAATATTCTTTGGAGATGATAGGGGATGGGGGTGGGGAGCAGAGTCTTCGAGAAGGAAGGTTGGGAATTCTTTCGGTGTAAATTCCTTTGAAGAAAACGGAAGGCGAGTTTATCCGAGACGTCAACGGTTGGTTTGGTTGGATATCCGTAATCAAGGGGGTATTACGCTAAGATGAATCTTCACTGAAGCCTTTTGGGTTAATACTTGGTTCTTGTTTGGAGATGGCGTCGATGAGCGGAGTCGGAAGGGTATTCTTACGAGGAGAAGAGTTCTTTACTAACTCTAGGGGGTGGATATTTGTTTTATCCAAGAAGAGATGCTTTGTTTTGTCCCACAACGTTTTCTTGCCTTCAGCGTATGACAACCCGAATCGAGGAGAAGTAAGATGGTCTGCACTCGTGAGCGTCTCTCGCACCAATCTCTCATTCCTCGTTACGCGGGTAGATGTGGACACCAGAAGTGAGGGAGCTTACCCCATAGAGAAGAGGGGGGGTCTATCGCACATCGTTTGAGTCATGGCGAACGCGGCCCGGGTGGCGATTGTCTCAACCACTCTCAGCGTGGCTGAAAGAGGCTAGGAGGGGAGACTTCTCGTCTTGTTCAAATACTCGCCTTGATAAGGGCTACATTCCATGAACCCGCTCCTTTACTTTCTAACGCTTTTGAGCTTAAAAAATTGTTGGTATGCTACACGACGCCTATCAGGTGGAGGCAATGCTTAAAAGCCACGGTATTTCTCTCCTCATGTGATTGTTCCCTCACAATGCATAATGTGTTTTGTACGAGTATTAAAAATTATCCTATTGCTAATTAAATTATATTATAACGGGTGTTCCAATAACTTCGACCGATTTTAAATGTGAGTTGAGTTTAAGCGTCTATTAATTTTTTTCCTTTTTCTTTCAGATTTAACAACTTCAGTCTTTGGCAATTTCAACCCTGCAAAGATTAACAATTGAACAACGTGTTAAATTTATCGAAGCCTATTACGAAAATAGACGTTCAAACAGAAACGCATTTCGGGCACTTCGCGATTTCCTTGGTCAACATATTCGACCAACCGAGAGTGTAATTGGGAAAGTTGTTCTTAAATTCAAACAAACGGGGTTCGGTGGCATATATAAAAACGCCATTGCATGCTCGTTTACGCCATTCAGCTGAAAACATTAGTGCAGTGCGCGAGAATGTAGCCGAAGATCCAGACACCTCTATTCGTCTCCACAACAACGTTACGTCGAATTTTGACAAAAAATGTCTCTACACGCTTACAAAATTCAATTGACACAAGAACTGACGACTACTGACCATTTGAAGCGCCGTAAATTCGTCAATTTGGTGCACGAGCAAAGACAAGCCGATGATGATTTTTTCGCCAAAAATCATCTTGGTAGATTCGTATAAGCAGAATTGTCGCATTTGGGCTGATGAAAATCCCCGAAAGATTGATGAAAAGCCACTGCATCCACAAAAGGTCAATGTTTGGTGTGCATTTTTTGCTAGCGGAATCATTGGGCAGTATAATTTAAAAAATGATGCCGGGAATTCTGTTACGGTGACAGGCGAGCGATACCGTGCCATGGTAACCAACTTTTTATGGATTGAATTGAATTCTATGGATGTCAAAGATTTGTGGTTTTAACAGAACGACGCCACATATCAAACAGTCAATGTAACAATGGCTTTATTGAATGACAAGTTCCCAGGTCGCATCATCTCTCGAAACAGCGAAGTCAATTGGTTACCACGATCGTGTGACTTGACGCCTTCATATTTCTTCCTTTGGGGTCATCTCAAAATTACGGTCTATGCCAACAAGCCAACAACAATTCAACAGCTGAACAATGAGATAATAAGGCATATTGGTGAGATCAAAATTTTGACCATCGAGTACAGGTGTGCCACCGAAGCCTTGGCGGACATTTAGGCGATATTATTTTTCACACTTATGTGTGAAAATAACATGATCCAATAGTGGAAATCAATAAATTTTCACCAATAACACTGTTTTATTCACTGCTAACATTGATCTGTGTTAATGGAACCCCCTTTATATACTAAAAATGAAGATTTAAAAACATTTATGGAGTTAAAAAAATGTAAACTCAAAATAATATAGAAAAATTCATGCACTCATTCATGCCCCGTGTTACAATAATGGGACAACCAAATATTCATTTGATTTTCGCCATAAAATATTTGAGGTAATACTAAAATTACAAAACAGCTTTATTTATTAACCTATTTTCAAAGTACTTTGATATTAGAAATAAAATTACTCCTAAAACAAAAAACAATCTTACCTTCTCTTAGATACGGTGAGGAATTCAAGCACCAAAAAAAACCCCCAGTCCTCTTCTAAGCCGTCACAACCGCACAGAAAACACGTCCGGAAATTTTTTTCGAACGTTTTAATTAAGTTATTTTGAAGCTTTAATAAGGGCCTCCTTGTCATTGCTACAGCACCGAAATGAGTAGGGTATGCTTTCGCTGGGAATCAAATTAAGTACCCACTCGTAGAAATCTAGTGCTTAATCCAGTAGACGTTGAGAGGTACAGCAGTTTTTATTAAGATTTTTAACCTCGGTGTAAAAAGAGTTTAAATTAAATTAAAAAGGCTTGGAAAATATATTAAACATGCATGATGTTCCATATATGTTTTCAATGAAAATTAAATGATTATAAATAGTTTTTAACGTTTGAAACAAGCGTTAAATATTATCTCAGAAAGGTTTTAAGCAAAATACTTATGAGGTCATATTTGGGTAGGTAGAAGATGATAGCTTATATTCAAAGCAGGCGAGAATTGCATGTTTGGATGTTGGAACTTCTTGCTAAAGCGTGTGTCAGAAGAAAGGGTGGGGAGACACACAACAGTAGCAATTCAAGAAAGCTAAATTAAAAAGAATTCAGATAAAGAAACGCATTCTTTCAAACTCAAGTTTCAGCCAAATAAAATCCCCCGCGAATTCCTGGCTTGATTTAAACGAATTTTTTGTGCAATATTTAAGTCATTTCCATGGGGAAATTTATGTTAAATTCTCCAAGTTTTACTGCTTAGTTACTCAAGAAATCTCCCAGACATTCATAGTATGAGGTCTAGATTATATTTGATTGCAAAGGTGTGCGGACGAATCTATGAAAAAGGGATAAATAAGAGTTTTGTTACGGCAAAAGTAAGTTGGAGTTCTCCACACAATAACGTACAGAATTATAAAGAGACTAAAAGTTTGACGACAAATATCCATGTTTAAACCAACTCTCTCAATGTGTACTTAATAATAAAGATCATGTGATCTGTTTAGATGGTAAGAAAAGTGGATATATTTAAGTGTGCACTATTTCTATAGTACTAGTAATAATATTTAAAAAAAGGTTAATAGAGCGTTCGATTAATTAAGCAAACTCAATATTTGTCTTTATTAGCAAGGACTAGAGTTGGAATTCTTGTGATTGCCGCTCGCGTAAATATAGGGCTTTATTGGAGGATAATGTCAAGGCTAGAAATGGGGGTGGAGAGGTGATATCATCCCTGCAAGAGAATTGCGATAATCACAACAGTGCCTATCTTGTGTTTTCTATAATTAATAGGCCATGGGTTGCCTGAGGTCACCAGGTATTGCCATTATGGCATTGAAGCAGTCCTTTGCTGGACCAGGACAATCAGCTGGTTTTGTTATAGATGCGGTTTGATTTATCTTAAAATTTTTAAAAGCACTGGAAAGGAAAGGTGGAGGATTTGCCTTCCTCCACCACAAGTTCAAACGAATCAGCATGGAAAATCTTAAGGCAGGTATATTTGATGGTCCTCAGATAAGCGAACTCATAAAAGGCTCTAGTTTTGATGAATCATTAAATCCTACTGAACTCCCTTCCTGGCTGTCCCTTAAGTTAGTAATTGCAAACTTGCTTGGTTACCACAGAACTCCTTAGTACCAGAAGATGGTTGATGACTTAATGGAGAATTTCCGCAAACTTGGTGCGCGTATGTCAGTGAAAATGCACTTTCTTCGGTCCCATCTGGACTATTTTCCAGATAATTGCAGAGACTTCAGTGAAGAACGGCGTTAGCGCTTTCACCAAGACATCCATATCATGGAGGAACGCTATCAAGGCCAATGGAATGTGAACTTTCTGGTTGACTACTGTTGGTGTCTTGATTTTGTGCATTGTACTATTCATGCTATCTATTAAAAATATTCTGTAAACCTTCTGTGAGTAAATCGGTCCAATATTTGCTATTATGTATTTCATTGACAACAAATATTTGAAAATATAGGAGTTTTTGGTATGTGCTCATATTTCAAAAACCTGACCTGATTGGGTAAAACACATGATTTTTACATTCAGTGTAAAAAACTGAACTAAAATCAGGTATTATATATTTGACCTTGAAAACAACGCAGACCAGTGTAATTTTCCCGTAAATTTGAGACAGGATACTCCCAATTGGTATTTGTGTTTACGGTGGTAACCTAAAATCATAGTCCAGTAGGTGGTTGAATAGCAGCTTTATGTGTACGAACGAGATATGTCTCATGGTGTGAAGAGATGAAAAATATATCGTATATGAAAGCAAAAGTGAATGAAAGATCTACCTGTTCTTCGTTATTAAAATGCACAAAATTTCTGAAGTAAAGCTTAAACAGAGTGGCGTGTACAGAAAAATGTACCACCAAATGGTGTGATTTCCCCCTTTTATTTCCTGACTCGACGCTTCAATTGGCAATTAGTGAAAGACATTTAGTAGATAAAGTTTGTAAAGAAAATGTAAAGATCTACAATTTGAGCCGTAGAACTCAAGACGAAGGAATATGAGTAATGATCAGCATTATTCACTGTTAGTTAAGACGCCCTAATCTCTCTTCTTTGCATGGTAATTATCCTTCGCCAGGTCAAAATAACCGGCTCGTATCGAAGATGGGCTAGCTGTTGCACAGAGTAACGCATATCAGTTTCAAATCAACGCTGCTCCTTGTTCCTAGTGATTCTCTTTTCCTTCTATTTCTTGTTTTACTTCATCTCTTGCCAAATTCAATAGGGCCATTTAATTCCCGCCTGGAAAGCCGTAATATATTGCATTTTTTCTTTGTATCCCATTTTAGGTCAGAAGTAGATCGCCGGAATTCTCCCATCCCACGACTACATTCACCGCTTTCCTAATTAAGTGCTAATAGTTACTAAGGACATCAAAAAATTACTCAACTGGTGCCTTTCTTAATTGAGCAAACAATGGCACTTCATAATACTACTAGTTTAGAAGAGCGTAACTCCCCCCTTTTTCTTGCCCCACCCCTCCTTTCTTGTCCTAGCTTATCTATCTAGTTTTTACTTTTCCTTCCATAAATATTCCCTACAGAAATCAAGGAAGGAGATTTTTCATAGTATATACATTTTATTTAAACCTCGATCTCGAGCAAGAAAATAACTAAGTGCTCCTACCATAAATTGGACACCCTTTAACAATCTGGCGCTACAGAAAGGATTTCTTCGCCCTGTATAGGATATTTATGAATCGAGATCATGATAATAACTTTAGGAAGCATAAAAATATCATCGATGCTCTACGGAAAATACTGTTGTTTCTTTGTTTGGAAGTGCTTAGCAGAGGGGTTATCCAAAGAAAAGTATTCATTGTATGGGTTTGTTATTCTGCGATTCAGGAGATAGCTTCTCCGGCACACATTTTGTAATTGAAATTGTGTCGGTTTAAAGGAGTTGGACTTAAGTTGCTCTGTGGAGTAGGATTACAGAAACTGCCTTTAGTTGAAATACTTCCTTCTTTACCGTGGAATAATCGTTAAAGCTACCTTGTTTTTTCACTTATAGCCCAATTCATTTCTTTTAAAAAACTGGAGCATCAGGCAGAGTTTAATTTGAATCTTTTTTTGCACAGTCCTAATTATGTTAGTTAAAAATCGCTTCTCAAAATGCCTAACATATTTCCTTTTTTGTTTATTAATTCCGTTAACTGTGTAAAATGGGTTCTAATTCCAATAAAATAAGAGAAATTAAGGAAATAGGTAAATCAATGGAGTAGACTGGAAAAGACCCTAATTTTGTCACAATTAACCTTAATTCTGCAAAATAGCAAAGACAGAAAGAATGATAACGCGAAAGAGAAGAGAAATAAAAGGAAAATGAAGAAAAGGAAAGCGAAGAGAATGAAAAGTAAAGGCTCCATGCAATTAAGTGAGTTGACCTAAAACTAACACAGTAAGTCAGAACATCGATAAATTACCCGATAATTGTAAACTACAATATTTTGAAAAACAACGATAGTATTGGCGTTTACATTAATCGCCTTGCAAATACGTCATAGCTATAAAAGGTTTGGATTTAGACAACGAAAGTTCAGCGCTACTTTCTTCTTTGTAACAGGAAAGAGCTTTGGATATATACATAACCTTACTACTAGAAGTCATTATAGACTACCATCGTCTAAAGGTAGAGCTTTCGGCGGCCTATAATATGAATCCCGTATTTTACTGTAAGGAGTTTAGAAAGGCCCGGTTAGGCAAAAGCGGTTTTTCCAGCAGTTTAACTATTTAGTCCGGATGACAATGAATGCTTATTGAATGTGTATGTTATTTTTTTTTGCTTGATTAATTTCCAACCACGTGTCCCACAGAATTTAAAGCTTTTTCCAAGTAAAGGTCATCGAGAAATGATTTCAAAACAGCATTAGAAACTACTGATCTCTACAACAGTTCTTACAACACGTATCCAAGTTGTAAGCAAGGACCACCAAAAGCGATGCACAAAGAAACAGAACAAACAACCAAAGAGAATATGAGCACCAAACCACCGTAATCTGGAAAGGCGTTTACTGGTCATATTATTCCTTGCCAAAGCTTTTTCTGAAACAAGTCCTTGGCCCTTGGCAGATTTATCAGAAAAGGGGAAAGAACCCCTCCAGTTGATTCAACCTGCAAAGGATAACTTCGAGATCTTGAAGGAAAGTCTATCAACTGTTTAATCATAGAGTTTTCCGACGCCCCAAAGGAATTTAGCGTCCTGATGGAGGTATCTAATGTAGGAATTCGAGTAATCTTCCTCTAATACGATGATTATAGGACTCCATTCCATTCAGAAGCTGCAAGTTGTTGTTTGGAGAAAAGAATTATAGAATTTAAATGTTTAGCAATTGAGTGATCTATTCAAATATTTAACGTATATTTGCTAGGGAAACTTTTACCTTTTAGACTGACCACCAACCTTTGAGTTACATACATACGTGACCTAAAAGTTGGCAATAGTCTACTCATGCGTTGGGTCTTTGCTCTACAGTAATTTCAATTACGAATCATGTACATTAAAGTCCGCGATAACTATCTGGCCGATTCCTTGAACCGATGCCCATCGAAAGTGAAGAAAAAAGAGTAAATCAGACAGAGCAACGTATATAATAGGGGTTTCCTTGCTTTACTTGGTGCCCCAACTACTATCTTGAAAGGGGTGTCAATAAACACGTTCTAAACTCCTTCTTTCAACTTTTTAAATTATCCCTAGCTAGGTAAAACCAACCTGATCATTTTGAGGATAAGCTCGCTGTTGCTCAGAGTAGAGAATCTCATTGCTGAATTAACGCAGCATTATTCCTGTTGTGTGTATTTTTTTCTTTCCTCTTTCATGTGTTACTTCCTAGCTCTCGTGAAGTATCATGGAACCATTTAACTCCCCTCTGCAAAGCAGTAAAATAAAAATTTCCGAGGCCCCCAAATTTTAGGTGAGAATTAGATTGCCGTTATTCTGAGATTCCACGACTTCATTTGCCATTTTCCTAATTAAATGCTCATAGTTACCGAATCCTAATTTGAAAACCACCGACGTACTCACCTGGTGTCTTCTTTGAAGTGGCTAGACAGTAGGAATACTGTTTCAAGTTACAGATGCCTTCAGAACCTCGCTACTCTTCCCTTTTTCTTGCCGCAAGTTCTTTCTCTCTTTCTTGCCCTATCTTATCATTCAACTATCTATTTTTCTTTCCCTAAACTCCCCTACAGAAATCAACTAAAGAGTTTTATACTATCTCATTTGATGAAAAACCCATCTCAAGTAGGAAATAAGGAAGTGGTCCTACTAAAAATCAGAAACCCATTGACAACGAACTATTTAAGGAACGTAAGCCACAGAGTGGCCTATAGTAGCCATCCTTCTTTGAAACCAGATGTAATGGGTAGACCAACGCAAATCGTGATTTTAGAACTGTACCTTTCTTCTTCATTCGGTAGAACTCTTTTTTTAAGTTTTCACGAATGCAAGTGTCACTACTATGCGTGGGGAGGGTGCTAGGCTGTTTTCTGCTAATAATGTGGGTAAAGAACTTAACTGACTGTCTTCTCAACCAGGATGAACTTACCTCTAGGAGGGATGCCTGGAATGATATGGATTTAATTTTTATTATTATTACACAAGATGAGACAGGTAAAACGGGAAGAGGGCAAGCACTATTGATTGCAATTAGCAATCCCCGCCCACCTGTAACGTCGAAGAGGGAACGATGGTAAAAGAAAAGGAATTGGAATATAAGAACAAACTGGGAAAAGATAGGTAAAGAAAAACCTCAAGGCTTCTAGACATCTATGGATTCAGTTAAATTAAATTGAGTAATAAAAGTAAATATAAAATTTGAAAAACAGTATATAGCAACATTCAAAGAAAACAAGATACGAGGGGTGTTCAACAAGTTTTGCAATTCAGATATAAGGAAACGAGATATGAGGAAAAGTGTTTTATTATTTTTTAATATAACTACCCTCGACTTCAATGCACTTGCGCCACTTGTCCCTGAGGCTTCAAATTCCCGACAACCTGAAATCTCTCGACTGATGTTCAATCGAATCCTGGACAACGAGCTGGACATCTTCATCGTTCCCAAACCAGCGTTCACGGAGTGCAACCTTGAGCTGGCGGAATAAAAAGTAGTCGCTAGGGCCCAGATCTTGATTGTAGGGGAGATGGTTGAGCTCCTCGAATCCCCACTCGCCAGGGCAGCTCGTGCAACTCTGGCCTTGAGGACTTTGACGACGTTCAAATCGATTATGGGGCTTAAGGTTTCTAGGAACCCAACAAACAGAGACCTTGGTCATGACCAAATTGTCGTGGATCATGTTTATAACACTTCCATGTGATATTCCAAGTTCTCGCTCGATTTCTTCGACCTTCACCTGTCAATTTTCGAGGATTATCCTCTCCACACGGGCCATATTGTCCTCGTTCGTCACGTCTGACGAGTGTCCTGGACGGAGGTGATCTTCAAGGGACTCACGACCATGGCGGAACTCCTTATTACAGCGGCAATGGTTGCATAGGAAGGGACGGTGTCGGTGTACACTACAACCATGCGTTCATGGATCTCTTTTGCATTCTGGCCTTCCTTGCTCAAAAATTTAAGCACTGCGTGGTGCTCAAGCTTCTCCATTTTTGAAACATTTGTGACTGACGATTTGCGATCAGCTACTGCTTCTTAAATAGACGAGGCAGGAGCGTGCGGCTACAGGTCCTGACTTGTCATAACTTGTCCTAACACCCTCACAAACAGCCATCCCCCTTCCCCTGTTTTGCCCTACTGATTCGCAAAACTTATTGACCGCCCCTTGTATACTGTTTATAGAATATTCATCAATAAAAACAACAAATGACAGGATAATGGCTTATGATGAACAAAAGATCTTATTAGCTTTTTTTTTAAGGCGTCTACACTATTCAATGCACAAGTATTTTCGTACAAGGAGTTGCAAAGATAGACAACTCTTGGCAGAAAGCAACGCTGAAACTTGCTAGTACGGCATCTGATAGACTGAAAACAAAGAGGATGCCGGGCCAAGGCCTGACGAGTGTTTCTCTTTGCTACCGAGCGATTTGGCAAGGAAATATACAGCGAGTGATGCCGATTGGATTGTATCTTATAGAGCATGCACACATTGCTGATTTTCCGGCGATGTGCAAGGTTCCATTGGATATTACCGCTACAAAGAAAGCTAGCAGTATAAGAAACTCTGTCAATAAGATGCAAGTGTGAGGTAGCAGCAGACGTCCAGACAGGGGCACAATATTCCAAAGCTGGAAGAATAAAGCTTCGGAAGCAAGTAACGGACATAGATGCATCATTGAAGGTGGCATAGGCCTTTCTCATGATTCAAAATTTCTGCGAAGCAGTAGTCACAAGAGATCTGATGTGACACTCAAAAGTTAATTTAGAATCAAATTTAACGTCCAAAATGACCAGTTTGTCCATTTTGTTCAATACTAACATGGAGAGGTTCATGTTGAGGAAAAGGGCTGCGAGATCGTGAGATACAAATAAATTTAGATTTAGCGATGTTAAGCTTTATGTTCCATGTATGGCACCATATAGAAATGCATCGAAGATCTTTATTGAGGGAATTAGATGCAATGCTGCGAGAGTGAGGGGAGTCAATTGTCGCGAGCAGAGTTACATCGTCTGCATAACCATACATAATAGTTTTGTGATGCTAAAGAGGTCAGCAGTGTAAATATTGAACAGCAGAGATCCGAGAACACTCCCCTGCGGAACACTTGAGTAGACAGGAAGCCATTCACTGAAGTTGGCATAGACACAAACCCTGGGGGTGCGACCCACCAGGAATTGCTCAAAAATAGATAAAATACGTCCACCAACACCAATATCTCTTAGCTTCTTCAGCAAGACATTATGATTTAGTCTATCAAAGGCAACGGAGGGGCAACTGGATCTTGTAAGAGATCGTAAGAAGTGCATCCGTTGTAGCAAGCTCTTTTTGATAAGCAAATTGATTACAAGGGAGAACACCTGATCTCTCAAGGAATCAGGAAAAGGGAACTGCAACGAGGTGCTCAAAACTTTTTAAAGTATTGGTATAATATATATTGGACAATAATTGGAAAGATCAGGGAAAGGAGTTCCCTTGGGAATAGGCTTAATGGGAGCCACCCTCCAGCACTCGGAAAATGATCCAGATCGCTTGAGGCATCTAAATACTGCACTCAGTTTTTTTCGATTACAGCAGAAGTTTCATTGATAAACAAAGAAAACATCTTAAGGGGATCTGTTCCCCCATATGGATCAAGAGCATTGAGTAGCTTCTCCACCTCTTTGAACAGAAATGCAATTTTGTTAAGAGTAGGCATAATTGCCATTTCTTGATTGAAAATTAATTGTTTTCTACTAAATTTAGGGTCAAAGTGCATCATCAAAAGGTCAGCTTTTTCCTTTGGGCTCGTGATAAGTTGACCGTTCTCAGAGAGCGGTGAAGGGAAGTGATGAGCTGCAGCCAAAGACAACTGATTTAAGGGTGAACCACCATTTATGTGGATCCATGACGCTTAACAGTTCATCCTTGGCAGAGCTGAGATCATTTCCTTCGACATCATGATACATCCTCTCTGCTTGAGATCTTGCTAGAATATAATCGTTCCAAAATTCTCTTGTGCGTAGCTGAGACTAGTGGCAGTATGCTGCCTGTTTGGCATCCCGAGCACTTTTGCATTCCACTGTAAACCAGGCTTTATCATTGAACCGGTATGTGATCCTTTTAACAGGGACTCGGCTAGAAATAATACTAAGTATCTGTTCATTGAAAGCGGACATGGGCTCAGCACTGCAAAGAATGGCCCCTAATCGGATCCTGGAAACATCATCAAGGACATTATTCCAGTTAACCCTGTGTTTAGATTAATCTCCTTCGTAATATTATAAAAAGGGACAGGTTGCCTAAGATCAAGTTTAAAACTGATGGCATAGTGATTTGGCTGTACCTATGGGTGCATTAATTTCTGTGTTTTTGTATGCAGAGGTGAAATTTAATCGTGTGAAGCTTGGCATGTGACGTGAATGACGATTCAGGACAATCGTTTCTTGAGAGTACGCCCTTCTAGATCTAAGACAAGCAAGGAGTGTTGATGAAAGTCGTTCACTAAGATGTGCGACCGATGTTAGCAACTAAAAAACGCCAAATGAGAAGTCTTCCTGGAAATAATGACGTAGAATAAGTTTCTTTGAATAGCCCTGCATTGCCTTTCTGAGATAATTTGTAGCAAGGAGACTATCGGAGGTCGAAGTCAGTCCTAAAGCTAAGTTGGTAGTATTCAGACGATAGTTCTCTATCTTCGAAAATGTTAATTTAAATATCTGGACTTTGGAGAAAGAGGAGGGTTTGCGCCCTGCATCCCCTGGCGTTACCAACGGATGCTGGCTGATGGAGTTTCACAGTGGAAAGTTTCTTTGAGGTAGAGATGGTGGTGTGGACGGAGGGCACCGAAAATCAGCTGTGGTGACGGGAATCCTGAAGCTAAAGAGGTAAACCTAATTACACTCTCTCTTTCATCGTGATATGCCATTGTCCTTTCATGTAAAAAATTTCCTTAAATGTCCCTATGAATCACAGGGGTGAGTATAGTAACTCCTAAAGGGTTAAAGAATTCAGAAGTAGTGAGAGTCATTGGGTCACCTTTGAACATTGGCTGATAACAGCTTCAGGTGGTCCTGAACTCTATTGAGCTTCCTTAGGAAAAGAGTCGGACCGATTGGGGTAAGGAGAGCGTGAACGGAAGCCAGTACTCTTACCTTGGAACGAGTTTTTTCTCCGCAGGTTCGGGATCATATTCCAGACCGCCTAAATGCGTCTGTCCATCTTGTATTCTAGCAATAGGCAGTCTTGGATTGCGGGAAAGTTGCACGAACCTCTGTAAGTCTGATTTTTCTGGAAGCAGCGTCAACTAATTACTGGCCATCTAAAGCACCTCAAGCTCCGAAGTGATCGGCAGGTTCTGCCAAGCGTTTGTGGCCCTGAATCTCCACAACTCCCCCTTGATGTGTTTCACATAAATGAAGAAGGGTTGTCACAGCTGTGCCTACTAGAATTTCGCCACTGGATGCGTCTATGTGATGCGAAAGGAAACTTGTGTGCTTCTGCTGCCCTAGGGTCTCGTTCTTGGTGCGGTTCTGCAATCATTGTTGATCAGAGGGCGAGTGGTGGCGATGAACGATGGCCTTGAAAGCTTCGTATATCATCTGTTTTGCAAGCAAATCGAATGAAAAGCCAAGTAGCAGAGTTCAAGCAGTATTTCAAAGTGCCTTGCAAATATTGAGTAATTGAATCGCCAAAACATTGCCATCTCCGTTGTAGAGGCCTGTTGATAGCTTTCTTGAAGAGCCATAGCAATGGCATAAAGAATTCTCTTGTGCATTGGGGTTTCTTTATTCAGACTTGAGTAAATATAGATTGTTCATCGTTTTTTCTTTATTAACAAAGTCTAGAGTTGGAATTCTTCTTGTTTGCTTCTTTACCGGGAAATTGCAGGCTGGTACTAGCGAGAGAGCAGTGATAGCAGCCGGCGAGAGAATTGTGACAATAGCTATAGTGCCTTTCTCGCTTTTTGTGAGAATCAATCGGCCAAGGATGATGTAAGGTTTCCAGGTGTCACCTTTAACGGTTCACCAGCGGTTGCTGGTGTGACTAGGAAGAAAAGCAAAAAATGACTAGATAAATCTCCGCTTTAATAGCTTAAGGCAATCAGGCTCAGGAGAGATGCGTACTCTTATTTCTCTACTGTGGCGTCATAATACCTATGTCTTATAAATTTCTTGCAAGGTTAGTTTGATCGTACAGTGAGTGAGAGTGTTCCCAATATCCAAACCCTCCCAGAATTTTGGAAAAAGGAAAAAAGCCTATCAAGCACAAATTCATGCACATTAATTTTCCTGTTAAAATTGACTTAGAACGAATTTTTTTAGATCCAATTGACCTGATGACCATGCAGTGCACTTAAGGGTTGTACTCGTAAATGGTGCATTTGATGCTCTATTATGACCATTTTCTTCTAAAAAAATTGAGGCGTCACAAAATTTTCTCTGAGTAGCTTTGTTTGATTTTACTTGCCATCGTTATTCTTCCTTGTGATTTTTCATGATTTCTTTATCTATTTCTAGGTTCCTTATAAGCAGAGTTCGAATGCCTGTCATAATATAACCTAAGGATTGTCTGACCTTCATATCTCCACTGACATTTTTATAAAAATCACCCAACATCACCCTAACAAACACCAAACTCTCCTTGAATAGATCATACACAGTGTTTGGTGTCAGATAAGATACAAAACTAACTTAGCAAGAACACAAAAGAAAGACACCAAGCATAAGAAATACAAAATTGTACACACTCCGAGCACCCATAGGAACTATATTTGTGCCACACAAGGATTTTTCACAATACGTAAAAGCAAGGAAGCCAGTGGATTTAATCACATTTCAAACCCATACAATTCCTTAAGTACATACTACACCAAAATTGGGAACCACAGACAAATGAAAGGGCATGAGATCCAATTTCTAGATCTATATCACCTCCTCAACGTAAATCTACGTGATGTTAACCCATAACTACCATTCACAGTTCTGCTTGACAAGGCCCAGTTAGGTTTTCATCTAAACTTAAACCTAAACGCATATAAATTTTGCACTGACCTGATTGATATGCACATCTGATCCAACTTTCGTTAGGAACCAAAAGCAAATAACAAATATTCAAAGCCTATTCGTTCCAAATAAAGAATCTGAGACAAAATCGGAACAAGGTGAAACTCTGGAATAAAGAAGTTTCGTCAGCGTTTGATCAAGGTCCTACGGGACTCACTGGGCGTAAACAAACTTTTAATAATGAGATTTTTTTTCAGCCAAGTGGATTAAGATATTGAAGAAATAATTTACAAACTTTTTAAGAAATAGATTCAGTGTAGTCAAAAAAGGAGACTAGTTTGGGTACAAGGTAACGTCAGGGACCATAACGTTCTTAGTTCTACAACGAGGGCACCTTTTCACGCGGAGATAAAGAGTGGTGAAGTCAAGAGAAGGAAATATCTGCCATCCAATCACTAGTCTTTACAAGGAGACATTAGAAGCGTTAATGTTATAAATGACAGGTCGCCCTATTTTATATTTGACCTTCCAAACTCTGATAGCTTACGACATTTTCGTAGCATATTAATCAGGGAAAATGTTGATAATACTCATTATTCTTGAAGGATATTTCAATATTTTTTCATCGTTATCATTCTTATAATCTTCATACCTCAATTCAGCCACGTTTTCCACTGAACCAATATATATATTCCTATATCCTGCGAGGGCAAATTGTGGATATCTTCATATCTAGAGGATTTTTGCTTAAGATATCCTTCTCTATTTGAGATTCTCTATTTCACCAACAAATCTAGCTTAATCACCTACACCCAATTTTTCTTTTTATTATATCTTCTCCTCAGTTTATAAACACATCGCAGAGTATCTTTCAATATATCCCGTTTATTTTCATTGCAAATTCTGTTTCAATAATTTTATGTTACTCAGTTATTCATTTGAAAAACAACCGAAAAATAGCAGTTATAACTAATGCTAATATTAATTTAATAGAAAGTAATTGAGTAAAATTTACTTATACTGGTCGCGTTCAATGTGGTATAAAGATTATTGGGATTTCAATGCGTAATTTCTAATATGAAGAAGGTCCTCATGATTTCCCTCTGCTCCGATTTTTCCCTCCTCGTTGTCTCCTCCTCTTCTTAAAATTAGACAAAGGCCCTCATCTCTGTTTACAGCAGTGTCGCAGTGAAACCTAAATCTCTTAGGACATTTTCGACCGGCATCCACTGTGAGGATCGCTCCGCCTTCCTCTCGGGACGCGCTCAGATGTTAGCAAATTCGCGGCGTATACCAAATTGCACATTCTCTCAGAGGCTAATATAGTGCCGAAGGAGGAAAAACATCAGGCATCAAAGCATGCAGCCTTTTATGAGATTAAATAAAGAGAAAACTTTGTTCCCCTCTAAGCTGTGAAAAGAAAAGGAATTAAATTCTAAGAAAAATATTAAACCCACAAGAAAAATAAAATGAAGATTCTAAGTACTGTCTAACTTTATTTCGAGTTGATTATAAAGGAATGACGAAAACAAAAAAGAACTATAATATATGTATATATATATATATATATATATATATATATATATATATATATATATATATATATATATATATATATATATATTCATATATAGTTGAGTTCAGTTCTAAAATAATATAAAAAATTATTCATCAAATTTATATTTTGTTACCCGTGATGTTTGTTCCCTTTTTATCAAAGTTCCGTTCAATTTTATGAAAATAAATTTATTTTTACTGTAGGATAATTTGGCGCTGGAGGTGCCATCTAGAGGGACAAGCCACATCTAGCCATTAATTATTTAAAGGCACTTGTAAGTGATTTGAATAATGGCAAACCAGCGATGAGATAACCATAGATCATCTTATCACAGAACACCTCAGGTCATCAAAGGGACTTTCCCTCTTGCTGGTCTAGTTATGGGTAACTTCTTATTTTTCATTTGCTTTACTGTTGAGTTCCCTATTATTTTGTTTAGTTATATTGATGATATCCTATGCTTCTGTCCCAATTATGAATATTTAACCCTTTTTTGAACAAACTTATCTTGCTTGTGACTTCTTTTAAATTGACACTTGAATTAGAACAGAACTCAAAATTTCGCTCCTAGGTTTATTAAATCACCACAATGATTTTAGTTTTAAATTCTGTTTATCGTAAGCTGACAAATTCCTTCTCCTATATTTACCTTTACTTCTCTCATCAAATTAAAGTCAAAAGTTCTGTTTTTATTTCTATGTTTCTTCTTGCGTTCACCTGGTTAGTTAATCCTGAATTATAGGACACTGAAATTATCAACGGTTTTGACAGATGACACAATCTCAGCTCTCTTTTTAATTTCCTTGATATATGTATTGGGTTATTTAATAAGGAGTTTTAATATTTAGCACCTCACTGTTTTTTTAATAAAATGAATATTCTCGTCCTTTCTTTTAATCTAGATCCTGCTACTCTGTCTCATGTTTTAAAATAATTAGGCATTTCGATTGTAAATGGACTATGAATCTTTAAAAATATTATAATTAGTTAGCGAGTGTATAAATTTATTAGGCATAGGGCGCAATGAGAATGAATCTAATGATCATATAAAAGTCTTTTAAACAAACCTTAAACGGAGAATTAAAGCAAATTACAAAACTTACCATAGAAAAACACAACTTGCCATCACAACGGGTTCCACACAATGAAATGCTCCAGTTTGACCTAAAAAAATTAAACTTCACTACACAACCCACATCCAAAAGAATTAGTGTCTGATGAATAGCATTTCTAGTGCTTAAGAGGCAATGGCGCATTTATTTGAATTTAGAATTACAAAGTATTTTATGGAAATATTGGTATTACATTTTATTACATAATCACTTATCAATGAATTTTTTTTAAGGAACAGAAGCTTGCTTTCAGATATCTCATGGCTTCTCATGTATTTGCCTTGTTAAAGAAAGCAATTTGTAATTTTATTTGATACAAGCACGATTTTACTAATAAAAGAAATTTTCACCTATTAACTTTATTCTAAATCCACATTTCTGCCAGTTTTAAGTAATGTCTGTCTTTTGCCACTGTTATGCGCTTGTATCCTGTTTGATACACTATTAAAAAATGTTCTGATTGACTCCTTTACAATTATGATGTAAGCTTTTGTACAAAATGAAGGATTTGAACTACATAAATTCTTTGTCTATATGATTGTATGGTGAACAAAGTTTATATGCGCTGTGAGGAAGGGTGTTGAAGAGATGAAATATTGTACTTTAAATACTCGTAGGTGCAGGTAAAATATTTAATACTATCCCTATATTAGAGTTTTTTCTGTATACTAATTTTTCTATACAATTATTTTTTTTCTTTATTAAATATATAAAAAGGGAATGGTAATACCACTTTCAGTTTCAATTGCATATGTAATACTATGGTAAAGGGTGTTTAAAATATTATCTCAGTTCAGTCCATCTTCGACCGCATCTGGTTTCTTGTCCAACTAATTTTTAAGGTAAAATTTCGTGTATAAGATAGTAGCTAGAAAAAAGAATTGAGATGAACTTTTAGAAACTGATAATTTTAAAGAATGGGAAAAACTTTGTAAGGGCACAATTAAATTAGGAAGTTATTAGTAAAGTTGTTTGACTTTAACAACATGGTCGATATTTCTTGAAGAAACAAAATGCCTAACCTCTTTAAAGTAAATCATCAATATTACTTTAATTAATATCAACAAGTGAACCTAACTATATGAACCTATTCTTAACAGAGTCTTTGTAATAGGTAAAATCTTTTCATAATAACTTCTTTTATCTTTAAGAGAAAAATAGTTTTTTAAACCACATTCTAATACGCTCAAAAAACAAAATTTAATTACTGCAGGAAGGTTGCTCAACAAATGCATCTTCAGAAGGAAATAGAAACCTTAGTTAAGTTAAATTGTGAACAAACTAATAATGATGCATGTACTTATATTCTTAAACGTGAGACGAGAATTCGCGCAGAACAATTCCGCACCAACAATTGAGACTAAGACTATTCCGCGTCACGACAATTCCGCAAATGACAACTCAGCAAAACGATAATTCAACGCAAAGATATAAAATTAAAGGTTATAGGAGAAATATATATAATTTTACAACAATTTATTGAATAATGTTTTTGAGAATATTTAAAGTAAATACTAAACAATAGAATACTTAAGGGATATATGTAAAAATTTATTCCTGAATCTCAATTTGATAGCTAATCGCCCTAAGATAGTCCTTTTTTTACCATATTGTTATACTGCGAAACTACAGTTTTATAAGTGCATATGCCCTAGTATATTTAGAGGGTTTTTTTCTATTATTATGACCAACCACTAACCTTAACAGTTTTTTTATCAGTGTGGTCCTGTTCTAAGTGTAAAAAATCTATCAATTTCTAAACACTAGGATGAATATGTCCTAAAAACATTTGGAGAGCCCTATGCTAACCTTCTAATGAGATATCATTCTTATGGCTTAAATTGAGGATCTCTTCTTCCACGCCTGAATGGCCTCGTATCCAGGTGTCTTCAAAGAAATTTACTAATTCTTCCAATGAAGGCGGTATTTCATCTTGCAAGTTTTCAAGTATAGTTACAAGTTGTTTAACTCGGACAAAAGCTGAGCTACTAACATTCTACAAAACCAGCTGAAGCTTTCATTTTCCAAGTTGAGTTGAGTGACATTTGAATTTTGCATCTTTCGCCCAACACAATAAATAAGATGGAAAATGCGACTACTAATCGATTCTTTGGAAAAACGACTGTTACGTCACTATGAAATAACGTTTTAAAATCGCCTAAAATTCTTTCTAGTTTTATACTAGGATTAAACTTCTTTATTTCTTAAAGTGCAGTCACATAAAATACTTGACTTCTATTTTTTAACAACATTTAAACCATTGGGAAAACGCTCCCGTTCCGAGCTATAAAAATCACAGAAAGCTAATAAATATATGTGTGGCAATTTTAAAAGTACCCTATTCTAGCCAATTCTTGTTTTCTAGAGAATATTCTATATTTTGGTGTGTAAAAATAAATAAAGAATCTATTTGGATCTTCTGAGCCTGAATCCTAAATTCAATTTTTCATCTTTTGTGTGTTTCTTTAACCAATCTGTTATTTGAATCTCACTTACACTAGTGGGCGATGGGATTGGCTTTTCTTGTTGTTTTCTTTGACGCTGAACAGTTCTGTGTAAAGAAGAATATTTAGGAAGAATAGCTGTTGTTTAGTCTGAGAAATTAATATAACTTTCCTGAATTATGCGACGTGGAGAGTCGGTGATGCATCAGCTTTCTGTCTAAGAAGAAAATGCATCACTCTTTTTGCCATTTCTGCTGGATGTGGCGCGTGATTATGATCTGTTTTATTCTCCCACTATCTCCATCATCTTATATTCGTCACTTAGACTTAACATCTGTGCATCGCTATGAATCTTTACCATTAGTAATTGTTTTATTCAAACGATAAAAAATCCATTTAACAAGATTTCCCTTATCTCTTTCTCTGATAAATTAACCTCGATGAGGGTATATTTAGTCACTTTTTTATTCACGGCACGGCAATCACAATTTCTATATTCACGTAATGCCTAAACTGAAAGCTAAACTAATTCTTGCTTATACTCATCTTGTTTTGTATTCTATTCTTTTGTAGTCAGTCTCAATGAACAAGCAAAGAAAATTTAAACTTAAAATTCAAACCATATTTTCTTGTGAATGTTGCTGTCAGCAGAGATGCGGAATTGTGGTTGCGCGGAGTTGTCGGTTCTGAATTATCGGTTCTTCATTCTTAAAATTATTTAAAACTTTGTTTTATAAATGGTATCATAAAAACATGGAGAGTTACAAATATGATTTCATTATTAAGTACTAGGCTAGGTATCCAGTTATATTACCATCAGATTCTTATTTAGCTAAATTAATTATAATGCAAAGTAATATTAAAACAAATCATAGTACGATAGTTACAGTTTGCAATTAACCTAAACAAGAGTCTTATTAAAATATCAGACAAGTTGTTAAAAAATTAAGCAGGAAGTGTTTTTCTGCAAAAAAGTATTATGCAAAGACAAATGAAATTCCAAATACAAGGTGACCCCCCAAAAACGAGTCTACACAGAATTTTTGTGATATAGCCTTCGTTCATTCACTAGTCATCCTTACTTTTCAGGACACAACTAGATCTCAATGGGAGCCCCAGCACAGAATATACTGTGTCAAACATTACTACATTACAGGCTCGTTCAAGAAAGTGCAGGACACTTTCGTGCATCAGTTCGAATGTGAAAAATCCCCCTTCACCCCAGAATTCAGGACTGGGTGAACTACTTTGAGAACTATAAAACAGTGGAGAACCTCACCACAGCCAGTGATAACCGTCCGAGCCATTTAAGACTCCCCAGGAAGCGTACAGCTGAGCTGGTCGAGAGCGTGAGTGAGCCAGTTCAGCAGAGTCCAAAACACTCTGTGCATAAGCGAAATCAGTCCCTCGGTATATCCCGTGAGACTTGCAGGAGAGAGCTAGGAGTTGATGTAATGGCCTTCCTATACAAAATACAGAATAACCAGACCCTAACAGCATCAGTCAAGGAGCAGAGAAAGGCTATGGCAGTCAAGATACTGGAGAAGATTCAGGAGACCCCAACATTTCTTAACTTCCTTTGAACCTCACATGAAGCTCACTTCCTCCTTTAAGGAAAGGTAAACTCGAAAAGAAATGTCTTCTGGGGGACCTCCAGACCAAATGAGATAGCCACCAAGCCCCTACACTCCACTAAGTGCAGAGTATGGACTGCAATCTCAGCCAGAGCCATCATCGGACCATTCTTTTTAGAGGAATCTGGTGCGACACACCTCAAATTTGTCCCTAGGTTGGCTGAAAGAGAACTTTGGTGGCCGTTTGATCAGTCTCAAGACTGTTTTTGAGTGGGCACCTCACAGCCCAGACCTTAACCCCCCCAGATTTCTTTCTCTGGGACTACCTTAAAGACAGAGTGTATGTAGGGAGACCTAGGACCATCACGGAACTTAAGGAATACATTAGAGAGGAGATCAGAGCTATTATTCGGTCGGTTTGTAAGGCCGTCAAGCACAACTTTGTGCTGCGCCTAAAGAAATGCACAAAGTTAATTGGAGATCATATCAAACACGGGGTCTAGAATAAAGAATAAAAGTCCAAAGACTCCCATGTTTTGATATGATGTTTTTAAACACAATAAACTAGTTATCACCAAAGTTTCATTCAATCCTTGCAGAAAATTAAGAAATGAGGCCTATCAAAATTTGGGGGCCATTTTGGGGGGTCACCCAGGACTAAATATAAAGGAAAGATTGACATAAAAACCTATTGAAATCAGCTGTTTGGATTATGTTGATCCAATTTCTGTAAAGATGAGAACAACCAATATTATAAAATTATCCGTATATGTCCCGATATAACTGTTAAAACTTTCCTCAAAATTTTAAAAATAGTATAAAGAATCGTAGGAATAGTTGAAAAGCTTGATATACCAACTTAAATGGTAAAAGAAATTCTTGCCTCAAGTCTTAAAACCATTATCTTAAAAATAATGCAAACCATCAATTCAGGACCTCTAACTTATGTTACCCAAACTGAATATCTTTCAACATATATTGTTTGAACACCATTTAAACAAATGAATGTGTATGATCAGACAAAATTTAAATTCTTGGTGAGGTATTTAAGAAATATTCAAAGTCAATTAGATCTCAATCATGTGTCCTCAACAAAAGAAAAAGAAAGAGAATAATTGATTAACTACCCTCATCTACATACCAAACAATGTCAGAAACTAAAAAAAAATGGTAATCTGAATATCTACTTTGCCTCAGGAAAAGGAATATTGTAAGACATTGACAACCTATTCAGAAAGTTCGATAAACATGGAAACATCTCCCTTCTAGATAAAAATCACAAAATCAAAAGTTCTTTTGGAAAATTGATAATATTGGAGAATTCCATTAAGATCAACATGGTACTTACTATTCGGTATCATAAAACTGCCAATAATCATACAGTGCTTTGGAAATTAATTATGACACCTCGAGAATTTTCACTTATCCGAACACACTCCTGTTATAGTTGATCCTTGAATGATGAATCAGTTTTTCTCAGTGGCTCTAATGTTTCATGCGTTTATTTTGCTAATTGGCAGCAATATAGATTTCGCTAAATGGTAACACTTAGTAACCCTCTGGTGCCAAGAACAACGAACTAAACAAAGACTGCAATGAGTGCAGTCATTAATAGGCTAGCTTGCGGGATGGACGTTACTGCCAAGAAGAGAGCAAAGGTTGTAGCACTGCGTGAACATGCTAGTATGTCAGTTCGAGAGAGGTAACTAGGTGAAGAGACAATTTGTTGCTATGATTTTGCATGTTTGGAAATTTACAGTAGTCTGCGAACAGAATGTAGATTTTGTTCACGTAGTATTTAAGATTTAATATTGCTATTCCTTTTTTTCTGCTTTTGTATTACAAGTTCTTTGTTTTTCCCGAGGATGAAGAAGTATTTTTACTTTACAACAGATTTCCGAAAAATAATTAAGGTGGAGTTACATATATAAGCTGAATTTTTTGTATATATCGTGTGGAAAATTTGAAAGTTCAGTCAGAAATATATTGAAAGAAATTTGGCAAGGGACAGCTTCTTAAATTATACCGGTCTTCGGTATAACTCTTCATCTTTTGAACATGTCCTACTTAAGACAACTGTGGAATAATTTTATGAATTTGGAGGTATAAATTTAATATCAACTAAGGCTGATATATGTACTATATGAGAAATGCATTCCTTAAGTTTTAATATTTCCTGAGCACAATGTGGCTGAGGATAGCAAGTTCTATTCAGACTTTATATCCATGGTGAAATTTCGTAACTACCCTTGATAGGGGAGAAGGGCTCTAAGGAACCCCCCTTCCCCTATCAAGGCATCTGAGATACATTTTAAAGCGTATCACCAAGTAAAATAAGTTTGAATGGAATCATTTTGTGATTCTGAAATGAAATGGTCTGATTATAAAGCAATCGAAGTTGCTGAGCTATAATATAGCATTGGTAAAGACTTAGAGGCTACAGTTTTTGCGAACCAGTGATTTGGTGTCTATAACACACAAGATGTGACTTATACCTACACAATTTTTTTAATCTTATCGATTAAATTTGCGCATTTTTTCAATATATGTTGCAATTTTGTTTGAGATTGATTAATTATATCTTTCCTTTATGCTCTTATACATATTCTCGATCACTCTGACACTGGTGAATGATGAAACGCCGCCAAAGTGTAAACGAACTTGACCGTTTTTGTTACATATGCGGAGCCTTCATCCCAGAAGTAATAATGCAAGCAATTATTAAGGTTGTTCGATTTAACAACGGAACATAATTAAAATATCCGTTAGTCGTGAAAAACAAGAAATGGGCGCCTGACATACCTTGCAGCTCTTGTTTAATTTAACTGAGTGAATCGTATCTGAAGACAAATGAAAATCTAGGATCTTAAAATGCTCTCACATCTTCCTGCTAGTTAATGATGCTGATTTCATTAAGACATTAAACCTGCCGGAGAAAAAAGAATTAAAATTTCCTCGTGAATATATCACTAAACTATCTTAAAAACTACCGTGAGAGAACAACGAAGAAATTATTGAGGCTTTGCTAAGGTATCGTGGGTCAATTTGTTGTGTGAAAATTATTTTTTAAAAATTCTTTCGCTAAGTGGTTCAAATAATATGGGTGTGAAAGAATAGAGCCTTAAGGTTCACCTCGGACCCTCAGAAATGCACTTGGCCTTAAACTCGAAAAAAAAGAGTGAGAAGCAAGGTTGAACGAGGCAAAAATCGGGTCAACGAGGCTTTATTGGTTTGGCTGGATCGTGTTAGTACCCGCCCGCCTTATAGAGGAAGAGAGGTCACGATTTTTGATTCGGATCCCCCTTGGTTTATTGGAGCACCGAAGGCTATAACTCTGCCCCAGACGATTATCAAGCTCTCTGCAACGGCCGTTGTTTCGTGGATTCGCGCAAGTACCCCCTCAACAATAACCCTGAGGTAAAACCTATACTCCTGCAATTCCTGCCTCCCGAATTGCCTTTACCCTTCGTCGCTTCAAGCTTCAGCATTGCCAGCCGCCGTCGCCCGCGGATGTAATTATAATACCTTCTTCCTATATTAATAATCTGTGTTTGTATTTCGGCTTAAGGTGGCCCCTTTAAAGCCTCCGTTCCGCGTCGGGTCATTAACCCACAATATTCCCTTTGACTTGTTTATTCGACCGACACGGAGTGTCATTTTTCATCTGACCAAAAACTTTCATTTAAATCCGCTTTTGTAGAAATTTAATATTTACTTTTTATGTTATTAAAGATTATTTTTGTCATCCTCTTTAAAAATCCTGAACTTTACTCAGCCTCAGCTCACTATTTAAGGCCAATCTGCATAAATAAATATATATATATATATATATATATATATATATATATATATATATATGATAAATAACACCCACAAGGAAAATGGAAAAAGCGACGAAAGCACTCGGAATCCTTTTCCATTTTCCTTCTGAGTGCTATTTATCATAATTTTGACTCATGGGCAAATTGGGGGTTTCTTTTAATATATATATATAGGAGGGTGGGGCAATAAGTTTTGCAATTCGGATATAAGGAAACGAGATACGAGGAAAAGTGTTTGATTATTTTTCAATTTAACTACCCTCGACTTTAATGCACTTGCGTCACTTGTCCCTGATGCTTCGAATTCCCAACAACCATAAATCTCCCGACTGCTGTACAATCCACTCTTGGACGGCAAGCTGGACATCTTCATCGTCCTCAAACCGGCGGCCATGCAGTCCAGCCTTGAGCTGGCGGAATAAAAAGGAGTCGCTAGGGGCCAGATCTGGACTGTAGGGGAAATGGTTGAACTCCTCGAATCTGCACTCGCGCACGGCAGCTTGTGCAACTTTAGCCTTGTGGACTTTGACAACGTCAAAGTCGATCATAGGGCGTGGGGTTTCTTGGGACACAACGGGCAGAGACCATGGTCATTGAAAAATTGTCGTACAGGATGTTGATAACACTTCCATGTGATATTCCAAGTTCTCGCTCGATTTCTTCGACCTTCACCCGTAGATTTTCGAGAATCCTTCTCTCCACACGGGCCACATTGTCCTCGTTGCTCACGTCTGTCGGGGGTCCTAAACGAGGGTCATCTTGAAGGGACTCACGACCATGGCTGAACTACCTATTCCAACGAGCAATGGTTGCATAGGAAGGGGCGGTGTCGGTGTACACTGCAACCATGCGTTCATGGATCTCTTTTGCATTCTTGCCTTCCTTAGTCAAAGATTTGATCCCTGCGAGGTGCTCAACCTTCTCCATTGTTGAAAAATTTGTGACTGGCGATCTGCGATTAGCTACTGCTTCTTAAATAGACGAGGTAGCAGCGTGCGGCTGCAGGTCCTGACCTGTCATAACTTGTCCAAACACCCCCACATACAGTCATCCCCCTTCCTCTGTTTTGCCCGAAACCGATTCGCAAAAATTATTGACCGTCCCTCGTATATATATATATATATATATATATATATATATATATATATATATATATATATATATATAGGGAGACACTGTTTTCCCAATTAATGTAAGTTGCCGGTTTCTTCCAGTTAACGGCGGATGATGGTATGGAAAACTTGATACCGAAACTAGTTCCGGTTCAATAAACTTTGGGCTCAAAAAGGGGTTTCATTGAGTGAAATTCTCTGTTCATCTGGTTATTAGGATTCCTACTAAAGGTCACATAGTTGGAGGTATCCGAAAGTACTATATTTATATAAGGATTTGTCAATTAATACAACGGTGACAAGTTTTCTCGGCCTTACAGGCATGAATGTCATTTTTATTACTAAGGAAACTTATCTCTTTTTTGAAACCTAACAGAATAATTATTGTTCATCTGGCTTAAGTAATTATAAACGTAACCTTTAGCCATGGAAATATCATTACGGGACACGTCACTAAATTTTTCTAAATGGGCAAATGCAATGGCAATTTTAACACCATTCGGAGGGGATGGGAGAGAAACTTTAGCCCATAACCTAGCGCATTTGCCCATTTAGAAAATTTAGTAACGTGGCCCATAATGATATTTCACTTACTAAAGATTATGTTTATAATTGCTTAAGCCATGTGAACAATAATTATCCTATTAGGTTTCAAAAAGCGATAAGTTCCCTTAGTAATAATAAGAACATTCGTGTAGGTAAGGCCGATAAATCTAACGCCGTTGCATTAATTGACAAATCCCTATATTTAGATAAGATGAATATTTTACTTTCAGATACCTCAACCTATGAGACCCTTCGAAGTCCTCGTAATGACCAGGTAAACAGAGCATTTAACTCAACTGTTAGCTCTCTACGTAAAGGATCCCCTGACCTCATGGTGTTATTAAAACCCATAAACCTGACATCGTTTGCCTTTGGCCTATTAATATAAATATTAATACATTTCTTACTAAAATTAAAACCTTAGTGCCCTCGATTAAATTTACTTGAAGTTGAAAAAGATCGCATACTTCCTTTCTTAGATATTCTAATTCATCGGAAAACCCCTTTTTTTAAAAATATGAAATATATAGAAAACCCACAGCCATAGACTCTTATATACGTTTTTATTCTAACCACCATAATATATAACATCAAACAAAGTGTTTTCTCCTCTATGTTTTTGCGTGCCCTTAGAATTGTCTCCCCAGAATGCCTAGAGAAAGAAGTTGAAAGAATATATAAAATAGGGTTAAATTTGTGCTATCCTCTGTAGTTTCTCGACAATTGTTAAGTCCGCGAAGTGTTCCTATTATCGAACTAATGTTAATACCCCTAAGTTTTAGGCCCGAAACCTTTTAGTTTTACCCTATTCCGATATTTTCATTAAATTACCTCGTTTACTTAGGCCTCTGAACATAAATGTTAGTTTTAAGTACTAGACTACAATTTATCGCATCCTTGTCAAAAATTCACCCCCTAACCTGGCATTGTTTATTCGATAGGCTGCAACAACTGCCAAAAATGTTATTATGGACAAACCGAGAAAGAACTAGCATTCCGGTTTAAGCAATATGAAGCCAATGTACCTAATCACAGTGAACAATCTGCGTTTTTTCTACATATGTACAATCTTAACCATAGCATTAAGTGGAACAGTGCCAAACCAGTCATAAAATGCAAGTAATTATATTTCGAAAAATATATTAGAATGTATCTCGATGTGATAGAACGAGTTGAAGCTGCGTTAATTTCAACTTCTATCACATATTAATTAAAACCACGATGTTGCTCACGTGCATCTTCGATTCAAAGCTTGGCGCCTTATCACAGCCACCGGATGTCAATGTTTAAACAAGGAGGTTATCGTCCTCCCGTTTGCCCTCATACGCCGACCTCGCCGGATTGAGTTAGGCTTATGAGAAGATAAGGCATTGTTCTCCAGCTCGGCTGTGCGTTCCCTCGAAGCTCCCACTCCATTGTCCCCCACGCAAAGGAGATGTCCTGGCTATTTTAATGGAAACTTTACCACTAAGATCAGATTGGAGATCCAGATTTTCGTCGCGAAACATCACCACGACCCTCTCTCCCTTTTTCCGCCAAGGGATCTCGACCTCGAGATTCACTATCACTTGTCCAGAAGGAGGACAATATTCCTTGAGTGCAAAAGGTTCGAGCCTTTCATGACGCCAAGTCCCCAAGGCTTTTCCCCCTGTTGTTCAGAGGAGAACAGCATTAGAACAGCCATTGTTCGTTTTGAGCCCTTCGCCAAGAAACGGTTCTCACCCTTCCCCCTTGTTGTTCAGAGGAGAACAGCATTAGAACAGCCATTGTTCTTGAGCCCGTAGACAAGAGACGATTCTCACCCTTCCCTTGTTGTTCAGAGGAGAACAACATTAGAACAGCCATTGTTCTTGAGCCCGTAGACAAGAGTCGGTTCTCACCCACCCTTTGTTCAGAAAAGAACAACGTAGAATAGCCATTGTTCTTCAAGCCGTTTGTCGAGAAACGGTTCTCCTTCCCAAGACGCCACGTCAGGATCATCTTATCCCCCCCCCCTTCGGCTGGAACTCGCCAGCGGACCGAAAAATCCTTCAAGCCACCTTCCACTGCACCACTAGTGTAAAGTTACGTAAGCCAAACGTCACCTTTGAGTACTTAACCCTTTTGTCAATTCTATCCTGTGCTTTAAATCGTTTATCGAACCATCCCATCTCTTCAACTTCTATATTTGTTTTACCTTTTTTAAATCCTTTAAATCCTCGGATTAGCCCGAGTCTCCACGACCCTTTCCATTCTCTGTTTATGTCAATATTTTCCGTTTTTGTGTTTGTTGATAGTTATTATTAATAAAACTCTATTTTATTAATGATATCAATATTATTATCCTTGAGCTCAGTTCCACTTCTTAAGCATATCCAAGATACATAATATCGGCCGCCAGACATTAACGCACTCTAGAGATAATTAAAGAAGTTCCCTCAACGAATAGTAATATATGGTATATCGTCGGGAGTCATTCTACGACATATATATATATATAATATTTAAATTTGGTATCAGGTGTGTAAGGTTTAACGTTATATCTTTGCAAACACTGGTCTCAGTCGAGTAAAGCATAGTGTTATTCGTTATAATAATAGAATACAGTAGTTCCCTTTTGTTTTAACGATTGCTATCCCCTTTTTTTTTAAACTTAACAAGCTGTAGTAGCTCAAGGAACTGTGATAATAATTTGTTTGTGTTTTTTTGTGTGATTTTAGTCAGTGGTTATTTAGATTGAGAAACCAAGTACGAATAGGTCAGTGCCCATATTTAGGTAGGCTAATTCTATAGAAGGCATAATTCTTGTTGCAAGGAATTTTAGTTGGTTAACTAGTGCGCCCCCAAGTGCAAAGATGACTCAGTTCGAAATCGTTAAAGCGCAAGAAGAATCCTTGGGACTTTCCGGAAAAGAACTAATTAAGTACATAAGAGAGGAACGGATAAGACAAGTTGAGCTTCACCATCAGATTGAATTAGCTCGGATTGAAGCAGAATTTCAAAGAAAAGAGAAAGAAAGAGAAATACAACGAGAGGAACGAGAAAGAGAAATACAACGAGAAAAACGAGAAAGAGAAATACAACGAGAGGAACGAGAAAGAGAAATACAACGAGAAAAACGAGAAAGAGAAATACGACGAGAGGAACGAGAAAGAGAAATACAACGAGAGGAACGAGAAAGAGAAATCCAAAGAAAAGAAAGAGAAAGGGAAAGAGTAATCCGACGAGAGGAACGAGAAAGAGAAATACAACGAGAGGAACGAGAAAGAGAAATACAACGAGAAGTTGAGAAAGAAAAATACAACGAGAAGAACGAGAACGAGAAATCCAACGAGAAGAAAGAATGAAGGATTCGCGCCCCTTCCCAGGAAAGCTGACAAAGTTTCCGAGCCCCTGGAACCCCAAAACTTCTTTCCCCAAAACCAACAACGGGACCCCAAACCTCCCGTTAAGATTTCTCTTCCATCTCTCTTCCCAAAGCGACCAATAATATGCTTCACCTGTGGTGTAGAAAACCACATGAGCTGGAATTGCCCCCAAAATTCTAGGCTTAAAAGCGGACCAGCCCACCAAGTTCACCAGATTAATACAACCCCGGCTCCCCCGGTGGTACAGACCCAAGCAGAAACTTCTCCATCTCCGTCAGGTCACTAGGTAAAGTTGATTTTTGATAAAAGTTCATCTGGAACTTTGAAATATGAGGAGTGCAGCGTGGACGGCTGCCGAGTATCGACTCTCGTCAGGGACACAGGATGTACATGTTTCATCGTGTCCGACGAACTCCTCCTAGTGGCCTCTAACCACGAAAACTTTGCGGTGGTAAATGACCACCTTGGGCGGGCGAACCGATTCCCCGTCGCTAGATGTTACCCGCAGTGTCAATATTATGATGGCTGGGCTGAAGTCATTATAGCACCCATACAATTCTGTTCCGTACTTATAGGCAGAGCCCCCAAGTAAGTTTCGACCCTGTGTTTCAGGCCGCCCTTCCTCAAGGCCGAGATAAGAAAGAAGCCCAGGAGCCCGTCCCCATCAGAACCCCGATACCGTCCGATTTCTCGGAAACCCTTAACCAGGACTTTAGGACGGCACAAAAGGAGTGTGAATCACTAACACCCTTAGGTGATAAGGCCCAAGACAAGGACACGGAGACTGTTCGTGTACCCCAAGAAAAAAAGAACCCCCAACGCGCCCATGGAGATACCCTCGTAGAACTGGACGAAACATCGGCGCTTGGAGAAGATTACCCCGCGAAGTCCGTTAAGGTAATCCAGACAGTGTGCATCCAACCTGATGCCGATTGCCCTCCTCCTTCCCTACCAGGCGAGTCTTTGGAACCCTCTGACCTGGATAGTGACGCGCAGCTGACACCACGTCAGAAGAGTCAGCTACAAGAACTAATTAAATGAAGTCACCATTTACCCGCCCTATTAGCTCTTTCGAGCGACTGCGTTAAAATGGCCTCACCATTGGCCCCAGCAAATGCCATTTTGCCCACGAAACCATCAAATATTTGGGTTTTAAAATAGGACAAAGCAAGTTAGGTCCCCACGAGAACAAGATTAAGGCAATCGCCCACATGCCCCTCCCGATTACAAAGAAGCCATTAAGATCATTCCTAGGATCAGCTTCTCCCTATCAGCGATTTGTTCCGAATTTCGCTGCAATTTCGGCCCCACTATGCCCCCTTCAAAAAAAGAATTTCCCCGATCGTTTACGTTGGAATGATGTCGCTGTTTCCCATTTTAATCAGCTCAAGAGTAAGTTCATTTCTGCCCCCATTTTAAATTTGTCCAACCCGGAAAAATCCTTTGGGGTTAAGACCGACGTGAGCAACGAGGGCATTGGAGGTGTACTCCTTCAATACAAGGATGACGGCACGAGTCCTCCAGTTGCATATTCTAGTCGTCAATTATTACCACGCGAAAAGAGATATGCCACTAGAGAAAAGAAAGCTCTATCAATTATCTGGGTCATAGACAAATTCAAGATGTACTTGATAGGTGAAGAATTTTAAATAGGAACCAACCACCGTCCGTTAGCCTATATTAGGAATGTGCGACACTCAAACGGCCGCATCACGCGCTGGAGTTTACTCTTGCAAGAGTATCAGTTTAAAACAAATTAGATAAAAGGTTCCGATAACCAGGTCGCTGACGCCCTCAGTAGGAATGCGTTACCGAATAGCGTAGAGTAAGTGTATTCATAGGATTAGTATCTCCCTGTAGGTATATACCGTCTTGTACGACTTAAATTAGGATTCTCTTATAATATAATCAATTAATGTAACGCTCAATGTCTAATTTTTTGTATGTATATATATTTGTACCCATTAATTTACGTATAAATTATTTTGTCCTGTATGCACTAATTTTATATCATTTCATTGTTCCATGCCCTTTTTTTTTATTAAGTTGTATTAAAGGTTATTTTCCCCTGTAATCTAAAGATCAAAATAATCATATGTATTGAGGTAATACTAGTTAGGTGCAGGAAGGTACGGTTGGTACAAGAAAACGAGTTCCTCACAACGGAGCTCTATCGTTGTCCCTTCTCTCTTTTTTTTTCGAAGTGACAACTTCCCCTGGAATGGAGGGGTGTGATAGGTCGAGTTGAAGCTGCGTTAATTTCAACTTCTATCACATATTAATTAAAACCACGATGTTGCCCACGTGCATCTTCGATTCGAAGCTTGGCGCCTTATCACAGCCACCGGATGTCAATGTTTAAACAAGGAGGTTATCGTCCCCCCATTCGCCCCCATACGCCGACCTCGCCAGATTGAGTTAGGCTTATGGGCAGATAAGGCATTGTTCTCCGGCTCGGCTGTGCGTTCCCTCGAAGCTCCCACTCCATTTTCCCCCACGCCAAGGAGATGTCCTGGCTATCTATATGGAAACTTTACCACTAAGATCAGATTGGAGATCCAGATTTTCATCGCGAAACATCACCACGACCCTCTCTCCCTTTGTGTGCCAAGGGACCTCGACCTCGAGATTCACCATCACTTGTCCAGAAGGAGGACAATATTCCTTGAGTGCAAAAGGTTCGAGCCTTTCGTGACGCCAAGTCCCCAAGGCTTCCCCCCCTGTTTTTCAGAGGAGAACAGCATTAGAACAGCCATTGTTCGTTTTGAGCCCTTTGCCAAGAAACGGTTCTCACCCTTCCCCCTTGTTGTTTAGAGGAGAACAGCATTAGAACATCCATTGTTCTTGAGCCCGTAGACAAGAGACGGTTATCACCCCCCTTTGTTCAGAAGAGAACAACGTAGAACAGCCATTGTTCTTCAAGCCGTTTGTCGAGAAACGGTTCTCCTTCCCAAGACGCCACGTCAGGATCCTTTTATTCCCACCCCCCTTCGCCTGGAACTCGCCAGCGGACCGAAATTCCTTCAAGCCACCTTCCACTGCACCACTAGTGTAAAGTTATTTTGCTCAGTTTGATATGGCAAGCAAAGCTGATGTTGAGAGCATATTCATTTAGAGGTAACTTAATCTCCTTAGGCCAGGTAGAATAAATGTAAGCTTTATTTTTGCAATCAGAGCAGCCAAATTCACAGCCAAAAAAATGTTCCACTTGCAACCTAGGACGTCCTTAAGCTTGTCAAGTTTTGCAATGAAACCCTCTTTGACATGAAGCTGTTTATTCCACTGTTTAACTTGCCATGCTCTCAGTTCTCTTTTATCTTGTTTATTATTCTGAATAGTGAATTAAAAACGGGTCTACAAACGAACTATTCACTTGTTCCCAAATTTCAAGCAGTATAGGGTAAATGTCATTTACTAGACTGGTTGCAGGGTAGTTTGTTTCATCCTCACTACTTTGTTCTCTGACTAATATTCCATTTTTCAGAGTGGCACGCAAAGTTGGGAGTTTAGATGGCAACAGCTATCTAGCATTTCCAATTAAGTTGATTAAATGTATGAAGCTCCCCAGCATTGTTCTAATTTTAAAAGGCTTTGCAAGTCAATTCCCACTGTTTTGGATGATATCAGTGAAATAGATATAATTATTAATATAATAATTCACCCAAACAATCCAAAAAGTCGTAAGTTTGAAGTAGTTTTGTACCAAGCAAAATTAAATTTTATAAAAATACCAAAAGTTTCCTTAGAGTTCATAAGTGGTGATTCAACTTTTTATTGGTAATGAGTTATCGAGGTCTGCGTTCACTGATGTCTTTAAAACTTAAGTACTTTCACTTACACTTCAATTTCTTCCCAGATAACTTCGGAGACGTCAGTGACGGACAGGAGAAGGTTTCAACAAAACAATACTACAATGGAGAGAAAGGAATAAAACTGATTCAGTCCTAACATGATGAGCAAATACTGCTAGATGCTGTCACGTGAAGATAATTAGCTGAACAATGGGAAAAGCAACATTCAGAATTATCTCTACATCCTTACCTATCGCTAATAAATTTTACACAAAATTTCAATATTTTGGCATAAAATTATAACTTGGATATCAAAAGCCATGTGGAAACAACCAGAAATCTCGATGATGTACATCACACTTGGCAAAGAGCAAATTGAAGTGGTAGAAAATATAACTATATGAGTCAAAAGATTATAATATGACCAGGAAGAGATCAGGAAATCCAACGCAGAATCACTCAAATGCATTTGGAGATACAAGCATTGTTTTCAAAACCGAAATGCCCAGAGGGCCTAAAAAAAAAGTATTCAACCAATGTATAATCTCAACTATGACCTGTAGAGCAAAAACTGGGAACTTTCCCAAAAAACTTACACTAAAACCTGAACAAAATAAAAAGCATATGAACGCATTATGATCGGGATAATTTTTCATGAGACCAAATTAGCCATTTAAACATATAAACACACCAAAGTTTAGGATAGAGTAAAAGCTATAGGAAACCTGAAATATAGCTAGGCAGAGCATGTGGCAAGATTCTAAGAGATAGATGGACCATGAAAATTGCCAATCTGACTCCACCTTAATCGTTTTTATTAAGTGATTTCCTTCTTCAGTTAATTAAAGAAAAGGGAGCAAGGTATTCGGAGTATTAAAAAGAGGCCTTTATTTTGACAATTTAATTTGTTCTTTCCCTACAGAGTAAGATATAACTCGATTTTATAAAGCATCAAATGAAATACTAATTCACGCAGTATTTAATTTTAGAAACTATTGCTCTATTTTACCTTACATTTCTACTCTTTTCTTGAACAGTAATGACTTGGCTAAACACGATCAGGTTTTCTGTTCTGATTTAAAATACTCAATTAGCTAATTCGAACATAGAAATTTGGTAACAAGAGAAAAAAACAGCTAGGTGTTGAGATGTATGGTTCCTATTTACGACCCAAGGATTGGGACTTTGATCAAATATAAAATGGGGATAACTAAAACTGTTTATATAAAGTGGAAATGTCTGAAAATAATAGGTTATCACGTTGTTGATATCATAAAAGCGAACTTTTTCTTCCAATGACTTCTTTTATAAAATCCACTCTGTCATTTTAAACCATTATTTATGCCAACCGCACTCGATTTTGATTATTTAACCCGCGCACGGGGTCTATATCCCAATTTATGGCGTGTTTCCCTCTGTGGTGTCAGCATACGATATTAAAGTACGAGGTTTCTTTAAAATATTGGTACAAAACAAATATTACAAGAAAATGGAAGAACCACTAAAAATTTGAATTAACCTCATTTAAACTTGTCCCTTTGTGTTAGTAGTCAAGTACACATAAATTACTTAGCTTCCTTTTTAATAACATGACATCAATTCAAATTTGGGAAGCGCAGTGATACTATAGATTTTATTATGTTAAAGAAAGAACAAACATCAAATTTCTGGTCAAGATTTATTTACGGATGAGTGAGATTATTGATGCATTAATGTATGTTTATCGAGAATATTCTCTTTGCCCCAAAGGCTACTATTTATAAATGGTTCAATCGCTTTGCGGATAAAAGACGACATTTGAGTGCCAGACTAACATCCTCAATCTTAAACACGAACTAATTGATTAGAACTATCGATTAATAGTGGAAATAATACCAGACTCATTGACTATATCCAGAAGTTCACTTATTTCAATCTTGACTGACCTACTGAAGTTTAATATGTTTTCTCTTTGATGGTGCTAAAATTATTGCGCTGAGATCGGCTGGAGAAGGAAGCTACTCTTTCACTGTAAACTTTGAATGAGTGGGATGAAAATCTCTAGGATTTGGGCAAAGAAACTCTAACAGAGGATGAGATATGGATTTATCAATATGATCCTGAAGACAAAAAGCAGCCTAAACACTGATTAACAAGAGGTGGAAGAGGACTCATCAGAGCAAAAGTCTTAACTATCAGAATGAAAGGTAATACACAGCTTTTTGGAAATGGCAAGGGTGGGATACTTTATGAATTTTTCGAAGCGACAATAACATTATGCTACCTAGTGCGAAAGTATTTTAAAAAATATTCGATTGAATATAGCGCTGAAGTACTCTCGAAAACTTGAAAGAAAAGTTATCTTTCATCACAATAACGCCTCCTCTCCTACATTGCCTTTTTTCAAACGCTTAACAAAAGTATGAAGAGCACAGGTTTTCTTTCATAAAAAGAAAGTTGAACGGCTTTCTTCCTCTCTTTGTTGGGTCTAAAGGGGCAGGACCAAAGTATTTTTTCCTTAAAGGAACTCCCTCCTGCTGAGGTGGCCACCGCCAAATCCCGCTCAATGTAAAGAATGCGATACCGGTAGGTCTCAACAATCAAGGAGAACTCACAACCTAAGATATGCCCGAATTAAAGGAAAATGTGCCTCTCCTCACTGCCCAGGTACCTACTATCTCAAAGAGGCGATTGTTTATCAACACAGAATCGTTTAGTTCGATTATATAAGTCTCACTGGACGATAATACAACAGGAGAAACCCCTATTTCTCTTTAGACAGCAGCAGGATACCCATTCAAGGCCTAATGAGAAGGGACTTTAACCCTTTTTATCGTACTTCCATGAAATTTGTTAGTGTGCGATGTGAAAAGAGTGAATAATATTGCTGATTTAAAATCCAATATAATTCAATAGTAAATTTTATCTTTGCTATATTATATGATATTATGATTTAAATATTGAGTAATACTGTTTTCCGTCACAATTTAGCAAAAATTCCCTAATAATTGCCGTTTAATCAGAGTTTAGAGGCTTATAAAAGCAGAAAACTTATTGGTCAAGTTGAATTACTGCATAATTCAAGAAATTACTAAAATACTGCTGGTTGCCGGTAAAGCCAAAAGGTTTACGCCTAAATTATTAGCCTTTACCAAATAATAAATGTAATCATTTAAAAAGATCAGTGACCTAATGAAGAACAAGTCACCTGGCCCGGATGGGTTTCTACCTAAAGTGTTGAAAGAAGTGCGCGATCAAGTGTCACGTCACCTGAGCGCAATCTTTAACATGTCAATCCAAACCGAATGCGTTCCTAGAGACTGGCGTGAAGCGGAGGTGACTCCTATCTTCAAGAAAGGAGACCGAAGCCAACCGTCAAACTACTGACCTATCAGTCTGACCTCAATAGTCGGTAAACTCATGGAAAGCATGATGGTGGACAAAATAACGTCGTATTTAGAGTCAAACCTGCTACTGAGGAGTTCCCAGCACGGCTTCTGAAGGCAACGGTCATGCCTGACGAACCTTGTGGAATTCTTCCACTTCGTGTTCAGTGAGCACGATCGGGACAAGGCGGTGGATGTGGTGTACTTAGACTTTCAGAAAGCCTTTGATAAGGTACCACACCGTCGCCTTCTCCGGAAAGTGCGAGCGCTGGTTATAGACGGAAAAGTAGCCAGCTGCATCGAGCACTGGCTAGTGGCAGACGGCAACGGATGGTGGTAAATGGACAGGCTTCTAAGGTGGGTGCCCGTTACTAGCGGAGTGCCTCAAGGTTCTGTCATGGGACCACTACTATTCATCATCTACGTCAACGACATGGACAGTGACATGGTTGCCAAGATTTCCAAATTTGTCGACGATACCAAGCTTGGTATGAACGTTGCAAAGAATGGGAATACTGCCCGCCTGCAGGAAGATCTTGAGAAGATTGGGGAGTGGTCGGAGACGTGGCAAATGCCTTTTAACGTGGGGAAATGCAAAGTGATGCATATTGGCCACAGAAACCCCCAATCTCAGTATATCCTTAAGGGCACTGCTCTTGAATCGAGTGACACTGAGAAGGACTTGGGTGTAACAATTACTAATGACCTTAAGTTCTCGAAACAGTGCATTGAGGCGGAGAAAAAGGCCCAAAAGATGCTAGGTTATATAAAGCGCCAGTTTGGATATAGAACAAGGAGATTGTACTGTGTTTGTATAACTCACTTGTCCGACCGCACCTGAAGTATGCCGTGAAATTTTGGAGTCCTTCATTTCGCAAGGACATCGCGAGATTGGAACGCGTACAAGCCAGGGCAACCATGCTGATTCCCTCTATCCAACATAAAAGTTATGAGGATAGACTAAGGGAATTAGATCTGTTCTCGCTGGAAACCCGTAGACTGCGTGGTCAGCTCATCGAAGTTTTCAAAATACTTCGAGGGTTCGACAATGTTGACTACCGGGATATTTTCACACTGAGTGAGAACAGAACGCGCAATCACGGCTTCAAACTTGAACTGAAGCGTTACAACCGCAATCTGTGTGGTAATTTTTTCACCTACAGTATCTGCGGTAAGTGGAACGCACTTCCAGTGGAAGTTGTCAACAGTGAATCTGTTGACCAGTTCAAGTTAAGACTAGACAAAGTCTTGAAAAGTGACCGTTTAGGGACGCAAAACAATTGAGCAGCCTTGTGCCCGCTCGATTGCTAGTCCAAAGGTACCCTCTTTGATTGGACCGTAAGGTCTCCGAGGGTACTTTTTTTCCTTGTAACTCCTTGTAACTCCACAAAAGATGAATTCTCCCTTCAAAATGGCTTAATGTGAGCACTGTGAATTTAGTCCTGAAATCAAACTCATTTACCGTGAAAGATCGTTATTTATACATAGCCTTATATAACTGATATTTGCAAATTGTCAGGATTGCAAAGAGTTTCGATGGTTTATTTGAAGGATGCTTGCTTACAAACGCCTAAAGAACCAGGCTTTATAGAGAAAATCATCTGTTGTTCGAGTAGATCACAATGCCGCAAGAACCTTGCAACAGTGTAGAATCGTGGCTACACTTCGTGCCTAGCTAAACTCAAGTTTAAAACTATAAAGTAACAATTTGTTAATGATTTTATTATACTAAGGCCATACATAATCTACTGTGTTTGAGTATTTTGTTAGATGTATGTAATAAAATTTAGCGATCTTTTAATTTATAAAGGATTAAGATATTTTTATTTCAGTGTAGCATTTAATAACTTCAAATCTAAAAGGCCACTAAGATGTTTCATTCTCAGGTTTATTCCCAAAAAATTTTTTTTATAAAAGATACATGGAGTTTTATATATCATTATAATATACTCAAAGCATAAATACTTTCCGACTTTGAGCATGGAAAGGTAATTTTATAATAAGGTAACGGATTAAGTAATCGCGAGATCGAAAAAAGAAAAATGATCAAAACAAAGCTATATTGGGCACTTATTTTAATGGTCTTGATAGTTAGAATAAAGTTCATGTTAGTAGATGGATAGAGGTGTTATAAAGTCACGTTGTTCCTCATTATTAAAAATCAAGATATTAATAAGCAAGGCTTCTGTATCCACTGGAGAACAGCGATCATAAATTATAACTTTTATTTAAACAAACTAATGCGTTAACGGCTAATTTGGTCTTCTCACAAAGTTGCTAGAGTGGAACTTGCTTACCTGCATCGAACGTCGGTGGATGAATGTTGTGAGGTTTTATTTTATGACAAAAATTTGAAAATTGTAATCTCCTGATGGTTACAAGTATTCCTGGTCACTTGAAAGTGATCAAAATCTGAATTTTTACAGCTGGTAGAACATCTATGGAGGCGTATTAACGAAGTATCAGGAAGTTTTTTGTGAAGAAAAGTTAATTTTTCATCAAAAAAACGCCACAATTTATGTCCCAAAGGCCAAAGCAAACTTCCTATATGCTCTGGGAATCGATGTTTTACAACGGCTCCTAAATTTTTTATACATATAGGGATAGCAATATCACACTGCTAAGGAAATAAAAAGGGGAGGTTAGAAAAGATGGGAGGAGCGTTACTCGAACTCCTGCAAAGGTTGATTGGCGAAATGAAAAAGTGTATCTTAGAAATTATTCAGAAATAATATTATTATAATAGTAAAACATATATTTCTAGCTTTCTTATTACAGCGTTATAGATTTCAATAGATTTAAATTTAACTTAATTAATTTTTAAGACCTGCAAACATTTTTCACGGCTTCCTTAAATCTAAATATTGTAAGGCTTTTTTCAATCTCCTTCTATTCTTATAGAAAAGATGATTCAAATTCGTTTGATTGCTTTGCACAAAAATAGTACATATAAATACTATGGCTCTATATGTTTTAACTTGTGAGTGCTCTTTTAACGTTAGATTTATTCTACATTAATTTCATTCCAAGTTTCAAGTCGGAGGGATGGACAACTTTCCTTTTTACATTAACTAGACTCCTGAATAACGCAAATAAACTTATCCCTCAATTCCAACTTAGTTTTGGAATGATAAAGCAGAAAATGGTTTCAGTAAAATAAAAAATGGCATAGAATAATTTGCTCTTTTGGTATTGCCTAGAAATTAGTCTCCACTATGCCTCACCAAAGCGCTTCTTCAAACAAAAGTACAAGAAGAGTCAGAAAACAGTAACACGCCTGAAATTTAAAAATTGTTGGTTTGATTAGTTATTCTTATACTGGTTCCTGTCTTAATTATTTAATATTTAGCAAGGAAATTTTAAGTATATTTTTAACTTTAATATATATATATATATATATATATATATATATATATATATATATATATATATATATATATATGATGAAAATTAATGCAATATCGCAAGAAAAGATGAGGAATTAAACCACATTCTCCGAAGACAATTTAATTCAGAACAGTTTCGGTGTATCTCACACACTTTTTCAACTGACACTGGATAGAAAATATAAGAAAAGTGCATATAAGCATAACACACGATCCCCTCTTTTTTTTCCCCAATCCCCTCCTTGTGGCTAATCTGGGGGGGGGGAGGCCTAAACATATTGAAGGGCTAACATTTTACTATTTTGTTTATATGCTTTCTTATTACAGGATTAAAAGAAAATTGACCCTCAGATAGATTTAAATTAGGAACTGATGATATTAAGCTCGATTTTACCATTCTTCTCTTGACATAGTTAGCTGATTTAAATACCATTTTACTTTGTATTGAAATCGATCGTATGATTCTTGTCTCTAACATGGCAAAATATTCCACTGCTTTCGCTGCCCACTCTAATATTTTTTTTGTGTTCGTACAATCTCTTGTCTAGATTTCTCCCCGTTTCCCCTATATAAACTTTATGGCAATCGTTTCATGGTATTGCAAATACTCCTATGTTATGATGTTCTTTGGGTTTCCTGGCAATCATCAATTGGTTTAAGGAATTATTATATTTAAAGGGCTAGATTAATACCCACTTTTCCAAATATGTCCTTTAAACTATTTAATTTATTATTAAATGGCAATGTTATACATTTGGTGAAGTCGTTAGTGCGGGAAGGTCTATTACCATAGAATGTTTTCCTAGCTGCAAAATGGGCAGACGATATCAACCAATCGGGGTAATACAAATTAGAAAAACTGGTTCTTTGTGGGTCTTTGGGAGCACATACATATAGGGAGTACGAACCCTTCACTTCCCTATATGTATGGGCTCCCAAAGACCCACAAAGAGGGATGTCCTTTACGACTTATCATTTCCAATAATAATTCTCCCACTTATAAGCTCTCCAAATGGCTCGCCAAGCATTTATCTCCAGCAGTAGGAAGAATCTCATCTGCACACATTATGAACACTCAAACCAGTCATCCTCAAAGCCTTCGGAAGGAGCTCTTCTCACATACACGAAAAGGGAGCACTTAAAATAGGCGTTCTCTCAGATAGCCAAAAAACTATCTTTCAATTAGCGTTTTTAAGTGTCACCCTTGTTTTTCGAAGAGAATAGAAAATTTGTTTGATTCTCCTTCCGAAGGCTTTGAGGAAGCCTAAATGCCAAAAAATAGCCTTTTAACCGCATAATTAATTGCGTTACTGCAATAATTTTCTTAATTTATAAGGCGAGGCGAAATTGGAGAATCAAACAAATTTTCCATTCTCTTCGAAAAGCAGGGGTGACACTTAAAAACGCTAATCGAAAGATAGTTTTTTGTCTATCTGAGAGAACGCCTCTTTTAAGTGCTACCTTTTCGTGTATGTGAGAAGAGCTCCTTCCGGAGGGCTTTGAGGAAGACTGGTTTGCCAAAAAATAGCCTTTTAACCGCATATATATATATATATATATATATATATATATATATATATATATATATAAATATATATATATATATATATATATAAATATATATATATATATATATATATATATATATATATATATATATATATATATATATATATATATATATATATATATTAGGGTGGGTAAAAAAATATAAGGTGAAATCTCTTACGGCACCCTTAAATTAAAAAAAGCACAAAGAGTTTCATGTGAATCTATTAAGATTTACAGGTCGCACAGGGTAGTTAATTTTTCGAGACCATACAAGTATTCATTTGTCTAGCTTATTTATTTACATCAACTATAAATGCTACAGAAACAGAACTATTTGCTGTGAAGTGAAGTAAATAACTATTCTAGCAACATTTTACGATACAGCAGTGTATATGGGAGGAATATTACTCTGATACTATACAAGGAACACTTAGGAACAGTGATAGGAATGGCACATTTCCTGGAATTTCTTTAAAATAAAACTGAAAATGGCTGAAATACCGATTGAAACGATTTGTACATACTTCTGTAAGATCAGTTAGGGTTAAGGTTGAGCCTTCAGTGGCGCTCGACTGCTTGCCGGAGAACTTCTCGATTGCTCTCGTCCTTGGTGAGGATCTGGGAATAATCAGTGATCAGTTTGATCGACCGTTCTGCTGCATTATTGGTCACTGCCAGATGGTGGACGGTCTCCTTCCCCTGGTTGTACGCCTCGTTTTTCTTCCAACTGAGCACAGGAGATAGGAGAAACTAGGCATTAATCTTCAGTGCCGTGAAGGAGAAATGTTACTGCTTGGTGACAAGGTCACTTAAAGTCACTGAAGAAGGATCTTGGGCAGCTGTCGTCCATCGCTTCGTGTCGAGGTCCTTGTCCATGGCCAGTTTCTCAACTATCTTGGCCTGCTCCTCCAGCTTCTCCAACATCTTGGTCATCTCCTCGATCATGACATTGTCGCTGAACAAGGCAAGGCCGACGAGGTACGTCCCGAAGTACTAAAAGTGCCACTTGAAGGTCTTCATCGTGGCCTCCGAGATCTTTGAGTTGAGGTATCTGTAGTTGTGGAGATCCAGGAAGAGAGTAAGATCGTTGAAAGCAACTTCTGCGGCCAAGGTAGCCTCGAATCAAGCAGAGGCGTAGATTAGGATGATGAACATACTCATCTCCTGGAGGCTACGCAGTTCCCTCGGCATGAGTTCGAACTAGTCCTTAAACATCGTGATCTTGAGCGTGTAGATCGCCTTCGATATCTATTTTGCGAGGTGGTGAGCTCCTGATTTGCGGAAGGTGCTGGGAACCTCCCCCTTGATGGCCTTTGCCGTTTTTTTCGCGAACTCTTTCTAATCGTCTCGTGTCGTTTCAGCCGCCTTGGCAAGCGCCTCAAGGGTCTTCCTCTTCCATTCGTCATGGTCAGCTAACCGAGGATCGTTGATGATCGTAGCATTGACATGTATGAGAATGGGCCACTTCTTGTGAAACCGTTTGAATAGCTGAAAGTTTAGCAAGTTTAAACCAATCTGGCAAGTACCCGGTGTGGAGGGCTGCTTTAAATGTTTGTTTTTTAACGGTGCACTTGCGGTAATGTTTTCGTAATATGTATCTTTGTTATTCCCGACCATCCTGGTGCCTTTTACTCGAAAGTTTTGGTTGGACTTGATGCTTGTCTTCTCCTGTTTGTTTATTTGTCTCCAGAACTTAGCTAAATTGTCTTCGTCTTAGATATTTTGTATTAGTCTGTCCCATATTACTGTTTGTTGGTCTCTAATTCTGTTTGCTAGTTCAGTCTCGAGGTGATGCATCTTGGCGACTATTTTTCTCCTCGTTTCCTCTCTTCTCAACCCATCATATAGCCCCTATGCTCATTAGCAATCTCACTCATTTCGATGGACCATCTAGGCTGGGGAAGCGTTCTATAAGATGTTGTTGGGACGCTCTCCCTCTTTGCTCTGATGATCGAGTTAGTTAGACTTTCCATCTTTTCGTCTATCTCTTCGAGATTCGCCGAACTCAGGTGTGCTGGTTGGTTCTCATTTAGTATTTCCTGGTACCTATCCTAGTTAGCCTAGGCAAAAGATTTTTGTTCTGGTATCGGAATCTGAATCGGCGCGAGGGAGATGGTTATGAGTATACGGATTTTGTCGCTCTGGACGCAGGTCCAGGCGTACTATGATGGTTGAATGGGAATTCGTAGCTAGTCAGAATTATGTCAGGCCTCGTTGCTACTCAGGACCTCACGTATTTGGAGAAGTGTGATGCAACTCTTATCTAACAGGTTACGGTTCATTAACAGCTCGAGGGTTCCTACCCCTTCCCTCTGCCCTAGTTTAACCCGCTGCACTCATGTTTGCATTAAGGTCACCTCCGAAGAAGACTTTCCTTCGGTGGCCAAATAGCACGTTGAAATTGTATACGGGCAGGTGCCCACTTTTTGGTGGTTGGTACCCTGATGCCACTATAAGATCTTTGACCATGGTCACGATCGCAATCGCCAAAAAGGACTTATCAAGTTCTAGTAGTAGTTTGAACTTTGTCGCGATTGCCACCCCATCGTACCTTAACCGAGTGCAGATTTTGCTAGCGTTGTGTAGTTTGGGATCATATTTTTTATGTTTCTCTGTTGATTCCGTTTTCTATGATGAATTTAATGTTGGGTGTGTCTGTCTCTCTGAAGTGTTGCAGTAAACTAGCGTCTGTCAATCCTTCAACGTTTAAAGTCAGTATTTTCAGTTTGTTGCTCCTCCGTTCCATCGTTTAGATCTATTCTCTTGTTCTAGCTTGTCTACTTTCATTTACGTTATCGCTTTCTGTTGTGTATTTTCTTGAATTCTTGGGTGCACAGTCTTGACAGTATTGGTGTGGATAACTATGTCCGCAAGGAGAATGGCTTCTCAGGACTCTTCCTTTGTCCACGTCTGGGTCGAATACCATTTGAACAGCCCAGCTCTGAATCCCATGAAAATTTGTCCGTTCTTCGCTTTTCTGGGGAAGATTAAGTCCTCGCCAGCGGAGATTTTGCTTTTGTGTTGACCTTTTCATCTGCACTCTTCTTTATGGTTCAGAAGGTAAGTCTGTATCGTCGCTGTTGTCCGAGTCTGTTGTCCCTTGTTTTCTTGCTTTCTTCCTCGCTTTTGAGCCTCGATGTGGTAGTCTGGTTTTAATTGGTTGTTGGTTTAGGTTTTTTGCATTGGTCTACTTCTTCTTCGAATATTCTTACTTTTTTTGATGGCTAATCCTCCTTGGGTGCGAATCTCATTTGCAAGGCGACCTCTGAGGATGGGTTCTTAGGAAAGACCATAGGTCAATTTCGTTTGCAACAAGCATGGCGTTTAGTTCGTTTGCGAAGGTCCTGGTTTCATCCAGTTCCTTGTATGATCATATATGATGCATATTAATATTTTCATCGGTATCTCTCTGTCCACATTGAGACATCTTTGCTTCATATTCCGCTATTGTTGTCTTAGCAACTTGGGCATAAATAATGTTTCGTTTCATTTCTCACGCTTCCCTTTTGTCTTTTGTTTTTGGCGGATGATTTCTCTTTTTAGTAGGCACATCATCGTCATGGTTCTTTGACCCATTTTTTAATTCGCGCACCTCTTCTGGGGCCTTATGCAAGCGCTCCAATTATGCCCTAATTCTCCACATCGGAAGCATGTTTCTTGTTCCTGTTTACACTCTTTCGTTGTGTGTTCTTCCATTATTAAACATCTAAGGCATATTTGGATAGGCACGAAGTCTTCTCTCTATATTTGTTCGCTGCTAGCTCGCACATTGAATAGTTGCTGCCCAAACACTTTGGCTTTCTACGCCATGGTTGTCACAGCAAAGATAATCCTGTTTACATGAGTGTAATGGAGTTATCCATCTGGAATTTTATTATTTATACCACTTTAGCCAAGGTGCGTTTTCAGGCGATTCCCGTAGCGATCTCTTCCTTGCTCGGTTGCCCGATCCAGAGGTCCAGCCTTCTACAGATGATACTGCGTGGAACAGTATCTGGGGTGGTATGGCTGGCTGGAGGTTGATTTGCGTAGGGTTTCGTCAGAGCTCTACTTGGTTAAACACTCCACGTCGCTCTTTTTCTCGCATATCACGATATATCCGGCTGCGACGTCTAGAAGCCAAACTAGTCTGACATTCAAAGTTCCATTGACGACCTCAAACACTTTACCCTTTTCAGGTCTCTCCTGTCCAGGAAGCATCTTCAGTGGTATTCTCGTTGTAGATGTGAGCTCCATGGTTGTGATCATGGCCCCCTCTGAGTTTTATTGCTTGTTATTGTTCATTATTTTTCCTTGGCAATAATAAGGTAGAAAATAATAAGTGGTGTTAATGATCTGGAGGAAGAGAAGGGGATAATAAACAATGATATGGGGAAGGGTGATATTGATATGTACCAGGTTGCCTGGCAAACTCTTTATTATGCTTCATTTTACTTATTCTACATATTGTTTTGTTTCCTTTGAGGATAAGAACCTTTGTTTTCGTATATTTTTTTCATAGTTAATTATATAGTAGCTAATTCTTTTGCGTGAAGCTTTCGAGCTTTTGTTTTCTTGATTTATTCTTTAAGGTTATCTTATTCTTTTTTCAGGTTTTTGATAATTTTACGGGTGCACTTTCGTGCTTTGATTTCTTCCTTTTTGGCATATATATAATTTTATTTGTTTGTTTTTTCTTATGTGTATATTTTTTGTCTTTTAATTTTTAAAATTATTTTTTCAAATTAATACTAAATTATTTTCTTAACTTCTATCTCCTTTTTTGAATCCTTCTCAGGTTGCTTAACTGTATAGTGATACTATCTCTTCCTGTATTATCTTCCTAGTTCGGGAGTTACTCTTCTATTTGGTGTCATAATTTGAGGGCACGTTCATGCAAGAATTGGTTAATTCGTTTTCGTTTAACTCTTTGGCAAAGTTCAATAGACAGGCTTCTTTCTAATCTTGAGTGGAGGTATTTGTTATGAACCAGGTCACTATATTTTGGATCCTTTGGATTTTTACCATTTTTGTCTTAGATAATATGTGAGTCGGTATAATGGGGTATGACTGAATCGGTCGCACAAAGGATAAATATACTTTCCTCTTATTGTTTTCGGAATCTGTGCAGGGATGAGAGGGTGAACTTTTCCCGGGCAATTTGTTTCGTTCACATATGAATTGTACCCATTTTTTTAAAATTTTCAGGCCGTGGACCTTGCTTCCATCGCTATAGGGGTAATTGATGTGGTTTGCTGAGACACAATAAATCTTGATCCGGCCTGTTCATGGGGATGGTTTGAAACTTGCTTTTGTTATTTTTTATTTTGTGTGTTCTTTCGAAATCCTTAATATTTGTGATTTCTCTGGCAGTACGTTGTGCGATGTCTTTCAGATTTTTCCGTTCACCAGCGATGATTTGTGAGACATGATCTACTAGATGGAAGTATAATACACTTTCTTCCAAGGGTTGCGGGAAGTCTCTAGTATACACTGTATATAGCGTAGGACTGAGACAACCCACCTTGCGGTACCCCTGCATTAAGGGTGAAAAAAATTGTCAGTGAAGTTGTTTATTGAGATTTTTCCCTCCCTTCCTTCAAGATAGCTACAGAGGAATCGGATCAGGTTGGTTTCCTGTCCGAGCTGGGCTATTAATATTTTTAGCCCTGGAAGCAATACCTTATCGAAGGCGTTGGAAACAACGCAGAGTATTAAGTCCACTCTGTTGTCTTTTGCAGGATCGATTGTATTCTTTTCAGTAATGAGTGCCAGTGGTGTTTGTGCCTTGCTGCTTCCTGAATCCGTGTTGATGATGGTTTTGCATCTAGTTTTCTTCTAGGAAGTTGTTTAATCTTTTGTTTGAGCATTTTTTTTCCTTAGATTTCCAATGAACTCCAATAACTAGATCGCTCTATATCTTTCAATGTGGCTTTTGGGTTTTCTGGGTTTGGCAAGGTATATTATCCTCGCTGTCTTCAAGGAAGAGGGAAATTGCCCAGTGTTTTGGCATGCGTTGAAGAATTTGATTACTGATAGCTGAATATTGGCGGGCGCGTTTAGAATGTTTTTTAGGGATTGCACTAATGCTTAGGGTTATTTTTTTAAGTGATACAAGGGCTCACTCAAATTCTAGCTGGGTGAGGGCTTTCCGTCGTTTCTTTGCTCACGGGATTCGTTAACCCATGTAGAAGGTTAAAGTTTGGGTTCACTTTTTTCTAGTTCTTTCGTTATTTGTTGCTAGTGGGCCACATCGTAGTTTTGGTTTTCCTCTGGTGTAATGGAGAAGATCGTAGACCAGTGATCTTTGAAGCGCTCTTCAATTCCCCTATTGTCGTTTATTGCCACTACTCCTTACCTTAAGTGCATTTTATCCATGGAAACGGAGCCTTTTAGTTTTTTAAATTGGTTTAAGAACCTTTTAGGATCTCTATTTATATCCATTTATCTAATTAGGCTGTCACAAGTTGTGTTTACACTTCTTCTGCCTAGATCATTTTCTTGGTTTGTAATATGCATTATAAATTTCTTTCATTTTTGTTCTGATTACTTCGGTCTAGTGAGGGGCTAAGATTGTTCTGTAACTGGTTTTATGGGTGTATAACTTATTAGCTTCTATAATGAGGTTTGTGATGCTCCTTAAGTGTCTGTCTATTTCTTTTAGGGGACTGTCTTCAAGGGTAGCGATGTTGTACTCTTCTATATCGGTTTATATGCGGCCTAGTTGGTCTTTAATAGTGCTTTCATTTGATAAATTTGTATTTGATTGTTGAAGGTAGAGATCTTTGTGACAAAACGATGTGCTCAATTGGTATTGTGGGATTGCAAAAGCTATGGATGTTGAAAGGAAAGTTCTAATTTGTAAATATGATTTCCAGAAAGGTTGAAGACCACTCCGTGATGAAAGTGGGAAAGTCAGAACCTTTCATCTGTGATATTTCTCTTCTCATAAGGAGCTCTAGAGCTTTTACATTCCCCTATGAGTCCGGGTGCTTTATTCGGCGCCACAAATTATGCCTTTCACAGCATATGGCATAGTTTGAACTAGGCGAGGATAGGCAGCTTCCCCATCCAGACGATGCTCCCCTGAGGCAGGAGAGGGTGGCAAATTTAGCCTGGTTTATAAAATATGTGGACCAGATGAAATCTATTATTCTCTTATCTTTTCGGGGGCGGATGAGGATGAGTAGCAGGTAAAAGGATGCAGAGAGGAAATAAGGATGATGTTATTGGCTCAACCTTTCGACCCCAAGTGGGTTTTTTGTGCGGAAGAATTTCTTCTATTCTTCTATATGCAAATTTCTTCATGGTTGATTAGTGCGTGCTGGCAGAGTATCGCGAGCTCTAAAGAGTCTTACGTCTTGAAGAAGTAAGAAAAATAAACTGCAAAGTAGAAGTTGAGTGAAAAGAGATTGTAGAGAAAAGTGGGGAAAGGGAAAAGGTTGAGTTGATTGTAGTTGCTGGGTGACCAGGCTTCTCTTGAGTTCTTCTCTCGTTAATTTTCAGTCTTTATTCATGGTAAGTTGGAGGCTCTCACGCCTCATTTGCTCTTCATTTTCTTTTACATTTCCAGCGCAGATTAATTTTTCCTGTTTGTTTTTGCATTGCATAGCAACCTCAGTTGTAAGTGTAAATAAGAGCTGATTCCCCTCGCGGGTCTGGTTTGCCGCTCTTAAAGTTGCCTCTGTTGTTGAGTCCGTGGTTTTGTGAGATTTTCATAGTTCTTATATCATCTTCGCTTAGGATGTTTTTCAAACTTTCCCACACTTCACATACCCTGCTGGAAGATCTATTTCCTGATGTAGGTCTCGTAGTCTTGTCTGCTCTCTCCTTCTGGTGACCGTGTTTTCTCGGAGAGGTCCTCCTGTTGGTGCCCGTTTAGCTTCTCTGCATAAGCGTCCCAGTTGGCATTATTGTAATGTTTCCTTGGGGGCAGCTTACTTGTATTGGGTCCAGGGATAAGGTCAGAACAACCAATTCGTGATCACTGGTCGTTGGGGGTACTTTCTCGCCGAGGTAATTAAACTATAGATCCGGTTTTGCAAATACTATATTGGGCTTGGTGGCTCTATTCAGTCCATAATAAAAAATAGTTATGACCTTATTGGTAAACTTAACTTAATTCTTTACTTTAATAATTTATCTCTTGTTAGTTTCGATGTATGTTCTCTTTTCACTAAAGTACCACTAAACGATCTTTTCCCATTCTTTAGTGATAAATTTCGTAACGGTGATATGCCCTGGGCTGTTAATATTTTTATTGACCTGATCTCGATGTTTACTAAAATTGTAGGTTTTCTTTTAATGGCAAATTTACCTTCAGAAGTTTAGTTTAGCTACGGGAAATTGTTTATCTCCTGTCCTCTCTAATTTATATATGGAGTTTATTAACTTACTTTACTCCCTACTATTATCGATTTTCCGCTTGTTTGGTTCAGATACATAGATGGCATTATTTGTTTGTGGCTTGCTTCTAAGGATGTCAGTGGTTTTCTCACTGAACTTAATTCTTTGGTTCCCTCAATTAAATTTACCCTTGAACTTGAGAAAAATGGTGTCCTCTAGGTCCTAGATCTACTAATTGACAGGAATGCATCTGGATCTAAATTTTTCGTCTATTGGAAGTTTATCAAAGCTGGTTCCCACGTTCATTTCTATTCGGGTCATAGTGATAAAGTCAAACGTTTTGTATTCACTTCTATGTTTCTCCGAGGGTTGTGGTTCGCCAACTCGGAATTCTTGGATATTGAGATTTTAAAGATCTTTGAAATAGGTAACAACCTCTGCTACCCACAAAAATTTCTTGCCAGGTGCTTTGATTCGGCAAAAAAGACGTTTTACAGAATTGAAATCCCCCCGCCTTTCAATTTTAAGAACTCTCTCGTTTTCCTGTTTTCTGAGGCCTTTTACTTTCTTCTCCGTCTCCTGAAATGTTTAAACATTTGAGTCATATTTAAATATAAGTCTACTATGTACAAAGTTTTGGTTCTAAATAATTGCATGAATATATGAGGGGTTTATTCTGTCGATTGCGCAGTTTGCCATAAACAATACTTTGGGCAAACTCGAAAATCATTTAATGTTCGTTGGACCAAACATAAAACAATATTAGAAGAGGTGAAATCAATAGTGCTTTCTTTGTTCACTTATCTCAAAATAGTCATCCTATCGATTGAATTTCGGCTAAATTTATTAACAAATCAGATGATTGTGTTAAAAGAAATATTGTTGAATGCTCGTTTTTCAATATATCTCACGGTGTCTTTAAACGAGACCCTGTCATTAAAAAGTCTTTTTTCAAACGAAATTGTCTATTTTGAATCTTATCCCTTTGATATATTCAGTTGGTTATAATTCTTTTGTTTATTAAACAATGTATTTATAATTGCATATGTATGTATTCATAGTTATGTGACTTATATTTCTACATTTCACACACTCTCTGAAACAGATAATTTAGCTTTTTTTCCCCCAATATTTATTATAAACAAAAATAAATAATAAAATAATAAAAGCAATCAGCTGACTAGTTCAATTATTTACAAAAAAATCATTATAATTATGATTATTCAGAGAGTAAGCTGTCCAGAAAACTAATTGACGTGATAGAAGAAAACTAACTGCAGTTTTCAAATCAACAAGCTAATTTTAGTCTTAATCCAATAGAAAATTGAATTCAACAGATGTTTTGTTCAAAATTGTAGCCCAATATAATCCAAGTAAAACGAACAAACTGTTCACCTCTATTGAACAAAGTTATTATTATTGTTCATTCGTGTAAATGCTTTTCTTAGATTTTTTCCTTTAATTCAATTACCTTTAGATAATATCAATCGATATAGCGAGAGATTATTTCCAAATTTTATAATTAATAAGAAATTAGTTGGTGTAAAATTATTTGCAAAAATTATTTGGAAATGCAAATGAAATAGAATTATATAATTACCTAGGCATGACGTAAAGTTGGCTTTTTGTTCTTCTTTTGGAATGTCGTTGGATAAATAAAGGATAGGCTGTTCTGAGCGAAAAATTGAGTGTTTCTCATTATTTTTATAACTTACCTAGTTCTTATCTTAGCATTTTATTGACATGAGAACCTATTACTTTGTAGATTTGTCTATGTTAAGGTTAATTCAGTTAAGATATTAAATAAACCATCTAGAATATTCATCTAAACTAGCTTTTCAAACACCTTCTTATTTGAAGAGTGATTATATTTACTTATTAAACTTATTATAAAACATATTAAATTCTTTCGTAGCGAACAGACGTGTTTACCCATCGCTCTCCGCTCTTGAATGTTTTCAGCAGTATATTCAGGGACCGAGCTGCAGGCTACCTACCCCGTTCACCTTTGGTGGATTGTGGAAGGTCCATCAGATATGATGAGTAGCTGTGAAATAAGCAAAATTCAACTTGACAAATAAACAGTCGCGGAACAAACAGTAGTAATGTCCCCAGGAAATAGGGAAGTATGAACTGGTAACACATACTTCAAACAATATCTTGAGTCCTATGACGACACTATGTTAAAGCAAAATGGCGCCGCCTTTGAATAAGCCTCTCTAACACCTCTGATTTGTGGTCAGGTCCATGATACATCCCAAATCTAAGGGGCCATACCCTAGCAGAAAAATGGCCACAGGGATAGGTTTAGCTAGTCACTGGGGTATTTATTTGTGTTTAAGAAACCCATGAGGTACTCAAAAAAAATGGGAGCCTTTAAATGGGTAGGAGGTAAGAAGAATCCCCGGGTCCAAATCAGTGATTAAACTTAAAAAGACTGACGGAAGTTAAAGAAGATACGAAGACCGATAGGAATGAAGGTTGTTTCGGACGAGTATGCCAAATGAAAGATAGGCACTATTTACCATGGCTAAGCGTTATTTGGGCTTTTTGAGAGTGTTTATCTTTTAATGATCGATTTGGTGACTACTTTCTCTCTGCTAGTGCTATATTTTGGTTGTCCTTATCTTTACTTCATCAAATTTCGGAGTACTTATCTTCACATGTTGAATTTTTAGCGATCGTATATTTTTTCATTATCTAATTTGTGTTTACCTTTAATTAGTCAAATTTATGTAGTGCTTGTCGTTCATTTTTAAAAAACTTAGAAAACTCATCTTTATTTGGAACAATTGACAGAGTGCTTATCGCTATATGGAAAATATTCGAGATCTATTCCATAGAAGAGGTCCACGTGAGTGCTTATCTATGTCTACCAATTTTGTGGAGTGTCGCCAAAGTGGAAATGATTGTCTTATTGCTTCATATTTAGAGTGTTTTAGTATATTCGTTAAAATTTCAGAGGGGATATTTGAGAGTTTTACTCTTCACTTAATCAAATTTCCTAGGGCAAATTTAGCATTTACTAGTGGAGTTTAAGTGGGCTTATCTTTATTTGCCGAGTTTAGGAGTGAATTCCTTATTTGAATAAATTTTAAAGTGTTTATTATGATATTATAAAATTTAGCGCGTGCTGGTAATTACTTTAGCAAATAAAGGAGTATTATCTTTATTATATATCGTTAAGAGTGCTTATATTGGTCAAATTTGGTACTTTTTCTTTATATATAATTGGTCAAACATAAGTAGTTCCTGTCTTTAGTTTATTAAACCCTTATGCAATATTTATGAATATAAGAAAACTGTAAATGCTCAAAGAGATAACCAATCTACTAGAATATATTTACATTTTGACTCATCATGTGAAATAAATTGTTAAAAGGGACAATTTCTCTATTATGGTAAAAAATAAATTTTTATTCGCCAAGCCTAGTAATATTTATCTAATAATTACGTTAATTCAATCATGGAAAGTGTTTGATACTCGAAATTAGAATTTAATAGAGCATTAACACATTCTACAAAGTTTGAATACATAACTTTCGGGGATTTTTTAATCACATAACGCAATGTTTATCAGTTTTAGATATATATGTCAAAGATGTCAAGTAACACTATGGAATCAGAATATATTTAGTTGACATGCAATTAGGAGGTCCTTCAGTTATGCTAAATGTTCATATTCCATTATCTTTCAATACCTGTTATCCAATAGATAACCTCATATTAGCTTTAGTGTATCCAAAGGTTTTTATTTTAAAAGATTGGCCTATCGCCCGGTGTTCTATACAAAATTAACTACATAGTTACAGGGAGCCAAAAAGGACTACTTGGACTACTCAAAGGTAAGTGAAATTCTATACTAATATGCTAGTGGACCTTGTCGTAGAATGCCCCCTTTTTTCTAAGAGTGCTAAGAGTGCTAATATTGATATCTTAAGAAGAGAGCCGTTGAAAACACGTAAGGATATAGAGAAACAAACAATAATTCCCCAAATAAACATATATTTTGACTTTAACAATTCAATACACAAAGGAAAACGATTAACCACAAAAATACTTCGAATATTTTAATACACAAGAATTAATCAAATTAGTTTGACCCTCTGAAATTGGTTAATTCCGCTACACACTTTAATATATAAGATTTATGCTTACGGACTCACCTGGAGTTTAAATACCTCAGGAATGTTATTGTCTCACTACGCATGCCGCCTGGCCAGATGTAAGTGGGCAGGATCACGAGGTCCTTTTGGCGAGGGCAGCAGCTGGGGGTCCACACGGTATTCAGTGGGGAGTTCTTCAAGGATGAGAACTATTTGGTGCTTTAGGTGGCACCAAGGTAGTCGTGGTCTCTCTGGCGAGAGTGAGTCAAACTTGGTTCTTACACCAAGTTAACTTGGAGTACGGTGTGGCCACCGAGTAACGAGCTCGAGGAAGAGCTTTTCTCCTTCGTTACTTAATTCCTCATGGGCGAGGACTGAACTCGGGGACGATCTTCTTCAAGGGAGAGGATCGAAGAGGGGGAGTTTCTCTGACGAGAATAAGTTAACTTAAAGGTTGGTTTGGTAACCAGGAACTAGCTCGAGGATGAGATTCTTCTTAGTTCCAGTCTTCCTCAAGGGCGAGTATAACGGAGGGGGGTTTCTCTGACGAGAATAAGTTGAACTTGGTTCCTCAACCAAGTTAACTTATGAGTTCGGTGTGGCCATCGAGTAACGGGCTCGAAAGGGAGCCTTTTCCTTCTTTCCTTAATTCCTTAAGGACGAGGAATGCCCCTGGTGTTTAAGATGCACCAGGATATGAGGAGTCTCTCTGACGAGAGTAAGTTAAACTTAACAAAGTTAACTTAACGTTTAGGTGAAAACCAGGGACTAGCTCGAGGATGAGCTGCTTCTTAGCCCCTTAAAGTAGGTAGCCCTGCCTCTCTTGCAGGGTACTTCTTGGTCTGGCGAGCCAAGTAATCTACCTTTCCAGTCTCGGTAGCCCGATCTTAATCCGGGGACTTCGTCACCTGGAGACTGACGTATTCTACCAATCCAGTCTAGGTAGCCCGGTCTTAATCCGGGGACTTCGTCACCTGGAGACTGACGTATTCTACCTATCCAGTCTTGGAAGCCCGGTCTTAATCCGGGGAATTCGTCACCTGGAGACTGACGTATTCTACCTAGATTTTCCTCAGTCTTCCTTATTTATACCTCGTTACCCCACTGGAGGAGTGATAAGAGGGATGGGGGGCTTGAGGACGGGCCTAGGAGGGTTCTTATGCCAAACAGTTTTTCTCACCAAGTCTTACATCGGCTCCTCGTTAGCCTTCGAGCTTGGGAGAAACACGTCTCCAATTTCTTACTTGAGGTGACATTGTATCTCACTCTCGTAAGGGACATCTTGCATTTTAACCTTTAGGACTTTCATACCGACGAGAGACGAGGCGCTGTGGTTAAGCACTTGACCCGATGGTGCCGAGCCGGATGTCTTTGCGGTAATCGCCTCGCGATTCCACTGCGAGAGAAAGGGGAAGTGACGATTCTCTTACAGACCTCCTTTGGAGAGTGTCTCACAATGCTCACTCTCGCTACATTCAAGCCACAACAGGGCTTCGTATTTAAAAAATATCATTATTCGTTGAATAACTATCAATTTTGTTTTTAGTGGCGTGCGAGTATAAGCGCGTGTGACTCTATACCAAACTATGTCTGTCGGTCGGTCGGTTGGTCGGTCGGTCCCCGTTTGATTTTATTTTGGGTAATAAAATTGTAACTATTGGGCCGATTGTAACGAAATTTGAAACCCTTCTGTTGTTCTACATTTTCTTTCGAATGATACAATAATTGTCAAGGTCATGCGAAAGTTAGCCAAGGAATTATTTGGCAATATCATCATAACTATTCGGCCGATTCTAAATAAATTTGAAATCCTTATGTTATTATACATTCTCTTTTGTATTATATAATTACCAAAGTCCTCCCAAGGTTAGCCCATGAATTATTCTGTTTTAGCAATAACATCATAACTATTCGGTGATTCTAACGGAATTTAAAACCCTTATGTTGTTTTAAATTCTCTTACGAATTATATAATTACCAAGGTCCTCCCAAGATTAATCCCAGAATTATTGAAATTTTTAGAGGTCATAAAGTAATAAATCAGAACAAGTGAAAGAACGTGACTTTGGTCAGCAGAACTTGTAAAAACTATTCACTAGCATTTACTACTTCCGCGGGGTGTGAGTTCCATTTATCGATGATTTTAAAGGTGAAATCTTCTTTAGCTATGTTCGTTTAAAACCTCTATCCTTTCAGTATAAAATCGTTGTTACATGTGATAACATGCTGGTACTTAAAATAAAATCAGAATATACGTTTTCAAATTTATTTAAAAAATTGAATACTTCCATAAGATCATCCCCCAATCGCCTAGTTTCGAGATTTATTTTTAATATATTTATTCTTTTAGTGTACGACATATTTCTAATCGAGTGAATTAGTTTAGCTGCTAGTCGTTGAATTATTTCCATTTTATTGATGTTTACTTGTGTCTAAGTTAACTAACTTCACGCAATATATCCATGCATTCTGTTTGCCTTCTCACACGTTTCCCTACACTGTAGTTAAACTGATGATCTTTTGAATCATGCACCACTGTCGTAAAATTGCTCATAGTCTGGTCCAATAATTATTCTAGTCCTTGATCTGGACACACAGCTTTTGTTTAACTCGATGGTATTGACCCTATGACTCAATCTACGATCATATATATATATATATATATATATATATATATATATATATATATATATATATATATATATATATATATAATATATATATATATATTTATATATATATATATATATACAGGTAGACTTTAATTCCTACTGAACGTGCAAAAGCTGGTTAGAGGCGGGTTGTGCCGTAGCCAGGATTCTCACTATTAAAGTCCCACTTTTTACTGGGGGGAGGTTTGTGATTGTTGAATTCTAAGAGTGCATAATACAGGTTGAATAAATTAGCCGAAGTAATTCTTAATTAAAGTCTTGCAAAGGGTACGTCAAAAAGGAGGAGCCACAAATAAACACACGTACAAAAAAATAAACTTTACTTTACACAAATATAATAATTAGCAATAGTTAAACGGGCAAAATTAAGGATTAAATATTAAACACTGACGTTAAGGGTCTAGATTTATAATGACTCAATGAGAGTATCAATCACTGTTAATTAAATAGGTAATTTAAGAATAGAGGGACACTGGGTTTACAGATTACCATTAATTGTGATGGATTGAGAGACGACTACTCAGGTCCAGACGGGTGGTTCGGGTGGCGTTAACACGAGTTCTCAGGGAGAGGGGGGATAAGACGACGGGTTCGGGGCTGCTGACGGCATTTCCGGTTAGTTTACTCCTAACTGGATGTGACACTAACAAATAGTAACTTCCAGTAACTATTTGGATGTTTCTTTTCTTTCTCAAGTTACGTTGAGCAACAGAGCGTATTCTTCTAGTCCAGACTCTGCGGGGCGGGATTTACCTCAGGAACACTTTGAGACAGCGACAAAGTTTACTCGGCGGCGCGTTAGTAGTCAATACGTTACGGCAACGACTCTCTTTAAACGTGAGGGTTACGCGTTACGCGAGTAGGTTTGGGACACTGCTGTAGAGGGATGAACGGTGATGTTATTTATATCGCGGATTGTGGGAAATCGAGAGAGAGATTCCATTCACGACAATTCGCTTATCGCAGCGCCTTCTGGACAATCTCCATGGTGTCATAAAAAAGGCAAATAGAATTTAGGCTTCTCTGTGAGATAGTCCTTCTTTCGTCAGACTTCCTGACGCCTGTTGGAGAAGGGTAGGGGGGGGGGGGGAGAGGAGACGAAGGTCAAGTCAAACGACAAATTTCTTTCGTTCTCAAGATTGTCTGGCGGCATGCGAGTATGTACGTTCCATACCCTCACAACCCCTAAATACCTTTCTTCGTCCACGGAGATCAAATTTTTACCACCAATTTCATAGTTAAACCTTAAGTTATTTTGTTCTACGTGCAAAATTCTACACCTGTCGAAATTGGATTTCATGTTCCATTTATTAGACCATTTGAAGAATTTATCTAGATCTCGCTAAATTAATTTGCTATCGTTCGCATTTAAAATTCTCCTCCTAATTTTGGTGTGGTCTGCAAATTTGGATAATCTCCCAAGTAACAACAATGGTCCCAAAACAGACCCATAGGGAACGCCACTAGATACATTTTTCCACCCTGAAAATTTCCGTTTATAACTACTCATTGCTTACGATTACTTAGCCACGACTCTATCCATTGTAAGAGATTTCCCCTAATTTCATGAGCCAACAGCTTAGTTAGTAATCGACTATGAGGAACGTTGTCGAATGCCTTAGCAAAGTCTAAGTAAACTATGTCCAAAGATCTATTTTCGTCGTAGCTTAATATCAAGCTTTAATAAAATAATAAAATATTAGTTAAGAAAGAAGGTTTTGTCGAAAGCCGTGTTGACTATCATTTATGAGATTATGCGCTTATAAATAATGGATTATCCTATTGCGAATGGCAGATTTAATTAATTTACCAACGATGGATGTAGAACCTTATGGTGCGAAAATTGGTCAGAAGTTCTCTTTTTGCCTTCTTAAAAATAAAAGTTTTATTCGCTAGTTTAAAATCTAATAGCACGAAACCTTCAATTTTTTTTCATTTAATTTCGTTAGCAGTCCTACTAACAAGTTCTAAATTTCTTTTAAATGCGCCGAAAAGAGGGAATTAGGACCCAAAGATTTGTGGGATTTTAACTTCCTGATATAAAAATTCATTTCTGCTTCGAAGAATTCGATATCAGTTAAAAGGTTATGCTTGTTAAAGTTTATAACGTCGTTCTTTCGTTTGTTTTATTATGTTAGTTTTTGGCATTTTTTATATATCATATTGTTTCCTATATCAGGTTTTTATTGGATACATAATTGAAAAACTCCTAATAGTTATGTTTACTTTCTTTGGCAAATTGAATTTCATACTTTCTTTTAGCGCATCGTATTTACTTTTGACATTCCCTTCGTAGGGCTGCGTAAATTTGATTATTTTCATCGAATGGGTTACGCTTGTGAGGCTTCTATACACAGTTCCTATCCTTGAATTTAACTTAGATATCATTATTACGCCATTTTGGTTTACTTTAGTCGTTTCATTTGTTTTATTGCGGAATGAATTGCTCATCTATAAAATTCTCTAAAATACTCGGTGAAAAAGGACCAGCATTGATTAACACTTGATCTCTCTAAACTTTGGGTTGAAGCCATTAAAATCCACACGTTTAAAACTTTTCCCGGTACGATGTATATTAATATCGAACTCTATTGATTTGTGATTGCTGGAACCGATACCATTCCCACTAGTAATACCCGAGATACTCGTAAGATTAACGTTGTTAGTTAGAATTTTGTCTATGATAATTTCCCCTTGGGTTGGTTTATTAACTAATTTTATTAAGTATTTTTCTTCCATAAATAAACTCTAATAACCTCTGCTCCTCACCGTATGCATTTAACATTTCATAGTTAATACTTTTACAATTTAAATGTACAATTAATGCAGTGCAATCCTTTTTAATGTTACTTCTAATAATGTTATATAATTTCGTGTCCATCTCAATCTGTTGTGGTGAGGGTTTATATATTACAAAGATATTTATTGAAAAACCATTCGATTTTATTTCGGCTGAAATTACCTCAACCTCTTTGGGAGAGCCAATTTTTATTTTGAGAAAAACTTATATGATTATGATTGGTGTACAGTAGTACTCATCCACTCCGTTTATGCGTATGGTCTTTATTGATTAGTTTATAATCTAGTAGTTGCAATTTGCGATATAGTCTCTCCCAGCTTATCTGCCGATGATTCCGTTATTGCTATAATATCGAAGCTGCATAAGTGCACTAAACATTTTAATTTGTTAAGCTTATTTCGAATACTTCGCACGTTACAGCAGTAGACATGTAAATTTGTTTTTCGAAAGGGTACGTTATTTTTACGAAGTGGTGAGCCACTCTAATATATGTGCTCTCGACTTCCGATACTCTTATGTCTTAAAATTTACAAGAGAATTATTAATTATTCTTGCCAGGCTTGTCACACCCACCCCGTTTAGATGAAGCATGTCTCGCCAGAATAGCTCTATTTTTTAGTAAAAATCATCCAATCCTTATTCCTAGCAAGCAACTTTATAATAACTGTTAATATAGGATGCTCTTCCATACAAATATTCGCCGAAGCTATTTTGGGAAGGACACTTGTAAATGCCACGTTTCCACTCCTTTCTTTCAGCTTTTTCATCAGCTGGCGGCACCTTGCTAGAAGTTCTTGCGACCTTGTAGATTAAACATTATTAGTACCGATAAGTATTATACTCGTATAAGCTGTGTCTTTCGTATTTCCTCTTGTAAAATGCTCCATTGAATCGCCAAGATCCTCAGCTCTTTATCTAGGATTACGGTACCTCCTCCGTTTGGTTGATCTTCTGCCGCAGAATTCCTCAAGTTGGCCCCTAATAATAGAATCCCCTATAATTCGAACTTCGGATTAATCTTGAGGCCTGTTAACCAAAACATAAAATTTGTTAGTCACGAGTATCTGCAGTTTCTGAATAGCCCGACTTGGACGAGCTCCTTCTCGAACCAAAACGAACCCATCATTCTTGGTTCGAGAATTCCGGCCTGGCAGACTATCCCGAGAGTCTGTATTAGCCGAGGCAGAAGGTCTTCGTTCATCTCGCTTTACACCTTCCTTTACCTAAGTAACGGATTCAACCAAGGCTGAGGGTCGCTAGGCATTCGCCCGGTAATTTCTAGACGGAACCTCCCCTACCTGAGTGTTGAGCTGCCTTCTAAAGGATTGCACATCATATCTTAGCAGCTTCATTTCGTGTTCGAGAGACATAATTTTACTTCTAATTCCTTCCTCATTTCACAGCCTCTGCATCTTTCACTCTTTCTGAGCAAGGTCACTTTTTTGGGCGCATTCCTGCAGAGAATTCCCCCTAAAGAAGAGCAAGAGTAGCAAAAGAAATGATACGTTAATCCAAGCATCGGAAGTTAAATTAATTAAGTGACTATTTCTGAAGAATTCGGGGAGAGAAATTAAGCTATTAACACGGTAAAAGAAACTGAAGGATTCCTCGGATTATCAAGGTGAATGAACAAGTAAACAGAAAGAAGATTGAAAAACTGTATAAAATAAAATTAACCACGCCTAGATATATCCCCGAACCCTGAACAGATCAGTTAATGATGAAACAATGGAAGCAAACTTAATTTAATCAAATATGCAACGAGGTAATAGAAAATAAAAGAAAAAAGAGGAGATAGACTTAGCTTTGCAAATGAACTAATCTGTTTTCAGCACTGTATAACAATGTTACCATTCACTTTAAAACACAGCCGTGATCAACACTGTATGACAATGTGCCTAACTACTTTAAATTATAGCCACTCAAAAAAAAAACCAGCCGTGTTCTGTAGTGTATGACAATTTGACAAACCGCTTTCAAACACTACAGAACTACTTTAAAAACACTCAGCCGTATTCAGCCTTATATGATAATGTAAATACCACTTTAAATACCCTTAGCTGGTTAGTGCAAACTAATATTTAAGAATACAATATATATACATATATATTTAAAAACCAAACTAAGCAGATAAAATTATGTTCCAGAAAGTCACTATCCTAAATGTAAAAAAGGGGACGGGCGTAATGAACTCCTGAATATATTTAGAAGAGTGGTGCGACGGGTAAACACGTCTGTTTGCCACGAAGGATTGCCACGAAATAAATTCCTAAGAATTATTTTAAGGTCCTTTTTGGCTCCCTTTCACTAATGCTTGTGCATTCTTGATTTTTTTGTGTGTTTTCTATGTTTTTTCTTCCATTTCTCTTTATTTTCTTATACTCGTAGTTTTCTCTTGATATGAAACTAATATTAGAGAAACTTCCACTGCCTTGATACCAAATCCAATCTCTTTTCTTCTATACGCATTGATAAGCGTAACCAAGATACGAGATTGCTGGACTTAATTAACTTTAATAATACTGTTCACAGGAACAGTCAAGGATTCAATTTCGTACCTCGAATTTTTATTTATTATTAGGAAAAACAGAGAGAAAATTTTTCTCATGGTTGTCCAACGAGTTCCTCGACCCAGGCAGTTGAGAAAATGGACTAGACACATTTTTCTCAACCTTTCACTTATAACCCTGAATTTCTTGTATTTATTTTTATGTACTTCAATTTTTTATATCATACTCTCATTTCTTTGGATTTTCACCTTCCTAACATTTCCTCTCAACACCACTATGGCCAGTTTTGCCATAACTAAAGAGGAAAATCACATTGACATTCAGAGTTAAGCTTTCATATCTGGATGACAATAGACTGTAATTTACTTGGGTATAAAGACATAGTCCTCTACAAAAAAAAGATAAAAACGGGTGAGCATTACATTCTCGGAGAAGAGTAACCATTGTTCTTTAGACAAAGAACGCAACTCAATGTAGTGTGACTCTTCTCTAGGGTAAAGAAGTGGGTGCATTTTTTCTTCAAAATATGAAGAGTTATATACAGGACAGCAATGGCAAATTTTTATGTCTAGAACCTACGGGGTGGTCCAAATGTTTGGTCATCCTATGTAAATATTGTTTACCATTTCTATTTCAAATTTTTTAATTTTAGATTTTAGATGACAGAAACTCTTCTCATTACCTGTTAATTTTGTTTGGATTTTATATTTCAGAAGGCTGACACGAGCTCTTACAGTTTGTAAGAGAGGCTGGTTTCAAGTGTACGGGTACACGATCGTGTGCATTCAGGCAAGAGCATTGAAGATGTGTGACATGACTTCACTGCATGATTCGGCAAACTAGCCCCTGCGAATAGTAGGATGGTACGTTGAGAATATAAAGTATTTTCGACAGGATTAATTAATGGCAAACCAAGGACAGGGCGAACCTCAACGCGAAGGAACATATGTGAAGAGCTGGAGGCATCTGTGGGACGATCACACAGTATATCGGTTTTATATTATTATATTGCTCCTCTATTTTCTTTATTACTTTTCAGTTGGCGTGACAAGATTTCGAACCACCCTATAGATGAGCAGACATAGGAATTTCCGAAACAGAGGTGTGGTATTAGGCGGATAAACTGCAGTTGATAACAAAGAACGAGAAGTGCAATAAGGAAGTTGACCATATACTTGAATAAAGAAGAAGTGCAATTTTAATATAGAATTAAAGGAGGTAAAGAGTCGTACTAAAGAACAAAGTATGAGTGGGAATTTATTCCAGCCAAGTAAATGTGCATTTTTAGTAGAGGAAAATGAGTTCCACTTTATTATATAATAAAATTAATGAGTGTCATCCTAGTCGTTCTTTTGTACACTGCACAAAAGAACGATTAGCATTGTACTTGAGGACGAATAGGGGTACAATTGTAATCTAAGAACAAAGTCGTATCATTTCAGTCTAGAAATAAATAATAAAGGTCGGATTACTTTAGACAAAAAAAAAATAGCTCAATACTCTAAAATAAGAACAAGTGCCATTGCACTACAAAAAAGAAGTGGAGCCCTTGCACTCCAAACGAAGGAAGCCATTGAACAAAGCAAGGACAAAAGAGTTCCACTGTACTATATAAAAAGGAATGTCTTTATAAGTCAGCGCTGACTGGTACCGATAGTAATATGCAAAATTCAGAAAACATCATAATTTTTAAGGCGCCTTAGTTCGTTCCCGTCGTTGAATAAGAGAAATTGTTATTTCTGAGAATTAGGTTTATGTACTTCTTCTGTCTTTATGAGAGTTGCGTGTCCTCCCGGTAAACTGTCTCTCTCTTGATTTACTCAAGCGACCTTGACACGTTTCCTCTTTGCCTAATTTCACCAAGTTCCTAAAACTTTTGAAATCATATGTACTTGGTTTCCTGCCAGAGCAGACACAAAACATCGGTTTAGGGACATAGCTATTCGCCTTTTGGTCAAAGTGCTAATCTTCCTCGAGTGGGTAGATATCTTCTTACATGCTCATTACAAGAAGGCCAATTGCGACACCGCTGTTTATACCTAATTCGTTTTCATATACACAACCTATAAACTCTCTCGTCTCTGATTGGTCAGGAAGGGTTCTCTGTTGTCAAATTACATTACTACACTGCCCTACACCACTCCTCAACGAAGACCAGCCTATGTTGAACTCGGATTTGCCAACAATAGTTATTCAGATATTAATGCAATTTTTATTATCAGGTCTGTGATCTTGTCTACGATTATACTGAAACGCGTGGCCTAACGAACCAAACATTCAGTCTGAGATTCCAAGATTAAATTTCTAATTTCGAGGATGAATAGGATATAATTTCAGGATCTTTGGATCGTAAGACTTTTTTCTTTCTTTTTTCAAGCCTTTATTTATTTATTATTTTTATTATTATACTTGTTATTTATTATTATTAGGAGATATATAAATTTTATTCTTTGTTAAAAACAAATATAAAATACCATAGGAGTGTATCCACTTTAAATATCCACGTTAAATGAAGTGCCTGTAGCTCACGAAACCTAAATGCTAAAGAACTTAATTTAAAATCCGGAATCTATGCTGGTGTTAATGTTTTCATTAAATATGTCAACTTAAAGGTTAGCCTTTTGTCTTGATATTTGTGTAAAGAAGCCAACGGCTTTGACCACAGGTGGAATACTAGAATGGCCTTTACATTTTTTTGTACAAAAATGATCTAACTATGATTAGTGAAAAGTCATAAAAATAAGAGCGATTTATTGTCGGATTTAATTGATTATGCCCCAATTTCTTTTCAAATGCTTTTGCTTCTATAAAATATAGGTCTATAATGGTTCATTATATATTCGGCAAAATAAGAGTACGAAGATATCCCAAGGTTTTATTTAATAATAAAGTAAATATAAGTTAACTCTTTGACAAGACGAATAAGAAAAATAAATCAGTTTTTTTTCTCTTAGCCCTTTTCCGCCATATCTCTTATTTTCTGTCTTTAGGCAGAAATTTAGGTCACATTAGTTTGAAGAGTCTGCAAATCCTAATCGAAAATATTTACTGTACGTTCTTTACTTGTCTTAATCAGAACGCTCTACATATGATTACAGAACGATGTGACATACACTCCCTTCTGAGCTATCATTTTGCGCATGGGAGAAAAAAGCTTTAATTTAATGTGATGGGATCTCTATTAGGACATAGATTGCATTAAGCTTCTTTATGTATCCAGTTAATGGGCAAAAAATATTTTCTGATAGTTTCCTAACATAGCCTAGATATTTTGTAGATGGTCTTAAAATGTTTGGAATGTTTTAATAGCAAATTTGGTTAAAGGAAATTGAGAAGAGGAATGTATATTTTGGTTTAATATAAATTGGGTCGGGATTTAATGATTTCATTTTAGATTTATAAAATTAATTAACATTTACTTTGTCTGGAATAGCAAAGAAATGTATCTTGAGAAGGTATATGAGATTTCATTACATTAAAAGTTTGGGCGTTTTAAAATGTTTATTCATATTGGGCGTTTGGTTATATATTTGCCTCGAATTATAGATTTTCTTAACATATGGTAAAAACTCTTGTAATAATACTTATGGAGTATTGTCATATTGTTGTTTTTTGATTTTTTTAACTTAGTTTGAACAAATTTCGTAAATAGAAAATTAGATGTGCATCATTCCATTTTTTATTGACAATAAAATATATCTACCAAAAGTCATTTGCGGAGTAAATAAAAATGAATATTTCCTCAAAATCTTCAAGGAGGACCTTTGCCATTAAATTCAAGATATTTTGATAAAAATTTCCTGCATTTTGGATAAATTAACCTCCGATTTCTGAGATGAATTACAAATCCTATTTAATAGCTTCGCTGATCTGTCATTAATCCATTCTCCTTAAATTTCCATTGATACAGAATTGAAGACAGCTTTAGGGATTTAGGGCGATGGGTTTCGTAGAATAATGAGAGGATATAAGATTGAGCAAATTTTTTTAATAAGTTCAGGACTTGTCATCTCTCTTTTAATCGTTCGAGTGGAACCAAAATGACCCAAGAGGATACAACGGAGTCTAACGTTAATCCGAGATTGTTTTGCTTCAGAACAATCTTTGAGGAGAACTTTTATTGATTTTTTACCTAATTCCTAATAAAAAAGGAAGTCAAAGCATTCATTATTTATACGTGAACTAAAGTAGGTTTGCTCGTAAGATAATAAAACAAAGATGCTTATAAAGGAATAAAGATAATATTAAATTTTGCTTTCTTGTCTAAACTATAAATTAAAATTTTATTTTCAATTTTTATATGCTATGAACACTAGTCGAATTCTAAGAATCTATTTCAAATATTTCTTCAAATAATCATTGTATGGGGTTAGGTAAGTTTACATGAGAACATTAGTTATGTATTAAAATCAATATATTAGGAAGAGAGCAGCTCGAAATAGGGACAAGACATTACTAATAACAATTAGAATTCCGCGTCATTTCACTCTATATAAGGGAACAAAAATAAGCATGTAAGGTACAATTAAAAATAAAACAAATTTTTTTTCTTGATGAAATAAAGAAAGATTGATTATTTATTAGCCTTTAAGTTCTGATATTATAATGATTTTGCAATTTAAATATAATAATTCAAATATAATAAAATCAGATCTTACAGGGTTAAAGAAAAATTTAAGACTTTGAAATTGGAATTATCAGAACCACTTTTTCTTCCAAAATAATGAGATTAATTTAACAAATTAAGGCATATGTGTGGTATGCTACACCTTCTTACTAAGTGTGTATATCCAGGAGAGCAATGGAACGGCTATTTCAATTTATATCAGGTGGTTGAATACAGATACAGAGGGCAAGCTAAATTATACAATTGTCTTATAATCTCTATTGAATGAGTTTTTTATGGGACCTTTTCTGTACCATGGATGAGGTGATGGCATAAATGAGGACAATAGTGGTGATACTTAATTAAGTAGCCCAAAGGCGAACGAAGATTCCAAACGTTGGCTTTATATACTGAATAAACAATTACTGATCATAATTATATAAATAATAATACATATAATAAAAACATTCTTGCATTAGCGCGCACACAATGATGCACACATAATACAGACAAAAAATACACTTTAAGGTAAGCACGCACAAATATAGGCACATGTAGATTTCACAAACAAAGAATTATTAATGTCAATATGTATAAGTGCCATAAGTTGGTTTCACAAACCTAGAGGAACTGTAACATCTTTATTTTCATTCATTATCTTCAGTCATATAGCAATAAATCTATTTCATACTTTTATTTAATATTTTGAACCTAATAAATAAAGAAACAGGTTATATACAAACTTAACCTAAAATTAAATCGAGATAATGATTCTTGGATGGTTGGTACCGGCATATCCCTGAGAGCAGAAGGCGTGAAAGATCACGAACTTCATTCTTGCGAACCTGATATCCTAGAGTAGATGAATAGTATTAGTTGAAAATGTCCATTTTTTATTTAAGATCATCTTATGTTTCTTAGAAGCATCGAGAAACTTATTTAGGTTTTTATCATGTTCCGCTTGCGTGCAGACGCAAATAGTAACATCTTCTAGATAAACATAAGCAAGTGTCCTCATGAATATTTTTAAAAATAAAATCGGCCATAATTCTCTGGAAGAAAGCAATACCGAGGTATAAACAAAACCTAAGCTTTTAAATTGAAAAAGTCTCCCATGCGTCTCAAAAGCAGTGTAAATTTTCTCCTCAGTGTTAAGAGGAACACAATGATATGCAATACTTAGATCGATGGTGCTAAATATCTTATAGGTCGATATCGTTTTAACCAATTCTTCAAAATTGGGTAATGGATACGCATCCAAGTAATTAAATATGTTAGTCGTCTGTGAATAGTCACTTACTAACCTTTTCTTTGAATGATTCGACACAAGAAGTCGAGCTCGCCAAAGTGAGTTTTCGGTTCGTGTGTCTTCCTTGATCATGCGTGCTCCTTCAGAACGAATAAATCCAGAGTCAGATGATTTAACTTTGCGTGACTTCGTAAGAACTGGTCTGCAATCAGATGATAAGTTGGTGAAAACTATTGGAAGATCTGTAATTTTAGAAGTCAGGTCAAGTTGATGGCCTCTAAAGTTTAGCTTAAAGGAGGAATGTTTATTAAGGAAGGGAATTCCCAAAATAAGGCAAATAAAAATTTCAGATAAAACAACTAAACGTAATGTCTGGTACTCACCGCTTATGGCTTTTATGCTAACTTCACAACATTACTTGATAGGAGATTTTAAATTTGTAGAGGCCATAGATATATGTATTGCCTTCATAAGGTTTAAGATGGAAATTGAAGGAGTTTGCAACATCTTTTGAAATGAAGTTCTCGGAACTGCTCGTATCTAAATAAGCCTTGTGAACACAGTGATTCACCTCCACTTCAAGAGAGGAACTTTTCAAATTAGTAGCACAATAGTCAGAACGCGATGGAGGTTAATGCTGAGAGTTCATTTTTAAATGACCTGCATATCTTAGAAAAATGTCTCCTTTTCTTGCATTTGAAGCAAGTAACGTCACATGCCGGACAGCGAGCACGGTTTTGGTTCGAGGAATTTGGGCAATAATAACATTTCGTAGCAAAAGAGCTGCAGCACAATTCGAACCCTCAGGATTAGGATCAGAACAGTTGACTTCAGTGACTAGCTCATGCGATTCTACTGAAGCTACCAGAATAGAAGTGAATGATATATAAGCCACCTAATCCCTTGTGGCAATCTCTTGTTTTTTAGATGTCTCGTTCTGAATTTTGATGATAAAGCCCAGTAATAAAGGCATCTCGAATATACTCGTTTATATACGTTTCGGCATTTACAGCATTGAAATTGCAATTCAAACTGAGTCTGAATAGTACGTAGATATTCATGAAACGTTTTACCATCTAATTGTTTACGAGTCTCGTGAACTTTTTCGCTCTACGACCTCATTCACAGGTTGAGTGAAGGCATTTTGGAGATCAACAAGAATATATATATATATATATATATATATATATATATATATATATATATATATATATATATATATATATATATATATATGGACGAAAGAGTAATTAAGGAAATCATAAACAAAGGAGTGAAACCAACCCAAAACGAAAACAACTTATCACTCACTATCTATTATAATAATAAACGGAGTGTCAAACTTTATACTCAAAAATAACCGTACACCCACCCTAACACCTAAACAAAGAAGTTATTTAATATATGAATACACTTGCGAAATGAGAGAATGTGAGCTCCTACCTCATTCATATATCGGGATGACAGAAACAAAATTAACACGAAGAATGAGCTACCATTTAAACAACGGTGCACCCAAAACACATACATTTGAAAAACATGGGAGACAATGGGACCGGAAGTCACTCGAAGATAACACCGAAATTCTTGCATACTCGTATGCTCCAAATCGCCAACAATTACTTATATTAGAAGCTCTCTATATATAAGAAAAACAGCCTAAATTAAATAAACAAACAAACATACAGTTCACCCAGCCCTTCCTGAGGCCAGATGCGCCAAGTAATAATCCTCGTAATCTTGTGCCCATTTTCAACTAGCCTCGTTAAGCCGTCTTAAGCCTTTGTTTCTAAGAATTTCCATTCCCTATAAATATTTTCGTATAATTGTTAACCTTCAAATTCCGATATATGTAGCTATGTTTTATCCAGTGAATTATTTTACTGCCTTTGTTCATCAGTGCTTTTGTAATGAATTTTGGCGAGCTTAACAACGGGTTAACCAAAGACCAAAAGCAGAATATTAGAGAAATCGAGAGACTCGAAAGGAAAATTATTAATGCTGAATTCGCAGTCGCCTTTAATAATATATATATATATATATATATATATATATATATATATATATATATATATATATATATATATTTATATATATATATATATATATATACATCTCTATATATATATATATATATATATATATATAACATCAGCTTAACCAGCGATATATTGGTAAATAAGAAAACGATCAAGAGAAAGTAGGGAAATAAAGCTAGACGAAACACCTTAGAAGCCATCTGAATAAAGAAGAAATGCCAGCCATCAACATCCAGACTACGCGCTGGAATCGAAATTTAAAGTGGTTTTATAATTTTGCTTACACAGGAGTGGACCGCTCCCTTGACATAACTTTTAAGAGAGGAGGAATAAATATCCACTGAAATCCCTTTTATTTTCATTCTGACTCCACTATTCTTCAACGATAAAGGAGGAAAGACACTCTGAAGATGATGGCCTATATAGAAAGCTCAGCAATTAAAGTCAAGTTTTGTTTTACCAAACACATTTTATTTAAGAAAAAGATGAACGTAGGAGAACTTGTTTACCATCTACAAGATGAACTAAAAAAGAAAGTTTCCAAAAAAAAGTAATAGAGGGGAAATATATTAGTCTTTAAGAAAATCTGCATACAAGAAGGTCTGCTACCCATTTAGACTAATATATATATATATATATATATATATATATATATATATATATATGCAGGTACTATTGAAGTCCACAGCTGTGGCAGCGTTATTAATTTTTAACTTTTAGCTTCCTATTATTTCTTACAAGTTTTTTAACGGCGTTTTTCAGGCTACATAAAACATCTGTCAATGGCATTTTTTATTCCTAGAGGTCTTTCGACTGTGTTAGATCGTCTTCAGGGAATGAACAGAAATGGAAGTATTTACAAATTGCTACATTATATATATATATATATATATATATATATATATATATATATATATATATATATATATATATATATATATATATATATATATATTAATATAGTATTTCTACGCGAACATAGGTATTACAAAAAGTGGCCAATCATACTTAGTGAATATAGAAACGTGCCTTGGCAAGCTCGAATGATTGCCGAAGACATAAGAAAATTCAACGTTTATTAATCTAAATGGAAAATCCGAACTAATGGCGAAAATTTAAGATCGTCCCATTAGGAAAAATAAAAACAGCTGGTGTGAGAGTGGAGGATACACGTTATCCCTACACAAACGAGTGCAATGTACTCGGGATGAAGATCACTTTTAATGGGTACGAGAAAACACCTCACAGAACGGATCCAAAAAGCAACATTGGCAGTGAGAACCCCCTACAGCTTCAGAAACCTCAGCCAAAAGAACAAAATGAAACTGTATCTGACGCTAGTCAGACCCACCCTCATCTATCCCTTCTCAACTCTGTTCGGAGCCTCTAAAACAGCACAAAAATAGATGTTGAACATACAAATTAAGTGTATGTATCTTATTACCAATACAAGAAGAAGGGAACTGAGGAAGCAAGTAGATCTGCACAGAGCGGTGGACATCAAACCGCTCAATACGATCTTAAAGGAAAGAGCGTCAGACATGAAAGAAAAAATTACAATGTATAGCAACGAGGAAATTAGAGCACTCATCACAGAAAACCAACAAGGCCCCAGTCGTCCAAGATTCCCAAGCAACATCAGCAAGCTTGGAGACGCAATTGTCCCATTTTTTGCATAGGAATAAACTATCGACCAAAACCGATGATGAAGAGCAACCGACAATGAAGAACCAAACCGATTTTACCTCAAGACCAAAGAAGACCGTAACAACCTAGCGAAGACAACGATGAAGAATATTGAAACACAACACAAAACACAAAAAACACAAATATTAAACAACCAAAGATGAATATAGCGAAACAACTATAAAACCAAATAAGACGCACGTAGGAATCGATTTAGAAACAAAAAAACATTAAATTAATCTAAACAACCAAACTACACGTCCAGCTAATTTTAAAAAAGCAAAATAGTACCAGAATCCAAAGGTTGAACGCCTTATAATAATAATATATATATATGCATACATACTTATCCAAATATATATACATTTATAAAAACGACAACAATAAAACAACAAAGCAATCAATGATCTCCAGGCACCTTTGCAAACCTTGCAACTCTCAAACTTCCTTATTTCACCATTATCCCTAAACCCCACTATTCTCACACTCACATACTCACTACTTACCAAAGACAAACTTTAACTATTGAAGACTGCGCTCCAAGATGACTTTACCTCTAACAGGCAAAGTCCTACTTCTACAAATTTCAGAAGTCTCCACTGTTTCAGTAGGTGAAGATCTTTACGGCTTTTAGAAGAACACCCGCTTCAGTTCAACGAAAACCGTCTGGTTGTATCAAGAACATAAGCGCGCCTGCACATCCGCGAGGGTGGAAACCCTGCCAACGAGTGAATTTTGGATTAACTGGAGTTTCTCGCCTGCATCTTGTATGTTCCCATAACAGCAGCACAACTTTGGTTCTAATAACCTTTTGCCATTAAAATCTATAGAAGCCGACTGCCTCCAACATGTCCAAATCCCGGAAGAAAACCTCGCAGAGGGCGCGAAGAAGAGGCCCCATTCAGGGGCGGAGTTGTCAAGGCAGATAGGAGGACTCTGTTAGACATTTTAGAAAGGTAGGGCAGAAATGGTGACCCGAAGTTTATTTAGGTAATCGCCCCCGCGATAAAAGCCTGGTGGGGTCAAGTAGCTCCTGCTGTTTGGGCCTTCATGGACGACCCTAAAGGCGAGAAAATAGTCCCACTCCATGTCAAAGAGCGATGCCAAAAGCCTTCGCGCGAGAAGGTTTTTGAAACTGTCTAATCAACGCTTGGCCTTTTTTGACTCTAATCAAGATTTGGAACACCTTCTGAGCGCAAACACAAGGAAGAAATTAGAAGAGATTGGCCTCATACCACGTGGTCCTCGACATGTATCAGCCAAGAGTTTGATTATTTGCCGACGTATCGACCCTTACGTTGGTACCCACTCTACTGAGTAAATAAACAAGAATTTGAGGCAAAGCAAGCTTGGGCAAAAATCGATGATGGAATTAAGTTTAAGAACACACCCATGTGTTTAAAATAATGTTTTAAACTACTAAGGGCAACAAAGGTGGCGGAAAATGGACTGGTCCTATTTAATTCAAAAGTCTCCTGCTATGCCCTCGAAGAGCATGCCACTAAAAACTGTCAGGCTACAAGCAAAATCTATTCTGAGTGCTCAGAATCTGGCCACACGTGGGAGAGTGTGCTAGCTCCAATAAGAAGTGCATTAATTGTGGCAATTCTCACCGTACTCTATCAATGGCTTTCATAATAAAAAAAGCCTTGATAGCGGACAAAAAGAAGACCTTGATCGAGAAGAGAAATAGAAGAAAAACTACTTCATATGCACACTCGATAAAAGTTTCCGAACAGAAGACCACGATTCAAATAGAGTAGACCATGAGACCAGATCTTATTATGTGTATGTTACACGCAATCTTAGTGAATATAACGAAGCTTGGCAGTTTTGCGACGGAATTAAATAAGATGCTCGTACAGAATGAACTAAAGTCGATGTGGTTTCCTGACAACCCGCCATCAGGACCCTATTTCAAGCCCAATTAAAGAATCTCAAACGACCTGAGACAAGGCCTCATTCTACTTTTCGCGTCCCGCGTTTGCGCAAGAAAGAACGTGCCGTGAATGAGGACTCCCAGATAGAGACCAATAACCAAACGGAAGAGACTCTACCAAAAAACGATGAGGTTGAACCTGTTGCATCAACATCTGCCTCCCCTACGCCAGTCTATCAGACTACCCACGATCTGTGCATAAGAATCTACGACTACCAATCTGCTCCCATACCGAAAAAAGCCAATGTTAATGAACTGAGAGAAGGAGTTATTAAAGGCAGGTATAAATGGTACTTTGATGCAGAAGTTACGGAAAAAGAGCTCCTAAACGCCTTCAAAAAAGAAGGGTAGAAATATGCCCTGAATCCTACTTTAATCTTAACCAGGATCAATACAGGAAAAAGAGATCTGGTAGGGTTAGGTCACCAGCCAGAGATAAAGGGACTAAGGTTAAACAACCGAATATCATTACCCAATGCTATCTCTACCAAACTCATCAGGAACCTTAAGATCTTCTCGCTGAATGTTAACGGATGGAAGAACAAAAGCAGAATATAAAATGACATCATTAGAAACGCTGATCCCGACATCGGGCTTATTTCTGAGCATGGATTAAACGACAACATCGAGCGTATAAAAATATATAACTACGAAGTATTAATGGATAGCCATTTAAATGAAAGATTCGACGGGGTTGCAATTGCCATTGGAAAAGGTATCAGATTTAAAGATATACGAGACTTAGAGGAATTGTATTTAGCAGTGAAGATCCCTATGACATATGACGATATGGTGGTTGCAGTCGGGTATCAACCACACAGGCGCCCGTATCTCTCGATTCACAACTTTATACGACTCTTTAGGAGAGATGCCACAACGATACTAGTCGGAGATTTGAATGCCCAGTCCAGGGAAGCCAGCTATACGAGTGCTTTTAACGGAGCTGGTAATTCACTGAGCCTCCTACTCGATATAGGTGATGTGCAAAGAGAAGGGCCGGGATTCTCCACATTCCATACGGCAAGATCATCGACCACACCGGACATTGTGTTAACCAATCGAAACTTTTCTCTTAAACATGTCACTCTCCCGGGCCCTTTCATACCGTCAGATCATATAAGTATGATCACCCACATCTCTACTTCTCCAATACAAGTAAAAATTCCTAAACAAAGATGCCTAGCAAGACCTAACTGGAAAATATACCAAAAACGCCTGCGCCAAGTGCATATTGAACAACGTGATGGTGCTTCCCTAGAAGAGATTGACGAGAAACTTTATCCTCTCACCTCGAAAATCTTAGAAGCTGACCGCCTGGCTATACCCTGGACGGAACATAAAATTCTTCTATCTCTAAGGTAGGGCGAAAACATAAAACAGAAAATGGATCAGCTGGAAGCAATCGTTTTCATTATAAATATGCAAGGGATCACGGTACAACGGTACCAGGAACTGCGAGAATTAAGGAACTAGGACCGGCAACTCATACTTGAGAGATCGAGAGACCAGTGGGATGATATCATTACTAAAATTAATGCAGAAGAAGGCCCCCAGAATTTTTGTAGTCAAATGAAGAGACTGAAACTTAACCGATCTATTGAGGAACTTACCAGAAGAGTTAAACCTATATCAACTCAAATTGACAATACAATATTAAATGATAATAATAATGAAAACCAAAAATGATTTATTTCATGTAAATAAAGATAGCAAATTGATTATAAATGATCCCAAGTGGACACCTAAAATAAAAACAAAAACAAAAAACAAAACAAAACAAATAAAAGATCCGAAGTGGACAAAAATAAATAAATATATATATATATATATATATATATATATATATATATATATATATATATATATATATATATATATATTGGTGATGGAGTCGTTCCTTGGGAACCTTATTCGTAGTAGAAATATGAAGACATGTGATGGTTACGAACATTTAATTTTTTGGACGTTTCGGTCATTAACGATGACCATAATCAGCGAATTCTAAATACAAAGAATTATTTTTATAAGGAAAACTAAACACAGCAATAAAAAACATGACAGGAGTAAAAAGTGCTAACCGAAAGCAAGAAGTTAAAATGGAATATATAATCCTAAACCGTTGAAAGCAAATGGGTGAAAATCTATTAATAAGAAATTGATTAATATCGTAAGAAATAACTAAATTAAATAATAATTTCATGAGTTTAAAATCTGCATAATAAACATGAATTAAATTCCTATTGAAATACAAAAATTGTAATCAGTAGCAATAGAGTCGAAAGCAAGGGAAAAAAAATTAAATAATCCCATGAGCAGCAAATATGAATAATAAACATGAATCAAGCATCAAGCGGAATACAAAAAATTCACTATAAACCACAGCAAGAGAGAATTATAAGGGCAGGGCGAACAATCCCAAATAAGTTAGATCAGGGGGTATGTAATCGAAGCGGATATTAATAGATGGAGCGAAGCCATTAATTCCATTAAGTAAATTTTAAGTGAGTGAACATTAAGTGAATACGAGTAGACTAAGGCACGAAAGGTTAAATATTAAATAATCAATAATTAAGGGGCCAAAGAGGGCAACTAAAACATTAAATTAAGGAAAAGTCAATCATAAACCAGATCGTTTAGATATTAATGGGACAAACTAAAATAGAAATAAAAATTTCTCTGAACGAGTACTAACCTTATTACAGTGAAGTTGGGAGTAAAAATTGATATTACGGACAGAATTAGGCAGAAAGAAAACTATTAATGGGGATGTGATTGGTTGTACATTTGTCTATATAGTGATGATGAATAATCTTCTATACGAGAACATTCACTAAAACATAACCACTGGCTTGACCCTGATTCCTTTAGTATACTCTCTTCTGCCTCCTCTTCTCTGGATTTAAAACTTCTTGAATCACTTTACATCAAACAAATAAACCAGGAACTCGATGATTACTCATCATCCCTTATCAGTTGGAGAGAGGTTCCATCAAAACATAGCGTCAATGGAAAATAGGTATAAAGGAAAATGGAGCCCTGCTATGCTGGCTGACTTCAGCTGGAACCTGAAGCGTGACACACCTGAGACGTCTTACAAACGAAGAAGTAAATATTAAAATGTAGGTTAATACATTATATAATGCTAACAAACATGCTGATTCATTATATATTCATGAATTAATTATAATGGACACATTTAATCTTACTCTGGGAGCAAAATACATTTATAGTATCGCGTCAATCGGCATTAATTGCATAATTATAATTAAATGAGCAATTTAACAGAAAGTGTTAAATGATCGGAAATATTTGTTACCAAATATGAATTAAGCACACTCAATTTCATAATAAAATACACACGAGATCTATGTTTATTTTCCAATGAAATTTGTTGTACAGTGAGACGCTTCAGGGAGATAATCCTAAAGTTCCTCAAATCTCTCTTTCCTCTTGTGCAGTTCAATTGATATGGCTCCTGTAACCTAATAAGCCTCATGACCCTACAATCCATGCAGTAGGGGATATGCTCTTCTTCAATACGGATATATTTCAAGGATTTTCTCAACATATAATTATTTTGAATTTAGGGGCATTGTTCGATATTATCCATCTTTTCTCGGAGAGTTGATAGTTTCTATCTCTCTATCCGTATGTCGTGTATCGTAATTACATACCTTAGCAGTTGTGAAGGCAATTATATTTACGTGGCAGGCGGCCGAGACATGATCGGATGTACCAAGCAAATGAGGTGGCTTAGTGAGGCCGTCCTTGGGTTCGGGAAGTTTAAAGCGATTAAATCTATGCGAGTGCGTATTCGTTGGCCAAGGAGAGTTCTTTAAATGCCAAGTTTCATTCAAGGTTATTAAAAGATTAAAACCCAAACTATATGTTCAATAACAAAAATAAAATAAATATGGAAAAATCTACATAAGTATATGTAAATTGAGAATTATTTTTCGGCTCAAAAGGGAATAATGAATTAATGACTAAAAGCTTGACTCCGTCAAAAAGGAAAATAATTACAATAGGGGATAATCTTCGGGATGAAGGATAAAAGGTGGAATTGCTTTTACCTTGTAGACTTGACTCTTGATGAAGGGGAGAGTTAAGCCAAAGCTTGGATTCTTCGGTATGAGATGATCTTACTGCACGGGCGAAGTAATTTCAACGGCGGGATGTATTACCTTGGGCACGAGCGAGGTAATCTTGAATACTGGGCGAATTACTCTTGAAAGGTAAATCAAGATATTCCTGGACTTGGAACGAGATGCTCTCGGATGTGAGAATAAGTAATCTCGAACTAAGGGGCGAAATATTCTTGAAACGGAATGAGATGAGTGGGTCATTTAATTCTCGGATGAAATACAGATTCACGAATTTTCCTATTAACTATGGCAAAAATTCATGGCAAATAATCTAGCCGCCGAAACCTTACAACTCTGAGGTTCGACTCGAAGCGAGGGAATATATCTTCGTGGAAAGCGGACGCTACTCTTTCTCTCAAGTAACGGGAGACCTTCGAATAAATACTTTGTTGAATGGCTTGCTAGAAGGCCTAAGGGGCATGGCAATCCCAAGGAAATCTGATGGCGTCATTCCTCGTCTACCTTGCGAGATATGGCCTTGAGAAGACGTTCGTTCAGGCGGCGATCCTCGCTTCAAAGCATGGGGGGTTAACTGGAGACTCCTGTCTGCGTGGGATTAGTATGTCCACGAGGCATGAGGGTCTCAGTGAAGGCGTCTCAGCGAGGAATGGGTCCGAGTAAGCAAACACAGCTCGGGACAGTGGCTGGCTGCTCCCGCGCAAGAATTGCTTTGCTGCCTCGCTTTTTGAAATTTTGCTTAAGGCCACGTGCCATCTACCCAACGGGGGAGGGGGGGGAGTCAAGGTAGAATTTAAGGTCGTCCTTTCAGACGCCTCCCTTCCGAAAGAGAACCTTTCTTGGAGCAAAGCGAAGGGAATAGGGCATCACCCAAAATTTGGAAAGGGGTCGTACTCGGAGGGACCAATGGATGGGGACGTGGGATTCCTAGCGTGCCTTGAACAGATGCAGATAGTATCACTACCTGACTAAACCGAGTTGGGTAGCCGCTACAAAACCGAATTTTAATTTAAGCCGGCACTGAGGCAAACCAATAAATGACTAAAGGAGTACTTTTGATCCTGGTCGTTGGTTCTTCATAAACGATCAGACAGGCAAAAGGTAGTGGAAAGAAGTAAAAAAACGGACAATTGTATATTATACGTACAGAGGGGACTAAAGGATTGGCAAAAAAATACATGAGCGTCAACGGTATAAAAAGAATATGTACACTGTCCAATTTGAGTTTTATAACGAGAGTACACAGACTCGACAACAAAATTTATTTACAAGGGGGAACAATTGATGTTTAATAATTTTTAATTTAACTCGGAAGATCTTCTATATAGGGCAGGCAAAGCAAAACCGTTGTATTGAATAAAACTATTAATGTCATCAAATTTGGGAGCCCAAGGAACCATTGGATTGGGATAAGAGTAAGCAGTTTCGGTGTGAATTTGAACAGAGCCAGCATAGTTGTTGTAATAATGGTAATGCGTGTTCATAAGGTTTTGTGGGGGGTAAAACATCTTGGACGGGTTCCTAATAGCATAGACATTAGGCAGCGGTTAGGGAATGCAGAAAGAGTGAGTTGCGGGGCTAATTCCATCCGAACAGGCGCGTTAAAGTAGGCCTCCTTAAATGACATAATAGACCTCCCTTTGATCGTGGAATTAGCCCTGTTCGTGACTCCTTGGTTTTGCCAAAGAAGTCGGTGAGTTGCGCGCACTTTTGTGCTTGCGCAAATGTTTCGCTGTGGAGTGCCTGGAATACCGATTCATAGTTACTCTAGGAGAACGGGAGACGCGGAATTTTTCTGACCCTTGGCCCGGGTAATGATTGGCTGAGCCACATGATTAGGGGTTATTTGTGTGCTCTAGCCGACCAACACGGCGCAAAATTTGATCGAAGCAGCGCCTACCGTAGATCATCCAGTAAATTACTGGCATTTTAAGTTGCATCGGACGACGGGGAAACGGTTTGATCGTCCAGGGAAGTCGTGGACCACAGCGTATTCGTTATGGTTAGGGACTACTGGGGGAAGTATTCTTCGTACACTACGATGCAGGTAAAGCAGTGTCGTATACGAGGGTGGACACGCTACATCAATTTACGGATCCGTGTTCAAACTTTAATCCACCGGGGGAGCTCTTATTAAACAGAAGGTTCACCTGGTGTCCCGGGGGACTATTCTCCGAGAGAGTTGCTGGATCTTCCGGGCGAGAAGGCAGGCAAGTTGGATCAGCGCTGATCTAATGAACTTGGTGGTTAGGAGGGGATCAGAAGTGTGAACTTTATGGCAATTCGGTCTCACGTGGCCCTCCGCGCCACACGAAAAAAACGACGGGTCTTCTCGGGTACGTAGGCGATGGGGAAGTTAAAATGACGGGCTTGATATCCCTCGGCTCAGACGGGAGTAGGTTCTTTGGTTTGGAGGGAACAGGGACCTTCATAAATTTGGGAGCGTTCTTCGGGGGCTACTGGGAGTTACTATACTTGCTTCTAGGGGATGGAGGATGTGGCTTCTTGTTGTCCTTTTCGTACAGGTTGTGACCGGCGGCGTACTGCACCTCTTTGATGCATTCTTTGAAAGTAGTGCAATGGGTATTTATCACAAATGGCAGACTTCCTGGGGTGGCGCACCCATCAACTAGGCCCTAAGGAAAAAATCGACGAAAGAAACATATTCGTAGGTAATCTGGTCGGAGTCTGGTCAGAAACTAAAGTTTCTTTGAAGGGTGAAACCAAACTGACGGAATGTCTCCCTGGGCTGAATTCTGGCGTGACGAAATTTAGATCGATAAAATTCGGGGTTCATATTTGCAGGGGAATCGTCCCTCTCCCGTTTTCTCTGAGTGGAGACACGGGACGGTAACCACAAGAACATCCGGGCCAGGCAACGTTTGCCAAGCTCGTAACCACAGCCCCTCGCCACTCGTCTCTATCAATAGTCGTACGGGTTTAAACGGTCTGATCTCTCCTACGAGTGTATATTCAATTTCACCTCAAGAAATTGGAGACGCGTTTCTCTCTAGCTCGAAGGCCAACGGGAGCCGAGATAAAACTTGCTGAGAAAAACCGCTGGAATAAGAACCCTCCTGGGGCCGTCCACAAACCCCCTTTTTACCCCTACCCCAGTGGGGTGACGAAGTAGAAATAACAAACACTTGGGAAAAACGCGGTAGAATACGTGAGTCGCCCGACTACGAAGTCCCTGGATTAAGGCTGGGATACCAAGACAGGACAGGTAGAATACGTGAGTCGCCAGACTACAAAAGTCCCCTGCAAGAGAGGTAGGGCTACTAAGAGGGCTAAGAAGCAGCGCATCCTTGAGCTAGTCCCTGGTTATCAAATCGAACGTTAAGTTAACTTGTTCAAGTTCAACTTATTCTCGTCAGAAAGACTCCTCATATCCTGGTGCATCCTAAAGCCCAGGCATATTCTTTCGCCCTTAAGGAATTACGAAAAGAAGAGGAAAGAGGCTCCACCTCTAGCCCATTACCTGGTTGCCACACCAAACTCATAAGTTAACTTGGTTGAGGAACCAAGTTCAACTTACTCTTGTCAGAGAAACCCCCCTCCTCTATCCTCGCCGTTGAAGAAGACCCCCCCCCCGATTACAGTCCTCGCCCTTGAGGAAGAGTGGAACTAAGAAGAAGCTCATCCTCTAGCTAGTTCCTGGTTAACAAACCGACCTTTAAGTTAACTTGTTCAAGTTCAACTTATTCTCGTCAGAGAAATCCCCCTCCTCTCTCCTCGCCCTTGAAGAAGACACCGACCCCCTCAGAGTACACTACCTCCAGCACTCCCTTGAGTCAAGGTATTCAAGCCTTAGCGCATCGCTAGACGGTGCGAATTACTCCTCAGCGTAATCCGAAGAGGAGAAAGGAACCTTCTTTCACTATCCTTTCATGCCGAATGCGTGTGGACCCCAGCTGCCACACTCGCCAAAGTCAGTTTTAGCTTTTAAGTTATTCGTCCGCAACCTCCATCTGGCCGGTCGGCACACGTGTTGGAGACAATAACATTCCCGAGGTAAAGTGCTCATTCAGTTCAAGGTCAGACTCAAACCCGTTCCCAGGGGTATCCAGAAAGGTAGTTACGGCCAATAAAGGCCGTTAGCATTTTGTTTTGTTTTTGAATTGATGTGAGCGGTGGGTCAACCATCACTATAATCTCAAGTAGGTCACGTTAGAGAGCCTTACTTGAAAATTATTGATATCCTTTGTGTGTATTTTAAAATTCGTTGTATTTCGGTGGTTCATGTTTTGTATTTGTGTACTAAATTGTTAAATTTAAAATATAAGTTTATTTGGGGAATTCCTGTGTGTTTCCTTATATCCTTACGTGTTGAAGCGGCTCTTCTTTAAAACAACCAAAATTAGCACACTCAGATTAAAGCCAACCTGATTAAAGAAGTACATCACGTTCCACAAGGTATACCACAACAAAATGATGTAAGGTGTGGAGTAATCAAGAGTGGTATTCTACGACAATATATATTGCCGATAGAAGTTCCGATTTAAGGTTGGAATAATCTATTGTTGCTTCGGCGGGAAGGGAAATAAAAATATCTCGGAGTTGAGTATTTAGGAGGGGGAGAAAACTGGTGACACCGTCTGCTTGAATTTGCCAGTGATTGACCTCAAATATATTTTTCGAAATGCATAAGGTATGCGCCAAAATCTTTACCATTTCTGAAGACTGGTAACTTGACGAACGGAGACTGGGGGGGATTCAGTTCTTGAATGTACGCAAAGGATTTATAGTTAATTGCGACTGAGTTCGCATTCTGGATGCCTAACTTTTTTCCTTTCTTTTGCTCCCAAAGTCTTTCCCTTTCTTCCGCTCCCGAAGTCTTTTCCTTTCTTCCGTTCCCGAAGTCTATCCCTTTCTTTCATCTCCAGCTGCAGCTGCAGTGCTCTCTTTCTCTTTTTTTCTGCCCTTTTATTTCTGTCTTCTTCTTGAACGTATGCAATTAAATCCTTTCCATATAATCCTAAATCTTCTACATGACTCTTGAAGCATTCAAATGACGACATTTTCTTGCGAAAGCTAACTTGTAAATGAAAATTACCTAATAAAGTTCCTATTGTGAACTGCAAATAAAATTAATCCCTATACAATCCAAGGGGACATGAGGTTTTTAATCCTGCTCGGGGATTAATCCGATTTTGGGAGAGGCTTGTCTCCGAAACGGACACACCAAAATGTAAAATTAAAACTTACGGTCTCAAGGGACACACAAAATTAAAATGACAAATTTAAAGATCGTTTCGCTCTCTTTTAATAATTTGAATGTACTTGGGGATTAGAAAATCAGCAAATGACTAGGGAGGGGGAAGTTTAAAAGACAAGGTTTCTTCAAAAGGTTTTTGGAGAAAAACCAGCCCAACTCTACCTGACACCAGACTTTTAATATATATATATATATATATATATATATATATATATATATATATATATATATATATATATATATATTACAAGATAAAATAAGAATTGGACGCGAATGAGCAAATGAGACAAGAAACCGGAGGTTTTTTAAAGGCAAGAGAGAGGGACATTAGAAGAATCCAGAATCAAAGGGAGCAGAGGGTGGCACAGTGAAAGCGATCCTTTTCCGAGAAGACTGAAATAACGCCAGGGGAAAAAAGTTGGGAATTCCTGGCCGGGACTTGAGCCCGGGTCCGCTAAATGCCGGTCAGATGCTTTTTTCCCTGGCGTTATTTCTATCTTCTCGGTAAAGGATCGCCTTCACTGTGCCGCCCTCTTCTCCCTTTGATTCCGGATTCTTCTAATGTCCCTCTCTCTTGCCTTTATAAAACTCCGGTTTCTTGTCTCATTTGCTCATTCGCGTCCAATTCTTATTTTCTCTTGTACTATATGTATTTATAGTCAGCTACACCAGGTTTCTGCATCTTTCCTTCTGTCTTCAAATTTTATTTGAAAGACAGAAAATTAAAATTGCATAGCCGTGTGGTGGTTGTATTATCACACACAGATCTTGTAGTTGCTTTCTATATATATATATATATATATATATATATAGATGTCGTTGTATTGTAAGTGTATACCTTAGAAGCTGTTAAGGCAATTACACTTACGTTGCGTTTGAGGGTACGAGAGATGACTGGCTGTACCAAGCTAATGAGCTGGGAAAGTTAGTCCTCCTTGGGTTTGGGAAGATTAAAGCGATAAAATTTATGCGAGTGCGTATTCATTGGGCGGGGGGAGTTCTTTAAGTGCCCAGTTGCATTCAAGGTATGGAATATATTAAAACTCCAAATCATGGATTAATAACAAAAACAAGATAAATATGGAAACATGTACATAGGGATACATTAAAAATTCATTTCTGGCTGAAAAGGGAATAAGGACTCAATGACTAAAGCAACAAAAATGGGGTAAATGATTGATTCGGTCAGAAAAGAAAATAATTATAATAAGGAATAATCTTCGGGACGAAGGATAAAAGGTGGAATTGCTTTTACCTTGTAGACTTGACTCTTGATGAAGGGGGGGGAGTGAAGCCAAATCTCGGATTCTTCGTGATTAGATAATCTTACTGCACGGACGAAGTAATCTCAACATCGGTATTGGTTACCCCTGGGACGCGTGAGGTAATGTTGAATACTGGGCGAATTACTCTTGAAAGGTGAGTCGAGATATTCTTGAATTCGGAACGATACCTCTCGAATGTGAGAATAAATAATGTCGAACGAGGGTTAGAAGTATTCTGGAAACGGCATGAGATGAGTGGATCGCGCACTTTTCCGTGGAAATGCCGCTTCACGAATTTGTCTATTGACAATGACCAAAATTCACGTCAATTAGTCTAGCCGACGGAACCTTCTAACTCTAAGGTTCGACTCGAGACGTGAGGATGTTTCTTCGCGGACAGCGAACGGACTCTCTCTCGATTAACGGGAGACCTCTGAATCTTAATTTAGCTATTTACTCAACCCGCCAATTTGTCTAGAGTCTCCTAGAAGATTTTCCATTTTAAATTGTATTCAGCAAATTTATCGGTTGAAATCTATCATTAAATTTCTATTTTTATAATAGGCGACTATAAGGAAATCCCTTGAAACCCATCTTTTTATGTGGATGAGAACGGTTGCGTGAAAGTCATCTACTTGGAGAGGAAAGATGCATCTCCCTCACCCAGTACTTGATGTTTTGTCGGTTATCAACCTTTTGCTATATCCTTTTCTCATTAACTTGTAGGTGTAAGTTATGTTCCATTCTTTTTCATGTTAAATTCATTTAGGGTATATAAGATGTTTATATATCATTTAGTTACATTAAACCATGTCTTATTATAAACTAATAATGACACTCTATTTCACCGTTTTTCTCTATCGATTTTATTATTACCAGAAATAATTAACAATGTGCTATCTGATATTTGCTTCATGTAATGTAGGAAAGTCATTCACATCACAAAGGAATAAGTAAGAATGACCAAAGGGTACTTCTCTGGTTTATCATATTAAATATGAACTTGTTTGGTTTTTCATCCAATTAACTCAATCCATTGATTTCCCTCCTCTTAAACGATCGGGATAATACGTGCAATCTTTATTAAGGCATAATACACCTTCAGTAAAAACAAAGAATGCCAGCTGAAGATGGACTAGGTTTTTAAATAACTTTCCAAGTTTAGGCAAAATGTATATAGGAAGATAATACAAAAATATACAGTGAATAACTAATTAAACAATTTAATTAAATTTTGTGTAAGAATATGGTAACGCACAAAAGATAGAATTGCCCACTTCAACTGAAAGTGTTTTTGAGAATCAAGTTACTATTATAGCACAGAATATATCACTTCATATTTGGCTCTATACCTATATTATTCACCTTATGTTAAAGTTAGTGATTACTCATGGAGTGAGATATATTTTGTTTGAATTTGGCTAAGATATAAGTGACAACAGGCTTTCGAAATATGGCCCAAATTGAGATAAGGAATTATTGAGAAATATCTGAACTCGGCGAAGAAACTTAGGCGCATGTGGCGACCATGACCTGTGAGACTAAAGAGATGGAGACTTCTCTTGTGGTAGGAGTTTACTCTTTGTATTGCTAGCGTATAAGAAAATATGTTGAATAGGATTGAAATAATCTAAGAAAGAACTAACGCGCACCTTGATACGTTTGTTTTATTCTTCTGAATGTACGCGTCGATTTAACAATACAGGATACAAACTGTTAATTAAGAGTATTTTGACTATTACATTAAAATACTCACTGTTATCACTTTGAAGGTTAAACAATTATCCGTCAGGAACATGCGCCTTAGTATCTGGGTTAAACAAGAGAAGGGCTCATTCTCTTTTTCGCTCCCCATGCGGGCCAGTAAACAATTGTCGGTGTTTATTTTTCCCGATAACAAAGGGGAGAAATGAACATACGCGCTTTTCTTAAACCTGCGGTAAATCTAAGTTGTCTCCATGCCCCCTGTTGAAGGAAAAGGATTTTAAGCGAGTCTAGAAACGGTGGCCTGTTGGGACATTTTTATACGCCCATCTTGCTAGGACGTAGATGCTTTATCTTTACCATTTTCCCAGATTTAAGTGATAACTCAAATCTCAAATTGCTACTCTCGCCCTGCTTGTTAGAATGGCGTTATTGTGGATAACATATAAGAAAACACTCTGATCAGGGGTCGGACGTTTTTCTAACTATTCTGAAGGGTTATATAAAAGTAGAAGGCGAATTCAGTAGCGCCCCATGTGATAGGCTATGCATATAAAACTTGAAAAGAAGATCATCGCTGATGGAAGCTTTCAGAGAATCAGCAATGGAATTCTTTGCACGAAAAAGATCGTGTGCTTCCTAAAGTCGAGCTCTTCATGCATGAAGAGGTTTATAGAGGTCAGCACTTGGAGATTGCTGTGGCTCTAGTAGCGACTGTTTGACTGCTTCATACTCTTAATTAGTTGGATAGAATAAGATTAAATGGCTCAGATTGCAAAGAGCTAGCGTTGGCAAGAACGTGATGGTCTACGCGTATTTCTGCTTATCCCTCACAGCTTTTTAGAACTCAATGATGTCTTTTGTACTTCTGATATAATTTCAAATATATGGGCAACCTTTCAAATGCCTAAATAATAAAATCCTAGATATATTCCATCGCACGTAAACTAAACATTAATTCCATAACATTATCAAAGACAGAGTATGTTTTGCCAAACGGTTTCAAAAATACGACTGGGTTTCAGACAGCAAATTTAGAGGTAACTTTTGCAAAGCTGACACAAAAATCTACTATCCTAGGGCATATTTACTTTTGCTTCGTTTCACCTACGATTGCTAAAAGTAATTTTACCGCAAAGAGTGAATTTAGAGCGCGTTGAATGTATATTCTTTCCACTTGAGGATCACATGGAAAGAGAATGCATATTGTTAAATATTAACTTATAGAATAAATAATTGTTTAAATATTATTAATTGATTAAGCGAAATAATATGGTACATGGAAAATGCTCGAATTATTATTTAACGGCAATTGCTAAAGATAGTAAATTTATTATTATTTTACAAAATATATCTATCTATTCACTTTAGGCATTGTAAAAACAATGCTTGCGTATGAAATAGTACTTATATTTTCACTGTCACATTTATTCCAAGAGAGATCTAGATTTCTCTTTAGTCAGTTGTTCCGTTTTTGCCTTTTCAGCAAAACAAGATAGGAGTTTGAATTGGATTGAAATTCTTTATTGAATTAAATATCTCTTACCTTAGTAAGCGAGTTTTATTCTTCCTGATTAAGAGGACTTATTGTATTCCAAGCTTAAAGATGAATGTTTACTTAAGGAAAGTTGCTTTGAGAGAAACACGAAGCAGTTAGTGCCAAACCTAACTAGTGTAACTGGGAGAATGCTCGCATCCCTCTCTTTCTAGCTACAGAAATAGCAGGGACCTAGAAGGAAGTCAATATATTTGCACACACATGTCGTTTAGAACTTGTGTGGAAAAGCAATGGGATAACATCTTTTCCTTATGCCCCATGCGCTGAAATAATCTGAGATAAAATAAGTGTGATATTAGATGCAAAAAAGAGACTCCATTCGTTTGCATTCTCTCGATGAGCGCCCTGCTCTTGTGAGGTCGGACTTTCTACTCATCTAAGGAACCTTTTCTAGGAGAGCAGGGAAGATGGGGCCCGCCGCATCTTATATGTATATAATGCATGCAAGTGCTAGTCCTCTGACTAACCTTAACTATGATCCGACCCCGAATGAGCCTTGATTCGAACGCATTTTGGGTCCTAGTTTTTGAATGGGAAAGTGGGTGGAGGGCATCGAAAATACCCCCCGGGAAGTCTAGATCTTTTATAACGCCATATTTTCTATGTGAAGACGTTGCAATAGATCTTTATTGATTTTCGAGATATATGCGACCTTTCCAAATTCAAGTGCACCGATTTACTCAGTTAGGGCAGTGAGGCAAAGATCTCCGTTATGAGCGGAAATTTGGTGTTTCTCGTTGTCTGTGGAAAGTAGTTGATTTCAAGTATGGCTATCCGATAGATATCATCTGGTACGACATAGTTTTTACGCTTAATAAGATGCATGTTTGTTGTGTATTATAGCAAATTATAAATTTTGGCAACAATTGATTAGATAGTGGCAATCTGAAGTATTTTCAATCGCGGGTGAAAGTGCCAGAAGATCTCTCTGATTATGGTGAAGTTTGCGATTCCACTTGATCACTGAAATATCATACAACCATGAGCTTACTCCCTATGACACTTTACCTCCATTCACTAAACGGTATATTCTTGAATAAGAATGTTTTGTGACTCCAAGCACTTTCTTTTTCCCGCTGCAACAGCACTGCCACGCATTCATCTGAGGAGTGCATTTGCAGGGAGACTCGTCTGAAGTGGACACATAGAATATATGCATAGTGTTATATATATACAAATGAAAGAATAATTTAAAAATATTTACATAAGTTATTTAATATAATATATTCCAGCGTTAAAAATGAAAGATAATACTGCAAAGTACGTATTTTGCTCTCTATTTACGAAAATACAAAATAAGGCTGCAAATATCGATTGAGAAATTCAGGCCCCCCAAATTTTTATTTTATCTTATTTAAACAATTTTTACTCTAGAATGATCTACAAAGATCGTAACTGATACGTTAGAATACAACATTAGTGTACTTATGAATGATCTATAGCGTGATCTCCTTTAACATCTGACCATCATACTGCAATATTGTGAAATCCTATGTATGTAGTTCCGAAAAAAATATCACAATACGCTTATCCATGGATGTTGAAATCAAGTTGGAAGATCCCTATGATACCTAAAGCGGAACTACAAGACGATCTGCCTAAGCCTAGGACATCAAATTCTAAGAACATTTAGAATAGAGCTAAATAGCCAAGCTTTCTGATCTCGATCACGAAGCATGAAGAATTCTCTAATGAAGCATTACTTGGTAGACAGAGGATTATTTCCAGCTCACATGGTAAAGCCAGATCAAAATTAAATTCTTTGTTCTGAATTCCGCTCGTCATCCAGACGTTTTCAATAAAAATCCTATGATTGATTAGACGAACAACTTCTTAACAGTCAATCATTGAGGCTGCTGGATTGGTGTATGGGGCTTTATTTCTTTTAATGGGACCAGTACTATTTATTATAATTGATGGTAAAAATGAATTGGAGCCAATTACAGAAAAATATTTTTCAATAACCTACCGTTAGCTGTAGATTATTTGGGATTAAAATGCTAATGAAGATGAATAAAAGAATTAAATGCTAGAATTGTTAATTTAAAACAACGAATGACAGGAAAATGCCTAAATGAGCAGTATTATGTAAGCAAGGATGTTAAAACACTAAATGAGGAAAATATAAAAGAATTAACATATACCTAATCAGGAGTTACATAGTGAAACTGAAATGAATATAAAATTAATGCAAATGTTGAGGGAAATTAAATACCTAACGTAATATAATGCAGCTCAGTCGGTTGAATTCAGGAAGTAAACTTTTACACAGATTAAATTCTTCTGCGAGTTCCTTAAAAGATGCATCACGATTTGCTGCGACAACAGCTTTCAAATCTTATGAATCAAGGTCTTTCGGACGACCTATTTGCTCCGGCATTTAGAGTGAAATAACCTCCTTTGAAAACATAAAAACTATCTCCTACAACTTTTTTCATTTACTGTATCATTCTAATTTGTGAATTAAATGAATTTTCCTGCTGTACTTTAAGACACATATTTTATGTGAACCTTAGATAGGAGAAGATAATGGGGAATACCAAGGAAAATGTAGACAATCCTGATTTCCTCCCAAAAACTTATTGCTTAAAACAAACTAGGGATTAATAAGACACAAATTTGAATTGGAATTACATGACATAGAAACTACACAAGAGCAAATGTGCGCTTTAAATAAGCTAAGTATCCTGTTAAGAAATTTGCACCTTCGTATAAAAGTAAACGTTCACAGGGCAAGTTATATGGATTTGAACCTCGCTCACATCGTATCAATTGCATAACAAAAAAGAGCATTATATTATTCTTTCCAGTTGAAAAGAATTATTTCATATTTAAGGATGCCAAAGAAACAGGAAATCATAAAGTGATTGATAAAAATGTGCCTGAAACAAAACTTGCACTTAGTTACAAGGTATATGAATGAATAGGTACAATAATTGCTAATTAAAAGTTTAAAGAGCTTAAAGATCATGCTATACATATAAATCTTGCACTAAGGTATATACGAGTATAATACAGAGAAAATTCTATGCATGTTTGATGCATTTTTTAGTAGCTTCTGTGCAATTTCTAAATATGTGTCCCTCTTTAGAGCATTCAGAGCACACCACCTTTCTTTGGCAAGCCTTTGATGTGTTTTCTTCCAGAGCGTAACATAAGAAGCACGTCTGAATGTTAACAAATATTTCCTTTTCAATGTTATCCTAGGAGATTCTCATGCCATGAGCCAATAAGTAGTTCGTGTTTTCTTGCCTCAGTATTTGCACACCACTAAAAACGTGAGTGTGATTCCAATATTTGATTACTTCGGCAATTTTAAGGATGGCATGTTGCATTTCTAGTTCTTTTTTGATCTCTTTGTTCATGTGAGAGCCAAGGTAGAGCTCGCCTTTTCTGCACACAAAAGAACTGTTGACTATCATTGTGGTGGTAGTTTCGGAATGATTCCTATTTTCTTAGGTCTCTGAGGTCCTTCTTCAGATATATGCTACTTAATTAAAAAAATTCTATTTATATAAATATGTACTAATTCCAAGACAATAAATAGCCCCTTTACATATTTTTGCAAACAATAGGTTATCGATTTATTAAAAGAAATGGGTCCCGGAGCTTTAAAAAGGAATTATGGCGAACTTTGGCACCTATTCAAGGTTGGTTACCAAATATAATCATTCACGTATGTCAAATCTGATCTCAGCTTAATTATTACGAATGATATAAACTGAAAACGTATACAAGCGTTGTTTTTATTACTGATGAATTTAATATATGTAAAGAAATAAAACGAATATACGATACGATAAAGTAAGAATAACAAACTGTCCATATCAAATTTAATGGAAGAAATACTAATGAAAATAACAATATTAATCACCTGTATTTAATTTAATAATAAATGTAAAATTCTACAATAATGTAAAACATCGAAGTGTAAAAATTAATGTAAGCTTAATATATTAATTTAACTTCCTTCTAAACTCATGTTTGTCGTGAGGTGAGTGGCCAATGGGTATAAATTGGGAAGTGGAAAGTTTCTTAAGATGGAGATAACATTATCTGAAGACTTTCAAATTTCTCTCCCAATAATGAATTCTGAATCCACCACCGAACTTTTCTTTACCCTGAGAGAATCCCTGCTGACCTTTACCAAGCTTTCAGTCAAGAAATAGGCAAACTCTAATAACTGAAGTCAGTACATCACTCAAAAGGTACTCACAAAAGAACCAAATTGGTAGCCACCAAGAAGAACCATAACCATATTTTCTACGTAGGATTGGTACCATAACTCTGTGACAAATCACCTTGAAACTCACCAACCATAAACTGGCAAAGTCCCCAGTTATACTATTTACGACCATCCGAGGAATGGCCTTATAAACGCTAGCGTAATTTATCGACCTAATACTCAGTTATCAAATAACATCCCGTGATTGAGCCACGGGGTAGAGAAGAACCGCGTCAAAAAGCTGAATCTCGCAAGTGCTCTTCCTCATGGGGGTGATGGGTGGAGCTATCGCGCAAACCATCTTTTCCGTCAATCAGGTCAATCTGCATCAAACTGTTACCTGATTGGTTGTGTGGGGAGGAGGGCAGCCGTATTCAATGGTCTTAGACAAATGAGATATTGCAGATGTTTGTGCAATATATGACTGACATGGCAGGGAATGAAGAGGAGGGTGAGATGGAATAAATCTAGTGGGATCAAGTGTAGACCAGGCCGTCGCAGTAATGATTTGATTAAATAGCGGAAAAATGCAATGCATAGATATGAAGTAATTTGGTGCAACTGAAATTGTAATGGTAAAAGTGTCAATGGATTTAGTGTATGCGGTCGGTAATGATGGAAGTGAAGCTGAGGAAGAGTGGTTTAGGAATCGCTCAGGGAGAGTTGTGACTGAAAATGGAACTAGCTGTTGGTTGTTAGTTGCATGAAATATGATTCTTTCAACCAGATTTAAAGCGGAATTGCAACATGGGCGTAATTGAGAAAAGTTTATAAGTATAGATCTGTAAAGAAAGTGGTGAAGCTATATGAAGTGAAAAGGTGTGAAAGATATATTACCGGGAATTTTCCTACCAAAATAAAGGCCGCGAGAGTAAACTGCGGGAGTTTGGGACCAAGAGGGCACCTAATGCTGCATATGTCAGCCGCAACAGGCTTCACCATGCCCTAAATGACGTTTTACTGGGCTGAGTAAAAAAGGAATGTACATAGAGGGAAAGGAGGGAGGGGAGAGAGATAATCGTGGCTTATGGTAGACCTCCTAAGGATAAAAAGAGTGTCCTTTAGAGTTTTGTGTTGAGGGAAATGAAGCTAATTTATCCGTACAAGAACTAAAGGATACCATAAACAGCTTCAAACAAAAAGCATCGGGAGTCTCAGGACTCAAAGAAAAACTACACAGAAGCAACCAATAACATCCAGGAAGGATTAAAAAACCTATTCAATGCCTGCCGTAATACAAGCTACTACCTTAAGGACCTAAAAGTAGCAAAAATTATTTTTATCCCAAAGTCAGGAAAATTTCCACACATGGTTGAAAACTATAGACCAATATTTCTGCTTGACTTCATCGGGAAAGTATATGAAAATATTTTGAAGAAGAAACTCGATCAACATCTGGTGGAGAACGGCCTGTACAACGAATGCTAATTCGGATCCCGGAAGAACAGGAGCACGGATATGGCGCTTTGTTTAATTATGGAGAAAATAGCCAAGGTCAAAGGCGAAAAGAGGAGTGTCGACATAGTATGTAGAGACGTGTCTAAAGCGTTCGACAAAGTATGGCAGAAAGGCATACAATATAAGATACTTCGGCTCGGATTAAGCAGTCAGCTGGAAAGGTTGCTATGCAACTATGTAGCTGATAGATACGCGTATATAGACATAAGTAATCACCAGGGGGAGCCTTTTAAGCTTGAGGCGGAGTTCCCCACGGCGGTTGACTAAGTTCGTTATTATACGCTGTATATACAGTGGACAAAACCCCTCCAATGATGGAGAGATGTATGAACATGCAATTTGCGGATGATATCATCCAAGTTGTGTTGTCTCCATACAAGCACGCTCAATTTCAAGCAAGAGCGACTGCAGAAGAAATTCGAAGAATTAACGAATACGAACGAAGATGGAAAATCAGTAGGAACAGAGAAAAATTTAAAATAGTTCCCATATACAAAAGAAAAGTAGCAGACATCAACGTGGACAATGTAAGATATGGATACAGTAACGACTGGGAAGGACTAGGTTTGACAATATCAAAATTCGGCTACACGAAACACCTAGCCGAGAGAATACAAAAAGCAATGTGTACACTAGTACTTCTGTATAAATTAAGATATTTAAGTCAAGAGAATAAAAAGAAGATTTACAATGCGATTATTAAACTAACACTGATTTATCCAGCAATCGCAATGTTTACATTGTCAAGAACTGAACTGCTCGAACTACAAAGAGTCCAGAACAAAGCAATGTACCTAGTGACAAATACAGGAAAGGCAGAGATGAGAAAGATAAAAGAACTACATAAAAAAGCCAACGTTGAGCCTTTAAACAAGACAATCATGAAGAGAGCAAAAGGAGTCATCAAGAGGACACATGAGGAAATTAGAGACGACTTCCAAAGCAAATAGAACTAGAAATAGACTGGAGGCCTCACCGCCTCTTCTCAAGCAGTGTGAGGATCGATAATGAGGACGAAGAAGAAGAAGACATCTACACGTAGCAGGAAGAATACATCACCGAATGTAACAACAGATAGAGAGATACGGCAAAGCGATAAATAAAAGGGTAAGAAAAACCCTTAAGAAACAAAAAAGTGAAAACTAAGAGATAAAAGAAAAAACATACATGCAAGAATAGACAGTTAGAATACAACATAACATGAGAGAAAAACAACAAATTCGGCTTCAAAAAAAACTCACACTAATAACGGTTTGAACGCTAACTATAAGTACTAGGGAACAAAAACGGAAAGCACAGACACTTGGATCTCAAGTACTTCCTCTATAACTATAACCCAAACTACTAAGCAATTAAAATAGACAGAGATTAGCTTGACCTCCAAGCATTTTTCAGCTCATCGCATGCCTCTAACTTTCTTCCATTTCTTACCAACTCTTGGTTACTGTATTTCATAACGGGCTCTACAAATATACGTGGTTGGGTGATAAAAATCGTAGTATTAGCACCACGTATTAGATGTAGGGTCAAGACCACCTAGGTCATCTGTTGATCTTCTACTAGTATCTTGCTATACTATCGCTCCCTTTCCTCTTTCTCTCTCTGTCCTCCTCCTCTTTCCCTTGTTACCCTCTCATCGGTGCCTCAAGGCACAGGGAGTGGGGAAAGGGAGAATAGGAGGAGTCCAGGCTCTCTCGCCCCTTCTCCTTACTTCTGGATCCGACAGCGGTCCAGAAGGGAGGAGATGGGGCGGGATAACTTTGGACGCACTAGCCTTTTACACTCTCTGACACCTTTTCTTTTATTCTATTCTGTGTTGAGAGGTATTAATGTTTGCAAACAGTTTTTTCAGTACATCGTTTAGCAAAAAATCCCCATTGGTTGTGAAAACAAGATGAGAAGATGATAATAGTAATATTGATCTGTGCCTATCAAAAAAAACTATGTTGCAGGAATATATTTGAGGTGAAAGATGTAAGAGGTCTAGATCCATTCGATAACATTATTTTATTGTGCAATGTTAAATTGGTCGGTGCATATATAAGAAAGCGTGAAAAGTTGTTGAATCAGAGAAAAGGGGAAGTAAGTCTATGAGAATGTTTGAGTCTACGGAAGAGTAAATAGTTTTGTTATCTAAGAGAGAGAGCAAAGGTGGAACAAATGTAATTATGTTTAAGTTGAATTTTTAAGGAATTGTCTGTTTGTGAGTGTGCTAGAACTGGAGGTGGGAAGCATGTATGTATAGTAGAATGACGGCATGAAACTGTGGTAAGGAGAAAATAGACACGTACAGGACTATTCTTAATACCATTTAAGAATAATTAAATTAGTAATTTATACCGGTTTCTTCTTGATTAAAAAATTATTATTTATTAACTTCCTTGGTATTTTTCAGGATGCCCTCTCATCTTACTATTACATCAGACATGTTTTATTCACAACCTTTTCATAGCACTTATTTGAATGATGTAGTAAATGAAAGAAGTTGCAGGAGTTGTTTTTCCCGTTTGCGAAGTTGGGACTATAGTCTAAAAGTCTGATCAAAGAAGATCATCAAAGAGAACCTAATCCGAGTTACAAGTTACGAGTATCAGAGGAAATCTTGCTACAACCTATAAGGAACTCTTACTACAAGTTACTGTAACCCATTTGACTGCACTACGCCAAGTGAAAAAGATTGAAAAGGTTCCAGTGGTTGCAAAATGGGTCACACCAATTTGCAACATCGTGTTGCTTGCTGTGAGTCATTTCTTTTACGAGACCTTCAGGCACTATATATATAACTGTTGATGAGGATTCTAACCTTTATCATACCAGTAAAGGCCATCCTTTATCATAACGGTAAACGCCATCCTTCACCATACCAGTAAACGCTGTTGTTGGTGTATTTGTAGAAGAAGCAGTATTTCTCATCATCCGAGAAGATATTGCTAATTTCTACTTTAATCAACAGATTCGTCTGAAAAACACTTATGGTCAAAGGCAATCTTCTTATCTCAACAGTAGGTGCGTCATCCTCCCACAAAATAATGCTCGTCCTGACACAGCTCGAATGACCAATGATCTCTTGAAGCAGCCCAGTTGTCAAATATTTCTTTATCTACCATGTTTTCCTGACTTTGCTTCATCTAAATAAAGTAATGTTAAATTAAATAGACAATGTTGAAAGCAGTGTCAACGGGCTGAAAATTAAATTACTACTATACAAATTAACGTATTTACACTACTTACAGCCAAGGATCTACAGGTGCTTTACACTCTCAATATTTGCCAAACCACCAAGCAATTACGAAATCTATGAAATGTTGCAAGGGAATAATTCGAGTAGAAAGAACTGAGTCTTTACAGCGAGACTGATATTACCTTTAACGACATAGTCTGAATGCAAATAAACAATAAAATCTAAGGAGAAATTTTCCCTGACAAAATATACATACCGAAAACAAATGCGATTGCACTGTGAGGGTCGAACCAAGTAAACATTCGTATAGAAAATTTAAACGGTTCACACAAAATCTTCAGGGAACGTTTATCATTTTCCCCTTGACTTTACCTCTTTTGCCGAGAATACACATTCAGTATCGTGTGATGGATCCGAGCTCTGATTGGGGGCTTAAAAATTCGAAAATGAATGACTGATGTATATAGAAAGAACAGAGAGGGATCACTTTGTAAAACAGGCGATCAAGGAAGTCGTAGAGAAAAATGGTACAGGTATAACTTGATAGGGGATAGAAAGAGTTGATAGGTCGGTAGCTAGACACCAATGCATAGTGTAGTTGGATGAGTCTCTGTGTGTTTGTGACTGGATGACGGTTAGGGGGTGGTAAAGAACGAGATCGTGTATGCTTAGTCGGAAACGCGCTATTCATGATGCTCTTAACTTATGCTTAGAACGGCATGGGTTATGAGTGTTCATGGGCTGCGGGGTATTGCAGGGCCATCGCAAGATACCTTATTGCGTGTAGTGCGGTTTATATGGGGTGTCTGGCGAGTTGTTTGAGTTGATTTGTGAGTCTAGTGTGAGCGTATGTGTTAAGGGATGCTAATTTATTGTTGGCGTGTAGTGTGGACATTCTCGCGTACAAGTGAGAGCGGCAAACGCGCTTCAGAGCAAAGTTCTGAATACGCTGAGCCTTTCTCTGCCACGTGACACTCGCAGCTACGAGTGACAGTGGGGCGTACGTGAGAAGAGGTTGCACAAGTGTTTAATATAGGTGCAACCGTAGTTTCTTTCTCTCAAGTTGGATGGAACCTGCCTAGCATTTGGTTTATGCGTGCGGCTCTTAAGGGACTTGTCAAAAGTTACCCTAAGGATTTTTGTCTGTTGTGTGTAATCGAGCCTTGTTGGGTTTAAGTGGTTAATGTCTCGTGTGTGTAATAAAATTTGTAGGTTAGGCATGTAGTGATCTCTTGCGCCGAAGAGTGTCATCTGTGTCTTCTGAGGATTCGTGGCAATCAGACATTTATCCTCGTATTCTTTTCGTCTAGTATTATTTGTGCTTGGTGCGCGATCTCGTCTGGTCCACGGCCGCAGAGGAGAATGGTCTCGTCATCGGCCAAGGACACTGTGCATGTGTGACAGCAGTTTTCGGGTGAGCGTGGGGTGTCGTTTGTGTACATGATGTTGAGTGTGAGTGCGAGTACGCTTCCTTGGGGAACGCCTGAGCGTGATGTGAAAGGTTGTGAGAGGGTATTGTTGTAATTTATGTGGCATCTCCGTTCAGTGAGGTAGTGCTTTAGGAGCCTTCTGGTGCAGAGAGGTAACTTCGTATTGTTGGCGAGTTTCCTACGAAGTCCCTCGTGCCACACCTTATCAAAGTCCTCCTCCACGTCCTTGCTGATGGAGGGTGTCCTTTTTCGTACCTGGCGTTTTTTTTTGTATTTGGTCGTGATCGGTAGTTACAGCCGCATGAGTGGACCGGGCCCTCCTGAACCCATATTGGTGGGGGGAGAACCAGTCCTTCTCTTCCAGGTAGTCCTGTAGGCGACAGTTGATCATACTTTTGAATATTTTGTCTAGGTGCTCTAATAGAGCAATAGGCCTGTAATTGTTTGGGTGTTTGGGGTCTTTGTTTAGCTTGTGTAGCAGTATGTTGTGAGAGACTGAATATTTTATGGAAGTGGCCTAAGGCTAGTGAGACGTTAAATAGGTTTGTAAGTGTAGGGTATTTGTTTACGCAGAGGTTGTGTATTGAGCCGGATGGTAGTGTGGAGGGGCCGGGTGCGCGTTTTAGTGTTGTTTTAATGAAGTGTTTTGTTTCCTCGACGGTGATGGGAGTATCAGTGTATTCGAGCAGCTACATTCGTATCAGATAGCGGTCCTTAGCTCGTGAGCGTGGGTCCGACACCACTCCTCGACTTCTTGGAAGTGCTCTTGCGCTTGTGGTTTGAGGGGGTTGTGAGTGTGTACTGTATCCCAGTTGCACTCATATGCGTTGAGGATGACGTTGGTGTCTGTTAGTTTTTGATTGTTTACTTGGAGGTTGATGGGTTGGGGTGGATCGGTGCATAGCATCCTTTGTAGCTGCCACCAGAAGTTAGAGATATCAGTGCAACGAGTGTAGTTTGCGATTCGGATGACCTCTCGCAACTGTAGGTTCCTATCTAATTGCACGCAATGTAGGATGCGGGCACGTAGGTGAGTGATGTTGTGTTGTCGTGGGCCTCTGGTATAGTGATTGTTGTACTGTGTGATGATTCTCTAAGTTTGTATGGAATATGTAAAATGTTTTATATAGGTGTAGGTTTTGTGTGGTGTGTGTAGGTCACATGCTGTGGTTATAAAGTTTAAGATTGAGCACCAGTGGTCACCTAAAAGATCTGGATTGGTTGGTCAGATCGAGGTTTTGTGGCGTGTTTTCAGTTATGTGTCTCAAGAATTCTTCCCAGTTCGTGTTTTTGAAGTCAAAGAGAGGCAGTGTGGGTATGAGTATGGAAGATGTGGATATAATGAGGCATATTGGTATGTGGTCAGAGAGTACATGAGGACCCGTTGAGATGTGAGTGGAAAAGCGTGTAGCATGGTCGTAGCGGAAGACCACGTCCGAAGACGTGGTTCCTCTTCGAGTAGCGAAAAAATGTGGGGAAGGTCGGGTGGATGTTTTTCCAGCGATAACTAGGCAGGGCACCGGCCAGGTATCTCACTGCATTATTCGTGGTGTTAAAAAGTAGTGTTGGGTGGAAAGCATTGAGGTGCCCCGCAAAGAAGATAGGGAGGTTGTGGATTGATAGTGCCCGGAGTGGGACTTCTCTGTTTAATTGTAGGCGTGCTGGTCTGTAATGCGCGGCCACTAGGATGGGACCAGAGCTTGTCTGTACCTTGCTGGTTAGAAAATAGTCATCACGTGTTTGAATGAGGGAGTGGTGCTTAGTGCACTTTAGTAGGATCGCTGATACTAGGCGCAGCCCTTGTAGAGTTAGATATGTGTGGTAGCCTGCAATGCGGAGTCTGTTGTTGGGAGGGTGTAGATCGATCGAGTTCAAGAGTATTATGTCAGGTGTTTGTGTGTTTAGGGCCCAGTTGGCAACAGTATGGCGAATAACGTGCCAACTGCGTATGTTTAATTCTATTATGTTGAGGTGTCCTATTTACGTGAGTGGAGTTTACGTGAGGCTGATTTACCCGGGATCGTTCTCCTTTCCTTGTTTATTTCCCAGGAGGCGTGGTGAGCGAGTACCTTCACGCATGTCGGCTATGGTTTCATTGGAGCAGAGAAGTTGTCAGTGGTGTTATTGGGTGGGCAGGCCGTGGTAGAGTGGAGAGTGTGTACTGTGAAAGGAGGGTTAGAGATGGTGGGGGAGTGTGTGGTGGTCGTGGCAGGAGGTTTGGAAAGAGTAGTCTAGGAGAAGGGAGTGAAGAGCAGAGGGGGAGGGAGTAGAGCTAGTAGATTGGGGACTAGAGATAGTAGGGGGTGCAGATTATGAGAAGGGAGGTAACGAGAGAGAGAGAGGAGTTTGGGATGACGAGAAGGAGGAGAGGAAGGAGGAGAGAAAGGAGGAGAGCAAGGGATAGCAGGGAGGGGGTTGGTCGTCTTTACGCGTGGTTGTGTGTGGCGGGGACTTTCGTGGTTGAGTTTGTGTTTAATGCGGAGTGTTGTGGAGGGTATGGTGGGATTTGTGATGGTGGAGGATGTGGTGCTTGTGGCATTAGTGTGAGTGGAATTGGAGCTTGTGAGAGGGGTGGTGGTAGGAGGGGATTGGGGAAATAGACGGGGGGAGTTGAGGTTGCTGAAGGAGGAGTGCTGGTGGTAGGAGGGAGTTTAAGTATAGAGGACGAAGGACTGGTAGCTGTGGGGGGAGCAGAGGAGGTGGTTGGAAGAGAAGTGAGAGCAGTGGGCAGAAGGGCAGGTAAGGAGGGTACAGTGGCGAGAGGGGCAGGGACAGAAGGGCGAGAGGAGGCAGGAGCGTGGTGAAGGTATGGGGAGGGGTGTGAGGGGGCGGTCAGTCCAGAGGGAAAAGTTGTTCGTGCCCGGGAGGGGTGGGGGGAAGTGCGGGTCTCCTGTGTGTTGGATCGTCGATTAGAGCGAACACCTTCTCAGGGAAGGTAATATGTTCTAGACCGTGGGAGATGAACAGTGTATTGAATATGTTTGCGTATATTCTTTTGCCACCGTTGAAAGTAAGGCTGCCAGGTGTAGCTTTGAGTGTGTGGGCTCGCTAGTTGTGTGGTGTGAAATAGGGGTGGGTGTCGGAAGTAGTGGGGGTCTCTGGGTGTAGGGTGCTTGGGTGGGTGGGGGTGTCGGAACATGTGGGTGAGTTTGGCTTGATGCTGGCGTAGGGTGTGTCTGGGGTAGGAAAGTGGGTGGTGTGGACAGCGTTGCGCCAGCAGCAGCAGTGAAAGGTCTTGTGACGAGATGAAGGGCGGAGGCGGAGTGTGTGGTTGTGTTGGTGGGTTGTGGACGCCGTATTGATGCTACAACGTCAGAGCAGGCCTTACTTAGGTGCAGAGGGGTGAGGTGCCTGTGCAGCTGGTGTAGTGGTGGCCTACTACAATACACCTTGAGCAGACCAGATCTGCTTGGTAGTTACGTGTTTCGTGCATGGCGTTGTAACACTAGTGGCACTGTGTGGGTTTTATGTCAAGCTGTGGCTCGATGTTATGCGAAGTGTTAGTGTGCCGCAGACCTTGATGCATTGGTCTAGTAGCAGTGTTTTATTTTGTTAATCGGACAGTGTAATTACTACCATTGTTTAGTAGGGTTGTAATAGAAGTATGTGATGACCTTGTGTCCATACTTCTGTCTGAGGTGTGTGGGTAGCTCATCAGTGGAGAAAGTCAACAATAAGGGATTGTTCTTGAGGACTCGTATTTGATGTTTCTTGTGTACACGGTGGGCTAGTTTTGTGTGAAGGTCTTGTGCGGAGAGTGTTTTAGACGCGAGTTCGTGGAACTCAAATGCCTCGTCCTCTGAGCGGAAAACGAGTTTGTGGCCTGTGTGGGTCTTTATTATGCTTGTGATGGGGGTGTCATTTGTAGCGGATAGGATATAAGTGTGTTCATTGTTGGTAGTCGGTTGTTTTTTTCTGTTGATGTGTTGTTGTTTGCTATTGTGGATCGGTTTTTGAAGCTTACTTTCATTTTTTAAAGGGGGACCCCGCCCCACCCATAACGACCCCGTGAAAATGAGTTGTCAGATAAAGTGAGCCGTCGAAAAATTCGGAAAATGGATTTAAGCCGTGTTTATGTGAAAACAGTTTGATCACTACACTAGTCAACAATGATTTTGCTACTTGGGTATTGCGTGTGATTTATACTAAATCAAGTATGCCAATTCCAAATCTGTAATCAGAATTGTTCTAGCATGTAAGGTTCCTGAGTAACACGCATACTCTTTAGTTACACATATGGGCAGTGTTACTTGGGTTACCGTAGTGAGAGGATTTGTTGTGTGTGTTTAGTTCTTGCGTTACACTTCTGCTTTATCACGTTGTCAAATTAGCCATTATAGTAATGGTGTTCAAACGATCTTTAAATACAGTGATTAATTGCATTTTTCGTTCAGATTTATCTCTCAATTATTTCGTAAATAAAATAAGGTATATAACAGGATATATACAACTAAGTTGAAAACATAAAACAGCGAGGATGTAAAAATATCGCAGACAACTTTTATATATCTCTGGAAGATATACTTCAAGCAACCAGCGGAAAAATTTAGCGAAAAGAGTGAAAACTGCATAAAATTATTACTTTGGTTGTAAAGTTGGTGACCAAGAGAAGCCCTGGGAATATCAAAAATCTTGTTCTGTGTGTTATACGGGGCTCACACAGTGGTTAAATGGCAATCAGAAAGGTATTTCTTTTGATGTACCAATAGTTTGGCGTGAGCCAACAAATCATGTTTTTGATTGCTACTTGTGTATGGCAAATATTACGGGATTCTTAAATAAGAACAATTCAAAAATTGTATATCCAGATTGTAAGTCAGCTATAAAACCAGTCCCCCATAATATGGAAATGCCAATCCCAGCTCCTCCATCAGCTAGTGCAGTTATAGAAGATGATTCATCGCATGATGAGGAAGATAACAATGACGATGAAATGTATGAGGATGATTCTAAGGTAAAGAAGATCCAGTTGATAATCAAGAAAGATTGAATGATTTGGTGAGGGATTTTTCATTGTCAAAGGAAAACTCAGAACTGTTAGGCTCCAGACTACAGCAATAGAATCTTCTAGAGGATGGTGCCAAAATATCTACTTTCCGTAAACACCATGAGGCCTTAGCTGGCTTCTATAAAGAAGAAGATGGTGCTTGTTTCTGTACTGATGTTAATTATCTCATAAATCAGCTAGGAAACGAGCATTTACCTGATGAATAGAGACTATTTATTAATACAAGCACTGCTAGCCTCAAAGCTGTGTTGCTAGACAATGGTAACAAAAAACCCTTCAATTCCTGTCGCACTTATTGTTCGGATAATAGAGACATATGACTCAATGAAATTTATCTCGAAAGGTGTTCATTACTCGCATCATAAGTGGAATATCTTTGGTGATCTAAAGGTAAGTTCTTTACTTCTTGGACTGCTGCTAGGATATACAAAGAATATGTTCTTTTTATGCTTATGGAACAGCCGTGACGACAGGAATTATTATATTGTCGAAAAGTGTCCCGCAAGAGAAGAACACATATTTGGCCGATGCAATGTGAAGCACATGTCTTTGGTACACCCACAGAAGATCTACCTTTCACCATTTCATATCAAAGTTGGCCTTATCACGAATTTTGTTCGAGCAATGACCCATGATTCTAATGTATTCCAGTATTTCGAAGAAAAATTCGGGGCAAACAAAACCGATGCTAAACTTAAGCCTGGCATTTTTGTAGGGCCAGGAAACAGAGAATTGATACGTGACAGGGAGTTCATGAACAAACAAACTCCACTTAACTTGGTATCATGGGATTCATTTTTCTATGTAGTGCAGAACTTCCTTCTTAATTATATGGCTAAAAACTATGAAGAACTAGTGGAAAACATGCTAAAGACCTATCAACGAATGGGGTGTCGCATGTCTCTTAAAATGAATTTCTTTCTTTCGCATCTTGATTTCTTTACATCTAATATGGGTGATATTAGCGACGAACATGGGGAACGGTTCCACTGAGATATCCAAATGATATCTCATGATTGGTGACTACTGCTGTTTCAAACAACGGAAAGATCATTGTGGAGAAATGGCTACATTAAGCCTCCTGGAGGAGTAGAGGTACATTCAAGCCCCCCTCCCTTCATGAGGAGAAGCGTGGGAAAGGTAGCCGGCGAAAATGCTTACCATGTGTGATCTACTCGCCGCTGTATGCAGTTGGAGCTAACATATGTTTGAAGGCGACCACCTAAGGTCCTTAAACGACGCTCTAACGATCGTATTACCTACGAGACCCATAAACCCGTTGTTAGGAAAAAAAAACGGTGCGAGTCAGAAGGCACGCCAAGTAGCGGTGCGGTTGCGAGCCTATAAATTGCGAGCTGACTTGGGCACCCCAGTGCCACCTCAGGAATTCTCGCTCTCCCCAGATGCTAACTCTTCATTCGCTCCCCCCTCCTTTTGCATCTGTGGCCTAGTCACTTCCCCCTTTAGATGGGGCGGCAATCCGCCTATATATAAGCCCCGCAAAGAAAGAGAAGAAGATTATCAGAAGTCGATACGTTAGAGGTGGATTAGTTCGTGAAGATCGATCCATCGGCTAGACAAGAAGATTATTAGAAGTCGATTCGCCAGAAGAAAGATTAGTTCGTAAAGATCGATCCTTTAGCCATACAAGACTATTTCCGTGAGAAACGATAGGATCAGATTAAGAAAATCGATCCCCCCCTTTTAGGGCCGTATTAACCTAAAGAGTCAAGTTTTATATCGGTGCCATACCGAAGAAGCCTTTTTCGTCTGCAAAGAAGCCCGACTGAAGAAAAGTAAAGCCGCTCACACTCGAGTGATTCTCACATCTAAAGCACCGTAAGAGTGAGAGGAGAAAAACCCTGCCCCAACGAGCTCCCGTTCTTTAATTACGTTGCAGAATCATCCCCGGCACAGGCGACAAGCAATCCCTCCTCGAAAATTTCAACCAGCGGCCACACCACTTCAAAGCGAGAGATAAGTCCTCCAACGACATCCGGCAATCCCTAATACCTACCTGTAAGTTAACAATAACATTTATATCTCTATTGCGATAGTAGAAGTTTAGTACGTTCCACGTTTTAAAGGTGAGTAGAAACCATTATTCTTGAACCTAGGTCATATGTGTTTGTAGATGACAGTACATTAATTTAATGTTTTATGCTAATCAAATAGGGTCGTGATAAAAATACTAATTGGCAATTGGTATGTTTACGAAAAGCCTACTTGTTCATGTTTTGTCATTGAAAAATCTGAGAGGCCAAATATAGAAATGTGTTTACAGTTGGTTTGTAATATTTAATTTAAAATACATGTTTATTTAGGTAGATTCGGGTGTTTCCTCTTATCCTTATGTGTTTAAAAATAGCTCTTCCTTAAGGACTAAACCACTAAAATAGCACTCTTAGAACAAAGCCTACTTCATCATAGAAGTAACTCACGCCCCTTAAAGCATACCGCTACTAAAAGGGTGTCAAAGCGTAGAGTGATCAAAGCCAAGGGTCATTCTACGACATATTATAAAAGTGGTGTCAGGTCTAGAGGTTTTATATTAGAAAGAACCCAGCAGTGTCTATTTAAGGAAGAGCTAACACATAAAAGGAACATTAGGAATAATAGAATATTTGACGAGTGGGAAATTGGTTAGAGGGGGATACCATCTAAAGGTAATTGTTAGGCCAAGTGGTAAGTTTCGGTGGTGGAATAGGTAAGGCTTGATTAAAAACAAGGTAGATGACTGACATAAGCGTGATGGCATTGTTTGACCTTTATAGGAAGCAAGGTCAAAGCCTCGGACTGGAAGGAACCGATCTGAGTTCGTTTATTCAGGAGAAAGAGAGAAACGAAAGAGAAGAAAGAAGAGAAAAGATGAAAATGGAAGCAGAAAAGACGAAAATGGAAGCTGATGAAAGAGAGAAGATAAGGGCCCACGAAAGAGCCCTTAGTAAAGACTAGTTAGAGGTGCAGTCAGTGTCATCCAAAACAGGAGTGTCACCAGCGGCCAGCATGAAACTCCCGGAGTACAAGGACGAAGAAGATTTATGCTCATATCTCTCCCATTTTGAGAAAATATTTGAAGTCAATAATTGGGACCTAGAAGAAGATGGGGTCGCCAGACTGTTACCGCTACTCAATCGTAGGATGAGAGAGATATTCGTATCTTTACCCTCAGAAGCGACTGTGGACTATTCCACTCTCAAAGCCGAACTTCTCTCAGCTACAAACCTTAACCCGGAAGAATATAGGATGAAGTTCAGGCAGTCTCGTATAAGACCTGGACAAACGTACAAACATTTTGGCTTTGAGCTTCGTCGAAGCCTACAGTTTTGGATGGAGTCAGAAGGGGTAGAGAACGAAGTCGCTGCAAACGTCGACTTCATGCTTAGAGATCAGTTACTAAGTACACTACCCCAGGAAATCCGTGCATTCGTTAAGGACCGAAAAGCTTCTACCTTCAACGAGTGCCTGGACGAGGCTGACCTCCACGCGGTAAATCATCGGTTATATCCTAGGGAGTACAAGAAAGAGAAGGCTCCCTCCCCAAAGAAAAATGGGCCGCCACCTAGGCATTTACAAAAGAAGCCCTTTAAGTTCTCAGCCGCAAAAGGAACTTATAAACCAAATTTTGAAGGAGAAAAAAATCAAAAAGAAGTTAGGATTCCACAAGGATCATACCCTAATACCGGCACGTATCCCAGGAAGCCCGTCACTTGTTATACCTGCGGGATAATAGGTCACCTGAGTTTTCAGTGCCCACAGAACTCCCGACTGAGGGAGACCTCGAGACAACAGGTGCAAAACCTGACTGCCGCGATCCCAGCAGGACAAGCTGATTCGCATTACGTCCCCGCGCCAACATCCGAAGGGCCCCAGCAACAGGTAAACTTTCTATTCAACAAAAGTTCGCCAGGCGGCCTACAATTTGAAGAGGGCACTGTTAATGGGTGCCGAGTATCCACTTTAGTCAGAGACACCGGATGCAGTGCATAGTGGTATCCGACAAGTTGCTGCCCCCAGTAAACCCTGCCCATAAGAAATTCGCAATCGTCCACGACTTTTTAGGACGCGACAATCGATTCCCGGTCGTGAGATGTCATATACAATGCAGATATTTCACCGGTTGGACGGACGTGGTAGTAGCCCCGATTAAGTTCTGCGCAGTACTAATTAAGAAGTTTCAAATAGTGTACAAACGAAATGAGCTGAAACTTAAAATTCAGCAAAACATAATGTGTACAGTGTACTAAATATAAAAGTATAAATTATTAAATAAAATCATTAAATAAAATCTAAACTGAAGTATATACATCAATAATAGTGACAATAAGTAATAGAGTAATAATAAAATTGTCAGTGAAAACCAAGTGATAGAATTAGATTAAAAGTAAAGATAAAAGACTAATACTAATGTAAATATAAAACCCTTCAGTGGGTACAAATTAAATGTTAAAACTTTTTAAATTAACAAAAAGCTGAGCTCCTGCGTATTCTTTCTCCAGGAGGACCCACTTTATGTATCTTTGCCTCCGACAAAATCCTTTCCCTTCTCAGCTATAATTATTAAACTTTAACTATAATATTTTTAAATTTTTGGCATTGTATGAGTTATTTTATATTAATGTAAACTTTCTTGTACTATTTCCTACAAATATATCATTTTTTTTTGTTATTCCAAAAGTGAACATACGTATGACGATTAAATGTATCTCAATCCTAATGGTTGAATCTGGTAGTATTATGAGTAGATGAAATGACTATTTATATAGGTGTACTTTTGTGGAAAAGGCCAGTACAGAAAGAGTTATCATTATTATTTAAGAATAAATGTTGTCATTACTGTTCGCCATTTCGACGCTTATTACCAAAGAATAAAGAATCCAGCTATATATATATATATATATATATATATGTATATATATATATATATATATATATATTCCTTTATCCTAAAGAAGCTCGCTGATCACCAAACCCAGCCTACGAAACTACAAGAGAGAGAGAGAGTGAATTCTTTACTTAGACCCTATAACTGGTGATCCCTCTTCCTTGAATGGAACGTGATCATACAGCGAAATGGCTTCGCTAGGCGATGCATCAAGCCATCAACAAGTTGGTCATTTTCTACAGCATGAAGTGCAGCGTACCAACTAAATCACAATCAGACCTGTCTTCAATGAAGCAGCAGTGGTGGGATCCAAATTTGTGAAGGCACAATTCCACATCTCAAGGATAATTCGGGAAGACACAAAATTCTACGATATCTTTGCTGTATTACCTCCAGAGACAGTCTATCTACTTCAAGCTGCAGATCTTTCATCGGAGGACTACTCTCTCCTTCGGATAGAAGTGCAAAATCTTTAAAAATTAATAATACCATAATAGTGTAAAAAATTCCAGTGTAAATAGGTTTAATAGTGTATATTCAGTGCTTATTTAGTTTTAAAAGTGAAAGGTGTAAATAGTGAAAGATCAATGGTCCAGTAATTAGAATAATATAGTAATTTTGGTTGTCTGAAAAAAAAATTCGTGTAGACATCAATATAAAGTTAATTCTGTTTAATTAGGTAAAGTGGTGTGGGGCCAATGCACAAAGTAACGTACATAAAAGAAGTGTAGTTTGCGACCAGAACCTGCAGCTACTTTATGCGGAACGCTTTAATCAGTGTTGTTAAATCCCTTGCCATAACATAGGTTATACAAAGAATCACAGGACAGCTGACCCCTCTTCTGAAATCTATGTTTTAGTCAAGAATCTCAAATGAAATACGAAAGTATATAATGTTGTGGGCACTCGCACAAAGCTGTTTGTATGCTTAGAGATATAATTAACTTATACTGCAGCCGATAATAAAAGTTATTGAACGGCATAATAAAGTTATGGTGCACACACGCGCAGGCAAACATAATTTTGTTCGCATTTAAGTGCTGCAGTTCCTGCGTCCGAACGCTATAAAGTACTTGGATTTTGCTTCTATCCATGCCTAAGCAGCACACCTCGTTCCTAATAACTTCTTTGCTAGTCGAGGCCTGTAGAAACCACTGGTTTCTGTCGTGTCCGGACCGCGGAAGGAAGCCCTAATGGGGGGGGGGCAGTAGGAGGAGGACTGGACAGGACCGACAGGTGCGCCCTGCTTAGACATTTTAGTATAGGTAGGGCAGAGGAAGGTGGAACGAGCTAATAGCAACAGAAAAACTACTTGAATAGGATATTGGTAGGCCCCAAGGAAGAGAAGCAGCCCTAGCGGGCCGTCATGGAGGACCCAAGGGGTGATAAAATGATCCCACTCTGGGTCATAAAGTGCCATCCGAAGCCATCGAGGCAGAAAGTCTTCCAGACCATTTTTGCCAACATTGGGGTTGCACTATGCCAATTGGTGGACCAATCCTATGGATGCCTGGCTATATGCAACAACAACCTTGACGTCGACAAACTCCTAGGAGTAAGCTGCTGCTCTAAACTCGAAGAAATCGGCTTGTCACACAAGGTCCCACCACATATGTCTGCCCAAAGTCAATCATCTGCCGTTGCCTTGATCCTTCGGTTGGGACACATAATGTAGAAGAGATCAAGGCTGATTTCGTGGTAGAAACAAAATTATGCAAAGGTTTATAAATTTATAAATCGTGAGGGAAGGGAGTACACCCATCTCTTCAAAGCGACCTTTCAAACAACGGAGATGTCGGCCAAAGCGTCAGAGGCAGGATTAATTATGTTCTGTACCAAGCTCTCAGCCTCGTGTTTTGAGAGAGAAACTTTTGTTTCCGTGTAGGTCTGCTCCTCGTGCTACGCTCTAGAGCAGCATATGACTAAAGAATGCACATTCCAGGGCAAAGTGTGTTCAGAGTGCGCCAGAACCGGGCACACCTAGAAAGAGTGTGCCAATAAGGGAACAAAGAAGTGCCTAAATTACGAAGGTCCTGACCGCACACTATCCATGTCTTGCCCTAAGAAGAAGACCCTAGTTACGAGAAAAAGAAGAACCTAAAAGAAAAAAAACCCGTAAGGCAAACACCACCTACGCCCAGGCGACGCAAAACCAGGACAAGGGCAAAACTTTACTACAACTAGACCCATCAATGAATTTGGACCTGGTTGTGTGCATGATTCACGCCCATTTTGTTAACATAACCAAACCGGGAACCTATGAGGGGCGGTCAATACGTTTTAAGAATCGGTAGGGCAAAACAGAGGAAAGGGGATGGCTGTTTGTAGGGGTGTTAGGACAAGTTATGACAAGTCAGGACCTGGAGCCGCACGCTCCTGCCTCATATATTTAAGAAGCAGTAGCTGATCGCAGATCGTCAGTCACAAATTTTTCAACAATCAAGAAGGTTGAGCACCGCGCAGTGATCAAATATTTGACAAAGGAAGGCAAGAATGCAAAAGAGATCCATGAACGCATGGTCGCAGTGTACACCGACACCGCCCCTTCCTATGCATACCATTTCTCGCTGGAATAAGGAGTTCTGCCATGTTCATGAGTCCCTTGAAGATGACCCCCATCCAGGATGCCTATCAGACGTGACCAATGAGGACAATGTGGCCCTTCTGGAGAGGATGATCCTTGAAAATCGACGAGTGAAGGTCGAAGAAATCAAGCAAAAACTTGGAATATCACATGGAAGTGTTATCAACATCATCCACGACAAGTTAGCCATGACCAAGGTCTCTGCCCGTTGAGTCCCTAGAAGCCTCACGCCCCATGATCGACTTCAATGTCGTCAAAGTCCACAAGGCAAGAGTTGCACAAGCTGTCGTGCGCGAGTGCGGATTCAAGGAGCTCAACCATCTCCCCTACAGTCCAGATCTGGCCCCTAACGACTACTATTTATTCCGCCAGCTCAAGGCTGCACTGCGTGGATGCTGGTTTTGGGACGATGAAGATGTCCAGCACGCCGTGCAGGAGTGGATTGAACAGCATTCGGGAGATTTCTGGTTGTCGGGAATTTAAAGCCTCAGGGACAAGTGGCGTAAGTGCATTGAAGTCGGGGGTAGTTATATTGAAAAATAATAAAACACTTTTCCTCATATCTCGTTTCCTTATATCCGAATTGCAAAACTTATTGACCATCCCTCGTACGCCACCAAACTTAACAGGATGCTCACCCAAAACGGCATGAAACCAATGTGGTTCCCCGACAACTCCCCTTCGACCGAACTCTATCAAACTCAGACGGGAAGCAAGCATAGAACTACATCAAGGAGCCGATCGAAATCCGGGGAGCCCGATTGAATAAGCGAGAAGATCCCGCAACACCCAAGACAATGGAAACCGATTAGCCGGCCCAAAAGGCGAGTGCCCAGCAACGAGCGAGCCAACAAACATCCCCGCGAAAGAGGACAGAAAGACGGCACCTAAACAAAAGACAACAGACATAAACGACATAAGTCAACGACATAATCGAGGGAGTAGTAAAAGAAAAATTCAAGTATGACTATGACAGTAACTCCACCGAGGAGGAAATGCTATCGGCTCTCAAAGGAAGAAGCATTGAAATCTGCCACGAGTTATGCTTTAATTTATCGTACGAGCAATTAAAAAAGAAAAGGTCAGGGAGAGTGGAGTCGCCAGCACAGGAAGAGCAAGTAAAGGTCCAGAGCACCCAAGACGAATAGCATGGCTTATAACACTATGTTTATTAGCAAAATTTAGATCCTTTCACTAAACGTCAATGGTTAGGAAAATAAAAAATCACATATAACAGCATCATCCGCGAAGTAGGTCCAGACATAGATCTAATCTCGGAACATGGCCTTAGTACAGATGCGAAACACTTGAGGAATATATTACTTCAATGTTATTACGATTACGGCCAACCATTCAAATGAATGATATGATGCTGTCGCAATAGCTATTTCCAGCAATAGCTGGAAATAGCAGACCTAAAAGAATCGTATCTGGCCATTAAAATCAGAACAACCGTCGATGACCTTGTTATAGATGTGGGCTACCAACCCCCAAGACGATCGTATCTCCCCATCCCCAACTTCATCCGACTATTCATCAGGAACACCTCAACCATCCTGATTGGAGACCTCACTGCCCGCTGCAGAGAACCAGGTTACACAACCGGGTTCAACGGATCGGGAACCTCCCTGAGCCTTCTTATTGATCAGATCTGGTGCAAAGAGTCGGCCCAGAATTTCCACCATACAGGACAAGAAGATCCACAATGACCCCTGACATCATCCTCGTAAACTCCAACTTTGCCCTAAACCAAGCGACAGATCCTGGCCCATACACCCCATCGGACCATGTTAGCATGGTCACTACAGTGTCAACGTCCCCTATACAGGTGAAGATCCCATCTCGAAGGTGCATGCCTAAAGCGAACTGGGAAGAGTATAGAAGAGTAATACAGGACTACCGACTGAACCAACTGGACGTGTCGACACTAGAAGACCTCGACAGTCACCTAGAGGACACCATGACGAGAATAAAGAAGTCGGGCAGGGTAGCTATTTCTAGGCTCGAATACAAGACTCTCCCAGCACAACTATGGGACGACAATATTACAGTAAAAAAGAACAGGCTAGATGAACTGGTCTTGGAGATAAGTCGACTTGAGAATTCAGCAGACCGCTACCGGGAGCTCCGGAACTTCCGTGTGGAACTTCTGATAGCAGAGAAGTCGAAAAGGACCTGGAATGGATTGATAGAAGGGATGGACATGTAAGGTGATCCCAGCAAGTTTTGGAGCCAAATTAACAGATTAAGTGGCACACTCTTTCCCAAAACTAAGATCAACATCATAGTGGACGGGAGGAAAATCTCAGAACACCAAGAAATAGAGCACCAATTGAGGGTACATTGGAGAAGAAAGCTTGCCATCACAGATAAGGAGAACCAGGATTTCAATGTGGAGTATGAGGAAGAGATCTTGCCGGACCTGGAGGCACGAAGGCCGGTCTTAACTCCTTTCTATTTCGTCGATGCTCCTAGACAAACAGAGGAGGTTAGTAGATTATTCACCCATGACAGGTTTGAGGCAGCCCTCAAAAGATTTAAGCTAAAGATCCCCGGCATTACCAAAGCACATCTGACAAATGCTCCTGAAAATATCAACACAGCGATTTTAAACCTGTTTAATGCCTGCCGTAACGTTGGTTATTTCCCAGATAAAATCAAGAGGGTAAGATTGATTTTCCTCTTGAAGCCGGGAAAAGCAAATGAGGAAGTGAAAAGATACAGGCCTCTATCATCCTGGAGTTCATAGGGAAACTCTTTGAGAAATTGATCAATGATAGACTCAGGGACTATCTTGAAGCAATTAGTTGTTACAATGAACAACAACATGGATTCTAAAGACATCGGGAATTAAAACAGCCCTTGCCCTGTTGACTGAGCACATCGCCGTTACTAAGGGTGAGAAAAAAAGGGTAAATTTAGTACTCAGGGACGTTTCATCAGCCTTCGATAAGGTATGGATCCCTGGTCTAATGAAGAAAAACTGTGACCTACGGATGAGCACGAACATCACTAGACTTCTTTGTGACTACCTTGAGGAGGGCGAGGCGACCATAAAAACTAACAGCGTCGAGGGAAAACGATTTCTCATGAGGACCGGTGTGCCCCAAGGATGCTTTTTAAGTCCTAGCCTGTATACGATCTATGGAAGCGACCTTCCCTTTCCTACCCATGATTACGCAGACTACATCCAGCTGGCCGACGATATTTCGCAATTGATCACCAGCAATTATCCTATTGATATCGCGAATAGAACAGCAAGGAAAATAAACAACCTCAAGGCCTACGAGGCTCGTAAAAAGATCCGCACTAATGTGGAAAAATTTGAAGTCCTTCCCTTTGGACGAAACAAAACGGCCGACGTACAAGTGTGATACGAATTCTATCCCTACACCCACGAAACTCGTGTCCTTGGATTAAATATAACATCAACAGGATACGGCACACATATCATTGTTAAGGTCGTACAAGACAAGCAACAATTACGTCAACTCTATAGATTTAAGGGGCTCTCCCCCCGGAACCAAAGGAAAGTCTACCTGGCCCTGGTAAGGCCAATTATGCTATATCCCGCTATTCCGATGCACCTAGAGACCAATACTCAGCTGAGGAAAGTGCAGGAGGTACAGAACCAGGCTCTCCGATTTATATTTAATGCATCTCTACTGGACCACATCCCCTCGACCAGACTTCCCTCTCTCGCAGAATTGGAACCCATAAACGTAATCCTACAAAATAGGGAGAAATCGATTTGGAGGAAGATCCAAGAACATCTAACAGAGAGAATAAAACAAGAATAATGACAATCCAATATTGACAACCGACTTCGACGCTACAAACGCGGATTCAACAGCAGCCACGTGCGTACGCAGGAGGATGTGATACCCTTATTTAGATAAAGAAAACGTCAGAAAAACTACGAAAGCTTCACGAACAGGACCATGAAAACTCCTTTTTATACATGTTTTATAAAAAGAAAGATCCGTAGTGGAAAACTAACCAAAATCAAATAACATTAAATCAACAAATTATAAATAAAATTAATAAAAAGATCCGAAGTGGACAAAAGTAGAACTAAAGTAACATGTAGAACGTACTCAAACTATCAGTAAGCTCTACATCCTAAATATCAAGCCGAACAAATACAAAGACTTGAATGCTTAATTTTCATATCTAATACGCTAAGAAATAAAGAAGACGACGAGAAGACTATGCCAAATAAGCTGGCACACATTCTCTTCTACTATAACACTTTTTTCTTACTATAACCTCTGCTACTATCTTAAACTTATTATTTCTCATATTTTATTATCAATCGATCAATCCAAAAAATAAACATATGTATGACGATTAAATGTATCTCAATCCTGATTGGTTGAATTTTGTAGTATTATGAGTAGATAAAATGACTATTAATATAGATATACTTTTGTGGAAATGAGTAATCATTATTATTCAAGAAGAAAATTTGTCATTACTGTTCACTATATCGAGGCTTATTACAGCTAGTTACCAAGGAATAAAGAATCCAGCTATATATATATTCTTCTTTATCCTAAGGAAGCTCGCGGATCACCTAACCTAGTATACGAAACACCAAGAGAGAGAATTCGTTACCAAGACCCTATAGGACAACCGTTACAAATGAAAAGAAAGAATTAAAATTCCAAATGATAAAAATGATAAAATGGAACACAAATTTATAGTAACTTTTATTTGGTAATAAATTAAATTTGTTATATATCATATTCTGTATATCGGAAGATATATTATTCGTAAGCTTCTGATTATCACTTGTTTAGGATATTTCTTAGATTTACATCAAGAAAGTGAGGTTAAAAGCATGTTGGATTCATACTTTTCTTTTTGCTATAAGTAATGAGGTTCTGTTAATGATTTAATATTTCCATATTCATAAGTTTTTTTAATTTTAACATATATTCTAAAACGGCAAATTACTTCTTTTGCAACCTAAGATTTTATAATTTAGGGGTTATGAGGTGCTTTAAAAGAATGAAAAAGTTTTCTGTAGTTTTTTATGTAATAAAATATTAATTAACTTACGTTATATTTTAACTGATTAGGGATATTTGTGCCAATCTCTAGTAAGAGGTGATTAATCATTGCTTATTAATCAGCAAATGAATAATTTTTAGAAAAGATGAATGATAAGCTGGATGAGAACAGGAATCTATTCAAAAGTAAAGGAGAAAGGTGAGATACTAACATGAAAACAGCTGTGTGAATATCGAAGATAAGTATGGGAATGTAACTCTGAATACCATGGTGATTCTATTACGATAATGGTCTGTAAATTTTGTTTTAGGACATCGAAGATAAGTATGGGAATGTAACTCTAAATACCGTGGCGATTCTATTACGATACTGGTCTGTTAATTTTGTTTTAGAATATTTAAAGTCAGAAAGCACATGAAGATTGAAAAAATATGGCACTATTCCCGTTGTATAAAGTTATAGTGGAAATTGCGAATGCAAGAACTATAGTTTTGCAGGCAAAATGTATGAATAAGATATGAATGTGCATAGATGAATGAAAACTGATTTTGATAAAAGGTTGGCGGCCAAGCCCAATTTCACAAAGATGAATTTTTGGACTGTTTCTGATTTAATTTATGCATAATATGTCCTGCTTCCTTGAAACTACCTACATAGAAGCATTGCAAGGTCAGAAAAATAATTGTCGCATTTTTGAAAATAATGTTTTTTTCAGGCAGATAATAAAATAAATAGGTATAGATTATAAAAAAACCTGTATGCTCAGTAAGGTTGAAAATAAACTATGAATTTACTAAAAATTCACCTAAAATGTCTAAAAGAAAGCATTGTGATGCAGAAGCAATTTGACAGGGACTGGATACAGCTGATGTAGAGTCAAATATATCTGTTAATGACTCAGGTTGTGATCCAAACTATGAACTGTTCAGTGGATTTAGTAGCAGCAACCACGAAGATAATGACTCAGGAGGCGAAAATGATAGTGAAGTAATGAATAGGCAACTGAGCAATTGATTGAGAAATTTCACTGGGGAAAGTGAAGAAGAAAATGATAGTGACGGATCTAATACATTGAAAGGCAGTCTACTTTTACATTTACAGGAGATTAAGGTGTGATTGTGAGGCCTTCTAAACAAGATTCTTTTAGATCAGGAGATGTATTCAAACTAATTATTGATGATGAAGTCATGAAATTACTTGTGATTGAGCTAACAAGAAAAGAATCAACACTAACACCAAATGCAAGACAGGTGAAATGGATTTCAACTACAGAAGAGGAAATTAAAACCTTACGATTCCTACTGTGAGTGAGCCTTAATCAAAAAGGAACTATTTCATCCTATTGTAGTACGTCGCCTCTATACAGTAATAAGATTTTTTTAAATGAGTAGAAATCATTTGGTGCCTTTACATTGGACAAAATCGCAATGAGGGACTCATGTGACACCGACCATGCTAGCCAGGATGCATCAAATAGAGCCACGAATATTATAATACATTTAAATCGCCATAGATTTCAACAGTATCCATAGACAGACATACAAATAAAAAAAAAGCTATCAACAATAATTAATGACATGGCGGTCAACGTGTTAAGTGATGAGCAAATAGCTTTAGATCTTAGAGTAAGTAGGTGGATCAAGTATTAACATTTAGATTGAGAGGCGAAAAAAGAAGGCAAAAGAAATGTAAATTATATTCTGGGATGATACATAAATATTGAAAAACTTATGGTTGTGTGGAAAGGGAACCAGTATTGCAAGTAGTAAAAATAGTGTGAGGAGTATTTATGTTTGAATTAAGGATTGGGTTTGGATAAAATATGGCAGGAACCATTAGTTTGATATGCTTGGGTGGATAATAAACAAGGTCTGCTTACCAAAGTCGCGTGATCTCACATAATCTGCATTATGACCTTACGACCTGCAAAACGTTCAATAATTCCCGGACTAACCTTGGGAGGACCTTGACAATATATCATTCGAAAGAGATGGAAAAACAACATAAGGCTTTCAAATATCGTTAGATTCAACCGAATAGCCACAATGTTATTACTAAAAAAACAAAAGCATAACGGGGACCAACCGACCGACATAGTAAGATATTGCGTCGCACGTGACTAAGCACACGCGTTTAATAATTGTCTGAAGTCACATTGAGGGAAATGGATTCAGATAAAAGTATTTTAGGTGAGGATAAATGTGTTTGGGATTTTAATTGCTTGTGGTTGGTCTTGTACAAGTACACTTTACAAACTATTTAGAAAGTATTGTGCACGATAGTGGTACATAGGAATCAAATTTTGACTACAAGGGTTTACAAGATTGACAAAATATCCGAGGCGATAATAGCGTTCGTGAGGGCAAAATGACTAATCAACTCTGAATGAGCAGCGGTTATCACACCAGAAATATTGAACTTCATTGAAATAAAACACATACCTAACCGGAAACACAACATCCCACCATGACCGATGTTAAGCTGAATCGGGATTATTTATTCATTGTATATGAATTCCAATTCGAGGGTTCACTTGTAGAGACTCTAGCCATACTCCTTAGCCTTGTAATGCAATGGCAATATTTGAAATAATTGATTTTTGGTTTGATATATTTAGTATTTTCCCATGCTCATTTGTACTTTCCGAAACTGTTTAAAATACATTTTTTAAGTTTCTACTGGAGATAAGCTCGTTGGTACTCGATTTATTTCCCTCAAGAGAAGAAAAATATTTTTATATATGCTAAAGTTTTAGGATCAAGTATAGAGTATTAAATGCCTACAGGAATAAAGCAATGCTAATTTCAAATATTTTCGAACTTTATTCGATTCATCATCATAACATATTTGACGTTCAAAATTATAATGTTTCCTCTTTTCTGCTTGACAATTTTGCCTTCAGGGCATGTTTCAAGTGCTAATTTATGAGCCCCAAAAGAATATGAAGTGATACTTGATTTCTACGTAGGTTCTCAAATATTAATATACTACTTTGTGAGAAAAAAACAGGATGTAGTAACAAAATATTTATTTCTAATCTAAATTACAATCTATAAGCTTTCCCCTTGAAAATAATGCCCCTTGAGTCTACTACACTTTCCAATTTTTCTACGCCATGCCTTCATGCACTTCTAAATGGATTCTCTCGAGATTCTCAACATATCCGTCATCGAGGCCCTGTTAATGGCATGTTCCTTTGATGACCACTTACAGGTTGAAGAAAAGGAAATAATCACATAGAGCAAGGTCAGTGAGAAGGAAGGGTGCTCAAACACTGTGATGTTTTGGTCAGCCAAAAAATACAAGATGCTCAGGGCGTTGTGTGCCGGCGCTCTTTTATGGTAAAATTACTTTCTGCCACTTTTCTATTGATGCTAAAAAAATGAAGTAATTTTAAATTTAAATTTAATGTCCTCAAATGAGAGATGTTTATTCAAATAAACTAATGTAATGATAAACTTCACTTCTATGCCAAAAATGGCCAAGATGGCTTAGATTTTCTCGATAGCATGAGAGTTCTTCCTTATCTTTGCTAATCTGTAAGAAAAAAAAAATTTTGCTTTTGCTGATTATTTTGCCCATTAAATAAAATTATATATATAGGTACCTTGTTCATGGATCCTTTATGCATCGATAAATTGTAATATGCCAGCGTTAGAAGAACTAAAATTTCTTCCAGTGTATCTGGTATGCAACTGACTGCAAACCAGTATATAAGTTACTCTATTTGAACATCCCAACTACACCAAATAACCTAAACACTAACGGTAAGTATCTAAAATGTCTCTTTGAATCCCTATCTTGTTTTGGAATACACCCTAAATTTATTTCTTCTAGACCCCAAAATTTCCACTCACGTCAGAAGAGTCACCGATCGACGCTGAACAAATGAATTGCTTAAAACACCATTGATTTGCGGATATTTGCTAATTATATATATCGTTTAACATCTTCCCATTCATCCTCTTCTATTTATAAATAAGGGACTATTACTTTGCCACGCTCTTAATCTGTACATTCTTCATACTTCGTACAAAAGTACAGCTTATCCGTAAGATTCGTATCGGTGTTGAGGCTTCTTCCTGGCCCTTCTCGACTCCACAATTTTCGAAAAGTCTTTACTGCACTCTGCACGCTGAAGCCTTCACCTCCTGATTCTTTCCAATCATGAGCATACTTGGTATTGGAATCAACCGGATCTTTTATTTGGGATCTTAACAGAATAGTATTTTGTATCAAACGATTTGACCCTTGTTTAACGATATGCTATAATCCCTAATTCATTTTTCTTTATCTCCGAGATGTCGACATATTTCGTGATATTTTATCCCAGTCCGGTGCTGTTGATATAAAATAAATTTGGTTTAATATTCTGATAGGTATTTTAAATATACTTCAACTTGGACAATAACTCGGTTAAATATCAATCTAGAATAAATTCTGAGAAAAATTTTATAACATTAATATAACATTATTATACATTCTTGGGCGAAAAAATAACGTACTCCATATATATATATATATATATATATATATATATATATATATATATATATATATATATATATATATATATATATATATATATATATATTATTCATAAATAAGTATGTTATCTACTTTTCTAATATTTTTGAATTACGTAGCATTTTAGTAAATGGTTGTCCTGAAGGTCTGTTTGCTTAGCCAGGTGTGTAGTTTAGATTTTACTTCGTCAATTATTTGCACTTGCTTCTAGCAATATGTCGTGTGCAATTTCATTATCACAACTTCTAATTTTAATAAAAATTCCCTTATCTGTGCTAACCTCTTTCTCAATGTCTTTCTTTTATTATCACTATTTGTTGTTTTTAACATGTATCAATCGGTGTTTTTTTGAGTTATCTTCAGTTTTATCTGGTATTTTGTACTACTTGTTCAAGTTTGACTTCTAAAAGTAAAAATTTCGAAGATGCATAAATTATCTTACATTTATTTCATAGAGACACGACTTCGCCTAATTTTATTAAGTACTTATTTACATCTTCCATTCTGCCATCAACAGCGAGAAGCTGTCCTATTATATCATTTAAACTGCAGTCTTCATTACTTCATTATCCTAACACTATTGAGGGAGAAGTGAGGCCCCCTTGTCGCGGGAAGAGAGCTTGTGTGTACCTTTGACTTTTCGAGCTATGTCAGCGGGGGTACCTCTTCTGGGTACCCCTGGTAGGGCTTCCCTTGTCGATTTGGTCGGGAACCAGGTTTTAGACTAAGTGCATCATTCATTCCTTTTTCTACTCTATCCTTCTCCTTTTTAACTTTTATCCTATCTCTCCCACTTTTTTAAAAAGAAAACATAAAAAGCCTACTCCTATCATGTCACTCTTTCCATTTTTTTCCTCTATCTACATATAAGGACCTGGCAGCTACCTCGCGCGTCAGAAGAGAGGCTTTGGAACTTCTATAAGCAACGCCAATCGACGTTCACTGGTGCGAAGGACTAGGACTAGAGGTGTCCTAGGCGTTGGGGCACGATGAATGGGATAAGGGTAGTGCCCCGTTAACCCCTTTCCTGGCGCGTAATTATTGACCGTTCCCAGTGCCCGTTGACGGGTGCCTCTGGTAGCATCGGCTGGAGGTGATGGCCCTTTGTTCCCAGGTTGGTTGCCAGGCTAATAAAAAGCCTTATGTCGAGTCTCTTGGTAAGGCGGGATATCCATTGAACGCTGCTCCGAGATCCTGGCCGTTGTGAAGGGAACTAGTAGGAGTTTAGTAAGGGGCGTGCTTCGTTGTTGTTCACCTGGTGACAAATCGATGGCCCCTTCGGGGACCATGTGTGCTGCTTAGTTGGGAGCCACGGCACGCCGAGGCTTGACGACTCGGTTGGACGAACAGCAGCACATGGAGCGTGCCTTCTGAAAGATCCGAAACGTCTCCGATCGATAGGCGGAAGCAACTCACGCGGGGAGAACTCACCAACCCCCTTTTTTCTATTGATTGGTCACAAAGTTGTAAAAAAGAGAAAGTGTTCAAAATGACAGTGAAAAAAGGTCCAGCTGCACTCAAATATACATGTGCGATATGCCAGAAGGATAAGTGGTGCGTTGACTTCCCGGAAGGATGTTTTTCGAAATGCCACCCTGGAAGTATATGCACAGACTGCATCCTTAAAGGAGAGGTCCGCGAGTCAGTGGCATACTGCAATGAACTCAAGGATCTCTTCACAACCTCGGAAGAAAAATCTAGGGCGCTGCAAAGTAAAGTACAGACCCTAGAAACGCAGCACGCGCTTCAGATTTGGCGTCTCGAGGAAAAAATCCTAGAACTAGCCTCTAAACTAGAGGCCCAGTCAGCTCAAGCTCGAGACGAAAGTCCCACTGACTTGGCTGGTTCCACCGATGTGACTCCAGCCCAAGGAGGTGAAACTGCATTGGCAGCCCCACTTCTGCCATGCGGAGCCAATGAGAAGAAGAAAAAGAAAAAAAAGAAAAGGGACCTTAATACTGCTCACCCCAGTGTAGAGGATTCGAGCGTTACTGGTGCGCAAGGGAAAGTAAAAAGAGAAGAATAGAAAAGAGAAACGGAAGAAGAGAAAACAAATGAAGACAAGAAAAATAAGATGAAGAATAAAAAAAAATTTAGAGATACAATAGGAAAGCGGCAAGTCGCTTCCGAGGGGAATGAATAAGAATGTGCAAGAGTCACCCTTATTGGTGATTCTCAAGCACGGGGCCTGCAGTCCCTGCTAGCGGCCCGCCTTCGCACTAGTGTAAAGGTAAGCTGCCTGCTAGGATGTGTTAACCACCACATCAGAGTAGAGGCTTAGAAATCACAGATTTCTGAGAGCTCAGTCGTTGCTCTGGTGTTCAGTGGAAACGACCTCTACCTGAGAGGAGTTAGGGTAGGCACCTTAGAAAAAATCCTCCACACGGTCATGGGTGCCGTGGACGACTGTGGACTAAAAACCCGCAAGCGTGTGGTAGTCAGGATGCTCCCGAGGAGAGGTCCAAAACGGACCGCTCACTCGATGAATGTTTCTTTAAACCTGCTCCTGGCAGATTTGTGTACGGGAGAGGGGGTCTTTTTTGTAGACCCGTACCGCACCTTTGAAGGTAGAAATGATATGTACCAAAGGGATGGGGTACATCTTTCCTTTAAAGGAAAGGCCTTTCTGTCGAACATGATCCAGGATGTCGTAGAGAGGACCGAAAGGAGTATCCGGCCCAGAGTAAGGGCGGACGTACGTTAGTACGCCTGTGTAACTCCAGGAACGACCTTCTCAGAGGTGGCCAAAAGGGGTGCCTCGCCAACAAACAAGCTGGGAAAAGGAAGAGCGTAGGGAGTCCTACAGTTGGGGACTCCCTAAAAGTTCTTCTGTTTAATGCGAGTTTAATCAGGAACAAGTTTCCTGAGCTCGGTGGCCTGGTAGGGAGGAGAGAACCCGAAATGGTAGCCATAACAGAATTGTGGATAAAAACCTCAAACCGAGACTTTGAAGGCGAATTCACGGTTCCTGGCTACCAACTTTTCCACAAAGATAGGCCAGACAGAGAGGGTAGCGGGGTAATGTTGTATGTCAAGGATACAATCAAATCTACGAACTCCAACATTATATCCGATCACAAGATCCTAGGCGTTGACCTAGAGATCGGTCCTGTCAGATACAGGACCCTGCTGCTTTACAGACCCCCTTCCCAATCCGTTGAAAAGGACAGGGAACTGTACCACCTGCCGGGTGAGCTTGTTCAAAGCAGAGTGTGCATCGTTATGGGCGACTTTAACAGATAAGTTGACTGGGAAACCAAAGCAGCCTGTGGCGAGAGCGCGCTACTCCTGGACTTTGCCAACAACGAGTTCCTTACTCAATGGGTCAGAGAACCGACGAGAGGAGACAATATCCTCGACTTGGTCTTCACCTCTGAGGATGATATCGTTGAAGATGTCTCTGTAGGCGAAGAGCTTGGTGGCAGTGATCACCAGCTAGTTAGATTTACCGTCAAGATCCCGAAGGTAAGGTCTGTTTCCAGTCAATCAAGGAAACTTGACTTGAGAAGAGCAGACTTTGCAAGCCTTCGTGCTGGGCTGACTGTATAAGGCTAGCGGTATGCGAAAAAGTTGAGGATTCATAGAACAATTTAAAAAATAAATTCATGAATCTTCAATCCAGTTGCATCCCTCTAAAATGTCTTCGTCGGTCTTCTGTTCAACCAAAGTAGTTTAATCTAGAAATCTGTTAACTGCTTAGGGAGAAGAGAAATGCGTACCGGCGATCGAAGATCTCGGGTGCTTTTGACAAGTACCGGAAGCTAGCCAGGAGAGTGAAGTCTAGCATAAGGGCGGCTAAGCGTATTGAGGAACTCAGAGTAGCGAAACTCTCCAAGGAGAATCCCAAGGAGTTCTTTGGCTATGTAAATAGCCGTAAACCAATTCATCGTAGGATTGGGCCCTTAGTGGACGAGGAGGGTGCATTAACTCAGTCAGATGCAGAAAAGGCCAACCTTTTCAATGACTACTTCTTCTTAGTGTTTACTAAAGAGTGTGGTCCCATCCCCCAGCCAACGGATTCCTACTCTGTGAAAGAGCTGGAGGCAATGGACTTCACCGAAGGAGAAATAAAGAAAAAGATCGCTGACCTAAAGACGAATAAGTCCCCTGGACCAGACGGGTTTCTACCCAAGGTGTTGAAGGAAGTGTGCGATGAAGTATCACGACATCTGTGCGCTATCTTTAACATGTTAATCCGGACCGGATGCGTTCTTAGAGACTGGCGTAAGGCGGAGGTGACTCCGATCTTCACGAAAGGAGACCCCAGCGATCTGTCAAACTACCGACCTATCAGTCTGACTTCGATAGTCGGTAAACTCATGGAAAGCATCATGGTGGACAAAATAACGTCGTATTTAGAGCAAACCTGCTACTAAGGAGTTCCCAGCACGGCTTCCGAAGGCAACGGTCATGCCTGACGAACCTTGTGGAATTCTTCCACTTCGTGTTCAGTGAGCACGATCGGGACAAGGCGGTGGATGTGGTTTACTTAGACTTTCAGAAAGCCTTTAAAAGGGACCAAACCGCCACCTTCTCCGGAAAGTGCGAGCGCTGAGCATAGACGGAAAAGTATCCGGCTGGATCGAGAACTGGCTAAGTGGCAGACGGCAATGAGTGGTGGTGAATGGACAGGCTTCTGAGTGGGTGCCCGTTACTAGCGGGGTGCCTCAACGTTCTGTCCTGGGACCACAACTATTCATCATCTACGTCAACGACATGGACGGTGACATGGTTGCCAAGATTTCCAAATTTGCCGACGATACCAAGCTTGGTATGAACGTTGCAAAGGATGGAAATACTGCTCGCCTGCAGGAAGATCTTGGGAAGATTAGGGAGTGTTCGGACACGTGGCAAATGCCTTTTAACGTGGGCAAATGCAAAGTAATGCATATTGGCCACAGAAACCCCCAATCACATTATATCCTTAAGGGCACAGCTCTCGAATCGAGTGACACTAAGAAGGACTTGGGTGTTACTATCAGTAGCGACCTCAAGTTCTCTAAACAGTGCATCGAGGCAGAGAATAAAGCCCAAACGACGTTGGACTACATAAAGCGCCAGTTTGGATACCGTAACAAGGAGATAGTACTTTGTCTGTACAACTTCCTCGTTCCGCCGCACCTGGAGTATGCCGTACAATTTTGGAGTCCTTCGTTTCGAAAGGACATCGCAAGGTTGGAACGCGTACAAGCTAGGACAACCAAACTGATTCCCTCTATCCGACATAAAAGTTATGAAAGTTATAAATCTGTTCTCGCTGGAAACCAGTAGACTGCGTGGTCAGCTCATCGAAGTTTTCAAAATACTTCGAGGGTTCGACAATGTTGACTACCGGGATATTTTCACACTGAGTGAGAACAGAACACGCAATCACGGCTTCAAACTTGAACTGAAGCGTTACAACCGCAATCTGTGCGGAAATTTTTTCACTTACAGTATCTGCGGTAAGTGGAACGCACTTCCAGTGGAAGTTGTCTAAAGTGAATCTGTTGACCAGTTCAAGTCAAGACTAGATAAAGTCTTGAAAAGTGGCCGCTTAGGGATGCCAAACAATTAAGCAGCCATGTGCCCGCTCAATTGCTAGTCCAAAGGTACCCTCCTTGAATGGACCGTAAGGTCTCCTAGGGTTCTTATTTTCCTTGTTACTCTTTATTATTTTGGCTTTAGAAAAAGCTCATTTTCAGCCCAGCTGTGACAATGGCTGGTGATTATTAGTAAATATGTGACTTAAATATTTCCGATTAACTTTGATTTCCATTATTTTTTACTCCAAATTTCTAAATAATTTCTTCGTGTGATCTTCTAAAAGAGTTTTGAAAAAATGAAGTCCATCTGTTTCACTCTCTTTTTGTTTTTAAATGGTTACAGTGCAACCAAAAATAATATATTTTATCACCGTAAATGTAGGAGAGTATTAAGTGTTGATTTTCTTCATTCCTTTTCCTGATCTTGATCTTAAATCGAAGTCTGCTTTCACTGAGTCAAAGAGTTTTTCATATTTTTCTCATGCCATATGGATAGGTGTTTCGAATTTATAGATGTGGTAGGGTGACGTCACATCTGACACCAGAATATAATCTACATGTCATATGAATCTTCTTTAACGCGCGAACGAAGCACGCCAGAAATTGGGATATTGGTCCCATTGCGAGGGTTATATAATCAAAATCGAGTGCGGTTGGCCTAAATAATTAAATTAAGAGGTTTTCGGTTTAGAAAAACTGATTGTAGAAAAGTAACTTCACAATATACCAAGAAAATATTATTAGCAAGAGTAAATATATGAGAATAAATAAAATGTGACGCGGGGCACCAAACGAGGAAGGGGGGGATACAAAGGACTCGACGGGGACGAGAGTCTGATAGAGGATGTACGGTGATTGCTTACAGGGAAAGGAGACTTATGTAAAGCATAATTGACTCTTGGCTTCGGATACGACGAGTAAACGGGGTGCTGCAAAGTTTCACTTGTAAAATTCTTTCTTCCTTAACCTCGCTGAGAAATGAACGAGGGAGTACTCCAGACCAGAATGAAGTCGCTACCCCACCGAATGATAGATGCATGTTCGTGTCCATCGTCTGTTGGGCGGTAACTCTGGCCTTAGGTACGAGCGAGACCTGGTAGAGAGGTAACGCGTCTCGTTCTCAGCTGGAAGCTGTTGGGGGGGAGGGGGGGTACGGCGTACGAGATTATACGTGTCTGCTAACAGGACGCGGCTGTTTGGTACTAATTTCTCAAAGCTTTTCCTGAAGTATTTATAGGGTCTCAGTGAAAGCGGGTCGCCGGAGGCCCCCAAAGTATGACCGGGATCTCATTAGACTTGGGCGCCCCAGACGGGAAGGGGGGGGACGAGGATATTTTCGGTTGGCATCACAGGCTTGCGCTAAGGTCCTTGACGCCGTAGGTCTGGCGCCGAATAGGAGATGTGACGGAAAGATAAAGAGAAGCCAACTCGAGTCATCCGTCCGCGCTATATTCTCGCTGCTTCCTTGGGCCCACCTCGGTGTACAGGTGCATCTTTCTCAGGCAACACCGGTAGACGTTGGGTTCTAGGGTGGAGAGGGGCGGGGGGTAACCTTTTCTCTCTGACACATAGTTCTCCGTAAAAATTGTTGGACAGCCTCAATATGATCATAATGACTAATACTTGCTTAAGAAACCTGCAATTTTAGGCAATTTATGACAGTCCAGTATTTGTGTAGGTTTTTGGTTATTTAGGACTCTAGTACGAAGTTTATTTGTTCCTCGAAGACAAGAATTACATTAAAATTATTAAAATGTTCTTATTTGGCCGATTAAAGGGATTAAGATCTCCCTTTATCTTTACTGAACATCTTTCGTCCCTCAAATCCAATGTTATTATTAGATAAATGAGTGAACACATTTATTGAGTAGAGAAAAATGATTGAAAATTATTAAATAGAGTAAAAATAAAAAAAATTAAGAATTTTTTTAAAAAACTCGGTGTCAGGAACGAGTAAATTTATACAGGTGGTAAAGTTTTATACATTTCCGTCTGAAACTTCCAATCCATTTTTGTTCTCTCTTATAAAGACCAAATTAGTTAATTATCTGCTAATAATGAGATAAGTGTACTCTTAGTAATAATAATATTATAATAATGTTTTTATCGGACTTTATCTGAGCCAGCTCTCTTTCCTTTCCTTCTCGCAAGAGTTTTTTTAAGTTTTAATTCCTTCCAGTCGTTTCCCTTCATTAAGTCTTATGACTTAATTCCATTGTCACTTCGAAGCTGATTGTAATTTTTGAACGGTGAAGGACTTCATTAAGTTGTCTTAAAAGAATTTCAGAGGGAAGAGATTTGGAATTAGGAAAGATAGATGTTAGATGCCATATGAAAATAATATTTTAGTCATAGATTAAGTGACTTCTGAAACATTTTACGACTGTTTAAGAGTAATTTAGATCAATTTATGACCGCTCTATGTCTAACTATTCTTTCCTAACATTAAGACTGTCTCTCCGGTTAAGAAAAATTAAACATTTTTTAGCTTTAACGTTTGATTAGTACTACTTATCATCATCATTATTATCATCATCATCATCACTAATCTATAATTTAAGAACGGGATTTTGGGGAGTATTTCAATAATAATTTAATCTTAGTTTGGTTATGACTTGAGTATATTTTGAATTTTTTTTGAAAGTAATTTCTAAGAATTTCTTTAAAGTTTGAAAAACAAAATAGTTTAGTTCAGAAAAATAAATATAATTATCCAATGGTTTATAAAGTTTTAAAAGGAAATGAATTACAATTGGTGAAGTTCAGAAAATTTATTAAAATTAAAGTAAGGCTGCTTTTTTATATTATCTCTAAATATATTTTAGCAACGTGATTTTTTGAAAGGGGGGGAAATAGTTTAGAGTTCCTTTTTAAAATTATTACAATTGGCAAAGTTCCAGAAAATTATAAAAAAATTTAACCATGGCTGCTTTTTTTTTATTTTTAATTTTAATTTTTGTAGCGAAGCGCAAGCTCCCCCCGTAGAGAGGAGTGGCAAAGCCATTACCTGGTTTACTTATATGAAAAAATTTAGTAGACTCAAAACTCTGGCCATTAATTTAATCAAAGTTTGAATAAAACAAAGGAAAAGTATTTAATAGTGTTTGGGTTTTATTTTTATTAAGTCAGATAGGTGGAAATAAAAGAGGAAGTTTAAATATTAATATTTGGTATATTTGTGGTATTTCACTTTGAAAATAACCAGATATCGTTAATCAGTAAAACAAGGTTTAATGAGGAAAATATTATATTAATATACCAGCAATGGCTTCGCCACTCCCCCCCTATTGGGGAAGCTTGCGCTTCGCTACTAAGATTAAAATTTAAAATCTAAAAAAAAAGCGGCCATGGTTAAATTTTTTATATTTTCCGAACTTCGCTAATTATAATAATTTTAAAAAAAGGAACTCTAAACTAAATTTCCCCCCTTTCAAAATATCATGTTGCTAAAATATAGTTATAGAAGAAGATATATACAAATAAATCTTCTGAACTTCACCATTTTGTTTTTTCAAAACTACCAAAGTTGATTCAAATTGGTCTATTATTGGGGGTGAGCGTAGTTTCCATGGAAAAGATTGAAACTCTCCTAATGATGAAATTAATGTCATAATATTTGTATAACTTCACCTATATTTATTTCTGAACTTCACCATTTTGTTTTTTTATATTATAAAAGAATTATTAGCAATAACTTTGATAAAAAAACCTAAGTAATAACCAAACTAAGATGAAATTATGATTCAAATACTCAAATAATCCCCTTCTTAAATTATAGAGTTAATGATGATGGTGATTAAGCGCCTAACGGTCAAATCTGCAGAATTCGCCTGATTTAGAAAAAGGAATATATAATATTTGTTTTTGGAAGAAGCAAAGGAAGAGCAATTGTATGTAGTAAAAAATGAATAATTGGGAAATTTGAGTTAGAGGGAAGTTTTTGAATAGAAGAGGATGAATGGGAAGATGTTAACCGAAAGATAAAATTAGCAAATATTCGCAAATCTAATGTGCCTTAAGCCATTCATTAGCTCAGCGTCGATCGGCGATTCTTCTGAAGGTGTGCAAATTATTTTATTAAGAGGAATTAAATTTAGTGTGTATTCCAAAAAGAAAGAGGGATTTAAAATGATAATTTAGATACTTCCCATTAGTTTTGAAGTTATTTTGTTGATTTGAGATGTTCGTATAGAGTAACTGTTATTTCTTGATTTACGATTAAATACCAAATATATTGGAAGAAATTTTGGTTCTTCTCACGCTCGCATCTTGCAATTTGTCGATGCATAAAGGATCCATGGACGAGTTCCCTACATATATAATTTTAGTTAATTGACAAAATGATCGGGAAAAGCGTAAGAAAATCATTTTTCTCACAGATTAGCAAGGATAAGGAAGAACACTCATGGCATCGAGAAAATCTAAGCCATCTTGGCCATTTTTGGCATAGAAGTGAAGTTTCTCATTACATTGATTGACCCTTCTACTGTTAACTTTAGCTGAATAAACATCTCTCATTCGAGGACGAGAAATTTGAATTAAAAGTGACCTTATTCCTTTTATATCAATAGCAAAGTGGCAGAAATTAATTTTATCATAAAAGCTTAAGCCATTTTTTTCAAAATTAGTGTAAAGTTATAAAATCCCTGCATTTAAGTGTTGCTTCGAGCATGGACCCAAATCCTATAAATAGGTATTACCAGATGGCTCGGAAGTCATGTGTTGTCATTTTGCCTCACATGAAATAAAAAAGAAAAAAGGAAAAGTAAGAGAATATAAAATGTAAAACTATTTTACAAAAACTTGTTTCGTCTGAATTGGAATATAAGACGAATCTTTGAGTTTCATTCCTCTGGGAAGAAAAATATAGTCCTAAATTTAAAGATTTACGTAGTAGGATAAATGAGATTATAAAATTTCTAATAAATAAATTGTCCCCAATATTAAATAATGTATATCCTTAAGCCATCAGATTCTTCAACTTATAACTGATTAGAACTTCAATGTGACAATGGATGAAACTGAGTTAGCGACCTGGCATGTATTTAAAGATGTATGTAAACCTTAATTAAGTGCTATCAAGATCTTGGATTCAATATCTCACTAAAGATACACTTTCTTCATTCTCATCTTTTATTCTTCCCAGAGAATGCAGGACATGTGAGTTTTGAATATGGAGAGAAGTTCCATCAAAATATAGCGTCAATGGAAAACAGTTATAATGGAAAATGCAACCCTGCTATGCTGGCTGACTTCTGCTGTAACCTGAACGTGACACAACTGACGAGTCCTAAAAACGAAGTAAATACTAAAATGTAGGTGAATACATTATATAATGCTAACTAACATGCTGATTCATTATATGTATATTTATGAATTCATTACAATGGACACATTTAATCTGAATTTGGGAACGAAATACATTTATGATATCGTGGATAGCTGCATCAATTCATAATTATTAAATCGGCAATTTACAAGAAACTTTATGTGATTCGGATTTTTTTAATCAAATTCGAATTCATCACAATTATTTTTTGTACAGTGTAATTAGTGATATTGTTAATGGAATCAAAATTTATGCGATCTTTTCTTCATCTTGGGTCGTTTTCAAGGTTGTTTTAAGATTTATTGTGGGGTGATTATTTTTCATCCATTGGCTTGTGTTCTTCTTATCTAGAGGGAGCGTCGAGTTAACATTTGGAGGGTTGTATGAAACAGAGCATTGGACTATGAAAAAAACTAATTTGGCAAAAGTTAATAAGTAAAAACGAATAATGGTTTGTAAAAAAGTTAAAGATAATTACTTTGTAAATTGTAGAAAATCCTCTGATACAAGGTGGGCCAGAAGTCCCGTTCTTTTATTGAGGATTAGAACTTAATGTACTTTTTAACTTTATTTTATATAGAATTTGTAAATTGTTGGGTTAACTCTACACAATTTCTTCCCCTGTGTGGAAAATCTTTTAAATGATGGACAATAAATGGCATAAAATCGAGCATAAATGTGATTACAAAGAAAGACCACATCTGTATTTGTCATTAATTTGAAACTTTGTACTTCATTGGGAGAAAATCCCCCACCAGTAAAAATAGAAATTAATACTTTTTTTAAAAGAATGGTGATCAATATCGAATGGAGGAAAGTGCATCCAATCATACAGAGGGTGCACTCAATCGTATGCCCGCATGAGCTTATCCAAGAGAATAAGACTAATGAAGTCAAAATAGGGAAGTTCGTGGCAACTTCTTCATTGAAGAAAACCATTGACTGCAACGGATTTGAATTGAAGGAAGATTGGCTCACTGAATACGCCATAGCGACAGATTCCTCCGCATCCAAGGAATTATTTGGTGCATCAACAGCCGAAGAAGAGGCAAAAGGCGATGGGGGAAAATCAGCTATTGAAAAACGATGTACAAACACTCCGTTATTTATCATATTACAAACTTTCAATTCATTATTTATTGCTATTCATGCAACTATTTATTATAATATTTATCTATATTTTGTATTTATAATGGAGTGGTTCATGAAATGGACATTTCTTTCCCTATATTATTGATATTTTTTCCATTTAGTTATAATTATCACCTATCATCATTTCGTCTGTTGGTAATCAACTCATTTATCATTAACACGTGACAAATTTTAGTTTAAGTTATTTAAAACATTTCACCTTAAATTTCGATCATTTTTTCCATTTAAAATCTCAGGTTAATTATAATTATATATTGGCTCATTGAAGTTACAACTTATTCTTATTTATCGTGTCTTTTTTGCAGAGGCATTTATTTTATCATATATGATAATTTAGCCAGTAGTAATCGGTCAGTTATTTCTATATACTTATTATTATGTCATTTAGGGCCAGGTCATAGAATGATCAGTAAATGCCCTTTTTATTGGCTATTGTTTCAAATTTCCCCCAAACCCAAGTATTTGCGGATGAAATTTTACATGATATTTTATACTAAACTTTCAGAGTTGGTTATAATAAACCTCTTTTGAATATTGGGCCGATATAATTTAAATACCTTTCAGGTCCATTGACTTCTCCATTTCAACTTAAAGCATCAATGTTCGACATTAATATTTAAGATCTACAACATGAAAATTTTCCATTGTTAACATAAATTTGCTTTCATATCTCAATCGTAAGCTGGTTACATTTAGGAACAGACATGAACATGGTATGGCAGGTATACCTGGTATATAACTACTTTTAAGATCTTCTTATTTATGAGACTGTCAAGTAGTCGTAATTAGTTGTTCGAGGAGTCAAGAGTACTTTCGCACCGTGACGTCAACGCTCATTTGATATTAAACTGAGTTCACATTAGTTTGGGGCTACATAAACTCCCAAACCCATTTGTGACAACTTCCCCCTTGTTTCTTTAATGACCTTTGTCGACATCAAATGTTTGTTAGGTTACATCAATATCTTGATTAAGCGAGTCTAGATTTTTCCGACTTTTTTCAGATTTCGGCTGAAAAAAAAGGATTCATCGCGAACTTTTGTGGAAGTTTTTAGTTGCCATGGTAGAAACCTGGCTTTGCACTGAACCTCAAGAATTTGAGGGTGAGTATATGATTCCCGGTTTCACGATGTTCCAACGCAATAGTCACAATCAAGAAGGTGAGAGTGTATTGTTCTACGAGATCCTAGGAGTAGAGGTAAATCTTGGCAGCTCCCTATACTGACTAGTTGTGGTATAGAGGCTGCAAAGGTAGAATGAAGAAGCTGAGTCGAACCTTATGCTAAAGTTGTCGAATTGGTGGAAAACTGCCCAAGCCTGATTATGGGCAATTTTAAAAGCCATCAAGATGAATGGGGTGATAGATTGTACCGCGGGAAGGGAAGACGACTCATTAACTTTGCGGACAATAACTATTTGACACAGTGGTTCAAAGAGCCAACAAGAAGTGAGAATTTGTTGGACTTGGTGTTCATCACCGATGATGACATGGTCTCTGGACTAGCTTGGGTGATAGTCTGGGCGGTAGTGATCACCAAATAGTCCTATTTACTATACGAGTTGCTGCCTACAAACCCGCTTACCGCCGTGCGATCTTTAAACGTCTACGAAAAGCAATAGATCGACTCGAACCTGCAAGTGGTAAATAGGCTTCAGCAAACTGACTGAGATTCAAAAACTGCTTTATGAAACAGCAGTCCACTTTCGTTCCCCAAAAAGAGGTAAATGAAAAAGATGCTCAGCCGAAATAATTAAATCGCGGCATTGCCTAAGCAGTTTGCAACATAGAAAGAGCTACGTTACTTAGATATGTAGCCCTAGCAACAAAAATATCATGTTGTAACAAGAAATATTTTAACTGTTAAAACACCGGTGCGACAAGCTAATCCCAACGAGAAACTTCTGGTCGCCACCCTCTGTAAAGAGAACCCAAAGTAATTCTTCCTGGGTATAAATAGGTACAAACTAGTTTGCCAGCGCATAAGCCCTCTAAAAGATGACGTTGGGGTGTTGCAAGTGTCGAATCTGTCTATGGCTAACGTGTTGAACGACTATTTCACCTCAGCAATATATATTAGAGGATGAGGAAGAGGAGGCTAGAATTAAGAAAATTAACCGTTCAAGTCTCCAGGTCCAGATGTTTTTATCCCTAGAGACCATCGGGAAGTGAGCATTGAGGTTAGTTCACAACTTGCTGCGTTCTTTAACGAATCGCTAGAAATTTGGGAGGTGTCAGAGGATTGGTGGACAGCTGACATGATCCCCATTTTAAGAAGAAAGAACAAGAAGACCCGGGTAACTACTTGCCTATAAGTTTGACGGTTGTGGGCAAATGCTAGAAACCATAATAGCAGAAAAAATAGTAAAGCACCTAGAAACAACTACTTGATTCTGGATTCCCAACACGGATTTTACAGGAATTGATCGTGTCTCACATATCTACTAGAGTTCATGCACGGCATTCTGGGTAAGTACGATCGTAGTCGCGCTGTGGACATCCTATACCTGGACTCCCAAAAGGCTTTTGATGAGGGGCCACACCGCAAATTGATTTGCAAAATCCGTGCGTTTGGCATCACAGTTGGGTGGCAGACTAGTTTGAGAACTGGTTGCAAAGCATGCTACAAAGAGTCAGAATAAACGGGGTAGCCTTGAGATGGGCCCCCGTGAGTAATGGGCTCCCAATAGACCCGTAATCGGTTCTCTCTTGTTCATCATCTATATAAATGATATAGAAGATGGGTTGTTTTGCTCGATATCCAAATTCGCGGACGATAAAAATTTTGGAGGCAACAAAAGTAAGGGCCTACGAAAATGCCTTTTTTAAACTTACATCCCTTATTTTAGGGAAGATCTCTTTTAGGTACTGGAAACAAGGCTTGTTATTTTTCTTTGCTTTAGTAAATTACTTCATTAGGACTAGTTTTATATGTAGTGGTGGCAAAATGATTTTTACCTTCCCTAACTAGTGGCTCATGAATTATATTATGACATCCATGCGTCATAGTTTCCCGAGGTGTCCATTCTGTGCGCACATAATATTCTGACCTGGCCCTACTGCCCCACTTGTAAAGAAGGAGGATAAACTTGGTGTATCCAGTTTGAAGCCAATTAAGTGTGGCAACTACTTTCAAGTCCGCACAAATTAGCCACTTATGGTCTTTGTAACTTATGTGGTCAATAATAAAAGCAAGGTTCTCATATCTCTCTCTTAAAATGACTGAGAGATCAACTGGAACTAAAGGCATGGTTGGTGTTTCCAATGTACAACATAATCGCTTTTATGCTGTAAAGGGATGTATCTATGAATGACCTCCACTCGTTTGGTTAAAAGGTCAGCTCAAATACATTGGATAGGCCTCTGATATCATTTAAATTCAAGTCGTTTTCAAAATTAAAGAGTTGCTGTAGATCTGCAGAACGATTCCTAAATACTGTAATTCGAGCATGTTGATCGAACATGTTCCATTGTTGCAGCGTGAGTCCAGGAGTTCTGTTTATTTCTTAGTAAGCGTTAGATCACGAACTAGATCATTGAGTTCCGGGTGAGTGATGAGGTGTGGTTTCTTGTCAGATACAATCTGTGACACATATGATGTATTCAGAAATTCTGAATCGTCTGAGTTACTCGTGTTGTCGCTTGTGAGTTCAGAGGGCGCTGTGGTACACATTGAATGCCCATCTTTAATATCTGTTAAGCAGAAGTACCAATACGTTGAAGGGTCCTTAGTCTCACTCCAGATCATTGGTCTGCCAAACATGAGGCCAGGCCCTTTGCCTTTCACACAAACAGAGAGGGAACTTTTACTGGTCACCCACTTAACATCCCAAGTACAGCGCATAAAGTTTCTTCACATGTTTAGTCAAATGACTCTAGTATTAACTCAATGTAAGTTTTTCACATTGCCGTAGTATTGTTGTGTTTCTTTATTTTTCTTTTCTGTCAGAGAATTTATAGGTTCAATAACTTAGCGCGCCAGTCTGATCCTATTACTTATGAAGAACAACATTACTTCTATATTGGCTGAGTGGACTTTTTTCTCCTGTATTGTTGTGAGTACCACAGCGTTTAATCCGTTTTAAGGCAAGAGCCAATCACACGTAAGGATCCAAGCAAACACCATGAATTTAACCAAAAATATGTATATGTTTTAATTTATCAATTGCCTATCAAAATAAAATATTTAAAATCACATAATAAGTTTAACGGGGATAACAATGCTTGAAACCGGGACTATTTCAGAAGTAATCATGCCAAACTCGAAATAGGCTCCAAGTAAACAAACCAATTGCCGATTAGTTATTTTATGGTGACCCTTTTAGATTAGCATTAAACCTCAAATTTTAGGTTCACTCTTCTGACTGTAAATATGATGGGGTTCACTAAAAATTTTTTCTACTTATTTAATTTGAGTACAGTATTAAACTCCTATTAAATCAATACAAATATAAATAGTCATTCGGACTTACATAACTTTGAAAGGATCAAGAGTTAACGGATGTCGCCATATTGGATTTTTCCACGCTTCTTCTTCTACGGTGAGCAGCTGGAGTATTTTTTTTCTTTCACGAATTAAGGGGGACGGAGGGGGACGATGTCAAATTCTTCTTGCAACTTTGCCGCCTGTTACGTTTAAAAGACGAAGGGAGGTATTGTGGTCTCTAGCTCAAGGAGTACTCTTCTGGGTAGCTCTTGAACTCTTGTAAAATCCTCGTCTGTTACGCCGGGTGCTCAACTAAGTTTGAGTATGCGGGGTGATTTTTAAAGTACTTTAAAAATGGAACTTCATTGGGGATTAGTTCTTCTCCTCTTCCTCTTACGGAGATTGCGCTGTGAGAGTGACTCGAGGGTTAGCGGGTTTTATTTCCTCTTGCTCCCGAAATTCCTGTTTGGCACTAGGAATGGTGATCTAGCCAGACTTCTTCTAAGTTTGTAAAGGATAGCTCGGTATGTCACCTATGAGAAAAGGCAACGAAATTCTAGGTTGTAGAAGTCGATCTCTCTGAACTGGGTGAGTCACTGACCACCTTGATCTAGTCCTCTATCGTCTCTCGTAGACTAATAATAATTACTTTTCTTTCCTTATGGGGCTTATTTATAACCTGAAGACCGCGCCATCTAAGGGGGAAGGAGCCAGGCCGCTGGGGGGAATGCGAGGGATGAGGGAAGGAATGGCACCGCAGAGCCCAGGTCCGCTTCTTAATGAGAGGCATCGACAACCGTCTTGGTAATTCTCCTCGGTGTTTTTTTTTATCTGTACCGCTTTTTGGAGTTCGGCCCGCCGGTCTCCAGACCTCGTAGGTATTTAGATCTTTGAATAACTGCTTAATAGCCTTTTGTGGCTACCTTAGCCCAGTAGCTAGCCCTCGGCTACCTCTTCGGGGGGGATATATAGGGGGTAGGCTTTTTGACTGTTAGTCAGCCAAGTGACGTTCCCACGCCTCACCTCATGTATCACGATTCTCTCACTCTCTCCGAAGGGGACTTTAACGTATATCTCTGCCTGGCCCCCCGTGTGGCTTTATGTTATAATTCCTCTATACACATATATAAGAGAAACTGTCGGGAGAATTTTTGTATTCTCTAGGCATTTTAGCTGTCTTCTGTAGAGAAAAAACACTGTAGTATGTGAAGAAAAATAATGATAATAACAGCAACAAATATTGAATAAAAAGTAACAATGGAAGCAGTTATCGTAAGATACAAAATTGTCAAGCATTACATGATAGTTAACATGGATTCGGACCCATATAACTAAAGAAATAGTAAGTATACTTTAATAAATTTCATAGGTTATGTTGATAGATACGTTTGTAGGACCCCATTAAAATATATCAAAATCCGTTTATAACTTTTCGATTTGTGAGTTTCGGCACAATCCTGTTTGCATTCAATCCCTACGGAACGATCACTGTATTTAACGTAAGTAAAGTGGTAACTTACACGAAACTGGAGGGTCGCAGAAAGAGACGGATGTTATATTCGTGATTTATGCAAAAAAATACCCCTAGGAATATCATTTCTATATCCAGACTCGAATAATTCAAGTTCTCTCAAACATTCGGCCATGAATACGGCATGAATATAATATTATTTTGCTAACACATCCTTAAGTTCATTGCTTTCTTGCGAACATTTCCAAACTTGGATGTCTGACAAAGAGTTTTATCGAGACATATGTGTAAAGTAAAATGAATGCTCAATTATTGTGAAATATATAACTCAAAAAGATATTAAATAAACTTTTATTTTATATTTTTTTAGTCATATAATTCACAAAAATTGAGCATTAATTTTACTTTACCCATAAGTATCGATATTATTTTTTCACCAGACATTCAAAAATGGAAATGTCCGCAAGAAAGCAATGAACTAATGAACTTGATGATATGTTTGCGGAACTATTCATGGGCATTATGGGCATTTTATTCAATAGAGATAGACATAGAGTTAAAATTCCAATTCATTACGAACAATTCATAAAAATTAGCATTGAGAAATTATAGCACCATTTCTTTGAGATGATGATGTTTTTTATTGCCCAGTCCGATGAACAAACTGAATCATGTTTTTTTTTCCGTCCTAACAGTTTTCAAACAGCCTTAATATCCGTAATTTAAATTTAAATTAGTTCATTTATTTAAAATCTTTGAGCAATACGGTGGTCAAAACAATTCTTATTTCTTTTTTGTATCGTTTCTATTACTTTCTCAGAAATTTTTGCAATTATTTTGTGGAGTGGCGTTATCTTCGTCTCCATATGAAGGTCTCATTGTGTTCTTACTTCTCCTCTTCTAGTGTTTGTTACTATGTACATACCTTGTTTTTTGACTCTTTGGAGTCTTAGTACGTGGCGTATAGAGATCTTGTACTTCGCTTTGGTTGAATAAGTAATCTCGAATTTTATTATGGCCTAGTAAATCTTTCTCTTGTTCTTAACTTGTAGGGTAATACAATTCTGCTTTTCTGCCGATTTAACCTTTCGATAATGAGCTTTTTGTAACCTTATATCGTAATAGTTAGCCCAAGTACCTTACAAACATTGTCGTATCTATATCGCTTTAAGTGGCGAGGCTCTGATTGGAGACTTTCAGAGTTTTAGGGATAGTGGAGTCACCCTTTACTCTGCCATTGCTCCCAGGTCCATTATAACCCCGAGTGATAGCACCTACCTAGTGTCCGTGCTGCCTTGCAAGGTGAGCCTCTTTAGGCAAAGGCTAGGAGAAAGGGAGCTCTGATATTAAACCAAACCCCTGCCAAGTCCTTAATATCAGAACAGGCGGACGAAGCTTTCATCAAAACTCAACGGCTGTGAAGGCAGAAGAACGTTGCAGCAAGTTTGTTAGCTCCGATCTTCTCAATTTTAACCTGCCATTGTACCCTGCTGAGGGCTTGTGTAGTGGGTCTGCTTACTGAAGGTGCAGCAGTAAGTGCACTCTAAATGAACTCACACAGAGACGTCTTCAAAAAGGTATGTGTTATCAAAATGAGGACTCGTATCATCGCCCTTGAGGAAATGCCACAACGACACTTAAGAGGTTTCCCGTATGCTTTGGCAACATCTTAAATTCATTTCTATTGGTTTAAAACTTACATTTTTATTCGCATGCAAGCGACTATTAAAAGTTACTATCTCAGTCGGTCGGTTGGATGGAAACCATTTTAGTTTTTGTAAAGGCTTTCGCGGAACTAGGTTCACACAGGCCAAAGAAAAATAGACACATAAAATTAAAGAAGACTAGGGATCTAAAGACCTACCAGAAATTTACCAGAATATATCAGGACGTCGTTAAATTATGAGGTATCCGCAAGGGGTTAAATAAATACAGACATAAAAAGTATTTACAGTATTATTTCCTCAAAATTAAAATGAAATAAATTGACTGTTAACAAATTATACGGGGGTCCTCAAAACATAACAAAAGTAACAAATGCTTATCACCGTCAAACGACCACAAATAGTTTTAACCAACAAGATATTCGCGCATACAAAAATGGGGGCTATGAATAGTTTGTTTAAAGCAGAAACGACACGCGCAGTTGAAGATGAAATAGGCCTCGCTTCTCTAGTGACAGGTATTCCCGGATTAACCTCCCTGTCTTATGTCCTTTACCTCAAGGCCCCAAGTTACATGAATAACACTTAATTAATTTTAAAGGAGACTTAAGAAGAAAGAGACACTCCAAAATACCTGATACCAGAGCAGTGAAGCAATAACTCACGTCAAAAACCCAAGCGAAGAGGCTCGGCGAGGATGAGGGAATTCGACCCAAGACCACAGGAGTAAATGCGATGACGGTCTTCGGCGAGGAGACACACACAGACGGTGATATCGTAGCAAAAGGCGTCTAGACCAAGGGGAACGATGAATCGAAGACCCAACGATCTGAGAGAAGGAATTCCAGACGACAAAATTCCCTTAAGAGGAGATGGCCAGGTGACTAGGAGAGAGCTTTCACGTGCCCAGTGTGAACGGCTTCCCAAAGGAAAACACTTGCAAACATAACTGGAAGAGCACAAATCGATGCAGCCGACAGAGAAGCAGCGACAACGCTTCCAGGGATCAACGGCAGAAAATCTTCGCGACAGGAAGGAATCCAGTATGGGTCTCCAAAAAATTAACAACGTCAAGGTAAGTGACGAAAAACGATTCAGCGGAGCAATCAGGCAGAATCCTCACAAAAGAAAAAATTAAATAGCCTCACAGCGCCATTTATACCCTTCAGTTGGAAAAAATAAAAGGGAAGTGGTGCCCCAATGGGGGGGGAGAGAATTAGTCGCTTCCCCTACGCAAATTAGACTGGTATGTTACAGAAGTTTAGGCCAAAAATGGTAGCCTCATAGCTGGTCGACCTGCGGTAAACACCGTAAGTTTTGATGAGAAAGGGAAAGCATGGGAATCTGAGGGCCTACCCTTTACAGTTTTTGATGAGACTTTAAAAGTTTTGAAGCTCGTAAGGTGAGATGATATGTTTATTAATTGATAATATGTTTGTTAATTAGGTCTGTTGAACTTGTTCTTCGTATCTATAGGTACTTTTTATCTCTTTTGTTGTCATGCTTGCTTGCATGTGTCCGTTCCTCTGAGAGCAAATAATTAGCTGCTTGATGTCGTCGGCAAATTAATTGTTCAGGCAGCCTACAGTTCTATGTAGCGGTATATCTGCGGTGGAGATTGAATAGAGAGCAAAGCTTAAACATCCGCAAAGGGGAAACGAACAGTAAGCTCGTATTTGCCTCCTTGATGGCGTTCTATTATAAGAAAAGAAGGCCTCTTTATTACATAATCACATAATATCCTTTTGATGTTGTTGTGCTTTTTCAGTTTGAGTATCAGGAATTGCATTGCACTCTGTGCTAAGCCTTCTCGAAGGCCTAGGACTTGTCCAGACAGAAGATTTCCGCACTCATTATCCTTCTCTTTGTTTTCGCAATATTCTCTACGATGAGTCCTAGGGCTTTCTACGAGCTTTTAGTTTTTCTGAAGCAGAATTAAAAGCTTTTATTTAGGTTGTTAGCAAAGAGGAATTTAAAAGTATGTTGTTGAATTCGTTTCCTCAAATCAAGTCAGATTTTTTTTGGCCAAGTGGATTTTTAAAAAATCCAATTTTTGTCAATATTTCTCACTCGAAATAGGAATTAAGATAACAAACATAGTTTTCTAATACAAGTCATTAAATAAATGTTACAAGAATTGTTTATGTTAAAATGAATAAAAGACATTGATAAAGACAAGTACATATATATTAGATATTAAGTCATAATTTTTCAGATTAGAGGGCAAGAACTTCAGTTTCTTCGAACTCCTAGAATGTTCAGCGGTAAGGATGCTTTTCTTAAGAGTCAAACAGTCATTAGCCATCATGACTGTATCCTAGCGATTAGGATGGCTGGTTTTCCTCTCTTTTGTGGGCTGATGCAATCTCTCTCTTTGAGTGTTGCTCATTGATCCCAGATTCTCAAAAAAACGATCCATATGTTAAAATAAAGAATGCATTTACATGCTCCTATTTTATCCAGGATTTCTGAAAGTACTCAGCATATTGGTAACAAGTTATGTGTAGCTCTTGGCCTAGTTGTTGCAAAAAAAACAACAATAGCCTTCTACACTTGCAGTTGCACATCGTTCATTAAGTTTGCAAACACTGGATCTAAGATGAGCTGCCAGAGATAAGGTCTATCAAGAATACGAGCTTTCAACTTCTTCATTTTTAATCCTGGAAAAGCGTGGCTTAAGTAAGTAAAGCAGCCACCATCTTTGTCGGAAGCTTTGGTGATCTGTTTGATCAAGCTTAAATTAATATTCAGCGATGGGAGGGGAAAAGTCTCCTATGCTTGACACTAGATATAGCGCAGAAGCTGCGCAATATTTATATAATACAAAAAATCCTTAGCTTCCGAGACAAAACGGAGGTACTCTTGATATCTGTTACGGTATAAGGGAAGGCGAGCAGTGTCAGAATTCTTTTTCCTCTAATCTTATTGCCAATAGCTAATCAGAGGAATTTTACAAGCTGAGATCAAGAACTAGATCATTTAGCTCCTTATGAAAATAAGATGTGAAACATAATAATCAAAAACAACTTCGTTTACTTAATTTCATCAACACTGGAGGAATCTTGTCTACTAATGTCAGGATATTCTCCAGAGAGTATTACTGGCATTTCCTCACAATGAGCTACAGACAACGTACTAATTGAAGATCGGGATACTAGAGGCTGCTCCATTTCTTTATCTTGATCCTACTTAAATCGACAACGCAGTTGTAGCAGTCAGTATCTTGGCTTGTTTGCTCCCTTCAAACCATTAGAACTCCAAATTTCAGACCACTTTTCTTGGCCTTCGTCCACTGACGCAGATACACAGTGTATGTCGTGCATACCATGTCTGGCGCATAAGCTTTACCCTTATCACCCAGTTTCATGAATTTGGTATCAATAAATAATATATCACATAAATGGCGTGTGTTTGTATAAACAAACGCTACATAGGTGATCCTAAATAAAAGATTTGCAATCTCTTCAAACCCTGAGCAAGCAACCACATGAGTCAACCCGTTTCTTCACGCACTCGTCATGGGGCCCAACAACAATACAACAATAAATATTCTAGCATGGGTACGGAAAATTATTAGGTGATTAAACTGTTTCACTATTTGTCAAGTAGAACAAAACAATGTCTCCTTCTCTACGAGTGGGCATTTGAAACGCAAAATGTCATCAGAAGACATAATGGAAGTAACGGACTCATTATGCTAGTTCCCAGCACAGCACTACAAGCACTTGGATCAGCAACGATGGCAGAACCTCACCAGCAACATCGCTATGGTAGGACAGAAGCCCCCTAGTCTCATTTGGCACCTCAAGGACGCCTTGCTTCTCGAATTACCTGAGGCACAGCTGAAGCAAGTATCTGCTATTCGTGTCCCATTTAACGTAACACACAACCTGTAGGCACTGAGTGAAGTTCAACCTAGACATCTTGGAAGAGACTCCCAACCGCATCATAACTTATGCTCTGATAAATAGCCAGGAGAAGGTCCTACCCTGACGCCTACAATGGTCTGACCTACGGAGGTACACGCAGCTCTCAAATCGCCAGCAGTACTCATCGCTAAAAGGAAAGTTTGACAAACTAATCAAGGCAGTTCAGCATCTGAACAAAGAGCTGTTGGCAAAAAGTCAAAAGTCCTTTCTTAGTTTCCAGTGACGCTCTCAATTTTCGGTGAATTCTGACTCATCCCCAGAATCGCCAAAAATTCAATGGTAAAGCATGCCATCCCGTTTCTTCTATGTGAAGCGAACCCAATGACAATCCTCTCCTGCTTCATTCTTCGTTGAACCTGCTTCCATGATCCCCTCACGCTGCCAGAAAACACTCTAGAGCATCCTACCGGTCTCAAACACTTCCGCAGCTACCACTTTGCCACTTAATCTCTTCTGGACACAACACGGAAACTTGCTCACCATAACATCATTATTCATCAGTCGGAAAATCCACAGAAAATGAAAACAGTATTTCACGCAAAAATACAAAACATAATCTCACCTTGGAAGTGTTGTCATTCGTCTCTCAACATCCGATCTTTGGTGACTCCCGACCTCTTTACCCTCTCTTACTTACAGACATATTCCTCTGGGGAACAAAATAGGCATTCCCAATGGCTCATCTTGCGATCGATACAGGCAAATCACTGCCTCTTCCTCCTGGATACATAAACGGGAATAAACTTCCTCGTTGACAGCAGCTCCACTTTCTCTCCATTATTTCGGCTTAATCTCAAGAGACACATTGACCTCCGATGGTCTCGTCACTCAGCCTATGTGGGTAGGCAGGTCATGTAGCTGTTATTAGTTGCATTATGTCGGTCATTATATTTTAGAGCCGAATTCCTGTAACATTTGTCGCTTATCCTTGATTAAAAAGGGGCGTGCTATCACGGGTCGACTGTACAGTAGCATTATCACGGCATTCCTTAATCTCTCACTCCGTGGTTTACTCCTATCACACTTTTTGCTTACTTGGCTTAACAAGTTCCGCATCCTTCCTTACAGCCGTGCATCTTATAATACATACTCAATTCACTTCGGTATTCGCATACATCCTAGAACTAACTTCACCGTACTTGTGTGGACAATCGGGGAAGCGCTCTACTTAAAACTATATACACAAAACCAGCCCACCTGTCTTCGCAGGCCCACGCCGCTATCCTCAGAGTAAACTCCAAGCTAGGAAGGAGGAGTTCTCTAGAATTAGAAAATAATTCGGAAATCGGGATGTCCATGGGCATCTCCAGTGCATATACTTTCTAAGAAAGATGAGCCCTGTATGTCAGCGTGTGAGTTTCGTGTCTTAAACAGAGGCACTACGACTGATACTGATCCAATCCAGTTCGCTTAGGATTTTACAGTTTAAATCCAAGTGCACTCTTATTTTCTGACCTGAACCTGATAAAAGCATTCTAGCAAATTCGGATGTAAGCGTCGAGTGAAGAGAAAACGTCTGTAACGACGCAATTTGGTCTATATGTTATTCTGAGCATTCTACTCGGTTAAGATCATCTACACAAACGTTGTGCGTTCTATTTTTGCAGATCTAGGAGATCTAAAGCAGCTAATCGAACCCCCTACTGACATATAGGTTAATGTTGGCACCACAAAAATGTTAATTATGAGTAGACCGGTTCGAGTTTCTTCGATACTGTAGAAGCAACCAGTGAATCTCACTCCTGCGTGACAGAATTGTAGTCATGTGCAATATGGCTGCCCCTGCACCTATAATTCTCAAAGGAAAATGCTTGGGTGATTTAATTTAATAAGAATCATGTTAAAAAATGCGGCCTCCTCCTTACCCCCTAAAATAACCTCATGAAAGATGCACACAGATGCAATAAATCCCTATTAAATTGATCAAAATGTACTGCAGCTGTCTTTCATGTGACTAAACTTAACATTTCCACAGCTACAGAATTATTGCGCTCATAGCAGGACGGCCCAGTTCGTATTTTTGCTGATCCAAGTGCTACAGGTGCAGTGAGCATCTTAGAGAGAGATGACAAGGGCATCTGAGCCCCGTTAGCGTTATTTTAGGATATTATTTTACACACCTCAGTCAAATTGTTTACATTTGGAAAGTAGGTCATTAGAGCTTTCCCGGAAGTAAATGAATTATTTCCAAAGATACAAAGCTGTAAATTAACCATTTTACTGACTACAATGCTCTCACTTTGGCATTTGTTTCACCCAAGTCCTCTCAACCTGGTCATATGGTAGGTATCTCAACTAAGCAGACGCTTCCTTTGGGAATACAAGAACCACAAATATCATCTCTCAGTGTCAGATTAACGATTCTCGCATGGTACTGTTCTACTGCAGCCCTCTCCTACGATCTACTTTCGTGGCTGCCACTGAAACTTTTCCACGTCTTTTAAAACGATTAACTATGCCCTGCTATCCACAGACCAACTCACATGGCAAATCATTGCTTGCTTCTTGACTTGGGAAAACGCAAACTTACGATTAGCTCCCCCTGCCTCCCAAGGACTGACCAAATTTTTTATAGACACTTTGCTAAATATAATGAGGATCCTCGTGCCCCAATCATATAAACCGTATATATTTGATCTCTTTCATTGCTTTGCTCAGTCTGATGTTAAAGAAATATTCTCTCAACTTTCAATCACCTATTTACTAGCAGCAAGGCGTCAGTTAAAGGCATCGCTTATTTTTCAAAAGGAGTAAAGCTCAATTGTACCTATTTAGAGCCATGAATTGACCTATGAGACTATGGGACATATGGTTATTCACAATATAGATTAAGAATCTGCCATCGGATTTGGCGCTGGGTGGTGCCATCTAGTGGCAGAAGCATCATTTAGACATTTACCCATTCAAAGGCACTTGTAAGTGATTTGAGCCATGGAAAATCATCAATGCAATTACTATTTATCATCTTATCAAAAAACTCAAGAGATCATTGGAGCGACTTTCTAAACTCTCGCTTGTACTTGCGTTCTTTGTCAGCAAACGCAGAGGAGGAAATTAACCAAACCTCGATTTAGATTACGGTTCGTTGTGATTTATGACCAAACCTATGGATATAGTTACCTATTATATATCTTTGATAGATATACAGATTATTTTAGGTTCTATCCTTGCGCGAAAAATCTGTGTAAAACCTTGTAGGCCTTGCCCTAGACATCTGCCAACACGCACTATTCGAGGAGAATGAGGCCGAGCGACTGACATGGTCAAAATTCCTTCGAACAGAAGTTCATGTTCGATCCCATGCACTTTTGCACCGTCTTTGCCGTGAGGGCTGGGACACCGTCCTGCTGAAAGAATTAGTCCACCTTTGTCACCATTCTCACACACAGTAGGACTTTCGTAGCCAGGATAACTCAAATGTGCCGCAGTGCGTGTAACCGAGCTCGAACCACATAGAATGCCATATGGTCTTCGCAACAGTTGTCAGACCTAAGAAAATTTCATTGATCAGTTTCCGAGAGGTTTTCCTCTCTTCTTTTCATACAGAGACGACCTCCTGATATTATCCTTGGCTTTAAAAAAGCCTCTTTCTCACTTTCGTCATGTTTTCGGTTCGCATAAAGAGAATGGTATCGTACTCAACCACTCTAATTGTATCTTTGGTGTTGCCCAACTGTCTTTTCTTGGACATCGTGTTTCTCCTAACGGATTTCGTCGTCTCTACCATAAAGTTGCTCTCATTCGAGATTTTTACTGACTATTTTTGCACAAGTAACTTTCTCAGTTCTGTGGTATCGTTAACATTTACCAATGATATATTCAAAACGTTTCTAGAATCTGTCAATACCTCTTCACTCTCCTTTCAATCACCAAGAAGAACGTCTCGTCATGTTTTCTGAAGCGTGCGAATCTTTTTCTTACGCCAAAGAAGCAATTTCTTCCACTATTTTAATGGTCTCTATGTGCGTTGCCTCGAATGTCTGAGCCACCCATGTAAGTGCAACCTTAAAACAAAAGGTTGCTGTCACATGCCAAACTCTTTCTTTCTTCTTAAAAAAGATATATCACCATTTCAAGGCAGACTTTTCTTTAGCTGACAGTCCTCGTTCTTTTATTCCTCTCGCTTAGTGTCGACACCTATTTGACCCAGCTCACGGTATTACTCATCATGGAATGCGAGCTACACTTTAGCTCATTGCACAACGTTTTAGGTAGCTCTGGTTTCTTTTGCTCTTTCTCCATCCCGTTTCAGCACCATTCACTTCGATCTTGTAGGACCTATGTCTTACTCTTATGTTTGCTCCTATCTTCTAACCAAGATCGACCGCTTCATTAATTGGCCAGATGCTGCCGCGATTCCAGACAACTGAGCCCCCACCGTCTGTCAGGACATTATCTCAACCTAGTTGCTCTTATAGGTATCCATTCCACAATCGTGACTGACCGTGGTAGTCTATTTGATTCCTATCAATGGGACATACTCATGGTAGTTATTCATTCTTTTCGACGCCATGCCACAATCTATCATCCCCAAAGCAAGGCCACACTCGAAAGGTAACATCGGACTTTCAAACCAAGCGTACCCTCCACCTATTCACTCTTCCTCGAAAGAGAGTTTGGAATGCTCTGCAGTGAAACGTGCTTGCAGTACTCACATCCATCTTGCTGGCCAATTCTTTTCGTCTACTGACCAGACTCTCTACCTTCTTAACTCGATGCTGCTTCATACGTCCACAATTTAGTAAGGGTGAAGGACGAACCAATGCCTACCTTCCTAAGAGTGTCCTTCAACCACAACACATTCGTGCCAAAAGAGATGTCATCTTGTTCCCATGTTTTGGTCCCATTCTCGTTATCACAAGGAAGCCAAATTTCTTTGTACTACAGCATAGCAGTAAGCAGGATATTGTTTCTCTGGATCTCCTTAAACCAGCCTTTATTGAGGCTGTTCACCCAGAACAGCCATCGTCTTTTCTCCTTACAATATCTGTAAAAATGGACAGCAAGTCCCCTTACTGACTATAAACTAACTTCTTCTTCAATCAGTGCTACCTCGTTCATATCTGCCTCTAGATTGCTGCCGCCGCCTCATTCGTCGTACGAAACCCCTCCTCAGAACTGGGCAATCAGAGGACCATTTCTCCACCATTGGTCACACTGCATTCAGCAAGCAAGACTCAAAACCTTCTGGTATATAGAGACAACAGCTCGAAGAGGAAAACCAAACTGATTACCATCGATCCGTTAACCTTTTCTCAGGACAGTGCCTCGTCTGCATTTTGCGGCACTGCCAGCAATTTGCGTCTCAGCAATTGTATCCTACCCATTGGTGTTATCACAAGTTCCGGGCGCTTCTTAAGGAGACCACAGATATATCCGAACTAACATAAACCTTTGGGCAACGGATTAGATAACTCACTTTGGGGTTGGGGTATTGTAGCAGATGTGAATTTGGCAAGCTTCTAACAAAAGTTCCTAAAATGGCCATGGCGTTTTCTCCGTTTAAGAGCTTACGCGTCATGCTCTAAATTTAATTATGACACTACATGTACGACATTCCGATTCCGTTGAAACAATAATATTTATTCGGTTGTTCCCAACCAATCATAGCCGTTGTCTGAGTCTGAGTCTGTTAAAATTAATCGGCTGAGTAGAACTCCTTTATTTACTCGTTTTTCCTCCCCGCAAAAACAACTATTTTATCCGTCGTCTGTAAAGATCAGTGACCAAAAATGTTCGGATAATCATAGTTTTTCGACTGTCCATGTGTCCCAAAAATAATTTCACTTTTTTTTCTTTCTATTCCATCCCCCCCTAAGATTACATATAACCCCTGTTGGCATAACCCTTATGGCTATAACCTTTCGTCAAACCACCTGTGTTCATACCCCGCGTATTCATAACCCATGTATCTAATCGGTACAACTATAGTCCGAAAATCATCCCAAACAATATAAATTATTACACACAACTCATCTAAATATCTTTTATTGGTATTTAATGTCAATTACTATTCTCAACTGTGTAAATCGAATCATCTTCCTTGGAGTTAATTGTCTCTATTAATATCATTTTAAGCAAGCAATCGTAGCCATATAATATAGATTTATATAAATAATTTGTTACTTTTCAATAATAGAAAATTTTAAACATTCTATATTTATTTTTTTCCTAGAAAGAATGAACCGTTCTTACTCATTTAACACTTTTATTACAGACGCGCGCTCGTTATCTTTTATTTTAGTATTGTACCTCTCGAAACGAACCTTGTAGTTGTTATAAGCAATCCCTTCAAATCATCATTCATGCGTCTAATTTTAATTGAGAGATATATCTTGGTATACTCATTAAACATAATTTGCTATACCTACCTCTTCTCGCTCACAAAATCTCTCTCTATTTCAAAAGATGCTTTAAGGCTATTTTAGTTTTAGTACTTTTTCTACGATGAGAATATGGACTTGCAAACATTAACTTATACATTATACATATAATTACCAAGTACAAGAGAAAGGTGAGCTTTACTGGTAAAATGAGGCATAATATTTTAAAATTATTTCTTAGGGCAAACTATAGCTAAAAATAATTTTTGTTTATATTAAATTGGAAGCAAATCCATTCACAAAATAATACGAGAAAATATAATTACGTTGTTAATTTAGAAAACATTTTCGATTCCCTCTTTGTTGATTGATGCCGTTACGTTTTTGAAATTTTTAAAATTATTGGTTACTTTCAACAAAATGAAAAGCATATTCAACAAAAGCACACAACTTTATAATTTTAATGTCCATTAAATAAATTTAATATATATACATATATATCTATATAGCAAAATTTAAAATAATATGGTCATTTATATATTTTTACGTTGATTTTCGGTAGAAAGTTTTATGGGAACTGGTGATACTTAACTAATATATCCTTTCTCTTAGGTCAGAACCGTTTGTTTGTTTTTGTTTAAAGTGTCTATTTTCTTGTTGTCTCCAGATGCCTCAAAATAGTTGTCATCTAGCACGTTTCTTTAACACATTTCTACTTCCTTAATTTTAACAAATTCTCCTTAAAAGCTTCTGGTGAAGATTTTCTCATTGATTTGGTTTGATAAATACCACACAAATCGTAAAATATAAATTTTTATAGACCGCTGATCAAATTCTTGATAATACATTTAGTTATAATTGCGTTTATTTGAAAGCACAATAGTTCTTTGCGTCACTTGGTATTAATGACGCCTAAGAAAGAGAAATGGAGCGTTTTGGTTATACAAACGAACTCCAATTATTTCTTATATTGGTTATTGTTAACAAAGTCAGGTTTGAATTCTTCTTAATTCTGCAGTCAAGTGGCTGCAGCTTGCGTGAATAGAGAGCTTTGAGATGGCGGAAAAAGTGTTATTTGGCGTGGAGAGAGAGAGTTGCATCGAGTATAGAGGTTATAAATTACTTATCTTTGAATCGCATATCTCTCTTTATACACTAATTACCTTGGCGGGGTGTGAGCTTGCTAGGTGTTGCAATCATTTTGGTCTCAGGTGTCGCTGTTTTTTCAGGATATATAGTAGGATTGCAGTCGGATTTAGCTTAATATAAACATGGAATGAATATTATTTTGCGTTAAGGTACCGTGTGAGATGGTTTGTGTGTCTGATGACTGAGGCGGCTAAATGTAGAGGTAACTTTGACAGTCATTTTCTTTCCCTCAGACTTATTAATGCCGAAAAATACCTCACATAACGCCCAAGCAGAGAATTTACCTGATATATGAATATACTTGTAAAATGGGAGACTGTGAACTCCAACCACATTCATATATCGGAATGGCGGAAACGTTGCTCCAAAGACACTTACATTGGATTAACATGGAAAACAACTGGACCGGAAGTCTCTTGAACAGAAAAACAAAAATTTAGCACATGCTTCAAACCGACAACAGTTGCTTATATTAGAGGCCATATACATAAAAGAAAAACAGCCGAAATTAAATATTCAAACGAATGAACAATTCATCTTGCCTTCCTCCCGTCCACCTGTGCTTAATAATAATCCCACTCCATCTTAATCCTGTTACCATTATAGACTTTTAACCATTTGCATGTACCTTTACGTGTTTAAAGCAATTCCATTTCTTATAAATATATTCGTATAAATGTTAACACAACTAACCATATATATAAAGCCCTGTATCTTATCTCCGAGTCACAACTGTATAGCATTTGATAATGATATTTGTTTATATCGAAACGCGTCAGGCCAATAAAGAATTTCATTTGGCTTATATTTGACACAGGCATTTTTTATGTACCTATCCTTATATCTGATTGATTCGCTTTCGAAAAAATGTCTATATAAGACAAAAACTGTAAAAATTAATAATCATATTTTCTTATATTCTCTTATAGACTTTCAACCATTTGCATGTACCTTTACGTGTTTAAAGCAATTCCATTTCTTATAAATATATTCGTATAAACTAACCATATATATAAAGCCCTGTATCTTATCTCCGAGTCACAACTGTATAGAATTTGATAACGATATTTGTATATATCGAAACGCGTCAGGCCAATAAAGAATTTCATTTGGCTTATATTTGACACAGGCATTTTTTATGTGCCTATCCTTATATCTGATTGATTCGCTTTCGAAAAAATGTCTATATAAGACAAAAACTGTAAAAATTAATAATCATATTTTCTTTTATTCTCTTATCAAAACTGAATAAATTGGTAATGATACGAAAGTTGAATGTTTCTGACTATTTATACGATAGTATAGTCACACGTAATACGGTTATCCTTCTACCCGTTATTAAAAAAGCCTTGAGAGTGTTGATTGCAAATGAACTATAAGAATTCAATTCTAAACTTGTCCTACAAAATTGAAATATCTGGGAATTTCAATCAAAGTACAAAAGAGCAGTACGTCTCTGCCAGATATCATAACTCCAAAACTACAAAACCTGATTAGTTATTGTGATTATACTAAATTAAACAGCAAATTAAAACCGGCTTAAAAACACGTTTACACATTTGAGCCTGATAAAAGACCGACATTATTCACAATTTAGGACATATTGTACCCTCCATCAGCAATTAATTTTGCTTTATTTCAAATTCCTTTCAAACTGGGGTTGTAGGATACTATGAAGTTTTAAATTAACCCATTTGGCAAAGCAACACCTTTTAAATATATTTTAGAAGGTAAAATTCAACGAGTGCGTAAATGTTTTAGTGTAAACTCCCTTTAGATAATTGACGGATTAATGATTAATTTGTGCCTAATTCTGCTTATATATTTATACTTTCAGTTTATCAACTGGTTATTTTTGTTTTACTGAAGAGGATTTTAAAAAAAATATTTTGAAAAGGACTTATTGAAGAACTTACCCATATTGATCATATAATCATTTCCTAGCCTACAATTTCCATGTATGAACATGAAGTTTAAAAAAGAATTAATGGAAAACTTGTATGTAGTTCTATATATGCCTACCAATCAACACTGAATCTGTCTAATACGTGCCAAAAAAAGAGAAGAAAATTTCAAAGTATCACTAATTTGATTACATGAAAGAGCTGGATCCTATGTACGGCATACGTAATCAAGACGTACATCAAAGTGGCGTGGCCAGTGACAGCCGGTAACACCATAGTGTAGACACCTTGAAAACTCACGCCACGCGAACCTATTTATTCCCATTGATTGAGATGTGAACTATACCTAGATCGTGTTTTCTTCGCCTAGACATTACATGCCACCCCCTATCTTCTGGCAAGTGCCATTTCCACACAAAAACTCCATCGGTAATCCTCCGTGAAAACCTTACACTCTCCTCAAGCTTGCCTAAGCAAACTCATCTCTCAACACGATTCTTTATTACTCATCATGGCCCAACAGCTAAACAACCAGACTCATCTAACACGAAAATAGCAAATTGTCGGGTGATTCACCTGCCTGACTGACTATTTCCCAGTTAGTCCGGAACACTGGTTCTCTCTCTGCAATCTTTTATTTAAGACACAAAATATTTCCAATTTACCAGCATAACTCTTGGATGCAGCGAACCTATTATTCAAGTTGCTAATAGAGCATGGGGCCTACAAGGTATTAGATCAGCAACGTGGCAGAGCCTGAGAAGGAACATCTCCCTGGTAGGGCAGAACCCTACACTTCTCCTTCGGCAACTACTATACATCGCGGGGGCCAGAGTCTCGGCAGTGGGGTTGGGGAAAGCCTTCCTCAAACGTTTACACATTTACGTAATACACATGTTAAAGGCATTGGTGGAAGTTAAACTCCCGCACAGCTTCGCGGAACAAGTTTATCAACGATTGACAAACTAAAGTCGCTAGTCGAGAATCGGGCCAAAGTGCTGCGGGCCAAAATCTCGTTGCGAGGTAAGAGTCCTGGTTCTAGAAAATCTAGGGAGTGAGCCATGTAGCTGGCGCAGAAATTCAAAGTGGAGCCCAATGCTGCCTTGTGACTTTTGGCCTCTATATGGAGGGAGTACAATAACTATCTTTTCTTGCTTCCTCCAAGTGGAACCTTATGTCTATCATCCCCCTTCACTCCTGAAACGCACCAAAAACGTCTTGCTGAAGTGTCGAACCCCACACGGAAAATTATACACCTTAACTCTATCCTTCATCTGTCGAGAAATCCATGGGAAATGACATCCGCAATTCACGCTGAAATACAAACGTAACCTAACCGCCTCATCAGAGTTATCATTTGCCACTCCACGCCCAATATTCAGTGCCTCTACCCACGGCGCCACTCCCGGCCACTCAGGGACTCCTCCCTCCTCGAAAATCAATCAGGCTGCTCTTGCACTCACCGTGAAATAGATATAGAGCTCAAACCTCTTTGTTTACATGTGAGATCCAGAGATGGGTTTAAGCCTTTTCGTTTATAGCGACTCTACTCTCTTCATTCCTTTGTCTTTGCCTCAAAATGGAAATCTACATCCAATGGTCTCCTCGCACCAAACTATTTCAGGTCAGTCCAATCCGATCTATTCTAAGAAATTCCTTTTTTCTCTAGCTGTTCTTAGTTGCTGACATTGGTCTCTCTCGTGGTATTCCAAGGACTGAGTGGTGTTATATACGTATAGGTTTGTTACGTACTTCAAAAACCCCTTAAGTACGCTTTTGTTAAGAGTGCTATATTATTATTATTACGTTATTTTAATCTTTGAGGATTTCTAGTGCTATATCAGCGTTTCGAGGATTGAATTAAATAATTCTAAGAAAATAGATCTTTAATTACAACATAAAAAAATGAAATCTAACAAAACAAACTATAGAGCTATGAATTTAACGAGTTTAAGTGAGACTTACTAATTTAAACAAATGAATATAAAGAAATGGTTGACCCAAAGCTCACTTTAATATTGGACGTTAATTGACCTTCAAAAATAATAGAATTTCTTTACCTTTAAAACAAACACTCGTGAATATGGCTGGAGACGGACCTTGGGCTGGAATTTTTATGTAGACGAACGAATCTTTTTGCAGTCAGACGCGTGGACGCGTTCAGAGGCACCCCAGCTGTTTGGCTGGCGCGGGGACAAGCTTAAAGCAACAGGGATCTCGGTGTGCGCGACGGATGGCGTTAAGCACGTTGTCTTAGTCAGAGGATTCAAACAAAAAAACCGTAAAAGTATGCTTCTTCCAATCTTCTGGTTAATTTTGAAATGGTTCTCACTGACGAGCGATAAGCAAACAAGTGAATTCTTTGACGAATGGGGAGTGTCTGAGTGAGTTCTCTTTCGAGAGATGCTTGAGATTCTCCTCAATACAAAATAAACTAACTTCTCAGTGTGACCCCCAGGAACTGGTTCAGCATGAGCTTCTTCTGAGTTCCTTTCTTTGATTGCCGGGCACTCTCGCCGGACTTCGTCTTGTCGATCTCTAACTCGATCTTCCCACGTTCTTCTACAGTTATCCGCCTATATACTTCACCACCCCACTAGGGGTAGGGGAAGAAAAGGGTGTAAACTCTTAGCTATTAAGCCTCCTCTTGTAACGGCCCTTCTCCGAGCGTCGTTCACTTAACCCTAAAGGCAGCTTCTGGCTTTTGGTCGACGCTCCTCTAATTTCATTAATGACGCGAAATTGGATCCCAACTCTTAGGGGAAATATTGTCGGTTTAACCAATGTTATCCTCGCCGGCACAGAAATCTAATGAGTTGTGCATCTTGTGGTTGCGGGAGGCCTTTTGGGTGGTCCGCAAGGCGAGGGGAGAGAAGGGGGAGGGTTTAAATAATCGAGTTACGCTGCCAAATGCTAGGACGTTGTTGTGACGAAACAAGGCCTCAGTTTTTAGGGTGGGATATCGATTTCCCTACAGTTACCCTATCTTGTTGCCCGACTTCTTTTAACCTTTATCGCCTATTCTTGATACAAAATTGCGTGATATCACGGATTTAGGGTATAGGAGAATTATCACAACTCCTTCCTCTCGTGCGTCATCATTTTGTGACTTTTGAGGTTTATACAAACTCTCTATGGATGAAACCTATCCAATTCAATCGGTGTCAGATTTTACAGATCAAATCCAAAGTGTACGCGTATTTTCTAACTAAACCTGCTTAAAGCCTTCTATCAAATTCCGGTGGAAGTGTTGAGTGAGAAGAAAACCTGTGTAACAACGCCGTTGGTTCTATACGTTATTTTGTACATGACATTTTGTTTGAGGTCATATTCCTATACGTTTCTGTGTTTTCTGAACGAAATCCTGTTTGATCTTTGATTCGTTTTTGCTTATATGGACGACGTAGTAGGTGACTTGGTTAACTATATATTTTAGGTAGTCCAGAAAGTAATGACGTTTTTCTAAGGTGCAAGGTTAAAAAAAATACAGGTAGATAATAATTTATTATGAATTAAATTTTACAATGTCTTTTATGCCTTTATGTAGAAGTTTTCGCACTTTTAGTAAACAAATTAGTGGAGTTCTTCTAACAATGCCATATATATGACAAATCAACCAGCAAAATCAAGATGGACTGGGAGTAAATGAGTTAAACATGAAATTAGTGTGTTGTACAATTCTAATATTTGGTTATTCTTAAATTACTGGCCACTAAATCCAAAAGAATCAAAATGAATTTCGCATAATTTATCTTTATGAGTTCAAATTTGGACAAAAAGTATCCTCAGCTTCAAAAAGCATTAACGACGGAGTTGACAGTACAACGGTGTTCTTCCGTTGTTTCAAAGGTTTAGAACATGAGACTCTTACAGCTATTCAACCTCTTGGAAGGGTTTAATACTTTGAAGATAAAAAACTAAGGGAAGCAGTCAAGGCAGACCATCGTACATAAGTACGTAAGGTCTGGAAAAATCAGAAAGAGCAAATTTTCCATTTCCACTCACTTGTTTAATAGTCGGAAATAAATATGAATAAATTTTTACCCCATGAAGTGACGGAAGAGCAACAAAAAAATCGATACCAAATTTGCTAAACCTTGTTTCTAAGAAATGGGAATGATCCAATTCTTGAACGGATCGTTAATTGTGATGAAAAATTTATTCTTTATAATACAGGAAAATGTCTGCACGGTGGCTTGACCGACGTGAGCAATCGAAACATATCCCAAAGCTCGAGTTCCATCAAAAAAGGTGTATCGGAAGAGTATGGTGGGCTGCATCTATGATTATACAGGGGAACAATTTTAGTAACATTTTCTGGTGACTTAGATTTATTTGCCAATTTTAATTCGTATTTTCATGCTGATTTCAAATATATAATCCATTTTTACCTACATGCTATAATTATTCTGTAATTTCTATTTTCTAGTCTCTCCGAAAACTGCCCTCCGGATGGGTGGAGAGGGTGCTTGTAGAAAGCAAATACTTCACAGTACATAGTAGTAAGATAGTAATAGTGTTATTGTGCAAAATATTGACGAAAAAGCTACAGGAGCTATCAAAGTTTTACCGAAAAACAAATATAAATTCTACTCCTGGACAAAACTATTGAAAATTCCTAGTAAAATTCGGGCAAACTCACACAAAGGAAGAAACAAATAAATAGCGGGGAATCTGACTCACGACACAAAAATGGCGGTTACTATTACCGCTTAGCTAGTATCCTCTTTTAAGGAACAAGGAAAACTGTAGACACGCCACACAAGAATTGAGCTTGAAAATTGGTCATTACCCGTCAATCCCCCCAAAATTGTCCTAATATATTAGTGGTCAAATATTCTTGGCAATGCAGCGACTATTAATTGAACTTAGGCCTTCAAAATCAGGTCGGATGGATTCTAAGATATACCTCACACCTGACACTAAATTATATAAATATATATATATATATATATATATATATATATATATATATATATATATATATATATATATTTTATATATATATATATATATATATATATATATATATATATATATATATATATATATCTTTATTTCGAAGTATGGCAAACTGTAGTGGGATATACGCATACAGGCTATATGGATGGATAAGAAAGGCAACAAAGGTTATTGTTCTAAGAGTGTGATTTGAATAGTTAGTTGCAGCTGCATGACGAAGGAATATTCCAAACATAACGACAAGAATAGATTTTAATATTCACTAGATAAAAGGTACACAATATATATATATATATATATATATATATATATGTATATATATATATATATATATATATATATATATATATATATATATATATATATATATATGTATATGTGTGAATTTGGGCAGTATATTTTAATAATAGCATGTTTTATTAAAAGCGACCGCTAGTTTCGAATTAATAATTCTTTTTTCAATCTTCTCGATTTGTCTTATATTCGCCTAATGCATATTATTTTGCCAAAGGTAGAAGTAAATTAATGTAATTTAGCACTTGTTTTAATTTACCTGACATGTTTTGATACATCGAGTATCATTTTCAGAATTACAATGGGGAATTATTGCAAAGTATTCAGTTTATAAATGTTACAAAATGTATTAAAATATTACGAACGAAGCTATACACTTATAGGCAGGTTGGATCCAGGAGATAAAAGGTTGGAGGAGTAGGTAGCCTAGAGAGGGGGGGGGGGGTAAAGCTGCTTGCCAAAGGGGATTGGTGGCTAGGGGAAGCTATGAGTACACTTCTCCCGCACTTTTCTTGCGCTGGGCAGGATTTCATTGGAGTTAGACTGTATGTTTAAATCCGACCTTTTACTTCTCCGACCATTTATCTCGTGGATCCTACCTGCCTCTACCTGTATAGCTTCATTCGTAATTTTGTTAATACATTTTGTAGCATATATAAACTAAATACTTTGCAAAAATTCCCTGTTGTAATTCTCAAGATGATACTTGATGTATCGAAACACGTCAGTTAAATTGAAGAAAGTGCTAAATTACATTAATTTACTTCTACCTTTGGCAAAATAACATGCATCAGGCGAATATAAGACAAATCGAGAAAATTGAAAAAAGAATTATTAATTCGAAAAAAGTGGTTCCTTTTAATAAAACAGGCTATAATGAATATATATAAATATGTATATATATATATATATATATATATAGAGATATATATATATATATATATATATATATATATATATATATATATATATATATATATATACATATATATATATATATATATGTGTGCATACACGAATAAGACGGAATTAAGTTCGGAATACTGATTGGAAAACCATGGTTATTAAATAATTATAATGGGAGATTTGGCGGGGGTGAGAGATTTAGTTCCTTTGAACCTCGAGAGTAAAGCGGGGCGAACTTAGGGTGCGAGGGCCTTTGTGACCTTGATTACTCACGGCTGTAGACGAGAACCCAAATAGGTGATGCTACGTTCTCCAAACTCTAATTTAGTGAGATGCGGGCCTCTTGTCCTCAACAGGTCACCAGAAGAACTTCGGAAGCAGGCTTATCCAATCCTTGATCCGAAGGCGGCTGACAAAGGCTGAAGTTGCCCCAAGAGACCTTTTTCCCTGACCCGAAGTTACGAGTATAATGTTCAGTTCTTCTCAGGTCTGTGACCGTCACTAAGCACTTCTCGGGCGAGAGCGTCGTTCAAGATAACCTCTGTTCGGGGAGGGGTCGTCTATCCGAATCTGCGGGTAATCCTTGAGAGGGCGCATATATACCTGGAATTCTCCAAAACAGAAAGAGAAAGACCTTCTCGAATTTTAATTATCGGCCTGGGCAACAGAGCGTATCCTTACGGCAAGGTGTAAGGGGCCGGAATCAGCGGGTCTGAAGAAACGACCAGCGACTGGAGCTATAAAATTTATCTGGAGGCAAACCTACAAATAGATGAATAATCTCCCTACTCGAGGGGAGGGAAGATTAAGACGGCGGGGTGATAGCCTTCAATTACAGCGTCCTGCCTCGGTGTGAATTTCTCAGTGACCGGGTGGTCACTCCAAAAAGGGTGAAGTCGGAGGCGGGGGGGGGGGAGTAACAGCTCGCTTTTTCTCCCGAAGTAATATCTTAGGGGGCTGGGGGAGTATTACTATTTTAGTGGGTCCCTCTACAGTATTGAAATACATTGGAAAAAATATATTTAATCACATGGAACCTACCTCAATGAACAATAAATTTATTATTTTTCCGTTTGTTCATTTTTAAGCATGTACCTTAAAAAATGCCATTACCTTCTAGTCTACCTAATAATATATTACATGATTAGAATGTGTATGTATAACAAAACTTTTTCGCGTTCCTTAAGATAAAACTATAAGCATCCCTCATCCCACTAAAGCACTGCCTCACACCTACTCATTCCTGTTTAATAAAATACATTTTTATCAATTCTTCATCTCAGTTTTATTTTTATTTCGATATTTTCACATCACAAATATCCTTTGCTCTAATAATGGAGCTTAATATCACCTTGTTTCATTATTTTCATTAATACATTTATACTTTGGTGTCAACTGTGCATATATGATACATTTGGGGCTTAAAAGTAAGAATAGTTTGCATAAATTGCAAGCTAATATGTGCTAATTTCCTTCTTGAAATATGCGCACAGCAGAAGTGAAGAATATAATTGAAACTTATTTATTTCATACTTGACATAGTACAAATAAAAACATCTGCCTATAATCTATCAATAATTAATATTTAATGTGTCCTTCTTTTGCTTTTATAACCGTTTTTTGTGTGATTGCATACTTGAGGCTCAGTAAGTGACATATGTGTTTAGCTAAATTTTCTCACACTCTTCATGAATTTCGGCTGTTAATTCACTTTTGAGGCACATTTTTGCACCCTTACTCTTGCGACCAAGTGTGACCCCAAATTTTCAATGGGGTTGAGGTCTAGACATTGAGGGGGCCATTCCAACAACGTCACCCATTTCTTTTCAAACCAACCCTTTGCGACTCTAAATATGTAGCATGGAGCATTGTCTTTTTAGAAAATTAAACCATCTGGTATGTCATCATTAAAACTTTTACCTACGCAAGGTTGATAAACCTGATCTAATAGCCTCGGGTAAGTATTGAAATTCATTCTGTCCTCATAAATAAACAAAAATCCTGAACCCGAAGACGACCTGCAGCCCCAAACCATTACACTGCCACCTCAAACTTTGACTGTTGGGAAAACATATCTCGGATCATAAGCTTCCCAACTCTTCGACAAACATAAACAGCTCCTAGGTGTTCAAAATGTCTAAGGAGAAATAGAAATTTTACTGATCATTTTTTAATCCAATATAAATTTTGGTATACAATAAAAATGTGTACAAGGATACAAAATTGGTAGACACAAATTTGGAGAACCAAATAACCTTAGCCCAATCATCATGCTCTTTAGTGCAAGAAAACTGCTTTTTATTGTTCACCTGACACAGCCACATTTTTATTCTTGCCTTAAATCCTTTGAGCCTAGCTTTTAATAACCTTTCTAACTGTGCGTCTTCATATCTCTTTGTTTGTTGCTGCCCGAAACTTAGCAGCTACATGAGAAAGCTTTTCTGTCCTATCGGCCAGAGATGTCCATTTTCACCAACCTCTCTTCACTCGCAGTTATACACCTTTTGCTACCTTGGCTATCCCGGTTTTTTTAAATAATTGTTGTTTTTTTACCATTTAATGGTTCTTTGAAGACCATTCGTTGAGAATTTCAATTTTCTTGCAATTTTGACTTGGGATAAACTCTCTCTGAACAATGCAATGATTTGAGCTCTATGATCTTCAGGAATCTGTTTTTCCGGAGACATCTTTAGCAAACACATTACCATTTGTACGTTAGCAAAAAGATAATAACTAAAAATTTATGAATAACGTTATTATCACACATTGAATGACAGAAGGTTACCCCAACCACTTATGCACAAAATGCATAAACGCAAAAGGAAAAAGTATAAATTACTAATTATAGATGAGATATAATCAACTGTTTATTATATTGTTTTCAATTATTATTTGAATAAGTTTGATTCGTATTCTCCTGGATTATTGGCAGGCTACTTTTTATTGTGGGTTTTGGGTAACTGATCTTGGCTGAAGTTCTTTTCATTTCAGAACAATCAGATCATTCCTAGCTCAACACGATGCCTTAGCTTGTTTAAGAACTTCTCTGCCATCATTAAAAGCTTGTACGAACGCTTGAGTGTCAGAAATTATCCATTACACCCTCTTTTACGCCATTTATAGAAAGACCTCATTCACAACCAACTTCATGGTGGTGACTCAAACAACTATCTCTTTCCTCCAAACCCTCATTCCCTTGCTCGGTTCTTCCCTCACAATCTCCTGCAGGTGTTGGATGAATTCTGGAGTGCGACCGGTCTTAGGACGTTTGCTCTATTCTTTATTCTGTGTAATTCATTGCATCCTCAGTTACAGCTCTCAATCTGACGTCTAACAGAAGATGGCATTCTGCTACCCTGCGCGAGTATGTGGGGGTAGAACCTAGTAAGCATTTGTTTCAAAATTTTAAACGGTTCACACATTGAACCTTATAAATAGGAAGATAAACTTCCCGCTTTTAGTATCTCTCTTTTGTAAACAGGAAGATAAACTTACCGCTTTAGTATCTATCTTTTGTAAATAGGAAGATAAACTTCCTGCTTTAGTATTTTTCTTTTGTAAATAGGAATATAAACTTCTCGCTTTGTAGTATTTCTCCTTTGTAAACAGGAAGCTAAACTCCGCAGTATGCAGTACGATATCATGGCTCTGCCATACGTGGCTCCTTACAAAATAGATCTTGTTCTTGAAGTCCCCGTGGAGAAAGTTAAAAATCTATGGCGTTTTCTTGAAGTGACTTGCCATCGATGTTTTTCCTGCTTTGCCGGCTGTGAACTTTTCGGTGAGCTCAATTTTCTTGTAGATTTCTTCCAAGTCTAAAAATTCGGAAAAATGATTTCGGCCGTGTTTATGTTTAAACGGTTGGAACTTTAGTAACATTTTAAATCTATCATGGCGCCAGATTGGTTGAATTGTTATAGTGTTAAGTGTAGATGAAATAACTATATATATAGGTGTATTTTTTTTGTGAAAATTTGTCAGAAGAGTCAGAAAATTATTATGGTTTAAGAAGAAAAAGTTATATTCCCTGTTCGCCATATTCGAATCTTATTCCAGCCATATAACCAGGAATAAAGAATCCATATATAACTATATATATATATTTTTCCTTCATCCCATAAGGAAGACGTTGATCATTTAACCCAGTCTGGAAAACTACAATAGAGAGAATACCATACCTTACATGGACCCTATAAATATTCCAATATTTAGATGAGTTCCAGTCCTTCATGTCAGTTAACTTTTTCTCAACTAAACTTTCCTCTATATGCTATCTATAACCGCTTAGTTCTGACTGGTAATAGAAAATTGTTCTTAAAAAGGAGTCATTAAAATTCTCAAGTTTATATATATATATATATATATATATATATATATATATATATATATATATATATATATATATGTATATATATATATATATATATCACGGAGAGAAAGAAATGCGCCACGCGGACAGAAATCGTCGAGCAGTGCCCTGAGAAAGCCAACCCACTTCCGGCAATATCAAGAAGGATGGACGGACCGAGCAAACTGAGGGTAGCGTTGGAAGATCCGCGTGATTGTGTGAACCAGGATAAGTTTCTCTTCTTTCGGCGCCGCGTCTGATAAAGGGGAACCCCTTTCCGGGGACTCGGGCAAGTCACTTCATGCGATCCCGTATAAAATATCAAATGCAGGGCTCAAAAATCTAGTATCAGCCAGCCCCTTGAACGCGACGCGTAAACTCTCGTTTCGGTTCCCGCACCCCTCGAGTTCGAAGGCAACAACTATCTAGCAACAACTAATTATTATTCTGGTATCGCTTCCGTTACCGTCCGGCGTCATACTCCCTCTAGGTTAAATGTATCGATTCCTTTCCCATTTTTCAATATCTGTGTCCCCGACAATTCCTAATACATACCCCTAAAGGTAGGCTACGCGAGTGACTTAATTGTGAATCCAGTTTCCTGTCTCCTTTGAAATGTTTGTTAGTTTGTTGGCGCGCCCAAATGCCTCACGAATGTCCGTTTAACATCCCCGAGTTCATCTGACCTTGAAATTGTATCTTTGCGTATCCATTCTATTATGTATTTGTAAATTGTCTGTATAATAGTAAAACTTATTTTTGTTTCACCAGTTTCTATGCCCCTAACCTCTAAGAATTATATTTTTTCGGCCAACCGCACTCTTACTTAATATATTAATATCCACGCACTCCGGGGTTTTAAGTTCCCCCAAATTTATCGCGCTCCCTCTGCCTTCACCAAGGCGAGCAAAGTTCAACGATCTGGCCTTGACCTGCGACATAGAATATATATATATATATATATATATATATATATATATATATATATATGTTACATTAGAATAATTTTCCTAAAATAAGACCCGCCAAAAGGCATCGTGGATTAGATGCAATGCAAAAAATTGCTCTTACTCCCTCAATACACTGCTCTGTAGCGCAGTGAAAAGAACCGGCTCTGAAAGTAACTGTTAGCCCACATCTTAGAAGGTGAGTCCTTCCCTCTCATAATGATAAATTGGGGTGGATAAACTTCTTGTACTATCTGATGTGATTTAAATAATCATATGCGTTTTCGCCCTACCTTCCAAGAATTTACACTACTTTGCTTACCACTCTCTTCCTCTCCCTCATGAAAAACTGTTTTTGCAGATGAACACGTTGGTTTTCTCATCTTAGTTTTATGATAAAATCAAAAGCAAATATAAATAATTGCAGCAATAGCAAGAGTAAAAACGATTAATACTAATTATCATAATAATCTCCCAAATATTAACTATCCTATATTTACAATGTGGGGAAAAGTATTTATGTAATTTTCAAATGAAGCTGAAACATATCGTTCACAGCCCCTACCTCTCGATACCCTCCATGCCACTGATAATAGAACCAAGGAATTAGACAAAATACTATGCATCCCAAAATATCATTCTTCATAAAGTTGAACACGAGCATGGAGTAGAACAAGGAAAGGGTGAACCATCTATTTTACCAAACAAAACAACACGTTTTCAATCCATTTAATGTATTTCCGTAGGCTTTTCAAGTGTACTCAAATAAAAGGGTCTCCATGGAAAATCAGGACACACCTGGACCTTCAAAAGTTAGAACTAAATCACTTACTTATATTTCCTTAAGAAATTGATCACTCTATAGCAAAATAATACTGAGCGACAGGATTCAGAGAATTATACCTCCAATATTTAGCGAGTTTTCATATCGAACTGTATATTCTTTTTTAGGATTCGGAGAATTATACCTCCAATATTTAGCGAGTTTTCATTTCAAACTAAATATTCTTTTGTAGGATTCGGAGAATTATTTCTTCAATATTTAGCGAGTTTTCCTATCAAACTAAATATTCTTTTGTAGGATTCGGAGAATTATACCTCCAATATTTAGCGAATTTTAAAATATCAAACTGAATATTCTTTTGTAGGATTCGGAGAATTATACTTCCAATATTCAGCAAGTTTTCATTTCAAACTGAATATTCTTTTTTAGATTCGGAGAATTACATCTTCAATATTTAGCGAGTTTTCATTTGAAACTGAATATTTTTTCGTAGGATTGGGATAATTATATCTCCAATATTTAGCGAGTTTTAATTTCAAACTACATATTCTTTGGTAGGATTCGGAGAATTATACCTCCAATATTCAGCCAGTTTTCATATCAAACTGAATATTCTTTTTTAGCATTTGGAGAATTATACCTCCAATATTTAGCCAGTTTTTATTTCAAGCTGAATAGTCTTATGTAGGATTCGGTGAATTATACCTCCAATATTTAGCGTGTTTTTCTATCAAACTGAATATTCTTTTGTAGGATTCGCCGAATTATTCCTTCAATATTTAGCGAGTTCCCCTTTCAAACTGAATATTCTTTTGTAGGATTCAGAGAATTATACCTCAAATATTTAGCGAGTTTTCAAATATCAAACTGAATACTCTTTTGTAGGATTCGGAGAATTATTCCTCTAATATTCAGCAAGGTTTCATTTCAAACTGAATATCTTTTTTGGATTCGGAGAATTATTCTTCCAATATTTAGCGAGTTTTCATTGTTAACTGAATATTCTTTTGTAGGATTCGGAGAATTATATCTCCAATATCTAGCGAGTTTTCATTTTAACCTGAATATTCTTTTGTAGGATCCGGAGAATTATACCTCAAATATTTAGTCAGTTTTCATATCAAACTGAATATTCTTTTTTAGGATTCGGAGAATTATACCTCAAATATTTCGCAAGTTTTCATTCCAAACTGAATAGTCTATTGTTGGATTCGAAGAATTATACTTCCAATATTCAGCAAGTTTTCATTTCAAACTGAATATTCTTTTTTGGATTCGGAGAATTACATCTTCAATATTTAGCGAGTTTTCATTTGAAACTGAATATTTTTTCGTAGGATTGGGATAATTATATCTCCAATATTTAGCGAGTTTTAAGTTCGAACTACATATTCTTTTGTTTGATTCGGAGAATTATACCTCCAATATTCAGCCAGTTTTCATATCAAACTGAATATTCTTTTTTAGCATTTGGAGAATTATACCTCCAATATTTAGCCAGTTTTCATTTCAAACTGAATAGTCTTATGTAGGATTCGGAGAATTATACCTCCAATATTTAGCGAGTTTTTCTATCAAACTGAATATTCTTTTGTAGGATTCGCAGAATTATTCCTTCAATATTTAGCGAGTTCCCCTTTCAAACTGAATATTCTTTTGTAGGATTCAGAAAATTATACCTCAAATATTTAGCGAGTTTTCAAATATCAAACTGAATACTCTTTTGTAGGATTCGGAGAATTATTCCTCTACTATTCAGCAAGGTTTCATTTCAAACTGAATATTCTTTTTTGGATTCGGAGAATTATACCTCCAATATTTAGCAAGTTTTCATTGTTAACTGAATATTCTTTTGTAGGATTCGGAGAATTATGTCTCCAATATCTAGCGAGTTTTCATTTTAACCTGAATATTCTTTTGTAGGATCCAGAGAATTATACCTCAAATATTTAGTCAGTTTTCATATCAAACTGAATATTCTTTTTTAGGATTTGGAGAATTATACCTTCAATATTTCGCAAGTTTTCATTCCAAACTGAATAGTCTATTGTAGGATTCGAAGAATTATACCTCCAATATTCAGCGAGTTTTCATTTCAAACTGAATATTCTTTTGTAGGATTCAAAGAATTATACCTTCAAATATTTTGCGAGTTTTCATTTCAAACTGAATATTATTTTGTAGGATTCGGAGAATTAGACCTCCAAAATTTGGTGAGTTTTCATTTTAAACTAAATATTCTTTTGTAGGAATCGGAGAGTTATACCTCCAATATTTAGCGTTTTTCCATATCAAACTGAATATTCTTTTGTAGGATTCGGAGAATTATACCTCTAATATTTAGCGAGTTTTCATATCAAACTCAATATTCTTTTGTAGGATTCGAAGAATTATACCTCCAATATTTAGCGAGTTTTCATTTTAAACTTATTATTCTTTTGTAGGATTCGGAGAATTATACCTCCAATATTTACGCGTTTTCATTTTAAACTGAATATTCTTTTGTTGGATTTAGAGAATTATAACTTCAATATTTAGCGAGTTTTCATTTTAAACTGAATATTCTTTTGTTTGATTCGGACAATTATACCTCCAATATTTAGCGAGTTTTCATTCCAAACTGAATATTCTTTTGTAGGAATCGGAGAATTATACCTTTAATATTTAGCCAGTTTTCATATCAAACTGAATATTCTTTTGTAGGATTCGGAGAATTATATCTCGAATATTTAGCCAGTTTTCATTTCAAACTGAATATTCTTTTGTAGGATTCGAAGAATTATACATCCAATATTTATCGGGTTTTAATTTCAAACTGAATATTCTTTTTTAGTATTCGGAGAATTATACCTTCAATATTTAGCGAGTCTTCATATCGAACTGAATATTCTTTTGTAGAATTCGAAAGAATTATAGTTCTAATATTTAGCGATTGTTTATTTCAAACTGAATATTCTTTTGTAGGATTCGGAGAATTATACCTTCAATATTTAGCGAGTTTTCATTTCAAACTGAATATTCTTTTGTAGGATTTGGAGAATTATACCTCCAATATTTAGCGAATTTTCATTTCAAACTCAATATTCTTTTGTAGGATTCGCAGAATTATACCTTCAATATTTAGCCAGTTTTCATATCAAACTGAATATTCTTTTGTAGGATGCGGAGAATTATACTTCCAATATTTAGAGAGTTTTTATTTCAAACTGAATATTCTTTTGTAGGATTTGGAGAATTATACCTCCAATATTCAGCGAGTTTTTATAAATCACTCTGAATATTCTGTTAGGGAATTCAGAGAATTATACCTCCCATATTTAGCGAGTTGTCACTTTAAACTGAATATTCTTTTGTAGGATTCGGAGTATTATAGCTCCAATATTTAGCACGTTTTAATTTTAAACTGAATATTCTTTTGTAGGTTTCGGAGAATTATACCTCTAATATTTAGCGAGTTTTCATATCAAATTGAATATTCTTTTGTTTTCATTTTTTTTTTTTATTAACTATAAGCTTTTTCATTATATCACAGAAGATTCAGGTATTTTTATTTATTTTTCTATTTTTAAGATATTAGAAAAAAATTACATCCAGATTAAAATAGAAAATAGGGTTTCCAAAGATTTTGCCTCTTTTTGCACTGAATAGTGCCTTATTAAGGGGCATTTGAATCTATTCTAGTTTGTATAGAAAACATTCAACTACCTACAGCTTCCTAGCATTAGTTATTAACCATTGGATATGGTAAATATCAATTAACTTATTAACTAAATGTATGTGAAAAAGGTTTTACATTTCAAATGTGTTTGTATATAACTTTATGCAAGGGTGAATTCTGGCATTAATACAATTCTTGACTACTTCCTACAATTCGCATTCCATCTACAGCCCAACTCAAATTCACTGCTGTAATTGATATTCCTCTCATTCGAGCAAGAATCAAGTTAATGCTATTGAATTACTCTCCTACTAGATTCGGATTTAGTTTTATGTCTATATCATGCTTTCTTTATTTTCCTTCTCTCTCGGGCGTTTATCGCTATTTGTTCTCTCTACTTTTGCCGCAAGACCCCACACAAATCACTGACGGTAGCGTCAAATTTATTTATACTCTAAACAAATATATTTTATTGGTAAAAGCGATGCGAGATTCATTGTGCGAATTTATTCTATCCAGCGATGGAAAAAATTGGGAAAATTAATACAGCAGGACGCTCCATCTCTCTCAGATAGCACCTTTGACAATCGGATATAAATGGCAACTCTTAAAGCAAAAAAGTTGGTTTCTCATATGAGAGAACAACGAATTGTAGAAAATAAAAAGAGGGCAATACTTTCCAACAGTGCAGCCAGGATTTGAAATAATTTGGTTTCCTCCTTACTTATTCTTGATATATCAAACTGGTCTTTTTCAATCCTAAACCAACCTGCAATTGCAGACTCATTAAAGATGGCTGGATTTATGGTGATGACGTTCACGATCTCCGACTCTCCTTTTCCTCCAAATTTCTTCTTATAAGACCTTTACTGTTCGGTTGAAGAGGTCACCAGTTAATAGCGTGTGAAGGGGTAAATGGAACAAAGATTGAGATGGTGGACTCTTTATTTTCGTTGAGGGAATTTGCCAGGCTTCTTTTCCATCCTTCGAGGGGTCACTGTTCACAGAACATACCTCCTTGGGAGAAGAGCAACCCATAACCGGTGACAAAGCCTTCTTCTTCAGGCCTACTTAATGTTTTGGCTGGAGGCTATCCTTCTGACTGCCTGATACTAATGATGATGAATGAATAATTGTGTCATGAAAATGTTTGGAGCCGTCTATTTATACTACCTACAATTAAAATAGCGTGACATATTTTTTCCTAATCTGGACGCAGGACAGAGCTTTTAGGGTGAAAACTATGTTTGCGTGTTCTTTATTAAGACTGATAGGCGAAGTCATAGACTGTGTGTATTTTAAATGTAGACAGGTATTTATTGCATTTGGCCACCTGATCGTGGCTTTATCAAACCGGCATTTATAGCAAGGTTGATTATGCTGTTCACGCATAATCTGGCTGGTCAGATACCACCCTAAGTTTGCCCAGCTTCCTTTGTTATCTTATTCACGCAGGTGTTTCCTCGCGTGTCTATGTTTGTTTGGTTGCGTCGGAACCTCCAACTATTTCCGTGCCTTCCTAAACCAATGTTTTTCTTATTGCATGTAAAATTGTAATATAGTATTTTGCTTTATTCTACATTGGTTTATTACTACTACATGGCATATTATTTCAGAAATTAATACGTGTGGCCAATCTCATAATTTCATAATTCTAACAGGCTGCTCATTTTCTTGGTTCCTCGTTGAGCCTACTTCACCTTTTAATTCGGGCGTTGCTACATATCCTTTCAAAATTTGTTTCGAGGAAGAAAGATTGTTTGACATGAAAATTTATTTTGATTTGTTTTTCCCGTTAAAATACGAAAATTTTATCTCAAGTGAACAAATGGCGCAATTAAATACAGCGTGGGAAGGAATTTAAGTCAAAAGGGAACTACTAGGTGTATTGTAGCGTTGGAGTGGTATGTTGATGCGAAAGATTACTATAATTAGCAGGCGGGATGGGGAAGTAGAACTGTCACAAGTACCTATGTGGGTTTTAGCTGAACCCTAATTATCGTGTCCTCTCACCCTTATAACTCGTTGTATCGTTGTCAAATAATAAGTCAGTAAAAAGATGATGATGATGGCGCTGGTTTAAAGATAAATAGTAACTGTTGTGATCACATCTGCTGTATTCTTAGTCTCCTTTTTATCCCCCTTCCCAACAACAATATTGAGAGCTTCAACATTTGCTTGTATTCTTTTCTTCTTCATCTTTCCACATTTACCTTTCTAGCTTTCCTCATAAACTTAAATGATCTTGATACTTTCAACAACTTCCTCCACCTTCTTAATGAGATAAAAGAAATTACAACCCATAAGCAATTTCTAAATACAAAACAAAAACAACGACTCATTTCAGAGAAAAAACACAACAATCTTGAATAATTTCTTCCTTTAAACGACAAAACATATTTGCTTCTTTTAAGCATAAGACGCAAATTTGTTAAAATGACAAACAATTACAAAAGTTTATAATTGTTTTTAAACCCGAGAGAAACGATTACAAAAGATTAAATATATTTTACAACTTAAAATCCCCAGCTTAACTATCGTTCGTTTGTTAGGATGGAAAGCTTCATTCATAACGGAATAAACGCGTAATAAACGCATTCTTACTTTTTCTAAAGCGTTTTCTTTGCGTTGAGCAAAATTTAATGAAACTTTCAATTCTATTAATAAGCTAATATTTTCCTAATGGAGCACTAGAGAAAATTGGCTAATAAGGTAAATTTATTGTGTTCCTTATGAGAGACAATTAGGAGTTTGTGTTTTTTGTTGTTTTTGTTTTTCTAGCGCTAATCTGGCGACTGCCTAATAGGGCATAAGTCAAGAGTGATTTCTGTTCTCTCGCGCTGAAACAAATTTCAGCCTTACTCAATAAATATAAGGGGATGGTAGGGTTAGGTTAATTGGATGCATTCGAATAAATGAAGAGTATGTTGGTATGTTAGTCTTAATGATATAGTAGTAGTAGAAGTAGTTCGCCAACCTGCTTTATCCAGGCAGATCCCCGATCGGATAATGAATTAGACATAAAATTCAGTATGACAATCGCTGATGAGCCTGAGAACACCAGGATTTCGGTTCTCTTTGTAAAGAGAGGTCCCAAGAACAATTATGTTTCGACCCTAAACAAAATTCAGGTTGAACCTTCATCGCCTCAGGGCAGAGGGACTTATCCTGTTCTGCATTAGAGGTATGTGGATATAGATACCCTACAGCAGGATTCCTTGGAACAGAAATTTGTGTGTTCTGCTGTGAAGATAAGATAGGAAAGAAAGAACTGTTGCAAATAGATATGTGTTTGATGAAAAGTGTAAGATCTACCCACGCAAACACAGGGCTGGGCGTATCAACAAACCAATTCGTAGCCAGAACTCTCTCCGTAAGCTGACGTTTCTGTCCGCTCTTGCAGGGATCAAACCCGATATCGAGACGTTGGCAGACCAACGCCGTATACACTGAGCTAAAAAAAGCTCTTTAAGGCTGGACTAAAGGAGGATATGTAACATCTGGTGAAAGGGGAGGCAGTTGAAGTTAAATATAGGTTAAGTGGCTGGCATGTGAGGCGAAATAAGGACAATGGTATACCTACATCAGGTCTCTAAAGTTTCTCTCTCTCACACTCTATATTATAATATAAACAAATTTTTTAACAATGTCACTCTCTTAACTTTCATGGCCATACATCACATTTGTCTAGCAAAACTGCCTTATTTTCCGAGTCAGACGCTTTGTAGGACAAATTCATAACCCGAATCTGCCGAACTAAGAATTTAATGGGAGCACCACCCTCTTATTAGGTCATGCACACCAACCACACTCATAACCGTACAATAGGTCTTTATGAATTATTTCTGCCCGAAATGCTTTCGTTCTTCTTCGCGTTTTTATGAATGAAATATAAATAAAAAAATTATATTTTCCATTATATCAATTGTATTTGTATATATTTTTCATTCAGCATCATATATATATATACATATATATATATATATATTTAGGAAAAATAAGCGGGCAAAATTTAGGAAGTTCATTATTATATATTAAATTCTTGGTACCGAGGTTTTGGGTAAGAATCCATTCTCAAAGATATTACATAAATAGATAGAAACATAAGAATTATTTAGAGAAGTTATCAGATATTTATAAATTAATTATATGGGAAAGGGAAAGGAGCAGGAGTGGTAATATTCAAACAAATATAGGGCAAAAACCGAAAATTAACTACCTACACTGGAATCTCTTTATATTAGATTTACAAGCCCCACTTTTAACTCAGACACAAGCTCATTTGCACTTTTACTACAACTATAACCACCCACGAATTACACACGCCAAATCCAATCCTCCCCAAAACAACCCGTATTGGTCAAAAATTCAGTATGATGGTTGAATCAAGAATAAAATTATCGATCCGGCTTATTTCCTCATGACAACATATAGAAATCGAGTTTTACCTTCAGAAAATCAATGTTGGAAAAATAAATTAGTCTCACCATTTTGGCAAATGAAGAGGTTATTAGAGGTTTGGAAGAGTGTTATACCAACGTTGACGATAATGGTAACATTAATCATAGTATTTTTATAGTGAAATATAATCCTACCCATCATCAGCAACAATAATAAAGTGTTTTAACCATAGACCAATGAAAAGATTTTAGTCTGAAGAATTGAAATTTTGCTATCAAATTCATCAGACTTCAAAAATTAGGCCCTAAAAATTCAAAATTCCAAATAACAGGTTAGCGGATATCAGCGTCTGTGATAATGAAAATAGCAGCAAAAATAAGAAAGGAGGTCAATATTCAGATTCAGAAAATAATTTAAGCGGCGATATAGTCGTGAAAATTGAAAATATAAGAATCACTCTTAACTCCCATATCGTTGATACTTTACTGCACGCGAATAAATCCTGAAATAAAGGAAAAACAATGCCGAATAATTTGTTGAAAGCTGTCGCTTCCCCCGGAACAGTTAGAGAGATACGAGGTTTGTATAGTGAATCAGTAAAAAAATATATATCTTGCAAGCTGGCAATGATTGCAAATTCGTTTGAATTTGAATATGAAGTTGATAATGCACTGAAAAATTCGATTATTGATATTTAACTTTACCACACACAATGAGATAATCGCTACAGAGAATGTAGAACAAATGCTAAAAGAAATTTTATAGGCTACTAATAAGAATTTTGAATTAATACCAAAACTGATGAAAACATAAACAATTTCCGCAGATAAATAATAATCAATCAGTTCTTGGAGCAAGCCTCAATACATTTTTCATTTGATACATCCTATTTCTAAAAAAAATGATGTTCCAAAATGCAAAAGGTTTGAAATTGTTGAGGGTTAAAATCACCGAAATTATACCCGAGGGGATAAATTGATTGATGATGTATTAAAACAAAATTGTACTTATACCAATTCAAAAACATAATTTTGCTTCTCAATTCATTGAGACAACTGGCGATACCGATTTAGTTAACTTAAATCTTCGTTGCAATAGAAAAATGTTAACCAAATCAAACTTCATGCCATACGTCATCAAATATTGAGAGCAAGGGTTCAGTAGAATCCAATATTTTTAAGTTTTTGAAATTTTAAATTCGTTTCTTCTAGGAAAATACGAGAAACATTCTTTTGCTGCCAAAAGTTTGTTTTCATAGTCTTATGCTGGTGGATATCTGTTGTGAAAACAAACAACAAAAAGGGGTTTTTGACCAGATCAAGGAAGAGGAAAACAATTATCAAGCGTTTATATTTTTAGAAATATAATAAAAAAATGCTTCAATCATTATATGGAAATAATTTTTCAATATTTGAATCGGAAAAAACTGCCACTGAACTTAGAACACTTCCCCTCTTAATACTAACTTCCAAAATTGATCTAAGTTTGAATAACTTGGAAAGGCATCAAGAAATATAGAAATATTTTAAAAAAATGGAAAAGTTCGAACTGATCTCTTGTGTGATTCATGTAGATCTTTGATTTAAATTTGATTTTCTGTAATAATTATGATAAGTTAATATTCTTTTGTGTATTGTATTTTGGCTTATAAAACCAGAAAATTGTGGTTTTTATCAATCCTAAGGTATAAAAATGTTCTTAATCATCCATTAAAAAGGTCATTGAAAATGGACTAATCTTTTTATAAAAAAAAATCCAAATTTGGTTTTAAAATGAAGTAGATTAGGCAAATGAAGGAAAAATGTTGAATCAATTTGAAATCAGAGCTCGTAATTATCGATAATAATATGAAAATGAGAACAAGTAAGTAAACCATGAATTCTTTAGTGTGTGAGTGGAAGACGGGGGCAGGGTTACTCCTGCCAGTGCTTTTGAAATTTTGTCAAACCGCGCGCTATCCCATTTATAGAAATAATCGCCCGGACTCCAGGTGTAAGCAAATTCCTAGAACTTTGACTCGTTGTAATTCCAAGAATTCGATGTGTTGTCTAGAAGTAAAATTCTTTTTATGATCTAAATGATTTATTTTTGTAACATTGGCATATAATCAAAAAAATCATTTGATTAAATACTTTCAAAGAAAATTGGGAAAAAATCCGGACGGTGTGATTCATGTAACCTATTAATTATCCGTTCAAAGTAACGAAAACCAGCAAAAAACAAGTTTAAAATATAATAATTTTGTATTAACCCTGGAGCACTGAACGTATGTATAGTTTCCTAGAGGCTAGTGACGTAATAGCCATTTCCCCCCCTCCCTCCCAAGGAAGGATGCTGGGAGTCATTGTAGCTTCAGTCTAGCGAACGCTCTCAACGAGCGAGGTCACCTCGGTCTACTCCTCCGCTTGGATATTCCCGCTAGAACCCTGTTTGGGTATCGGTTACCCTAGTTCAGTGCTAATTATAGTAAATAAATACTAGGTAATCTGTATCCGAGTTCAGTGGTAATAGCATACAAAGAGAAAAGTTATAGTAATGGTGTAGTGATAAATTTTCTCTTTTCAGGCTCTAATTCTTATTTCACGTGACTAATAGTGCAAACTTGTGCCTGAAATGGCGAAAAAACAAAACCTTAGTGCGCTGGAGATTGGTGAAATTCTCTTTACCCCAAATAGTGACGGCGAGGATGATTGTGTTGAAACTGATGTACTTTTGAAGGTGATAATGATAAAGATATGTTCCAGAGCCACAGAAAATGGCTCAAAGTTCAGACAGTGTAGCTGAGAAGCCGTTCCTCGCCGACGCAAGCAGACAAAGACGAATGGTAGGAAGACAAAGAGGCCTAGGCGTTTATCCCCGACCCCTTGCTTCCTATCCACTCCATCACAGCTGATAAGCCTACTGCTGGCCCATCCTGCAACTCTGCTGCTGTTTCTGTACAGTACCCTGTGGTGTCATTAGGCTCTGATGACGCTGACGAGCCTTATTCTACTGCTACTGTTCCTGCTGCCATCCCTGCTGCTGTTGCTGCTGTTCCTGCTGCCACCCTTGTTGACGCTGCTCCTGCTGCCACCCATACTGCTGCTGCTCCTGCTGCCCTAAAGCGAAAACTCGACGACGTTCAGACGATGGGGAGTTGCTAGTGACTTTTAACTCTGTAACAGTCTGAAGTCACTCAAGCTATGTATGGCATACAAGGCTTCAGGGAGTTGCAAAAACCAGGACAGCAGCCCGAAGTATTATGGTATCAATTAGGCCAGGTCCCACACAATCAGCTGCTACTGACACATTACATGAATAGTGTTTTCGCTGGTTTGTGACTGATGCCATGGTGAATCTGATCATGCTAGGAGGTACTGAAGACAGACAGCGAATGTACAGCAAACAAAAGCGGCAGAAATACATGCCCTGCTAGGTGTCATTATATTTAGTGGTTAAAGAAAAGCTAACCACCTAAATTCTAAGGAGTTATGGTGCCCTGTGGCAGAAGCTCCTTTCAAAAAGTCAGCAATGTCTGAGGTGCGTGTTTTCTTCCTCCTGTACATTTTTGTAGTATCTTACACAAGCGAAAATATCAAATGTAGTTTTACAATTATCAAATTTTCACATCTCTTTGCGTTTTCGACGAGATGGCATTTGTTTTCGTTCATTATCTTGCTTACATCAGATACCGCTGACCACATTTCCTCTTTTTTTCTCACTTGTATTATTTTCCAAAGATTTGTATAAATTCCTGGTCTCAACGTTATCGATTTTAATGTAAATATATTTGGCGTCAGCTTGAGGAAACACTGAAACCTTTTTCAGGATATTTTCCATTTGTATTAAGTATCTAATCCTATCGAATTTATTAATTTTTTTCAAATTCTTTCCGCTCATAATATTTTTCTGCTTTTCTATAACATCTCTATGCAGATTCTTCAAATCCACCATTCTCTGTTTTTCGACGAATGATGTACCGTAGTATTTTCAACTATTTTCTAAAATTAAGTTATCCAATACTTTACCGCACGTAAACAAACCCACATGTACTGTAGCGTTTTTACCGCCTTTCCTTCTTCTTTTTAATGCTACCATAACAGCATTGTGTTGACTTTTATGAAGATTCTCTGGATTTTTCATCATAAAAAACTGCGTTTTGAATTTCCCAGATTCGATATTGATAGTATTGTAATCGTACACATGGTGTTCTTCCATCTTGAAACCTCTCGCAACCAAATTGCTTTGCCATACTTCTTCCATAAGCTTACAGAAATTCGTCTTTCTTTTGTCGGACCCGATTTTGAATGCTTGATCCTAGAAAGTCCTTTAGCACTAAGATCCCTTTACAGCCATCTTAGAAACCGTTCCCACTCATTCTGCGATCGCTTTCTTAAACTCTTTTTTATGATTTGGAATTAGAATGCTCGATAGTCCATTCTTACCTGAAACAGGTTGCTTCGCTATCGATCTTTTGATGCCCTTTTACCCGAAACAGGTTGCTTCGCTATCGATCTTTTGATGCCTTTTTACCCGAAACAGGTTGCTTCGCTTTCGATCTTTTGATGCCCTTTTACCCGAAACAGGTTGCTTCGCTTTCGATCTTTTGATGCCCTTTTACCCGAAACAGGTTGCTTCGCTATCGATCTTTTGATTTCTCTTTTACCCGAAACAGGTTGCTTCGCTATCGATCTTTTGATGCCCTTTTACCCGAAACAGGTTGCTTCGCTATCGATCTTTTGATGCCCTTTTACCCGAAACAGGTTGCTTCGCTATCGATCTTTTGATGCCCTTTTACCCGAAACAGGTTGCTTCGCTATCGATCTTTTGATGCCCTTTTACCCGAAACAGGTTGCTTCGCTTTCGATCTTTTGATGCCCTTTTACCCGAAACAGGTTGCTTCGCTATCGATCTTTTGATGCCCTTTTACTCGAAACAGGTTGCTTCGCTATCGATCTTTTGATGCCCTTTTACTCGAAACAGGTTGCTTCGCTATCGATCTTTTGATGCCCTTTTACCCGAAACAGGTTGCTTTGCTATCGATCTTTTGATGCCCTTTTACCCGAAACAGGTTGCTTCGCTTTCGATCTTTTGATGCCCTTTTACCCGAAACAGGTTGCTTCGCTATCGATCTTTTGATTTCTCTTTTACCCGAAACAGGTTGCTTCGCTATCGATCTTTTGATGCCCTTTTACCCGAAACAGGTTGCTTCGCTATCGATCTTTTGATGCCCTTTTACCCGAAACAGGTTGCTTCGCTATCGATCTTTTGATGCCCTTTTACCCGAAACAGGTTGCTTCGCTATCGATCTTTTGATGCCCTTTTACCCGAAACAGGTTGCTTCGCTATCGATCTTTTGATGCCCTTTTACTCGAAACAGGTTGCTTCGCTATCGATCTTTTGATGCCCTTTTACTCGAAACAGGTTGCTTCGCTATCGATCTTTTGATGCCCTTTTACCCGAAACAGGTTGCTTCGCTATCGATCTTTTGATGCCCTTTTACTCGAAACAGGTTGCTTCGCTATCGATCTTTTGATGCCCTTTTACCCGAAACAGGTTGCTTCGCTATCGATCTTTTGATGCCCTTTTACCCGAAACAGGTTGCTTCGCTTTCGATCTTTTGATGCCCTTTTACTCGAAACAGGTTGCTTCGCTATCGATCTTTTGATGCCCTTTTACCCGAAACAGGTTGCTTCGCTATCGATCTTTTGATGCCCTTTTACCCGAAACAGGTTGCTTCGCTTTCGATCTTTTGATGCCCTTTTACCCGAAACAGGTTGCTTCGCTATCGATCTTTTGATTTCTCTTTTACCCGAAACAGTTTGCTTCGCTATCGATCTTTTGATGCCCTTTTACCCGAAACAGGTTGCTTTGCTATCGATCTTTTGATGCCCTTTTACCCGAAACAGGTTGCTTCGCTATCGATCTTTTGATTTCTCTTTTACCCGAAACAGGTTGCTTCGCTATCGATCTTTTGATGCCCTTTTACCCGAAACAGGTTGCTTCGCTATCGATCTTTTGATGCCCTTTTACCCGAAACAGGTTGCTTCGCTATCGATCTTTTGATTCTCTTTTACCCGAAACAGGTTGCTTCGCTATCGATCTTTTGATGTCCTCTTACCCGAAACAGGTTGCTTCGCTTTCGATCTTTTGATGCCCTTTTACCCGAAACAGGTTGCTTCGCTATCGATCTTTTGATGCCCTTTTACCCGAAACAGGTTGCTTCGCTATCGATCTTTTGATGTCCTCTTACCCGAAACAGGTTGCTTCGCTTTCGATCTTTTGATGCCCTTTTACCCGAAACAGGTTGCTTCGCTATCGATCTTTTGATGCCCTTTTACCCGAAACAGGTTGCTTCGCTATCGATTTTTTGAAGCCCTTAATTAACATCAGTAAAACCGGTAGTTATATCCATCTTATCATCAATCGAAGTATCTTTTCAACGAGTTTCATTTTCTTAATTTTGAAAAAAAAGCAAAAAAAAACCCATACCAATTTACTCATCAATTAAGCAAAATATATTAATTTCAATAGAATAATTGATCATCAGTCTTTTTATTTGTTATTATCAGCAAATAATCGATTTTCACTCAACTAATAAAAATTATTATGGCTAGTCGCTTAACATGAAAAAAGAGCCTGCTTCTGTTCGTTTTTTTTTTCAGATTTGTCCACAATGCAGTTAATTCTGTTCTTTGTTATAGTTATCTAGGTAAAGGAGGGTTAAAAATATTTTTCACCCCCAAAAATTAGTTATTAAAGGTTTTCTCGAAGTGATACGTGTATAATTTTCCACTATTTAATCCTTGATGTGTATATATTAAACGATCTACGAAGACAGAAGCTGACTTGTTATAGCCTCTGATCAACAATGAAAATAATAAAAGAATTCACTGCAGCTGCTTTTTATAGTCACGAGTGGGGGGGGAGGGGTTTATCTAAGATGAAACGAACAAACCCGAATTTAGACAATCACTCAGATCTAAGATATAGTGTTTAGCAATGATAGTTTCTGGATTTTATATTCTACATTACTCTTTATTTGCTTGCTTATTCGTTTAAATTACTCCTATATATATAATATTCTTTTAAATCACCTTATTTTTCGAAATAAAATATAATATTCTTGTCATTTCCTTGATTAATACTATTATTCATTTACTCAAAGTAAAGAAAAATCTGAAGAAAAACAACTTTATTACTCGCAGGTTGTGATGCAGTTAAACAAATTGTATATTGAATCATTTGAAAACGTTTTTTTACCCGGGTGCTGATACTGTGAAAATTGAGCCAAATTGAACCGTTTGTAACTTATAGAAAATTGCCCGAGTTAAATAATGATCGGATATTGATAAAAGAAGAAGAAGAGTCCATTAAAGAGTCTTGTCTTTTATCGCACAAACCTCCTGAATTTGTTTTCATAAGTTTGTTAGGCTCTTTAAGGAACACTCTTTATTCAATAATAGATTTTGGATTGTTAACGAAAAACCTAGTAATTACTTTCAAATTTAATGTATACGCTGTTTTTATTTTGCTGAAACATTGTTATTACCAACTTAATCTATCTGAATTTCCAAAACATCCTAGTTATTTAAATAGCATTATAAACATAATATAGTCTTTATTTTTGTAAACTTCTTCCTACCACGTAGAAATTATTCCAAAATAAAACAGTTATTTTATAAAAAGAAAAATAATAGCCAAACATCACTTGATCAATATTTAGAAAATAAAAATTGATAAAGAATCGCATAAAAGAAAGAGAAATTACGATATTAATGAAGCGAAGCAAATATTGACGAAGAATTTAGTTATAAAATTTGATGATTCTTTAATATATGTATTATTTTTTTTGCAATTTCTAATTGACTAAATCTGAGCAAAAAAAGTGCATTTAAACAATCATGTTTTTTTATTTAAATCAAACCACTAATCTTTTGAACTTGTAAAAATAATGAAAAATCTGGTAAAATTGAGCCGTTTGAATGTTTTTCGTTTAATGATATAAAGTTGTGCTGTTGTTGTTGTTTTTAATCATCTAAAGGTCATTGAAAATGGAAAAATCTTTTGATTGCAATACTGAATTATGAAGTATTAGGATATGAAAATTAAGTTGAAGGGAAGAATAACAGTAATCGATAGGAAAATTTAGCCAGGCAAAGGCGCCCTGGTTGAAAAAGTTACGTAATATTCTCTTTGATTTTCATTTTCGTTGGATACTTTATAAAACTACTGTCCATTGGGTAAAAAGAGAACCGTTAAGAGACATTTTCTAAAAAATAAACTCTAACTGATTTTATCTATTCTGATTTTTTAAGACTCCTGTCAATTTGGTAAAAAGAGAACCGTTAGGAGACTTTTCTAAAAAAATAAATTCTAATTAATTTTTTATCTCTTTTTTAAAAACTACTGTCAATTTGGAAAAAAGAGAGGCGTTAAGAGAATTTTTACAAAATTAAACTCTAACTAATTCTATCTTTTCTCATTTTTTAAAAATACTGTAAATTCGGGAAAAAGAGAACCGTTAAGAGCTTTTTCTATACAGAGTTGAGCAAGGAACAAGTGTAATAAAACCGCTAATCTTTTGAACTTAAGAAATTACAAAATTCTTGGAAATTGAGCCGTTTAAAGGCTTTTTCCAATAAAATCAAACATGGGGGTATCCCACTCAGACTAAACTTTGGAAATTAATGAGAAATGGCAAAATTGAGCCGTTTTAAGATTGTTATACAGAGTCGACCAATGAACAAATCTAATTAAACCACTAATCTTTTGAACTTTAGGAAATTAATGAAAAATCTTGTAAAATTGAGCCATTTATGGGCTTATTTTAATAAAACAAACAAAAGGGTATTCCACTTGGCTGTACTTGGGAAATTTATGAGAAATTGGCAAAATTCAGGCGTTTTAAGACTTATATACAGAGTCGAGCAATGAACAAATCTAATGAAACTACTAATCTTTTGAACTTTACAAATTACTGAAAAATCCGGGAAAAATGAACCGTTTAAACACATTTTTACGTATATTTTTTTTTTTATATATATAAAAGACTTTTATTTTTAAAACTTTAATAAATACATAATTGGTAATCATTTATTATTAATAAAATAGAAGTTTTTTCAAATCATAAGTGTAAATCCAAAGCATATTTAAAATAGATTTAATTTTTTTTAAGAAGTATCAGCAGAAATTAGTAAATGTTAATGAATACACAGAAGATGATTCCAAATGAATATTTTATTTTTTATTCGAATCAGGAAATATTTTACATACCACTCATTCCCTTTTCGTTTATTTCTAAAGCCTGGTTCGAAAAAGAAGGAACTTTGTTTATAGCCGATGACCATTAGTTCTGTACATTTTTTGCAAAGTTATTTCCGAAATCGAACTTGAAAAAGTTTATGAAATATTTCACAGATATAATTTTTAGGAAAAGTAATACACACAGGAAAATGTTTTCATTTTTCCTGGCTTTACAAGGTGTTAGACTACTTGAATTCCCTATTACATTTACAGAAATCACTAATTCTTCTCAATTAAATTCTGAAGAACAGATTGAAATTTTGAATATTTTATAGTAGATTGCCTTAATATCCCTTTGGAAATTTAATAATGAGTAGGTAATAATCGTGAGTCCTCTAACAATTTTTATTTTCAATGAAGAGAAGAAAATGATCATTTATGATCCTTTAAAGATCAGTTTTTATAAAGTTAAAGACATACAAAACCGTTTTAAAGCAGAAGCAAGATGCTCCATTGACTATTTAGTCCACGAACTTTTAATAGAAAGTTTGAAATTTGCAGAAATATTAGCAAAAATTATATCATTGATAATTTTTTCACACGAATCCTGATTGTTAGGAAAAACTTGAAAAAATAATGATTTCTAATAATGTTTACATTTTTCATCTCCTTTGGATTTTAAAACAAGCTATTTGGGAAACAGTATATTTATGACGAAAAATCATCTTTGTTCCGTTATATTGAGTTTCGATAAATAGAATATCAAATTTAGTGGAATCAAAATCGAGATGAAAAAAGTCTTTACCAAATTTTCGTGTTTAGAATTAATACCACACATGAATGAATGTTTTTTTGGTCGGAATCAGTTGTTTGAAGTAGCTGTCGATATTTCTTTTTTAGATTCATATTCTGCTAAACTTGAAACTAAAAGTTTAGTTTATCTTTCTTTTGAAAAGATAATATATATTTAGCTAAATTACTTTTAGCCGCTGAAAAATAGAGAAAGATAAATTCCGAAAGCAGTATTAAGCTAATAATGATTTCATTCAATTGAATTATTTCAGTAATTGTTCGCCACTACATTTTAAACAAAATTTAGAAGGAAATTATATATTGTTAACATTTTTCCAAAGTAAAAAGGAGTTTTACGCATTTTTAAAGAAAAAAATAGAATCCTCTCAATATAAAAAGTATAAAATAAAAGATTTAAACAATAAACTTACAAATTCTTATTACGAAAAAACGGAAGAATTATACCGTATAATTACATATATACATATTCAATTTTTTTGTCTTTATTATTATGTAATAAAAATAATCATTAAAAACCATTTTGGAAACATATGTTAACAAATCCGATCTAAGTTACAGTTTCTCTGAAGCTTTTCCTAAATTTTTATTTAAAAAACTTAGAAAAGCACAAAAAAAAAATTATTTGGAAAAGATTTCTTAACTTTAGAATCATTATCAGTACATAGAGTTACAGTAAAAGTAAAAGATGTTACAGTCGAACAGCTGTTTTTCTAAAAATTTAAGATTTTCACCACCACCCCCACCCAAACCACCTCCAACAAAAACCCCTCCTCCGTCTTAATGTGTATATAATCGCTCTCCGCTATCTGGTTTCCATTCAGTTGGTATCTCAACGTAAATTAAGACGCGACTCTGTTAGAGGATAAAGAAAAAGTTAGTTACTCAATAAAGTCTTGGTATTTAATTTTTTAAAGTAATTTACTTATTAGTTTTTAGAGAATTTATCCTAATTAATGTTATTTATCGTTCCATCGGAATCTATTACGATGATGAGAAATGTTAAAACTCTGAATGATTATTCACCTACCCTTGGAAATGTTACAAGTCTGAATGATCATTCACCTACCCTTGGTCTGAAACTCAGGGACGATTTTTCACCTACCCTTACAGATGTTACAACTCAAAACGATTCTTTTCCTACCCTTGAACCGAAAGTGGGAAACGATTGTTCACTGACCGCTGAAAAGAATCTCCCACTAAATTGGAACAAGTATTGTGATTTTTTAGCAGCAAGGAAGATATCACGTTGGATTATTATCTAAATATTAAAAAAGAAGTGAATAAAGTGAAAGTTGTTTGCAGGTCGCATTTTTGATATTAAGATCACGCAATAAACTGTCGCAGAGCATGCAAACTTGAAAAAAGGAACATCGTTGAAAGGGTATAATAATTTTCAATGTATCAATAATCCTTCAAATATTCTTTCTAGGCTTTATGATCATAATTGTTTTAATAATTACTTCATAGCTTTGATAGATAAAACAATGAAATAAGTTCAGAGTCAAAATGCGCCAATACGCCGACTATTTTATCGTTATTAAGCCTTTCATAGAAAAAAGTTCGGATATATTAAATTAAAATTAACTTTTGGAAAATTTCTTCGAAACATCAAAATTGTTCTAATTACCCTAAAAAGAAAAAAATGTACAAATTTTGTTCATAAGAGTAATGTTAATAATGATGAGGTGGATGAGAATGATGTTTGTTTCATTTTTGATTAATTTAAAATAACTACTAATTGTTTACTCGCAAATTCTTTTTTTTATTTGAACTTTTTATTCGGAGTTTATTGTACTTTTATTTCGATAAATTATTGTGTTTTTTTATAATTGAATTCATCCTCATAAAATTTTATAACTTCCTCATCTAAAACCTCATAAATATCAAACTCCTAATAATGGTTTTGGATTCAATATACGTTTAAAATAATGAAATAAGAAAGGAACTTTCTTCCTTCGAGAAACATTTACTATTCATAATATTTCCTTTTTGTTTCAAACTTTTGAATTTTGAAAGGTGATTTTGAAATCTGCTCACTGGGTAGTATCCTTCTATTTCTTGTCTTTCTCTTTCTGTTAACATTAGAATGAAAGAAAAAAAAATGGTACAACAATAGCTAAATTTTGGTAAATGACGGCACAATCAATATGCATACTTTTAAAAAAAATTCCGCTTTTTTCTTTCGGCTTCCAAAAATGATGTCAACATTTATAAATAATCCGCTGGTAAAGAGAATTCCTAGAATTATTGCGTAATCCGAATCGGCGCGTCTCGAAAACTTGGCTTCGCTTTTGTTAACATATTTAAGACAAGGAAAAATTGATTTGAAAAAAAAACAAACTTGAATATAATAATTATTAAGTTTGAAAAAAGGAAGAAATCTATATTCGTTAAATACGTCACCTTCATTTTCTTGTTTATGTTCAGCTGTTTCTTCTTTTTCTTGTTTAATATTGTTGACGTTAACGCTCTCTTGTCTTTTGTCACTACTAACATCCTAAAAAAATGAATAATATCACGATAAAGATGGAATGGATGGTAAATGTATGAATTTAATGAAAGTTTTAAAATAGAAATTAAAATCAATTACTAAATACTCGTAGTGTTGGAAACCCATAATATTTTGCATCGTATCTCTGATTAAGTCTTCTCCTTCATTTATATCTAACACATTTTTCTGAAGAGAAACAAAGCAAAAGAATATCATTATTCCTATCTTAATTCATTTCTTTATCTTATTCTCTAAAATTCAAATGTTTCGTGGGGTTTTTTATATCCCTACTTCTTTTGTCATTTCCTCCATCTCAAAATGTTGCTTCTCTCTTACAATTTCCACTTCTTCCTCTTTATTTGATTCTTCAATTTCTTCTTCTGAAATAATCTCTTTTGCAAATTCTACCGTTTTTTATATTACGTTTTCTTTCGTTTCATTAGGTTCTTCTTTATTTATTTCTGTTACAGGTTCCATAAACATCAGAATTAGAGGAAAGAAAACATCAATGTTATTAAAAGAGATATGCTTCTACCCTACAAAAAACCCTTCCTTGAAACAATTTTATATTATTATTACCGTCTCATTACTCACAGTATCAATTATCTTGACCTATTCATCAGTTTCCTTATTGAAATCCTCTTCAGAACTCTAAAATAGGTTATAGGCAAATATAAAATGTGGGGAGTGATTTTTATTTTACTTTTAAACAGGTTTAATAAAACCAACAAGAATGAATTAAATACTGACACAATCAGATAATGGTTTAATTCAAATATTTTTCATATTAGTGTGAAATTTTAAAAATTCCAAACCCTTTGTTAATTTAAGCATAGTGTTTGCTAGAGTTTTTATATCATGATACATCAACTCACATATGTTATGCTTTAATTTTAGTTGTTTTTGAGCGTTTTCTGTTGTTTTCGCTTTTCGATTTGTAGTAGTTGTAATTTTTTTCTTTAACTGGTATTGTGATGGTAATTCAATCATCCCATTATATATTGCTTGGGTTGAAAATCTCGTTCTGTCATTCTTTAAAAAAAATATAATTATTACTAAAATTAAATAAAAAATCGTTTCTTTCGTAAAATCAATAACGAATTTACTTATGTTTATAGTTGTCAGACTTAATTTTAAATCCTTCTATATATATAAATATCACTTTTACTTGAAGAGCTAAGTGTTGACATTAAATCCAATTCACTCGACGATTGATTTAAAGACCTCTCTTCAGAAGAAGATGACGATGAAGATTAGGTCGATAAACATTTCGAATCATCTCTATTCATAATTTCATACATTTTTATTAAAATCAGCTGCATTTTTATATTTCATCTTATTTTTCTTTATTGAACCCATAATAGGATTGTTCTAAAATTTTTATTTTCTCACTTTACTGCGCTTACAGTTTTTGCAACTATAAATAGGGGGTGCTTTGAGTAGAGTGGGTTTATTTCACCACTTGGATAGCCACTTGGTAAAGTAGATACAGTAAAAGCAAGGATAAGCATTAGCCATTTCTTATTTACAGCAGAGCTGATACACTAAGAAGAAAGAAAAAGAGGTTATTGACAACTGAAGAAACACTCATCGCCTTTTATCTTAACTTCCATAATTCTCATTTTCATCTATCGACTCATACACCGCTTCGCATCCCACACCAAAAATCCTCCCTTTAGGGAGGTACCTGAAAAGGAGAGAACTAGATACTTTTAGGCCAGTTAATATTTAATAATATGACTGCCTAACTCCGCTCTTGCCCTTGGGCCAAGTGCTCTCGCTGATGAAAGCTGTCACCACGACCTCGTCCTTCTGTATAATTCGAGGTACAGGTGGAGGAAGGATTGAGGACTAGCCCACTGCCAGAAACCCGTCCTAGAGGAACCCTGGACAATGGGCCAAGCTGCAACCTCTGCAGGGGAGTATAACAACTCCGCCTGTGGGGGGTTCCCAAGACCACTGAAGGACACGTAACCGTCTCAGTGTATGGTAGGATGCAGCTGCAGTTTTAATTCCATCGAGGAGGGGGCGCCCCCGGCTAGCGATGGTTGATTCTGCGCTTGCTAACAAAAAGTTCGTCAATATTCATCCCTCGAGAGGAACCCACCCGAGTCCATCCACTCATCATCATCAGCCTCACGCTCGACAGCCTAATTAGCGGGGCCTTGGCCTACGGGTAGGGGGACCCACACATAATACAAATTTAACACTATGGAGTTCAGAAGGCTCCCTCTAAGAACAGAGCCTAGTGGCCCCAAACCAGAGAGAGGGGTCCTCATCAGAGCAATATACATAGAGATAAAGATAGCAGTCATCAAGCTCATGAATGTCCCAAACGGCTACGTAGTCCTAGGCTACAAATGCTAGAACAACGGAAGGAACAAACATATTAAGAAAGATTGGCTGACAACCAAAATTACCGCCGCAGCTTCAGGCTAACTTCTCCTTTATTTGCAGAAATGTCGAATTTTATGTGGGCTCAAATACCAAGGAAAAGCTAAAGAAAGATCTCGAGATAGAGAATCAAGAGCTAAAAGTAGCGGAGATAATCAACTTTGGTCAGCACACCCACGTTTTTAAGGTGACTTGCACAGTGTCCGAAATGGCCAATATGGCGATGCAAAACGGTCTCCTGGCCTATGGAATGAGAATTCCAGCAGAGAACATCCACACGGAGAAAGTTGCAAACGTGCAAATATGCTTCCAATGCTATGCGCTGGAAGAACACGTAGCCAGGATATGCCCTAATAAAGATAAAAACTTTGCTCGGAATGCGAGAGTAAAGCTCACAATTTCTGAGAGTGCAGGGTGACTACAAAAAGTGCATAAACCGCCAAGGTCCACACAGAACAATGGCCGTTATTGCCCAAAACGGAGATAAATAATAACAAAAAAAGGAAAGAGAACAGACCCAGGCAAAAGAAAATATAAACAATCAAACATACGAACAAGTGGCCAAGGTAACAGTGAAGGAAATAAAACAAACAGAGGAAGAAAAAATAAACATAAATGTGAATGAAGGAACGGGGCTAGATATATTGGCTTGTATTATGTTCGCGCACGTTGATAATATTGGCCAACCAGGAACATTTGTAAGCACACTCGACCTTCTCCTCGAAAAGAATGGATTAAGGAAAATGTAATTTCCGCCCAACCCTCCATCAGCTCTCATACGAGGGGTGGTCAATTATTTTTGCAATTCGGATATAAGGAATCGAGATATGAGGAGAAGTGTTTTATTATTTTTCAATATAAGTACCCTCGACTTCAATGCACTTGCGCCACTTATCCCTGAGGCTTCGAATTCCCTACAACCAGAAATCTCCCTACTGCTCTTCAATCCACTCCTAGACTGCGAGCTGGACATCTTCATCGTCCCCAAACCGGCATCTACGCAGTGCAGCCTTGAGCTAACGGAATAAAAAGTAGTCGCTAGGGGGCAGATCTGGACTGTAGGGTGGATGATTGAGCTCCTCGAATCCGCACTCGCGCAGGGCAGCTTGTGCAACTCTGGCCTTGTGAACTTTAACGACGTTGAAGTCGACCCAACGGGCAGAGACCTTGGTCATGGCCAAATTGTCGTGGATGATGTTGATAGCACTTCCATGTGATATGCCAAGTTCTCGCTTAATTTCTCCGACCTTCACCCTTCGATTTTCGAGGATCATTCTTCCCACACGGGCCACATTGTCCTCGTTAGTCACGTTTGACGGACGTCCTGGACGGAAGTCATCTTCAAGGGACTCACGACCATGGTGGAACTACCTATTCCAGCGAGCAATGGTTGCATAGGAAGAGGCGATATCGTTGTACACTGCACTTATGCGTTCATGGATCTCTTTTGCATTCTTGCCCTCCTTGGTCAAAAATTTGAGCACGGCGCGGTGCTCAACCTCCTCCATTGTTGGAAAATTTGTGACTGACGATCTGCGATCAGCTACTGCTTCTTAAATAGACTAGGTAAGAGCGTGCGGCTGAGGGTCCTGACTTGTCATAACTTGTCATAACACCCCCACAAACAGCAATCACCCTTCCTTTCTTTTGCCCTACCGATTCACAAAACTTATTGACCGCCCCTCGTTTAAGGAGTCACGGCTGGAAAGACTCTCCAGATAAAAGATATTTTTTGAAGTGGGAGCCGCAATGAAAGAGAAAAAGGTGACTGATGAGACAGAAGAGACCGCAAAAGACAAGGATAAAACAGAACGATCTGACAGAGAATCAAAAAACAAAAAGAATAAAAAGAAACAGAAACAAAAAAAACAAAGACAAGACACGGAAGAAACAACCGACTCGGAATCCCCAAAAGAGACTGAAAATCAATAAGGCTGCAGGAATGAAGCCAAAGTTTTTAAACTTAGAATCTTTGTACATGAAGCCTACCCCTTACCAAAAGGGGCCAGTTTTGTCGACATCAGGAAAGGACTAGAAAAAGGCACTTGCAAATAGACCTACGTAACCGACCATAACGAAAACATAATCAAAAACTTATATGGGAAGACCGCATTAGATTCCTCTGCAATGATATAAGACCACTTAAAAAGGAAACAATCGACAAACTCGCAAACGGAAAATACCAAAGCACAAACGAGAAGACAAAAAAGCAAAACTAAGATAAAAAACTAAAAATCTTATTCCTGAACACGGATGAATGGAAGACCAAAGTCATAAAATATGGAAACATATTCAGGCAAATAGATGCAGACATCCTATGTATCTCGGAACATGGGGTGAAAAACGACGTGCCCGTGAAAATCACTAATTACTATATATTAAAAAGTAACACAGCAGGAGAGAGGTACGACCGAGTGGATATCGCAATAAAAAGAACTTACACTACACTCAGGGATGAAAAGCCGACGAGGCCTACATAGCCGTGACAATAGAGATGGAATACTTCCCCCTCACAGTTGTTGCGGCCTACCAGCCACCCCGCCGCCCCTATGTCCCGATCCATTCAACAGTGGAAATATACAATAATAACAATCCTACCATATTATTAGGAGACCTGAACGCCCGCTTACGTAAATCAGGCTATCGAGGGTTGAACAATGCAGGAAAATTTTAGAATTACTGTTGGACACGGAAATAATCCAAAGGGTAGGCTCATTAGGAGAAGATCCGCCACCAAGCCGGATATAATTTAATCACCCGCAAACTTTCCGTACAACATCTACATAGAACCAATTCCAATCCCCTGCAGCAGCCAAGTTAGAATCATGGTGACTATCAACCAGAACCCAATAATGATCCCATAACACTAAGAAAATCATATAAAAGGGCAGACTGGCAAAAATATACCTAAATATTAGAAAGAATTTAACAACGAGATCTTAATGGCAAAAAACTAGAAGAAATTAATAGAATAATGGACAACCTGATCGAGACAATGATAGAGGCCGACAAACAGGTAGTTCAACTGACAAAATATATATACCTTACCACATCCCAAATGGACAAGAGAAATGAGAAGAAAAGCAAAGAACATCAGAATAAAGTACCAAGAAATAAGAAACCACGAGACTGTTCTGCAGAGAGCAAAACAACTCAATCGAATGAAGAAAGAAATTATTTTCTTAATAGAAGAGCAACAAGGATAAATGAGACAAGAACTAATAGATTAAACAGCCACAACCGAAGACCCTAAAGAAGCATGGAGGTTGATAAAAGCAATTAAAGGCAGACCACTAAGAAAGCCGATAAAAATAATAGATCAAAATAGCGAATATTTAAGGACCAACACAAAAAAATAGAAGAGAAATTCAGAGCTCATTAGAGCAAAATCTATACAATTAAAGATGAGGATAACATAAACTATGACAGAACAACAGAAAGAAGAGTCAACGAGTTATAGTAGTCAACATCCACAGATTAACACAGACGTCAAAAGTCGAAATCAACAGAAACGAACAAATAGGCCTGAGAGCCACAATTATGACCGAAGAAATTAAAAAGACTATAAAAACCTTCAAACAGAAAACGCCAGGTTAATGAAATACAATTATGAGAAGGCCCTAGAAAATAATCTGAATAGCATAAAAGAGCTATTTAATGCCTACCTAAACATAGGCGCTTTCCCTGAGAAGTTCAAATTAGCAAGGATGTTTTTCTTATCGTGACCGGGCAAATCAGAAAAACTTCTCGCGAGTTACAGGCCAATCTCCTTGCTGAATTTCTAAGGGGGATGTCTTTGAAAGAATAATAAATGAGAGATTGGACACCTTCCTCGAAGGAAACGAAAAACACAGCAAACATCAGTTCGGCTACAGGAAGGAGAGAGACTCAACAATGGCCCTAGCCATAATCATGGAAAAAATAGCTCAATCCACGGCCATAAAAGGATACGTCGATGTAGTTCTTCGCGACGTAAAATAGGCCTTCGACAAAGTATGGGTCAAGGAACTAAAATATAAACTAATACACCTCAACTTCCGTGTAAAAATGGAGAGAATTATAGCCGACTATGTATCAAACAGAAAGTCACAAATAAGCATTGAAGGACAAGAAGGCCCACTTCCGACCTACAAACAGGAGTCCCACAGGGGTGGTGCCTAAGCGCCACCTTGTATTCTATATTTACCGCCGACCTACCTGCCACAATCTCACCTAACATATAAACATACAAAATGCAGACGACATAAGCCAAAATAATTCCTACAACCATACAAATCCATGATGGCAGACTCGTATTACAGTATGAGAAATAAAAAGAACATAAAAGATTAGGAAAAACGTTGGAGAATCGAAACAAACATCAACAACTCTAAATAATCCCTCTACAAAGATTAAAAAAGACAGATAACCATAGAAGGTACAGAGTACAAATATTCAAATGGGGGGAAAGTACTGGGCCTACAGTTGCAAAGTCGTGGATACTGAAGCCACGTGAAATCCAGGATCGCCTCAGGGAAATCAGGCTTAAGACTACTCTATACTCTACGTAAAGCGTTCGTCGAGTCGCTTCTGATGTATCCTACACGTATCCTCCCTCTGCACGTCACATCGAAATCTAATAAGTAAAAATATACAGAGAATTCAAAATAAAGCAGCATATCTTATCACTAACTCTAGAAGAAGAGAGAGGAAAAAATATAAGACATATTAGAAACAGCTAAAATTCTACCCATAAATAAGACGCTAGAAGAACGAGCTACTAAAATATGGAAAAAAATGGATGAAAAGCTCGTAGAAATGAACGACGAACTTAGAATACCGAAAGCAAACCAAAACCAAATAAATAAAGCATTCCCGAGCAGTAGGTTCTATCTACAGCGAGAAGAATACCCTTTACACACTTGAATAAAAGCAAACTTAACTTAAGCAAAACAAGTAAAATAAAGGCACAAATGCCAGAAAAAAGGAAGAGAAAATAAAGGAACCACAAAGAACAATTAGAAGAGACGTTACACGCAAGGGTACCCAAACGAAAAAATTCAGGCGCAGAAACAGAATATAAAAGAAAAAAACTTAGAACAAACCCAAATAAATTAATTAGAAAAAACATTAAAAAAGATATTAATATAGAAGAATATAACTAAATAAAGAAGAATAGCCAGTATCCTAGCAATTAATAAAACTCCGAATCACTCGCTCACACTCATCCCCCACCCCCCCAAATATATATATATATATATATATATATATATATATATATATATATATATATATATACATATATATGTGTATTTGCATATTAATGTATCTATATGTGTATATGTTTATGTAGAAAAAAAATAAAAATAAATCTCTCATGCTATCTACTCTATCCCACTGCTTCTCTCACTTATGAAGTGGGTTAATTTCGGTCTCTGATTTGTTGTCAAGATCAAGTCACTTATTCTCCGATATATTGTTTTATTTAAAAGGTATTTAAATATTTTTATAATGTGAAAAATTATGTGATATATTTTGTTGTCTGGTGAAATATATAATTTCTTTAATTTTTACAAGACAACTTTTTTAAGATCTTTTTTAATTGTTTGAATGGAAGGGGAGTGTAAAGTACTAAAAAATTAAATAGAGCTTCATGTTTTTTCTTTACCTTTCAGATGTCCGCTTTTGACCTTCCACCCTTAACAGAATTTCTTATAAAATTCAGATGCAAGGGGAAACGCCTTCCTTACCTTGCAAAGGATTGTAACGTTCTTTTAATTGGCATTAAAATTGAAAACGCAAAAGACCCAGTACCTGAGCCCTACCCTATTTATAACAAAGAGTATCTGTGGGATTTAGCCACACTTAATAAAAATATAGACATGTTAAGAAATTTACCTTTTTATCAATTTGCTAATATATATTTAGGTGATTCATTATGCTTGTTAGATATTGCTGAACAAGAAATCCTTTGGTTTCGGATTCGTGATTTTTAATAAGTTACGAATTATTATAATGTTTTTAGGGATACTAATACTCAATTAAATATATGCAAAATTAAAGATGTCGATTACACTGAGGTTAAAAACTATTTGTTCATGCATGTAGCGGAATTGAATGTCCAGTAAAAGTTGCAATATTTTAAAATTTAATTACGTTAATTATGTTCACAAAGTGGTATGTAAATGAAATTTCAAATGCTAATCTAAAAAAAGAATATCCGCCTTTATTAAAATGTGAAGAAAATTCTCAGAATTAAAAAGTTCAATAAGTGTCCGTTAATGTGTGTGTAATAAAATAAATTTATAATTTCTATTATCATGTATGTTAAAAAAGGATTAAATAATAAAATGGAATTATTATATAAAGTTATGTGTATTTTTTATTTTATCCTCAAAAACTATTTGCCAAGAAATGTGTCAATTTTAGTTTTAATCTTGTAAGTAAACTATTTTTTTTTTTACTTTTATAATAGCTTATAAACTGGATGGAAAACGATTATTGGTTGCTTACATATAGAGCAACTTTCACTAAAGAAACATTAGGGCAAACTTGAAAATTTTAAATGAAATTATAAATAAACTAAATTTTAAAAAATATGATGGGAAGGAGAGGTGTTGTTCTGTGATGGTGCGGACGAGAGATGGAAGAACTTACTATCGTTGTGAATTACTGATTGATATTTCGAATCGATTTAGGGATTTAAACTATCGTTTGTGAGTCACTGACTAGTCTCTTGAACAAACCTTAATACATCACTTACCTTGAAAATTATGAATAAATCCCAAAATTAGAATTAAAGTGAATCACTAAACGGAACCAAAAGAATTAGGGCAGAGAATTATCTCGTAAAGAAAATACGTGGGTTACAAACTGTCTACTATGTAAATTTGAGAACATCTATTAAATTAGATCTGTATTTATCGTTTTTTTTTCAAGTGCAATAATTAATAAAATGAGAAGCATAGTATTTTTTTATTCTGTAAAAGGTTAAGGTAATTTAAAAGAGTGAGGTAAATATTTTGTAATTGAGGAAAATAGCGTTTGCCGAAAATGAGGAAATGGCAGGTACACTTAAAAAAATGCGATATGAATTTTTTTTTTAATTGTTTTAGGTTAAATACAATTAAATAAACCGATCTTATTAGTCTCTGTAGAAGGGAGCTTGGCTGCCTATTATTCTCGAGTGCAATAGTAAATGATTTAGATAGAATTAAAGTTAATGAATTTCCGAATTAGAAAAATGGTGGTATGTGATAACTTTTTGAAAACTCGTTCATTACAATGATTATTTGTGAGAAATTGGGGAATGTTAGATTTTTTTGGTACAAAAATAAAATAAAAAAGTTTTGTTCCAAAATTTTTGAAAAAATTCATACTTTACGAAAATATCAAGTATCAGTAATGTATTTGTGAAATTGATGATTTATTTGAAAACATCTGAACGAAATAAAACGGTCCCAAAATTAAAACTTTCTCTACACCATCTTCTAGTGTATCCATCCTATAAGTTTCTAGGACATAATAAAAAACTTAACAATAAAATAATCCAGCTTCAGCGAGAACATTTGGAGTTTGAACAAGTCGCACGCGCTCTTTAAAAATCTCATACAATAAAGCAAAATACTTCAAAATGCCAACGATTTTTATCATTTGGTCTTTCTTTCATTATGATTATTTTTATATTCCAATAAATCTTATGATAAGTATGCATTTCCTGTTTCATCGAATTAATCAGGGATAATTAAAAAAACATATTTTATATAAAATGTACTGGGGTGATAGAAAGACAGGGAACTAGATTTGAGAGGGGTATACCCCCTCTTTCCCCGCATCCCGTTTTTGTTATTATCTCCAAGTAGAAGATTGTCGAGTAAACATATCCCGTATTACTTGAAAAGATTGCAAAAGACATATAATGCGGGGGGGAGAAAAAGGGGGAATTAATAGTTGTAGAGGAATTGCATCATAAAGCCTTCCGGCGGGCCAGGAGACATATACATTAAAGACTCCCCCCCTTGTGGAGAAAGCCGGAGAATCGAGGCACATGAGGACACTCGTAGGAACAGGAGTCGGAGAATAACAGTCTAACTGCCTACCATATTTGATCTCCCCACCGCATAGATAGTTGGAGCGACCATCTAGGTTAAGGTAACCACCAAAGTCCCTTAAACGGTGCTCAAAAGATTCAATTACCTACGAGATCAGTAAACCCGTGATTATATCACAATAAAGCGGTGCAAGTCATAAGGCACGTCAAGGATCGTGACGCTTGGTGGTGTCTCTAATAAACAAGCCGACTTGGTCACTTCGGTGCCAACCTTTTCACTCTTCGCTCTCCCAGATAAGGCCTCACCCCTTCTCCCTTAGATGAAGCGGTCGTCCGCCTATAAATAAGCCCATAAAGGAAATATAATAGATTATTCATGTCGAGATGATCGATCCTTCCGCCAGTCAAGATTATTCGAGGAGAGACGATAAAGGGTCAGTTCGAGAAAGTCGATCCTCTCCTCCAGTGCCGATTTAATATAAAACGTTAAGTTTTTTATCGGTGCCATACCGAATAATCCTTTACAGACTTAGAAGAAGTCTAACTGGAGAAAAGAAAACCCGCTCACACTCGAGTGAATCTCACAGCGAAAGCTCCGTAAGAGTAAGAGGAGAAAAACCAATTCCCAACGAGGTTCCATTTGTTAAGTAGGCTAGAAATCCCCTCGTATACCTAAAACTTATTTGGTGCCCAGCGTTAGAGACTAGGATACAAATAGGCTTCAAAAGTATCCAGTAGAGGACTCTTTGAGCTAGAGAGCACTACAACTCATTCCGTCTTTTAAAAGTTGCAATAAGAAGTTGACATCACCTTCTCCCCTTACCTCCATCCTATCTCGAAGAAAATCTATCATCGGCCACTCCAACTCTCCGAAACGCGAGAAAAGCCCTCCAGTGACATCCGGAAACCCCTGATCCCTTCTGTCATGTAAGTTAGAATGAACATTTATATTCGTATTGCGGTAGTATAAGTTTATTACGTTACATGATTTAACTGAAGTAGAAACAATTGTGCGTGAACCCCGTCATATTTACTAGTAGAAAAGTGCAATTTAATTTGATGTATAACGCTAATCTAAAAGTGCCGCGATAAAATAACAAATCGGCAATTGGTTTGTTTACGTGGAGCCTATTTGTTCATTTTTGTCATGAATAGATATTGTAATAGGCCCAGTTGTCAACATGTTTATCCTCAGTTAGCTTAGTAGGTGGATATTAATGTGTTTACTCTATTTTTGTAGTTAATTGTTAAATTTTAAAATATATGTTTATTTGGGGGAAATTCGTGGGCGTTTCACTAAATCCTTACTTATGTGTTTGAGACGGCTCTTCCTTAATAATAGATTAAAGGCGGTGACACTCTCTCAGCAATAAAGTACTAACAGGTCCACACAGCCAGCTTCCATAAAACAACAAAAATAGAATTCTTCGGAAAATTATACCTCGATAGTAGTAGTAAAGTAGATAAACAATAACCAAAGTAAGAGACCATTTATGCTGTAGGTTTCGAGGGAGTGAACGAAGCTGGGTAGGTTCTTCTAGTGAGAGTACTGATGATTATCAGTACTCTCTCACTAGAAGAACCTACCCAGCTTCGTTCACTCCCTCAAAACCTACGGCATAAATGATCTCTTGCTCTGGTAAATATACATTTTTTAATAAAACTTGATAAGAAAATATAAGATTGTCATGTGATTGTTTATAATTATCATTATTAGTTGTGAAGAAAGTGGATGAAAGATAGAATCTATACTTAACTTCCCATCCTTCCTAACCTTATTTTCTTTATATTGATATTGATTATTAAAGAGGAAAATATAAGTAATAATAATTTAGCCTCCTCATATCCCTATAGTTTTTTATTGATTTCTAAATGTAATAATATTGTCTTTATTCAAATTAAAGTTCCTTCTCTTTCTCTTGTTGATTGATGTTGACTTAGCTTCTCAATTTAATTATTCTTTCACTTTTTTGAATTCATATCTTATTGTTATCAACCAAAATGACAACGATCATGTATACTCAAGAGGACTAAGAATTAAAGTATTTTCAATTAAAAGATAAATACTTTTTTATAGATTACCGAGGATTTTTAAAAAAATGGTTATCCTTCGTGATCTCGATGAATTTTTTGAGACACTCCTTCAAAAATTGGGCAGTCTCTAATTCATCTCCTCTCCAAAATTCTGACAAAACTATAAAAGAATCAATTTCTACCTCGCCTTATGCGTCTCAAAAGAGTCTCTCAAAGGCCTTTGAGTTTTGATAATTTCCAATTGAGTTGTCAAGACGATCAGCGGAGCTCTGCTGCGAATTTGAGCGAAGCTGAGAAATATGAACGAATTCGACATATAAACAAAATATCGTTAAAAAAATGTCGCGACAAAAAGAAAATGAAGTTGAGAGCAATTGAAGCGGATATCTAGAATGAATGAGTAAGCCAAACATTATAAATTTTCCGCTAGGATAAAGCAGTGTGTTGTAAAAAGAATGAAATGGAAGGATATTTTATTAAAAGAAAAAAATGCAATGAAAGTATTACATGTATGCGAATGCTTATACCTCCCAAGAAATATCTTACGATACGAATATGTTTCAACATAAATAAATTAATGATATATATTTTTTATTATCTAAGGTAGCCCGTGAAAGATTAAAAAGCAGGAAATAGTATTTTTTGTCAAAAATTAATTTTTGATGATATTTACGGAAATGTTGATTCGAATCCGCGCGCGAGTATCGATAACTTTGCTTAGCTTTATTATTAACCCCTTTCTCACTGTAAATATAGAGGAGAATTAGCTAAATATGGTTTATTATTTTTTAACTTCCCGCTTTTTTTTCATTTATTGCATCACGAGCATTCCTAGAATTTTTCTCATCGTGATTTCTATCTTTCAATTTGCTCTTTTCACTGTAAACATACGTAGGATGTTTTTTTTATAAAAATATTTGAACTTTTTGATAATTTGTACAAAAACCTTCGAAAGTGTACGAAAATTAGCGAAAAGTTTGAGGATTTTTGCGGAAATATTTGAAAAATATATGGTAATATTTAAACAGGTGTTAAATTGTATGGAAATGTTCTAAATATGTTAGAAAATTTCGAAAAATATGAAGAGTTGTACGAAAATGTTCGAAATGCTGGAAATAATCACACGTGTAAGATAATATGGAGGATTGTACGAAAATGTTCAAAATTATGACGATTTTGTTTGAAATTGTTCAAATATGTACGGAAATGTTCGAAATTTTGAACATTTAAGAGAAATGTTCAAATATATACCGAAATGTTAAAAAATGTACGGATCGGTTGTAAAATTGTATGAAAAGGTTAGAAATTAAGAAGATTGTACAGAAATGTTAGAAATGTACAGAAATTTTTTTAAAATGCACGAAAATGTACTAACATAAGAAAGAATTCTACGGAAATTTTAGAAAATATGAAAAATTGTACGAAAATATAAGAAAAGATTAGTAATTATGAAGATAATACAGAAATGTTCAAAAAGATTAGAAATTATGAAGATTTTTACAGTAATGTCCGAAGATGTTCGAAAAGTTACTGAATTGTTCGAAATGTTCGAAAAAATTATTTACTGTCATGTAAATTATGATCTTTCAAATTGAAAATGTACGATCATATTCAATTAACAGGAATTTAGGGGGAGGTAATATGTAAAAAATGAGAGAAAATTTTAAAAATCTGTTATTATTCAAAAGTGCCATTTTGCAAGATTTCGGATGACATGGATCAAGCTTTAAAAAAAAAAAAATTTACCAGGTTTTCTCTTAATATTGGTTATAATCACAAAAATAAGAAGTGATAAGATTGACAATTTGTTCTAAATTAAAACAAATGCCGCTCTTTCAAGCTTCTTTAGGTCATGACTAAAACTCTAAATAAAGGCCGTTCTTTGAGCTTCAATTTAAAGATGTTTTACGCTCCTTTTCTTTCTTACAATAAGGAATAAACTATTTGGAGCAGCATAAATTCTGTTCTTTTGTCAAAAAGTTCTGATTTTTAACCTTTTGGAGAAAATGGACCAAACTATAAAATGGGAAATCTATATTTTATAAGTTCGAAAATGTGTATTATTCAAAAAGTGACGTTTTTCAAGCTATTTGGTGAAAGGAGTGAAACGTTATAAAGGCGTTCTTCCAGGTTTTGTGAAAATATTGCTCATACTCGGAAACACCAATTTGTTAAATTTTAAAATGTTTTAATTATTTAACTAGTGCCGTTTTTCAAGTTTTTGATGAAATGGATTAACTTTTAACCAAAGGCCTTTTGTCCAGGGTTTCTGTTGATCTTGTTTATAATCGGAAACACCTATATGATAAGTTGGAAAATCTGTTCATTATTTTAAAAAGTGCCGTTTTTCCAGATTTTTAGGAAATAAATCGAACATTAAAAAAGGCGGTTCTTCTAGGTTTTGTAAAATGATTGCATATTATGCAAATAAACTATAAGGAACATTAGAAATTGTGTTCATTATTATAAAAGTGGTGTTTTTGAAGCTATTTGCTGAAATGAATCAAACTTTTTAAAAGGGCCGATTTTCAATGTTTTCTTTTTATATTGGTTATATTTGTAAATTATTAACACAAGTGATGATTCAGGAGGCTCCGGAATTTTGGAAAAAAATTTTGGGGGAGTGTTATTTTGGATTAAGATCCTTTTCTTTGTTAAAATGATAAAAAAACACGATTGTTACAAAGAAACTATTCACTAAAATAAATCTTAAAACATCGTTACAAAGGGTTTTATTCTGTTGGGTTTATTTAAAAAAAAAGATTTGGAATTGAAAAATAGCTCTAGCGAAATTTTAGCAAAAATTATATACATCAGAGAAAGAAATATATAAATACAGATGGGATTAAAAAAAGACCACAATAGCTTCAATTTACAGATGTTTTAAGCTCCTTTTCTTTCTTACAATAAGGAAAAACAAAGATTATAAAAAACAACCTCTAATTGTTAGAATAAATCTTTAAAAAGTTAAAAAAAAATTTATTTATTAACCCATGTGTAAGTAATATCTCAGAAGCCTAAGAGATTTTGAAAAAGTATTTTGTGACTTTTTCCAAGAGGTTGAAACACAGTTACATACGAGTTCATTTTGTTGTGTTAATATTTTGATTATGATCCTTTTCTTTGATAATATGATTAAAAAAACAACGATTTTAAAAATAACCTATAATTCTTAGAATAAATCTAAAAAGTAATAAATAATTGTCAATTATCAACCCATGTGTAATTGATCATTCCGGAGGCTTAGAAATTTTAGAAAAGCTTTTGGAGACATTTCCGAAAAGGTTATGTAGTGTTAATTTTATTATTAATTTAGATCTTTCTCTTTGATATAATGATTTAAAAACCAACATTGTTGATAATACCCTCTAAATGCTAGAATATATCTTAGAAACTAAAAATGAATTGGAAATTATTAACCTAAGTGACAATTCAGGAGGTTCAGAAATTAAAAAAAAGGTTTTTCAGAGATTTTGCAAGTAGGTCTGTTATGTTATTTTTTTATTAAGATCATTTTCTTTGATAAAATCATGGAAAAAGACGATTGTACAAATGAACCTCTATTTATTAGAATCAATCTTAAAACATGGTTAGAAAGGAGTTTATTCTGTTGTGTTTGATTTTACTCAAAAGGTTATTTAATAGCAAATTAGCTCTAACGAAAATTGAACTAAAAGTATCTACATAGGGAAAATAAAAATATATAAATACAGTTGGAATTAACGAAAGATTTAACAACACCAATAATTTAGAGACGTTTAAAGATCCTTTTCTTAAAAAGTAAAAGGAATTATAAATCATTAACCCATCCGTGGTTGATAATTTTGAAAAAGGCTTTAGAGATTTTTTCATAGAAGTTGAAACACGGTTACACACGGATATATTCTGTAAAGTTAATTTTTTATTTGAGAACCTTTTCTTTAATAAGATGATGAACAAAATAAAGAATGTAAAAAACAAACTCTAATCATTAAAATAAATAATGAAAAAATAAAAAAAGAATTTTAAATTATAAATCCATGCGTTATTAATACTGAGAAAGCTCAGAAAATTTGAAAAGGCTTTTTGAGATTGTTCCTAAGAGGTTGGAACACGGTTACACACCAGTATATTATGTTGCGTTATCTTTTTTATTATGATCCTTTTCTGTACAAAATAATAAAAAAAACGAATATTGTGAAAAAACAGTCTCTAATGGCTAGAATAAATCTTGAGAAAGTAAACAAAGCATTGTAAATTACACTAGCTAACAAATTTTAAATTTGTCTTTGCTGCTTGTGTAAATGTTGTTGTTACTAACTAATTATGGTGCGCTGATTCCTAATCTGTGCTCAGATTCGTCCTAGCACGTAAGTTTCCCGAGTTATGTAACTAGGCTATATGGCTCACTTTGTCACCTTGGATCAATTAATGATATAATCATTACGAGTTTGAGAAGAATAAGACGTTTGTGGGCAAAGGTTTAGAATCGGGACACCTTATTTGGCATTATGTACCTCCTTTTGCAGACCAGAACAGGATATGTATTACATATAAAAGAGGCAGTACTCGCCTAACTATAAATTTTTTAATAAATTTGTGAGACTCTTGCTTTTGCGCTTGTCCTTGGATATAGGATCCTCCCAGTGTACGAACCAGCAGTAGTCACCAATCATGTTTTCGTTAATTGTGATATCTCAGTGGAACATTTTCCCATGTTCGTTACTAATATCACCCATATTAGATGGCAAGAAATCTAGATGAGAGTTCAAGGAATGTATCTTAAGGGACATCCGACACCCCATTCCGTGATAGGCATTTAGCATGTTGTCCACTTGTTCTTCATAGTTTTCAGCCCTATGATTACCAAGAAAGTTCTGCACCGCTTGAACAAATGAATCTCATTCTGCCAACTCAAGTGGAGTTAGTTTATTACCAGCCTTAAAAAAATCCCAGCTTTAAGTTTAGCATCGGTTTTCTTGGCACCAGATTTCTCTTCGAGATACTGAAATCCATCAGAATCATGGGTCATTGCTTTAAAAAAATTGGTGAGAAGGCAAAGTTTTATATGAAATGGTGGAAGGTAGATTTTCTCTGGATGTACCAAAGCCATGTGCTTTACATTGTAACGGCCAACTATGTGGTTTTCTCTTTCGAGCCACCTTTTGACAATATAATGATTATTGTTATCACGGCTTTTACATAGGCAAAATAAGCACATACTCTTTGAATATCCTAGCTGCAGTCTAAGAAGTAAAGAAATTATCTTCAGTTCACTACAGATATTCCACTTATGATACGAGTAATGAAGACCTTTCAAAATACATTACATTGAATCATATGTCTCTATCATCTCAACAATAAGTTCGACAGAAATTGAAGGTCTTAAATTCCCATTGCGTATCAACAAAACTTTGAAGCTAGCAGTGATTGCATCGATGAATAGTCTCCATTCCTCAGATAAATGCTCGTTTCCTAGGTGATTCACGAGGCCATTATCACCAGTACAGAAAGAATCATCATCTTCTTCTTTATAGAAGGCAGCTAATGCCTCATGGTGTCTATAGAAGTAGATAGTTTTGCACCGTCCTCTAGAAGATGCTATTGCTGTGACCTGGAGCTAAATAGTTCTGCTTTCTGCTTTGACAATGACAAATCCCTCACCATATCATTCAACCTTTCTTGATTTTTTAACTAGATCTTGTTTTCCTTATGTTCATCCTCATGCATTTCATCGTCATTGTTATCCTCCTCTTCAGGCGATGACTCATGTTATTTAACTGCACTAGCTGATGGGAGAACTGCGATTGGCATCTTCATATAATGGAGAACTTGTTTTATAGCTACCTTACAATCTGGATATACAATATTTGAATTGTTCTTACTTGAGATTCCCTCAATATTTATCATACAAAAGTAGCAATCAAAAACATGATTTGTTGGAACACGCCACACCATTGGTACAGCAAAAGGCATACCCTTTCGTTTGCTATTTAATCACTGTATGAGCCCCCTATAACACACAGTACAAGATTTGGTCACCAACCTTACAACCAAAATAATAATTGTACATCTTATTTCTTTTACAAATTAATGAGATATATCTGAAAGAAAAATCCAATTAATCACTGTATTTAAATACCCTTTCAACACCACTACCTTAATGGCTAAACTTGGCAACGTGATAAAGTAGAAATGTAACGCAAGAACCAAACACACACAACATATGCTCTCACTACGGTAGCCGAAGCAAGACTGCCCATATGTGTAACTAAAGAATATGTTCGTAACTCAGGATCCTTACGTGCTAGAATAATTCTGTTTACATATCCGAAATCAGCATACTCGGTTTAAAATAGAAAATTCATTGTTGACTAGTTTTATTAACCTATTCATAAGGCTCATAAATTTGGAAAAAGGGTTTGGACACTTTTCCCAAGTGGCTCTGTTGGGTTAATTTTCTGATTAAGATCGTTTGCTTTAATGAAATGATGAAAAAAGCGAAGTTGGTAAAAAATAATCTTTAATTGCTAGAATTAATCTTAAAACAGGGATACAAAGTGATTTATCGTGTTGTGCTGATTTCTTGCTGAAAATGTTTCTAATAAGAAATTAGCTCTAGCGAAAATTGAGCTAAAATTATTATACCTAAAGGGCTAAAAAATATATAAATACAGTTTTATTAAATAAAACACTTCACAACACTTTCAAGTTAAATAGGTTTGAGATCCTTTTCTTTGTTACAATGATGAATAAACAAAGATTGCAAAAACAACCTCTAATTGTAAGAATAATTCTTGAAAAAGTAAAAAAAAGAATTGTAAATTATTAACCCATGGGTAAGCGATAATTTAGGAGACTCAGATATTTATTAAATGTTTTAGGTTGAAACATGGTTACACATGGTTTATTCTGTTGTATTAATTTTTTGATAAAAAAAAGCTTAAGAAATTATCTCTAGCGAAAATTTAGCTAAAATTATGTTCATAGGGTAAATAAAAATATATAAATGCAGATCGAATTAAGAAAAGCCTTACAACACCTATTATGAAAGACGTTTATGATCCTATTCTTTATTAAAATGATACAAAACAAAGATTGTAAAAAACAATTTAATTGTTAGAATAAATATTGAAAAAGCCAAAAAGAATTGTAAATTATTAACGTTTGAGTAAGTGATAATTTAGGAGGCTCAGAAACTTTGGAAAAACTGTGTTGAGAATTTTACCGGAGGTTGAACCTCAGGTACACAAGTTTCATTATGTTTTGTTAATTTTTTGATAATAAATGTTTTTAATAAGAAATGAGCGTAAGCGAACATTTAGCTAAAATTATGTACATAGTGAAAATAAAAATAGATAGATGAGGTTGGAATTATCCAAAGACTTCTCAACGACTGCTTGCATGGTTGGATAGCCGCCCCTACAAAGGAAAAGGAGGAAAACTGCACAGTAAGCCCTGCTACTGTTAGCAAGCCTATTTACCACTACAGTAGTGAGTAAAGTAGTCTTTTTACTCCAAATCCTCACAACTGAGTCTAAAGAAGTTATAAATTACGCGCACCGGAGAACCTACGTCTCGGACAAACAGGGCAAGCTTTGGAACTCGTTCATTTTTTTAAACATAGCAGCACATCATGATTTCAGATAACCTTTCTGCCAATTAAGATCTATAGAAACCCTCAGTCTCTGGCGTGTCCAAACCATCAAAGGAAGCCCTGCAGGGGGTGCGAAGAAGGGGACTCCAGCCTGGGGTTGAGTGGTCAGGACAGGTACGTGGACCCTATAAGACTAGATTATAGGTAAGGAAAATTAGGGAAATCTCGCGAATAGTTATAGGTCAACGCCTCGCAATAAGGGCCTGATCGGATTGCAACCAGAATCCCTGCCTTGGAGCCGTCATGAACAACCCCAATGTCAATAAGCGTATTCCCTCAGTGTGAAAGAGCGCTGTGAGAAACTGGCGAGCAAGAAAAAATTGGAAGCCGACTTCTCGGAACTTGGGATTGATTTTTTGCCGAGTGAAGTAAGAAGCGTATGGCTACTTAGCCATATGCGACACGACCTAGGCATAGATAGTATTCTGAGCACGAAATCAAGAAATGAATTTGAAAAGATCGGCATCGTTCCTAAGGTGCCCCTTCAAGTTGCTGCACAGTTATCGATCGTCTGTCAACGCATTAACCCAAACGTTGGCTCACACTCTGCCGAAGAAATAGAAATAGAGGCCAAGAAAAATTGGGCTAAGATAGACGAAGTATATAAATTCAAGAATCGGGAAGGAGAAGATCCAGTCATGTATTTAAAGTGACATTTCAAATAACTAAAATGGCAAACAAAACTAAGGAAAATGGAATCGTCATGTTTAACTCCATAGTATGAGCGTTCCGCATTGAACGTGAGGTGTTTATCCAAATTCAAGTGTCCTTCTCGTGTTATTCCCTTGAGAAGCACTCTACAAAAGAATGCTCGTTCCAAGGTAAGCTTTGCTCTGAATGCGCTGGTACCGATAATACGTGGAAAGAGTATATAAACCCGCAAGATAAATGTATAAATTGGAGTTACCCGCATCGAAACATATCCATGGCCTGTAAGGTTATAAAGGCTATAAGAGCTAAAAAGAAGAAATAGGTAGGAAAAAAGACTAATACGGCGTACGCACAGGTGGAAAAAGCAGAAAACCAGAAAAAGACATTGCTTAACATAGACTCGGAAATGCAACCAGATTTGGTGATGTGCATCCTCCATGCACACATTGCGAATATTATTAAACCAGGAAGATATGCAACGGAAATGAATAAGATGATAGTTAACAACAGACTCAAACCTATGTGTTTCTCGGACAATTCTCCATCGGGGGTGCTGTTTCAGGCACAAATCAAAGCTATGAATGAAAATTTAACAAAATCTCGCTCCACGTCTAGAGACCCAAGCCTGAATAAACCAAGAATGTCAGTACCTAGTTAGTCCCGAACAGAAACCGAGCCAATGGATAGTCGTGCCCCCCTCCCTCCCCCAAAAAACAACGTGGAAAACAACAGAAGAACTAGGTATGAGGATTTACGGTTCACCATCTGCACCAATTCCGAAGATTTCAAAATCAACTGGTATCATATCAAGAATCATTAATTGGAAATAAAAATACGACTAAGAAACCGAAATAAACGATTATGACATGCCTGCGACTCTAAAACAAGGTCTAATTAAGATCTCATAGGATTCTTGCTTTAACGTTGTATATGAGATATTTAAAAAGAAGAGAAGCGGGAGAATAAGACCCTCGAGCCAGAGAAAGCCGATCGAAACTGAAACAGTTGCATATTTGCATAAGAACTAATCATGAATAATCAAATAAGATATATTAGAAACTTAAAAATCTTCTTCCTTAATGTTAACGGTTGGACAAATAAGAAAAGCCAAATAATAAGGAACCTGGACCATATCATCCTCATTTCTGCGCACGGCGTTGACACGAGGACAGATTACATTAAAATCTATAATTACGAAGTAATAGTGGCAAACAACTCTAACGAACGATTTCATGGTGTTGCGCTTGCAATCAGAAGAGGCATAAGATTTTAAGAAATTCAAGGTCTAGGTGAGTCTTACCTGGCAATAAACATCAAGATGACCTATGATGACGTTGTGGTGTCCGTCGGTTATCAACTTACACGACGCTTATATTGGCTAATTCCTAGCTTTATCCGTTTATTCCGTAGAAAAGCCTCTACAATCTTAATCGGAGCCATCAATGCCTTCAACAGAGAGGCGGGCTACACGACGGCGTTCAATGGAGCGAGTAACTCACTGAGCCTCCTAATTAATAGGAACATATAGCAGAGGGAAGGACCAGGTTTTGCTACCTTTTTGACCGAAAGGTCCTTGACCACGCCTGATATTATACTAACTACGCAAATTTCTCCCTTAATCACTTGACAGTACTGGGTCCTTAAATACCACCTGACCATATCAGCCTGGATACAACCTCACCGATACAGGCGCAAATACCCAAACGAAGGTGCTTAAACAGAGCTGAATTGGATGCATATAAAGAACATCTAAACACCATACAAAAAAATAGAGTAGAAGGAGCCTCGCTTGAGGAGATCGATCAATATCTTCGTAATGTAGTAGAGAAAATTAAAGAGGCTGACCGTCTAGCTATCCCATGGATGAGGTTCCAAACTCTCTTGACTCCAAGGTGGGCTAGAGATATCACCGAGAGGATGGACCACATGGAAGTCTTTATCAACGATATAAACTTGTATGGAAACACAGCTCAACGTTAAGGAAAATTGCGCGAATTGAGATATACCATCAAGCTTCTCAATTTGGAAAAGACTAAGCATGCTTGGCACAACATAATTGGCAATATGGACACCAAAGATGAACCAGGAAAATTTTGGAATCAACATAAGAGATTGAGAGGAACCCCTCCAAGGGAGAAAATTTGATTATTATTCAATGGAGATGAAATTAACAAAGATAGAGATGTAGAACGCCATTTCAGAAATTATTGAATCAATAAATTTCCTATAAGCGAAGCGGAAAATGCAGAATTAGACGGGGATTAAGAGGAGGAAGTAGAAACAAGGTTGAGAGAACTAAGTAATGAGCTCACATCTCACCATCTGGATAACAGAACACGCCGTGCTTGTGCGGAATGAAGAGTACGAAACTGCATTGAAAAGCGTCTAAACAGAAGGCACCAGGAATCACAGTAATAACGAAAAAGCATCTTATAAACGCACCCCAAATGTTAATCAAGCTATTTTAAATACCTTCAATGCATGCATAAGTGTTGGCCACTTCCCCGAATTATTAAAGAAAGCCAAAATTTAGCGAAAATTATTTACATAAAGGAAAGAGAAATATATAAAAAGAGTTGGAACTAACAAAAGACTTCACAACAGCTTCAATTTACAATGATTGTTACAATGAGGAAAAACAAAGATTGTCAAAAACAACCTCTTATTTTTAGAATAATCTGGAAAACTTTCAAAAAATTGTAAATTATTAACCCATGCGTACATAATAACTCAGGAGGCTCAAGAATTATAAAAAGGTTTTGTGAGATTTTTCCAAGAGCCTGAAATACGGTTACCCACGAGTTTATTCTGATTTGTTACTTTTTTATTAAGATCCTTTTCTTTAAACAAATGATGAAAAAAACAAAGTTTGTAAAAAACAATCTCTAATTGCTAGAATAAATCTTAAATTGAGAATACAAAGGGGTATATTCTGCTGTGACAATTTTTTGCTAAAAAAGGTTTTTAATAAGAAATTAGCTCTAGCTAACATTTAGCCTATATTATGTACATAAAAGAAGGAAAAATATATAAATACAGCTTGGATTAACAAAAGACTTCACAATACCTATAATTTAAAGAGGTTTTAAAATCCTTTTCTTTGTTAGAATGATGAAATAAACAAATATTTTTGAAAAGAACCCCTAATTGTAAGAATATATCGTGAAAATTAAGAGAAAATAGTAAATTATTAATCCATGATTAACTGATAATTCAGGACGCTCAGAAATTCTGAAAAAGATTTTGATGACTTTTCCCAGGAAGTTGAACCACGGTTACACAAAGATTTATTCTGTTATGTCAAATTTTGAATTAAGTACACTTTCTTTAATAAAATTGTGAAAAAAAGATTAGTGTAAACAACCTTATATTGTTTGAATACATCTTGCAAAAATAAAAGAGAAATTAAAATTATTAACCCATGAGTAAGTGATAATTCAGGAGGCTCCGATATTAATAAAATATTTTTGACATTATACTCAACAGGTTGCAACACGCTTTCACACGGTGTAGAGGAATTAAAACATAAAGCCTCCAGGAGGGCCAGGCGGGTATATACGCGTGGCGGTCAATAAGTTTTGCAATTCTGATATAAGGAAACGAGATATGAGGAAAAGTGTTTTATTATTTTTAAATATAACTACCTTCGACTTCAATGCACTTGCGCCACTTGTCCCTGAGGCTTCGAATTCCCGACAACCACAAATCTCCCGACTGCTGTTTAATTCACTCCTGTACGGTGAACTGGACATCTTCATCGTCCCCAAACCGTCATCCACGCAGTGCAGCCTTGAGCTGGCGGAATAAAACGTAGTCGCTAGCGGCCAGATCAAGCCTGTAGAGGGGATGGTTAAGCTCCTCGAATCCGCACTCGCACAGGGCAGGTTGTGCAACTCTGGCCTTGTGGACTTTGATGACGTTGAAGGCAATAATGGGGCGTGAGTTTTTTAGGGACCCAACGGGCAGAGACCTTGTTCATGGCCAAATTGTCGTCGAAGATGTTGATAACACTTCCATGTGATATTCCAAGTTTTTGCTCAATTTCTTCGACCTTCACCCGTTGATTTTCGAGGTTAATCCTCTGCACACGGGCCACATTCTCTTCGTTGGTCACCTCTGACGGGCGCCCTGGACGGGGTCATCTTTAAGGACCTCACAACCATGGCGGAACTCCCTATTCTATCAAGCAATAGTTGCATAGGAAGGGGCGGTGTCGGTGTACACTGCAACTATTCGTTCATATGTCTCTTTTGTATTCTGGCCTTCCTTGGTCAAATTTTGATCACTGCGTGGTGCTCAACCTAATCCATTGTTTAAAAATATTTCGACTGACGATCTGCAATCAGCTACTACTTCTTAAATAGACGAGGCAGGAGCGTGCGGCTGCAGGTCCTGACTTGTCATAACTTATCCTAACACCCCTACAAACAGCCATCCCCTTCCTCTGTTTTGACTTACCGATTCGCAAAACATATTGACCGCCCCTCGTACGTTATATTCTCTCCACCTGCGGAGAAAGAAAGAGAATATAGCCAGCCACATAAAAAGAGTCGTGGGAACGTTAGCCGGTGGAATAACAGTCAAATGGCATACCCTTTTTTTATCTCCCCGCTGCATAGGCAGTCGGGAGCGATCCGCTGTTCCAAGGTGACCACCAAAGGTCATTACGCAGCGCTCAAAGGATCAAATTACCTACGAGATCCGGAGGCCCGTAGTTAAATCGCGACAAAAAGCCGTGCTAATCTAAAAGAAGACCAGGAATGGTGATGGTTGTCGGTGCCTCTAATTAAGAAGCCGACTTGGGCACCGCGGTGCGACCCTCCCCTCACCACTCGCTCTCCGCTCTGCGGCTTCGCCCCTTCCCCCTTAGATGGGGCGGTCGCTAGACTATAAATAACCCCCATAAGGGAAGAGAAAAGATTATTATTCGGTTAGAGATGATAGAGGACCAGATCGAGAAGATCGGTCCTTCTTCTAGTTTCGAAATTACTTAGAAACGTTACGTTTTGTATCGGTACCAGACCGAAGTATCCTGCACAGGTTTAGTAAGAAGTTGGCTGGACAAACATTCCCAATGCCACCAGGAATTTCGCAACTAAGATAATATAAGAACCAGTCACCCTCGAATGACTCTCAAATAGTGATTTTAATACCGGAGAGAGAAGAAGAAACAATACCGAGGAAGATCCATTTTTTTAAAACATTCAAGATCTCCTCCTATCCCCCCAAATCCTGTGGGCAACCCTTCGAAGATGACTAGGATACAATTAGGCTTCAAGAGCATCCAGAATAGCACTCATTAATCCAGAGAGTACAACTCCTCCCTCCACGTGTACAACGTTGAACCGAAGGAATAGAGATCGGAACCCCTTCCACCCTCCCATCTCGTGGAAAGTCTACAATCGGCCGCTGCAACCTAACGAAAAGGAAGAATAGTCATCTATAGACATCCGGCAACCCCTGATTCTTTCTTTCATGTAAGTCAGAATGACCATTTATATTTGTATTGCTTTAGTATGAGTTTATTACGGTTCTCAAATTAACTGAACTAGAGAATTTTTAGTGAACCCATCATATTTACAGTTAGAAGAGTGAAATTTTAATTGGAGTTTAATGCTAATCTAAAAGGGTCACTATAAAATAATCGGCAATTGGTTTGTTTACTTTGAGCCTATTTTGATTTGGACAAATAGCTTCAGAAGTAGGCCCGGTTTCATGTATGGTTATCTCCGTTAAACTGATTAGGTGATTGTAAATATTATATATTTTTGTAGTTAATTGATAAGTTTTAAAATATATATTTATTTTTGGATAATTCTGGTGTTTCAATGGATCCTTTACGTATTTAACGGGCTCTCTTCTTAAGACGGATTAGACGCTGTGGCACTCTCTCAATAATAAGGTAATTAAATAGTCCACTCAGACAAAATAAAAGTATTGTTGTCCTTCATAATAATAGGATCAGACTTGCGCTCTAAAGCAACAAGAACATTACCACGACACACTGGTTTATTCTATTTTGTTATTTTTTATAATAAGAAATTAGCTCTTGCGATCATTTAGCTCAAATTATGTACATAGGGAATAGAAAAATTAATAACTATATTTGGAATTAACAAAAGACTTCACAACACCATTTATGTAAAAACGTTTTAAGATCCTTTTCCTTGTTAAAATAATGAAAAAACAAAGTGTGTAAAAAATCCTCTAATTGTAAGAATAAATCTTGAAAAGTAAAAAAGAATTGTAAATTATTTACCCAAGCGCAATTGATAGGTTAGGAGGCTCAGAAATTTTGAAATAGTTTTTTGAAATTTTTCCAAAGAGGTTGAAACAGAGTTACATGCGAGTTTATTCTATTGTGTCAATTTTCTGATTAGTATCTTTTTCTCTTTAGTAAAATGATAAAACAAACAATGATGGTAAATAAACACCCCTAATTGCTAGAATAAATCTTAAAATATAAAAAGAATTGTAAATAATTAACCCATGCGTAATCGATAATTTAGGAGGCTCAGAAATTTTTAAAATGTTTAGTGAGATATTTCCTAAGAGGGATTTTAACTTTGGAATTAAGATCCCTTTCTTAAATAAGATGATGTAAAAAACAAAGTTTGTAAAGAACAACCAATAATTCTTAAAATAAATCTTGAAAAAGTAAAACAAGAAATGTAAATTATTAATCCATGTTTACTCGATAATTCAGGAGATTCCAAAATTTAAAAAAAAGTTTTTTGCAATTTTCTACAAGAGATTGAAACACGGTTACACACGAGAATATTCTGTTGTGTTAATTTTTTCATTAAGATCCCTTTTTTTAATAGAACGATTAAAATCATAAAGATTGTAAAAAGACAACCTATGATTGCCTAAATAAATCTTTAAAAAGTATACAAGAATTGTAAATTATTAACTTATGCCTAACAGATAATACAGGATGGTCAGAGATTTTGAAAACTTTTTTACTTTTTTTCCCAAGAGGTTGAACCATGGCTATACACGAATTTATTCTGTTTTGTTAAATCTTGAATTCAGATTATTTTCTTTAATAAGATGATGAAAAAAATAAAGATTTTATAAAAGAACCTCTATTTGTTAGAATAAATTTTGAAAAAGTAAAAAGAATTGTTAATTAATAATCCCTACATAATTTATAATTCAGAAGGCTTAGAAATTTTGAAAATGTTTTTGAAAATTCTCCTAGGAGGTCGACCCACGATCACACACGGATTTATTCTGTTTTGTTAAATTTTGAATTAAAATCCTTTTATTCAATAAGATAATGAAAAAATATTGTAGAAAAGAAACTAATTGCTAGAATATATCTTTAATAGTAAAATTAATTTTAAATTATTAACCCAAGCCTAATTGATAATTTAGGAGTCTCAGAGATCATTTAAAAGTTTTTGGATTGTTACTAAGCGGTTCAAACATGGTTTCACTAGGGTTTTTCCTGTTGTGAAAAAAACAAAGATTGTAATAAACAACCCTTAATTGATAGAATACTTAAGATTTCCAATTTTTCAATGCCTTTCAAGCTAAGTTGTATGTAATGCCAGTAAATAATTCAGCATTCCCATTGCAAAATCATTTCATTTGAAGTAGTCAAGTACCAGTAGAACCAATTAATCTTCTGTGGGTACCTCAAGGTCATTAGGCTCCTTAATGAGTATGAAGGCGGACTTCTTGACGTAATGCTGCTTGTTTTATCTCTGGTAGAGTCAGGCGGGTTGTTTCCAGGTACCACGCAGAAGGATTGGGAATATGGGAGCACTTTCCTACCTTAGTATCACACTATCCGAATGAATGCCCTGGTGGACATAAGCAAAGTGCTTCTTTCCCTTGTTCACATGAAATTTAGACTCCTGAAGAATTTCTTGAAGGCGATTGACAACAATGGCGCTGCTTAAAACACCTGTACACTATATTTCCTACTCTCACGTTTACTCAGTTCAAGTAGGGCATCATCTTAGGACGTGAGATACGGGAGGTGCTGAAGGGTGAGGTATTTGAGAAGAAGCTAATCTTTAAGAAACTCAGAGCATGGATGCCATTTAAGTCAGTTTTCCATGGCTTGTTTGGTAACAAACGTGTACTAGATTAACAATAGCGTGTTGAGATGTTGTTGCATACTCATAAGAATATGGATGGGTGGTTATGACTGTCAAAGTTCCTAGCAGTAAGTGATAAACATGAAAAAAGGCTCCACCATAATATTACTTAGACTGTGAGCAAGTACCGAGGCATGGAGATCCCCAGCATGACTCTGGCTTCTGCAGGATTGTCCTGCGCGACGTCCAGGAAACAAAGTAAACCAGATTCTTTCGAAATGTTAATTTCTGACTGTCAGTAGTACAATGATGTGTATATATACTTATATCCGAGTAATAGTAATATTTAGCTATGGCACTGTTCTGCCTACGTTTTGTTTTGTTCTTCAATATGCCATTTTAATACATGAATTAGACACTTAATATGAATATATTCATTATAATTTAAAAAACATGGTAATAGGTAATAGAGCAAAACTGTATATAAATTAATATTTAGCCTATAAAAGTTAGTCAAATTTGCATGCTTGAGTAATCTGTGAAACAATTAATGTTGAAAGACCTGATTAATAATTTGTCTTTGTTAATATTTTACCATCGTAGGAAAAGGAATCGATTTAATTTTTTCTTTCATTTAGTGTTAATTTTCTTTCTCTTCTTGTCTCTTTCGGAGGAGGGAATTTATAATGCAAAGGTTTGATTCTTCTACGAATTCCAATAAATTGCCTTGGTGTTTATTTGTCTGTCTGCTATTAATTTATTTGAGTAAAAGAATCAATATAATTTTACTAAGTTGGGAAAAGATTTAAAGTATAAATTAGCATTTTAAAATATTTTTTGGGTACTCTAAACAATTTTAAATCTTTACTGGTGCTATGTGATAAATCTTTGTTCATATTTTTTTATCTAATAAAATGTTAACTTTCAATTGGAAACATATGTAATGGCATGATCTAGAAACGACTAATTTCCTGCGCCCTTTGTTGAAGTTATAACATTTTTTGTTTAAAAAATTAACATAGATATTGAACTACGAAAATCACATCTGTTTGATTAATGCTCAAATCAAATGATTTTAAAGTTTATATAAATTTTCTCACTAAACTTCGCAAACCACAGTCTTTGTTGTTTAGTTTTAGAATCTTTTTAAACGTTATTTGTGATAAGCGCGGTTTGCTTTCACCAGTGTATGCAGCATACATCGATGCACCGATTAGCTTAGTCTGGATCTTGAGTTTGTGAGGAATCAAGGAAAATAGATGGTTCTTTAAAGCTATTTTAAGACGGCTATCTCAGTAAATGTCAGTATATCTAAAGTAATTGTTATTTTCATTTTATATATGAGTTCATTATATGAGTTCATTTGATATCAAATTTAGGGATGATATCCAATTTATGCCTTTAAAGACTAAGAGGAGAAAAAAAAGATTATTTGATAAACAAATACATATACCGATAATATAAATTAAAAAAAATTTAATTAAGAAAATAGAAGGATGCCAAAGTACTGGGATGACAAAGTTGAAAAGTACCTGACAAAGAAAAAGTGACTACCCAATTTCGAACATATGTTTGGATCTCTCTTATGTTCCTTTATTTAATCTTAAAAGACAAAAAAGATTCACTCTTACGTATTTTCAAATATGATCATGGCACCTTGTTGGAATTTGTCTTCGAGCAACACAAAGTTTTCTATTTTAAGAAGCGTTGCGATTTAGTAAAGACCTAGTCATCTTCCTCATTTTGCCGTCAGTTCTTCTCTGGTATCCTGTTTTATTGTATTCATCGCCTTATTGCGATAATTTTACTCATAATTGTCCCTCGTTATATTACACACGACTTAGATCCATCTAGTTCATCTAAGGTTACGCTCATATAAGAGAAAGATATTTCGATTTTGCGCTATTTTTTCAAATGCTGCTCGCAGAGATGTTGGCTTGCATATTAGAAGTATTTTCTATTCGAAATATTTTATTAAATAGTTTACCTGTAGCCATACATTATTATCTTCTTACTTTATTAAATACATAAAAAACTCTTTCCAATGAACTAACGTCTAATAGTGTCAATTATTAATTTCTTTGATAATAATAATAATATTCATCATTAACATAATCAGCATCATGCCTGTCTTACTGTAACCCATTTGTGCGTATCTACGTGCCACTTTGAGTCTCTGTTATCTATGTTCCTCTCTCTGTCTCATTTCGTCTGTCTCTCTTTTCCTCCCTCCACACCTTCTTCTCTCTCTCTCTCTCCCATGTCTCGTAATTTCGAAATTGATATCAAAGTAGAGTAGACCACTTACAAACGGAATAGTTCTAGGGAGTTCACACTTTTTTCTGAGCTCTAGTTGATGGTCTTCTCTCTAGAACAAAGAGGATAATTAAGAGTTGTGGACTTTAAAAGTTTATTAAAAATTAAACTTTTTAAATTATCTTATCACAAAAAACAATTGGAACAGAAAAAATGATTTGGCAATAACCACCATTACATTCATACAACGTCTTAGTCGTGATATCTCGGCAAAATATTTGGCGCTCATTAAAAGACGCCTGGAAAGGATTTTTTTGTATTGACAGTCCACCTATATAATTAAGGAAATAGAAATTTGATCTTATCTACGACAAACACCGCTTTTGAGAATGGTAGTAGATTCAAAATTACATAATGCATAAAGTAAAAGGATATATGAATTTGATTGTTATTTTTTCCCTTCCTATACAATGCATTAAGATTGGTCGATACAACGATAATAATTAGATATAAAAATACAGCAACGATATTTGGGATACGATATTTTGGTTATTCATGCGACTATTCTTCAAAGAGAGAGAAACGTACTAAGAATAAAATAGGGGGTAAGAAGTTCACAAAGACCAGGAAATTCAGACGACGTCTTAATCGTGATGTAATTAATTGAGTTACATTATAATTCCATCTTACGGAGTTCTTTGAATTTACCAGATTGTAAATTGAAGAGGCATAAAATCGATAAAATAGAATGTAAAATATTAAAAAGTAAATTCTGAGACTGGGGTCTCAGGTGATAGATACATATCTTTTCTCATGAGGGCACACTAATTTTAATTTCACATATCCATCGATCAACCTATGTGCGAGTTTTGCACTCGAATTGCATTTTACTATATTTAAGCCAATTTTATTATTCTTCTTTTTCGTATCCACCTTTTAATTCCTCAATCCTTCATCTTTTTACAATTACTGAAAATTCTCTTTTTGCTTATAAATTTTCAAAAGCAGCAATCGTTGATATGTTGGCGTTAGGATAATCTGATCAAAAAACAAGACGCAATATTAGTGTTTAATAAGACAGTCCCAATTTGATATTGTCTTACAATAACAATGAAGTGGCTTGTGTGCCATTTTTCCACAATTGGCACATCTGATTAAGAGAAAGTGAAGTAGTTTGGAATGTACTTAGGTCAACTCTCAGCATCAACCCGAGAAAAATCCTACTATGAGTAATGTCTGACTATATCATTTGGTTTTAAATATAGAATTTATATCTGAGCTTATTTTTTCTATAATATATCTTTAAATTCCACCAATTAGTAATTCTAAATTGTTAAATTTCCCCAAGAGACCCCTTTTATAAAAATTATCAAGCAAATCACGAATATTGATAAAACTAAATCAAATCATTCTTCTGCTGATGTCTCGAACCCTAATCTCTCATTATCTTTCATGAGAGAAATATTAGCAGAAAACATTTTAACAATTCTTTCAATGATTTGTGTTTGGCGATTTGAGCACCTTCTCGAAAGTGATGAAATTTTCCACCTCGAAGGTACTTTTAGAGCAGTCACCAATGTTAGGACCATCTGGTCCTAAGATATGAATCCTCTAAGTGAGTATATGGGTCCATGTCTCCATAATATCCAGAATTTTATCCACCCCTCCCCTACTTCTAATTCTCACGGCACAACCGTGTTTGAATGTTAGCTTCACTCAAGTCATACCAAGCAGAGGAGGTCTTCTCACAGTTGAAGTCACAAAGCCCAGCACCTCTTTCCTTTCGGAGTTGAGGTGGTTCAGCTGACATAAGATATGCTGTGGCCATTCGATCCAGAAATAATTGAGTTTCACGTTGAACCAACATGAATACAGTCGAATTATATTTTTCCGATTCTTTCATTTATGTCCGTGCTTTAACACCAAAATCCTGAGAAGACTGTTCGCTGTAGAACCATACCTGACTTCATATACATTTTTGTAGCAATTTTTTAAGGAATATTGTTGCTCATTTGAGAGATCTTGTATGACCTTTGCAGGCAGCTTGATCATTGGAGGCCCAAGAGAGAATCTGCGAAGTTTGCATTCATATGGAAATCTGTAACAATTTCAACGACCTTTCCAATTGGTTGGTATAATTTAAATGGCGGAGGGGAAGTTTACCAGAGACAAGGTTGCAGACGAACCACACCAGCATTATACCCAACTGCAGCTGTAGCTCCAGTTTCTGTATTACTCCACCTTTCTTTTCCACTAACCATCAAAGTCATATCAAACCCTTTTTTAAGGAAGGAAGACATTATCTTCGCAACCTTGCCTGTTAATGACTCCTCAATAGTTGCTTTCTCTGGAATAAAGGACACCAGAGTGTCCTTCCTTTTTCTTTGTAACCAAATATTCCATTACTCACGTCAATTCGTGATGTCTTATGTGATGAATTCTCTGTTAGAGCTGATGTTACTATTGCTTCATTCGGTTTCAGTGCTGAGTCCTACCATACACAACAAGGAAGATGTTTTAAATCTCACCATAGTTTTTATGTACCTTATATAAGGATGAGTGTTCAGGGTCAGTCTATGAATATAACTCAAATTCAGGGACAAACACGCTTCAGCGCTGCTTTCTTCATTTTTAGGTCCTCATTACCATCAACCAAAAATCTGTTAACATCCTTTATGGTTGCCTACTCTTTTGCCGCAGCATTTTTCTTCTTGTTCTTTATCTTTATCTCTGCTTTCTTATCAACACCCTGCCTTTCCAATACTTGCCAATATGTTGGGTTACTTTACTTCCAACCTTCTATTACTTTTTTTATGTAGGCTAAAACTTTCAAAGCGATCTTTTTCACTTTGCTGATAGAACAACTAATATGGGCTAAGAGCACAAAGCTTTCACGACCTCTACCTCTTAAAACTATAATAGGAAGCTTGATTGTCAAATTATCAAATAATTTGCTAACCCTTCAATAAACCTCCATTTGGCTCAAGTTTGCCCTTCACAAGGGAAAAGTTCAATTCTCAATTTCAAACATCCTTAAGATTTGACATGCAGATCACATTTTCATTGATAACAGGGGACTTGGAATGCGACCGTTGCTTAACTGAAAAATACACTAGATTAGGTGTTATTGACCAGCTTATCAAATTCAAGTTCATTTTCTCATATCCACTTTTCGCCATCAATTAGATGCTGTACCTAGGGATATCTCTAATAGTTGGTAGTTTAAAAGCCAACAACTGCCACTTAGTGCTAATAAAATTACTCCTTGGTCTAATTTAAGTTATAATCTTTACTATTTTTCAATTAAATAATGAAAAATTATAAGGTATCACAACAAACAAAAAAGGTACACATGTAAATATTTAAAAAAATGCTTATAATTTGCATCGCGTACACAGGGCACTTCAGGCAAATCGATACAAACTTTATACAGGTATTAAAGGTTGTGTACAAAAGGAAGCAAGGTGTTGTCCTAGCGGAGCCTGAACTGCTTGCATGAGCTGGCTATGTATTCGTTGCCAATGGATGAAATCATCTCCATAATGGCGGCTCTCAAAAATGCTAATGTGTTCTGAGTAGCCTTGTTGATATCCTTTTGAACAACGCCACTCACGAAATAATCTAGGGGGATATATATATATATATATATATATATATATATATATATATATATATATATATATATATATATGCATATATCTCTCATGAGCGCGAAAAAATGAAGAAATTAATCCAACTTCACCACAGGAAAGAAAAAACGGAATAATTTTTCTTCGCAAATATTTGTTTCTTACTTCGAAAAAATCCGAGTTGGGGTGGGATTCGAACCGTGCACAATAGGCAGCGAGTAACCACTTTGATCTCAATTAAACCACCCAAGTGGTCTAAAGGGTGGTTTAATTGAGACCCAAGCGGTTGCTCGCTGCCTCAATGTGCACGGTTCAAATAAATATTTGCGAAGAAAAATTATTGCGTTTTCTCTTTACTGCGATGAAGTTGGATATATATATATATATATATATATATATATATATATATATATATATATATATATATATAAATATATATATATGGATATGAGAAATTCACAAAATAACGCGTGAGTCGAGCAATAAATGCCAAAAATCACACAGGGTAATAATGATAGGTGGATTCATGGTACTTTCAAACTTGTTTAGTTCATTATCAAGGAATAACGAAAATATTTTACAAAGGTGGTATATATATAAATATATATATATATATATATATATATATATATATATATATATGTCTGAAACAGAAGAGCAATGCCCCGCCCATGTACAACGAAAGGACCCAAAATAGAAAAATAATATAAAGACGGATGTGAAGTATAAAACCAAATAGATAAGGTCGACTTCCGGAAAATTTAAACCTGTGCGCAATTAATGTAGACCTTAATGCTACTAAAATAAGTGTATACATATCCGATTATTAATACATAAAAATAGACAGAAGAGACATAAGTAAAATTAATAAATCAAAGGGCTAATTCCTCGCCTAATTTTAATATATCCCCTGGTCTTTTTAAACTCGCCCCTATTATTAAAAGGCTTATTTAGAACGAAATTGTTCATTTAAAAACTTAACTCTTTGATTTATAAATTTAGTTATGTCTCTCTTGTTCATTTTTAGGTATTAATAATCGGGTATGTATGTATGTACTTAGTTTAGTCACCTAAATGTCTACATCATTTGCGCACAGGTTTAAATTTTCCGGAAGTAGACCTTATCTATTTGGTTTTATAATTTACATCCCTTTTTAATAATATTTTTCTATTTTGGGTCCTTTCGTTGTACATGGGCATGGCATTGTTCTTATATTTCACACACACATATATATATCTATATATATATATATATATATATATATATATATATATATATACATATATATATATATATATATATATATATATATATATATATATATATATATATATATATATATATATATTTATATAACTTATGGTTAAAGCAATATTCTTTAATACGGATAGTGGATATAGATTTAGCAAATTTTGAGACAGAATAATTGATTACGTAAATGTCTTAAATAATCAATCACATATTTTCTGATGGAAGAATACTCATTTTTGCTTAATGTTTTGCCGATTCTATAGTTACTACCCATGTGTTCTTTACTCTCGGTCCCCTTCTTACGGTTGGGGCAAGTATATCCATAACCATTTTAAGAACGAGATTTTTTGAAGGTGTTTGAATAAGATTTTTTTTTTTTAGTTCGGTTGTCACCTAAGAAAAAGAAAATGCAAAAAGAAAAAAACAGAAAAAAAAGGGAAAAAGAAAAAACAAAAAAAGGAAAAAGAAAAAGAAGAAGAAGGTGTTCAGGGTGTTAAAATAAAGAGTCTATAAAGGGAATTAAAAAAGGCGGTTAAGATTAGTAAATAAGGCCGTAGTCCACACTCCGCAGGGGTGCCTGTGTAACCAAGCCCTTCCTGTAAAGGAAGAGAACAGTGGCTTGTCTATATATAAATAAATATATACAATCAAGTAAATACAAGTTAATGCAAGTACAATACAAATACTATATTCAAGAAAGTAAATCTATATACGTACAATGTACGAACTCATAGATGCGGGATTACTATCTTTTCACTGCCAAAATTTCCAATATTTTTGTTATTGACAATAAAGTTTCCTTAAAATAGCATTGAAACGCTTCCGAAGCGTTTTATTAAAAGGGATGATGTTTGGCAACATCAACCTAATTCTTTAAGAACATCAGAAGAAGGGGAGGGATTGAAAAGCCTGAAAGGAAATTTCCTAATATAATTTTTGGCAAGGATAAGGGAAAATAATTTTTTACGAAGTAACCTTTTAAAAAATTAAATTCAAAATCCATACTAACGTACGTGAATACAGGTTTATAATCTTTAAAGATAAGTGTTGACATGGCCCTATTTTCTGTTATATCACAGAAACTAAACAAATTTAAACCATGGCACATGAAAGTGGTATCCTAAAGCCATTATTTTATTTAGGGTGTTTTTAGAGAAGGAGAAATTAATGAGAGTTATAAGGAGTGAATTCATTTAGTGAAGATATGGAGTAGATGATGTTCTGGCTGCAATTCCAGTGAATACTAATGTAAATAAAAAAATTGAGAGTACTGATCAAGATGAAAGACGACATCCAATTTACTTCAGAGGAAGAGGATGGAGTTAAAATTCATTTCCTGGTCACACGTTTCCACAAGGTGGGGGAAGTGGTAAATTTCCGTGTACACGAAACTCACAAACAAGGATGATATTATTCATTTTATATCTAGACATAGTAAGAAAAAAATACATGGCCAATCGTAATTGAAGTGAAAGAATTTTGAATGATGAATTCGAGTACATTAAGATATTTTTCAAGAAACTGGAGTATCCAGAAGGGATTCCTACCATTAAGACTCCTGTACACAGGGGCTTTCACCTTTACTCATCCTTCCTCAAAATGCACAATGAATTCCAGAACTTGAAGTCACTCTTGATAAAAACAGCTTTCTGTCACTCTTAATTAAAAGGACCTTAAAACAATTTTTAAATAACAAATATTACCCTCCCTTTCCTGAAATCACTGCACCTAAAGAAGTTAGATTTCTTGTTGTTCCTGAGATGGGTTGTTTGAATCAAACCTCCAGAAAAGATATCTCAAAACTATTATCAAACTTTTTAGGGAAACTAAATTTAAAGTTGTTCTTTTCCAACAACCACACAATTGTAATTTTTTCAAAATTAATGATCAAACTCCAAGTGTGTTACTTATTGGTGTAGTTTAGTTTTAATCTTGTCAGGTCTTAGAATAGGAACACTTCTAAATAAAAACGAACATTCTTCTATAAGTAAGCACACAATTATATGCCAAACACTCCCAACCGTGAGTGACTTCGAGATTTTGGAATCCAACTCTAACCGCTTGTTTCTACATATCACTCAATCTATTTATATCAAAACACTATCTCCCCCACTCAATTCTGATTCCTCTTCTATTACATTAAACATCCTTTAAACGACCACTACTAGTGAAACTGTTATATTTTCCGTCACCTCTCTACCATACCTTATTCTCACTGGATATCAAAGATTCAAGGTATGTTTCTCATTTGATCCGTTCGGTTTTGTATTTATTATTTTTTTTTAGCTTTTATTAGCCAGTGTTTTAGTTTTTTTCTACAATTTTACTCTACATCTTTCCTTAAATCGTTGTATTTTACTTTTCTTTTATTATAATTATAATTCCTGGTGAACACTTAAACATATTTTGTATATTTATATATCTTAATCTGTTTTCTAGAGCCAGAAGTTGACCGTAAGGTCGAAACGTTGCACTAATCAATCTTAATAAAGATTTTTTTGATGTTGGATTTAAGTCTGCTCCTCGCCATGGGTTTCTTATTGAGAATTATATATATATATATATATATATATATATATATATATATATATATATATATATATATATATATATATATATATTTCGAGAAACGACGCGGTGGTGTCACGCTCTATACAAAGTCGGGCTCACGGGTATTCAACAAGGCCGGCAAGTCCTGGCTAAGGGCTTGTGCCCAATTTATATTCGAGTGCGTTAATCCAAGGTTGGCCAATAAAAGGCGGGAATCGAGATTGCCGTGCCAGCTCAGGAGTTATTGAAAGAAAAACCTCTTACAAAAATAACCTTTCATATACAAGTAAATAATAGAATTATTATTGGTCACGAAAACTATGCAAACTACAATAATAATGAGTAAGGGACCAGTTGTTATTACAGGCGGACAAGGAATAAATGGCAATAGCCCAGGAATTGTAGAAATCACTTGAAAGACCGTTATTAAACGCGGGTTAAGATAATATTAATTAAATGCTCAGAATTATGGAAGTTTTCGGGGACTGAATTAAATGGAGAAAAAATCAAGGGACTGGGAGTTGGGTTTTACCTCAGTGGTGGTGAATTCGCTGAAGCCGCGCGAGAACTTTGAGGAGCGGAAGATGAGCGTAGATCAGGTTCCAAGTTGTCCTTCAAATGGAAATCACGAAGGGGGAAAGGGGCAGACTCCACTCCAGTAACTGATGTCGGCTCCGTGACCAGATAAGAATCTGCGCGGAAAGACTTCTTGGACTTCCTTGCTCTTGTCTCACGGTTGAGATTAAGTTACACGGACCTTGTAGAGTAGAGGGAATGAGCGGGGAGTTGATCCCAGTTAGCAATCCGAATTGGGAATAGCAAAGGAGAGTAATCCTTCTCTGACTAGAAAGATTACGAATGTAAGATCCGCGCAAGGGATCACAGGCGTCGACGGGGAACGTAAAGGACGGACTTCGGAAGAACTCTAGCTCACAATGAATGGAGTCTCTCGCATAAATACGGCGTATTTCAGCGAGGAACGGGGTTAGAAAGAGAGGCGTAAAACACTTGGCGTCCCACGGGACACTTGGAATGTAGCCGTGTAAACAGCCCCACATCACTGGCGCCTTAGAGCGGCTGGGGAGAGGGCGTGATAGATTTCGTTTTGGACTTTCCACTAGTGGATGATAACCGAGCACAATGGAGGGAGGGGGCGGGGTCGCCGTCATGGTCTCGAACTGATTTAACGTTCTGAGAGCCATGTCTGGGAATGTTTGCATATTTGACCTCTCTTAGGCTAACCTCAACACGCCTCCCCTCCTAAGAAAAAATTCCTTTAGTAGCGAAGAGACTGAAAGAATTTTTCACATTGATCCAGGCAGGGGAATGGTATTAGACGGGGTATGGGGAGAAGTACGTATCTCCCGTAACATGCACTGATATGTGGCCTTAGTGCCATTTGTTTTTTTACATAATACACTTGAGGTGTGGACCTCAATATGAGAAAAAAATGAAAAAAGATAAATAAGATAACTGATTAACAACAAAGTTAATAATCATACATAAATAGAATACATAATTAAAGGCAAAGAGAAATTAATAAGTGACAGTAATATATAAAAGGCATAAACACAAGAGAAATCAATGAAAGCAACTATATATACAAAGTGGAGTCTTTCGTATAAGGGGACTGGAATTGCACTATACAGGGTTTCGGCAGAGGGAATCAGCCAAATGTCTGTAATTGAATTTAATTTACGGAAGTTAACACAGAGGCGGAACGACTGGTCGGGTTTTTAAACCATGACAACAGGGGAAGGGGGGGAACAATACTCGGAAATTGAAGGTTCAATTATCCCTATCTTTAACAAATTTTCCACCTCCATATTAATGGCGGGGCGGAAGTGGACGGGTAAAGGATAAGATTTTGACCTGACAGGCTGATGAGTTGTCAGTTGGATGTCATGTATAAAATCACGCGCATATCCAGGTATTTCGGAAATTAGGCTCGCAAATTCGCCAAGCAGGGGCGAAAGTTGGACCTTTTGTGGAGGCTCCAACTGGGATAGCTTCGATAAAGGAACCTGGGAGGACTGAAAGTGGAAACTCGGTGTCTTCTTCCACATAGACAATCTGTATTAGACTAAGAGGCTCTGAAGGATATGATGGGCTCAGAGTCTCCTCTTCATCAAGAGCGACGATATTATTGTCACATGCTCATCGATGATATTTCTTGTGCATGTTTATGTGATATAATTTATCACTAGAGGGGGTTTTGATGAGGTAGTCTACCGAACCTTGAACTTCTAAAACGGGTAAAGACCCTTTCCATCGGGAGAGAAGTTTATTGGAGGAGATCGGGAGAAGGAGCAAAACCTCATCTCCGGGATGAAGGCGACGATCTATCTCTTTCATGTCGAAATATGTACGGTACTTTCCAAGGTTAACGTCAGTATTCTTATGTGCGATTTTAGCGCATTCGGAGAGTCGATTACAGGAGCTCGAATGGAGAAAACCCAAGGGTCCTTTGAGGAATTTCACGGCAGGCAAATATTTCCACGGGGGGAGGTCGTAAAAAGGGGTTTGATTAGTAGGAGCTTACCTACATACTGTCTATTTCTTTGAGTGGGACAGCGTCGGGGAATCTGATGGTAAAATCTACCAGAGTAAGGATATATAAATGTCCGGCACTGGATGTGGGATGTATCGGGCCAATGAAGTCAACGGCCAGACTAAAAAATGGTTCAGAGATAATGAGTGTCTTCTAAAAGGGGACCGGGATGATTCTCTCTTCGGCGGTCTTCTTCTGGCAGATGTTGCAAGAACAACAGGAGTCGACTATTTCTCTGGCAGCACCGGGCCAAAAGAAATATATAAAAATCCTCTGCGCAGTCTTATTGTGGCCGAATGGCCAGCCATCAGTCCATCGTGCGCGATAATAAGCACATCGGGGACGCGAATGCGTGGAAGGAGCAACGAATGCACGTTAGATTCCCATTCTACCGTGCTTAAGCGGAACAGAAGGTGGTCCTGAATGAGGTATTTTACTGGTCTAAAAAAAGGTTCAGAGACAATGGGTGTCTTCTGAAAGGGGACCGGGATGATTCTCTCTTTGGCGGTCTTCTTCTGGCAGATGTTGCAAGAACGACCAAATTCGACTATTTCTCTGGCAGCACCAGGCAAAAAGAAATATTTAAAAATCCTCTGCGCAGTCTTATTGTGGCCAAATGGCCAGCCATCAGTCCATTGTGCGCGATATTAAGCACATCAGGGACGCGAATGCTTGGAAGGAGCAACGAATGCACGTTAGATCCACCCTCTACCGTGCTTAAGCGGAACAGAAGGTGGTTCCAAACGAGGTATTTTACCGTTCTGAGACACCTATCTGGTTCGGGCTGTCCCTTTTGGGCTTTTTCTTAAAGGGTTGAAGGCAGAGGCATTTTCTTTGCTCTTTCGCGAATTCTTCGTTTAGAAGAGAATTAAATTCGGGTGAATAAGGATTTATCAAGGGTTCATGGTTGGCAACCTCTTTTCTTGCCTGAGCCCTTGTTACGACAGGTTGGATAATCGTATCGGGGGAGACCTAGGGAATCTAACCTATTAGTACCAAACAGAACTTAATAGGGGCAGCGACGGCTTCTACCCATCCGGTAACGTACAGGCATTCTAGGAAGCAGCAGATTACAGGGAAAGGATTAGCGCTTCCTAAGTAATCATGGACCACCACATACCTGTATTGCAGGCCAAGGTGAAAACAGGGCACCAATTTACTATCCCTTCCTCAAATTCAAGCCTAACAGAGTAGCTTGTGTTATAAATGAAGTTTACCTGATGTCCCGGGTGGTTGTAACAGTCGTAACAGCCGGGTTAACAGGAGGCTGAGAGAGAGAGGCATTTATTTGGTGACTTTTTTGCCCCGAGGAGAGCGAAATTGAGAATTTTTTGGAAAATTTGTTTTTTTGTAGCCGGGCATGCCACAAGTAAAACAGACAATAGGCCTCTTGGTATAGTAGTCCTGAGGGGAGTTAAAAAGTGGGGGTTTGGCATCCCTTTGTTCTTGGGGGAAAATTTTGGTTTTGGGTGGACCATTAACCTTGATCTACGGAGATTTATTGTGGTTAGCAGAACTGGGAGGGATTTTTCCTTTAGACGACGGCAGACTGGACTTTTTAGGGAGCTTAGAGTACAGCCCATGGCTTGCTGCGTACACGTCAGCATCTTCCAAACATTTTTTAACGAATGAGTGGATTTCCGACGGAAGCGCATATATCAAATGGTACCGCAGGAAAAAGTACACTGAAAAGTCGAAGTCCTGACTTATTTGGGCCGCATCAAGCCAAAACAGTAGGTTTCGTTGGAGGAGGAATCCGAACTGTCGATAGGTCTGGTTAGGTAAGATCCGGGCTTGCCTAAACCTTGCCCAGTAAAATTCCGGGTTCATGTTAATAGCTACAAGTAATTCTGCCTTAAGAGTAGAATAATTAATAGTTGCCTCACTGGGAAAAGATATGAAAATTTCTCGCCAGTGGGAATTTAAAAGTGGGAGAAGGCGGGGAACACCATGTTCCTCAATGTCCCAAGAATTTACCTCGAAGATCTTCTCGAAGTGGGTGAAGTAGGTGCAGAAATCCTCGCCATCCTTATACGCCGGTAGCTTTACCGACGGATTCTGGAGAAGTTCGTTGCGTGAACTTACGGAAAGCGTCTCCAATTAGTTTTGGTTCAACTCCAGTTCATGTACTCTTATTCTTTCTTTTTCTTCACTCAGGCTTTTTCTTTTCTTTATTCACTCTCTTTTTTCTATTCTTTCTTCACTCTCTCTTTTTTCTCCCTCTCTCTCTTTTCTTCCCTTTCGCATCTTCATTGATCCTAGACCTAAGCGATTAGCTTCTTGTCCGCTGGATCGAGGATTTTTCCTTGGTTTAAAAATATTTCAAAAAACGACATATTGACCTCGTACACGGATAGCGCTCGCACTTACACAAAATTACTCGACTACCGTATCGGGGCTTTCACGTAGCAATTCTCACAACAAATTAAGTCACTGAGAGTCCACCCAGAACGATACACAGAACCACACAGGAAAGCGTACACCAGAGAGCGCACATCAGAGAAAAACCACAATTTTCTGAAAAGACAAGTTCTTTAGATTGGAAACTTTAGACTCTTAAATCCAGCTAGAAATTTTTTTAGAGTTCAATCACCACAAATAAATACCCCCCAAAATAATCAGAAAAAAAAATTAGTTCCACTTCTTTAAATAACCCTAAGTGAATAAGGCAAACTTGACAAAAACACAATACGGGGGTGGGGGATTGAAAGTTTACTATTTCGAATGGTCTTAAAATTCTGACCCTAACACCTGATACCAGAATTTTAATTATTAGATTATATATTTAAATATATATAACTATATATATATATATATATATATATATATATACACTAATGTGTCGAGGGACGACACGATGGTGTCACGCTAAATAAAGAGTTGGGCCCACGGGTATTTAAAAAGGCCGGCAAGTCCCGGCTAAGGGCTTGTGCCCAATTTATATTCGAGTGCGTTAATCCAAGGTTGGCCAATAAAATGGTGGATCTAGATTGCCGTTCCAGCTTAAGAGTTATTGAAAGAAAAACCTCTTAAAAAACCCCTTTTAATATACAAGTAAATAATAGAATTATTATTGGTCATGAAAACTAGGGAAACTAAAATAATAATGAGTAAGTGGCCAGTTGTTAATATAGGCGGGCAAGGAATAAATGGCAATAGCCCAGAAATTGTAACAATCACTTTAAAGACCGTTATTAAACGCGGGTTGATATAATATTAATAACATCGGTGGAATTACGGGGGTTTTCGGGGAGTGAATTAAATGGAGGAAAAATCAAGGGACTGGGAGCGCAATTTTACCTCAGCGGCGGTGAATTTGTTGACGCCGCGTGAGGACTTGGTAGAGCGTAGATCAGGTTCCAGTTGTTCTCCAAATGGGAATCACGAAGGAAGGTGGGGGAGTCCGCTCCAGGGACTAGTGTCGACTCGTCGACCAGATGTGAATCGGCACGAAAGAACTTTTCGAACCTCCTTGCTCTTGTCTCACGGTTGAGGTTAAGGTACACGAACCTTGCAGAGTGGAGGGAATGAGTCCATACTTGAACCCGGTTAGCCATCCGAATTGGCAATAACGAAGAAAAGTAAGCCTTCTCTGACCAGAGAGATTATGAAGGTAAGATCCACTCAAGGGATCACAGGCGACGACACGGCAACTCGACGGCGTGTTTCAGCGAGAGGCGGAGTTAGAGAGAGAGAGGCGTAAGACACCTAGCGTCCCATTTGGAGAATGTGGGCGTGTAAACAGCCCTAAGTCACTGGCGCCTCCCAGCGGCTAGGGTGGGGAGCGATAGATCTCATTTTCGACTTTTCACTGGAGGATGATGATCGAGCACAATGGAGGTAGGGGGGCGCCCTTCAGGTTTACGAACTGATTAAACGTTTTGGGGGCCATAAATTAAGGTGATATGGCGAGACTATGTCTGAGAATGTTTGCATATTTGACTTCTCTTGGGCTAACCCCCACAATATATATATATATATATATATATATATATATATATATATATATCGAGAATTTTTTGTGATAGTGTAATTATAATTATGCTGTTAGGCAGGCAATTGTTTCTCTAACTAGCTCTTCATCGAAGCCCTCGGAAGGATCTCTTCTCCGGCTAAAGGTGAAAGAACAGAGCGAATAATCACTCATGTGGATGAGGAGTCTGAATATCGCCTCTCCCTACCTTCATGCCCCATTCCTCTTTATCTACGGAGGCTTCATTTCTATTGAAAACATTGGTATCCTATGTTCTTCTCTTCCTCATCTACTGAATTTCCATTATGAGCTGTCGAGCACAAAACACACTCCAATTAATACAGATGCTTCAGACGTGTCCAGCGGTGGTTTTTTATGTTTTCGTGTGAAATTACGTTCAAACTAATCAACTCACTCACGTCAGTGGGCCCGGAAAGCTTTTATTTACTGTGCTTTGATTTCTTTCATAGCTTTATTGACATAGAAGAAATAATGTAAAGGAAATTAACAAGGTCTGCTTACCCAAAATTCGCGTGCTCTTACTTATTATGATTTATGACCTTACGACCTACAAAACTTTCAATAATTCACAGACTAAACTTGGGAGAACTTTGGCAATTCTCTTATTCAAAAGAAAATGTAAAACAACATAGGAATTTAAAATATCCTTAAGATCGGTTGTATAGGTATGATGTTATTACCCCCCAAAAAAATTCCAGGGCTAAACTTGGGAGGACTTTGGCAATTATATTGTTCGAAAATAAATGTAAAACAACATGAAGGTTTGAAATTTCGTTAGAATAAGCCGAATAGTTATGATGTTATTACAGAAACAAAACAAAAGCTAATCTGGGACCGACCTTCCAACAGGCATAGCGTGATGTAGAGTTGCCCGCGACGAGACTCACACGCGACTAAAAAGGAGCAGGAAGAATGCGAATAGCTCTTAATTTTGACCGGGGAGAATTTGAGGGCAGGCGATTCTCCCACAAAACGTTAATCTATTTCATTCCTCTCCTTGTTTCCTTCTTATAAACAGCAAAGTAGGTGAAATCAATGCAATAATATTAAAATGTATAGTTTCTTATTCAAATTTAATATTTGCCTGGCTGCTTTCTATTTAATTATAATTAATATTTTGAATTTAGGAATGTCCGATTCAATTCTAAGCTACATTTACCTTCAAATTGGGTTGGAGAGCAGTCGTGTCATGGCTAAATTTTAGAATTAAATAAACCTTTTTGCAATTTTATGGGCGTTAGGTTGGAGCCAGTAGTGAGACTGCATCATTTTAAAGGCTGGACTAAAGAATACCAATGTACTTCATACTGGTATTTTTTACCTTGTCTATGAACATTAATTATGTTCATAATTTGAACGCTCCTTTATCATTAAAGATAACAATAGAAATGACTTCATTCGATGTATTCCTCTTTATCAAACTAAACCAACATCAACTATCTGTAGAGTATCTAAGCGAATTGGTGGGAATGGTAATTGTGCATGATGTGGTCAGGTGTTTGAGATTCGACAAACAATATTTTTCTTCTGAAGTAACAATAAGGATATATTTTTAATATGTTAATTAACACAGCAATTATATTAGTTATAATTTCGTATTTATCCTAATAATTAATTCATTGTTAAATGTTGAAAAAGGAAGAGGTTTGTAATACAATTTCTGAAAACAGTTCCATGATTGTTAGGAGTTTTAGAGAGACTTACAAACAAGTTCATTAGAGAAGTTTTCAGATATAAAAGGTTGAATAATAATTGGAATTTTCGTATATCTAAGGGAATGCTGCTTTCACACTAGTGAGGGCCATTGTGTAGAATTTATTTTTTTATTGGCAGATGTCAGGCGAGGGTTATCATAACGTCCTCGGAGAAGAGGAATCACATCAAAGACATATGAATAAGTTAAAAAATGTACTGACTTTCTACAAAGGATACATGAATTACATCACTGAATCCTTCGAAAGTGTGCCATGACCCCTATAATGTGTAAAGAGTGAAATATATAAAAAAAAACATTTATGTTAAGTATCGTTTTCTTATTCCAGGGATTTGGATCTCGGAAATTTGCACTCAAATTCAATAGAATACAGAATGAAATCAAAAGGTTCCACAGTAGCAGGTCTTACATATCATCAATAGACAACATTTAATTAATTCTCTGTAAATATTCCACTGATTTATTGAGCAGAGTGAGCAAAAGGTGGGCTTGGACATTAATGCACTGAAATATTGATTTCAAGGTATAAAACACTCAATAACTTCGATAAAAAGAAATAGATGCCATCCACCTAAAACGAGTTCACACATGACCCCCTCAGAATCGATTCTGATCTTACTATTCCGTAGGTAAGAGTGAATTTTCCAATTCACTAAGGAGAAGATCAGTGCTAATATATTCTCTTTTTCATTCGTAAACTTGTGTAATTCAATCTATATTTTTTAATCATCCTTTATCCTGGGGATGAAATCTATTAATTGCACCTTCTGGCTGAGTTTATTATCTCAAAATGTGAAAATTTCTCAAAGATTACAGATTTTTAGGCTATTTAGTTGAAAATATATCTAAAAAAACTATTCACAAATTTATTTTCAATCTTTCATTTTAAACCTAAATTCATTTTCTAAAACACGGAGAGGAGTAAATTTTATAGAATCATTCTGTTTGGTCTGTGCACACAAAAATATTCGTACTAATGAATCACGGTATTCAAAATTTGAAAATATGATTTTTAGTTTAGGTTAAAAATCTTTCGTAAGAATTCGCCTTTTTAAACTCAAATTTAACGAACCAAAATTGACTTGGATTTAGGAGTCCTCAGAAGTATTTTTGACCGCTTTTTTTTTTTTAATACACATTCATCTTTAAAAATCAGCGTACGCAAAGAAATGGAACGAAGTAAGCAATGCAGAGACCTTAATAAAATATTGATTTAACTAACAAAAATACAGGTTATGTCATGAACAGATAATTTTCTCCTATTGAACAGGGGCGAGGAACAGACAACTAAAGAGAGAAGAAAGTGTGTTGACACAAAAAGAATAATAATAATAAAAATATTAATGATGACAACGACTGCAAAACATCTTTAATAACAAATTTATAACATGTGGTGAAAACTCGCACAAAGCAAAGTAAATAAATTAACTTGGAGATGCACAGCTCATCCGGGTTTCTTACTTTGTATCTTTTTCTGATACTTAATCCAACCGTAACTGGTAAGTCAAATTTCATTATTACGCCCATAATCAGAATCATAACAGGGGAAGAATTTACTCAAAACTACGAACAGACTAAATTATTAATAAGCGGCTAGATTGGCCAATGCCGGTGATTGCCAACACCGCAATTCCACGTTCATCGGTTTGAGCTAAACATCCATAATGAGGCACTTCACCATTACCCTACGGAATGGAACCATCAAAAGACATTCTAATAAACGCCAAAACTTTACCTCTCGAAATTCTTATCACAAACACCTCCTTTCTCCTACCCTTTAGCGATCTTTGATGACTGAGAATGGCTGAAGACGTATCATCTAGCCGAAGAAATCGACCTTCAATGTGCAGGTTCAGTCAGAGACCATCCTACCCTCTGTTCTATGTCTCAGCACAAACCGAAGCGGCTGGAGCATCACATCATTGCATAAAATGAAATAAAATGAAATAAAAGTTAGGAGGAAAGTGAGGGAGAAAAGTTTAGTTGAGCGCTCCCGCTCCAACCTCCGGCGATCCTAGCATGCCAGAGAGGGTAAGGTGCGGGAGAGACCCACCCACGCCAACCTTCACGTTATTTGGACCCAACGTCGCAGGTTCCTTTAATGTGTTCAGGGAACAGAGATAAATAGTAAAGAAAGGATTTAGAGACTATAGAAGACAAGGCCATCGAAGGATCTACAGCTTTACATGGGGTCCAAATAACGGTGTGTACTCTATATTCTTACCTATTCATCATTTCCTGTCCATATGTAATATTTAAAGCCCGTATAGTCCAAAGGAGAGTATAAAATTGTAGGGAGAAGTGCAAAGAATTACGTAGTCTTCAAGTTAATGAAAGGTTTAGTGAAGGTCCGTTTATTAGGTTATTATACATAGTTCTTAAAATAATTAGTGTTGACGAGTTGTTGCCTGAACATCAGGTCGTCCTTTCTTATTACTGTAATGTTTTGTCATTCCAACCGTTATGTTGATTTTATCTTCTACTGGTTTAGACTTCTTTCTTATCACTCATTTTTCTTTGTTCTGCTGAAAAAAGGATATTGTAGCCTTAACTCTTGTTTGTCAATTATTGCATTGATAGCGCCGTGGATATATCTCGTTGCATCGACAAATTAATGCGGAAAAGTCCTAGCGATTTCTTCGTTAAGCGAGTGCATGATTTGGTGCTCGAAATCGATGTCAAAAACCTTGATTTTCCTCCGCGTTACATCGAAATTCCTCTACCACTATTCTCTTAATATCATTCCAATCCGGTCCTCGTCTTCTATGTTGTATACTTTCGTGGTTTGATTTTCATTTTACTTTTTCCTGCTTTAACTTTTGTTAGCTCGACTTTTCTCCCAAATTCCTTAGGTAGTGCATCATTATTGAGCCTTTAAATTATTTTATTCTAATTTTAACTTTATTTATCCTTTACTTCTAATGTTAATTCTCATTTTTAACTCCTCAGTTAGATGTGTTGTTTCCTCGTTCCGTTGTTTCTTATCTGTTTGGATATTTCTCTAATCTCTGTGATCTTTTGTACCATAACGGGCGCCGATGTAAAGGTCTTGATAGATTTGTAGCCGGTTCTGGAAAAGATTTCTTCATTTGTTGCTTGCATCGCACTCCTTAAATTTTCTAATTTATCCATTGCATTAATGTCGCTTCTTTTATTAGATATTTTCTTTTTTCAACTGGGTGTTAGGGTTTTATAAAAGTATATTTAATGAATCATAATCTCATAAGTAAATTGGTGAACACAACTTTAAAGTAAGAAATGCCTAAGTAAAATCAGTAAAGAAAGTGAGAAAAAGCTTTCAAAAATACATTAGACAAAGAAACAAAAAATGAAAACTTAACATATATTACAAACACCTAATGCATATAGATCACCACACCGCTAGGTACTCGCTCACCACAATGTCTACACAACGGCATGAGTGCTACATTTCGAAGAAGAATGAGAGAAGAAGATACGTTAGAAGTGATTAATCGTCTATCCCCCAAAATATAGGGATGTTGCGATTACACACCAGTAGAGCCCTCCAAAAAGAAAGGAATAGAATAGAAATGAAAAATGCAACTAAAAGATCAGATTCCACATTAATCAGTAGGCCCCATACAAGGTATATATTCCATTCAATGCTCTTGACCCACCTTTTATGAAGAAAGTTAACTTATATCAATCGATTTTCTCATATCGTATTTTTCTTTTTCATCTTTCATCTCATCCTTCACCTTTCTTCCCTCCAAGAACCCGCCGACCTCTTTTATTTCTGCTAGGGGTAGAAAGAGGTAAAACCGATGGTAAAATTGTCTATTTCTTCCACATTACCTGATTATATAATGATCTACCATGATCTAAAGTCCATGTTTTGTTATTCCTCAGTGTTTAAACTATATCCTGTCCTTCTTTTCACGCACCTTGCCAATTCAGCGACGATCATGTGAAGAGCATAAAGAAGCTATAGGCTGAGGTGAACGATGTTGGTATCACTATAGAATTTAATTAAACATGAATTCATTATGGCCTATCACCTAATTATACATAACTTTGCCGGAACTACCGCAAAATAACTATTTTCAAAGACAACTGCTTTTTCTATGAAGAAATATTGGTTCAAGCTCTTTTCAAAGAAGCAGCCATTCTCTATGAAGTTTTAATTTAATTGAAACATTTCTTGAAGACACATCTGACCCACATTTTCCTTAGTGCTAGTGGCACAGTGGGAGTAAGCTTTCTAAATTTTCCGATTGTCCAGTCGACATTCGACAAAAGAAAGTGAAGTTCATTATATGAGCAATATACCTTTACTCCAAAGCAATTCAACTTCCAAAACCTCGTCTTTATTTGTCATTAGACAAAAGTTCAATATGTGTGGTTCTTGAGAAAATGAGAAAATAGAATACCTATTTTTATTGGTCCAATCCCGCCAAAGTGTTCCTTTTGGTTGAAAAACACCCACTGCAAATTTTTATTGATATGTATTAATATTTAGAGGTGGCTTAATAGATCCGATCTTTCCCCAGATGAGGTATAGAACGCAGTCATTTCACTAGATTGGTTTCTTCTCAACATTCACAAGCCTTGGTCGACCCACGAGATCTTCTACAGTGGGTATTAGCTGCTCATGGGCAGAAGTGTCGTGATAACCAATATCATCACTAAGTGTTGCGCAGTAAGGCCCGCTTGCGAGCGTCAGGGAACTTTTTTGTGGTGTTCAGCAACAACACTTGGAACAAACTGTAATTGTTTCTCATCCTTTGTGAGATGGCCAGAGAAATCCTCGACGAAGGCAAACGTACATTCAGTGTGATTGTTAGTGACAACCAATGTGCTAATGAAACCTTTTGCAGCACTGGAGCTTGGCTGATGCTTTCACTGAGATGTCGGATATTCGAGGAAATCATATGGTAGACGCAAGTTCTTGAAAAGAAGTCTTGATTTCTTGGTCGTAAAGTCAACTAAAGTCTTCTCTTGAATTCGTTTCACGTCTAGAGTTGCAAGCTTCAGAGGCTTTTCCTTCTATCCTTTTTCTTTCATAGCTATAACTATCTTTTTATTTCCGCTATTGTCCAAATCACAATCAAACAATGCTAGAGCCACCAACTCCTCAGAAAGGTACCAGAGTTAGCCTGTCATCTTCTTCTCTGTAGCGTTGGAGATGTCGACGTTAATCGTGTGATACATCTGACACGCTGTTGGCTGTTACCCACGCTTCAACAATAATACGTGAAAAGAAGATGCAGAGTTCACGTAATCTTTGTTGCTCGCGTGCTGTCAGCTTAAACGGCGAGCGAAACATCCAGAATTTGAAGGTGTAGATCACTTTTGCAGAAAATTCATAGGGCTTGATCTATGGCTCCTGGAGCTGAAAATTGAATGCTTCTAAGAGGGACAACTCAAAGAAAGATGATAGCCAGCTCCAGGGGCTCTCTGTAGTTATCTCTGGGCTGAATGACTTTTATGGCCATCTCAAAGATCTGCACCATTTCATCTTTGAAGACAGTTACAGCGTTGGCCGTGTAATCATCTATTGAGTCTTCACATGTGGTCTTGTCACTATTTTGCCATCTGGTTCTGAAGCGCTTGAACGAGAAAACATCAGAAAAGACCTCAAAAAATGATGCTCCAGAAATGAACTTCAAAACATGATGGCAACAACCAATGCGCAGAAGTTTACGACCAAGAAGCTGCTCCAAATGAATGCACGTGCCTTTGTACCGACCAGTATTAGAGCTAGTTCTGTCTAAACACATTCGCTCGACCTTTTCCTCTAAATTTCAGTCTTTCAGAACGAAAAGATTACCTGATCTTGCGCTTCTCCCTTCGTCGATGGTAGCTTTTGGACTGCAAGAAGCTGTGATTGGCCATTATCTGTCAGTAACACAGGAAATATGTCTACAGTCCCAGTGTCAATGAGATCTTGGATAAGCTTGTCATCCCAGTGCAAATGAGTGTCAACTGTGGGTCGAACTTATCTTTGATTTTTTTTTTGGTGGATGGCATATGTATTTGGTGATATATAAACACAAAATTCGCAACTCTCTCCGCTCCATCATAGGTCAAATATCAAATGTCACCTATCCCCTTGCACAATATCTTAATTCAATCACCATTCCCTCCAAATTCTTAGACTATACATTTCCTTGCTCGTATGATCTTCTTCATATCTTTTAAACATTTCTACTAGCAGGTGTACTAGTTTCATTGATGTCAATCTTCGTTTACAAATGTCAATATGAACGAAAATATTGAAATTATTTTCAACGCAATTTTCCATAATTAAGGCTTTGCCCTATCTTCATTCAATGAGATAGCAAACGAGCAGCTACTCCGAGCATTTAAGAAAGATGCCCCGTTCTACAGTGCCGAAGAAAAAATGACAATAATGTATTCTTAAATGCAGAAAACTTGAGCGCTACTAACAAGTCTCTTTCATTATACATACCTACAAGAATGAATCATCCTTGAATTTCACCTACCTATCTTTGCCCGCTCTAATAGTAGTAACTTTCTCTTCCAGGTGTACGTTAAAGCCACGTAGTTCAAATTTTGTTTGAATAGTCCCTGATCACTGATCGACGCTGTCGTCAACAGGGCTTTCTCTCATTCCTCCTCATGGAAATCCTCGGATTTATAACTGAGGAGAGTATTTCGAACAATAGTTATTTGCATGACTCCATAGATGCTGCTGTAAAGAGAAAAATTAACTCAATTATCAGGCTCGACCCTCGACTTTTGCAGAGCCGAATATGAGTATGAATATCTTTTTTTAAATTTAGAAGTAACCCAGTCAAAAAGAAGAAGAAAAAACGACAAAGCCTATAGATCTAGCCGGGAAATTAAATCTCATCTTAATTACAAAAGAAAAAGTGCAGCTTTCTCATTATAAAGATTGACTATTTTCCTCCGACGAGTAAACTTCAGGATACCAACGCCATATACTAATATTCATACAACGTTGGTGAATTCAAAATCCGCAATCATACGTGCATCAACGTGGCCTCCACAACCTCATAGAGGCGGTTGGCCGACGACCCACAGGATAGAGAAAACAAAAGACAGATCCAGATAAACAGCCCAACTTTAATCTGCGACATACTTTGCACAAACATCTTGTCCATTTTCTTAATTTAACTTTAATCAAAACCTTATACGAGTACATACAATATTAATTTGTAAACCTGATCATGAGTAAAGAAGATATTGTATCTTTATTATCTAACCGATTTTGCTCTGGTATAAAGTTCAGAACCTCTTTAAGATTGTTTCCCTTTAGAAATTGGTCGAATTATAAATACAGGTGGGAAACAAGCAAAAGGAAGCTATAATATATTTCTAACAAATAACGTGCCTTTGTTTACTATACAGCTTTATAACACCATTTCAGTTATGTATATTCATTATTAAATTTAAAAATTCGTGATGCAGGAAATCTTGTGCATACGTCAAGTCCCGTAGCAGATAGATGAGGTTAAAGTAAGTTTAAGAAAGAAGAAGATCAGGTGAGTGAGTATGAGATGATAGAGCGAAGATTAAAAAAGAGGATCAACGTTACGATTGGAGAGTCGTAGATTTGTTCTTACTTTCTGCAGATAATTTTGGGGCATATTTCACTTTTGTAGCTATATAAATATATATGTATCAAATTCTTATATGTGTGGCAGATTTTGCCCTTCTTATTGAAATATTTGAAGAAACAGGCAGGAATGCCCGGATGAGCTATAACTGGAGAAGAATCTGTGAAAGAGCCTTATTTAGAAACTAGTTTTAAACGTTCGAGAACTTCTATATTCAGTCTGACAATAATATTTATGCTCCTAGTGAAAGGCTTTAATGATGTACAATCCGCAAACATATCTGATTTGTCACCCACCATTCTTCCAGGATAAATCAAACTACTTGACGAAAAAGCTCACCCTCCATTCAGGAAAAAGAGCAAAAAAACCCCCTCAATTCTTCACCATATTTCCCTAATTTACTTTTTCTGAAAAAGTTATCTCGTGACCAATTTAAGTCAATTAACTCTCCGTACAATAAAACTGACCCTTTACTCGGATATTAAATTTAAGGGACTCCAGCTACAAACAGATTGAAGACTAGACAGTTTCAAAACTATTTTGTTTATTTAAGGGAAACAAGAAGACAAGCCGCCCTATCCTAATGGACTATCAGTGGCAGCACAGATAAGACTGAGGCGCCCGAAAAAAGGTCACAAGGGGTGTGGAGAACACCCAATAAAAAGGAGAAAAGCCACGGACTAAAAGAAGATAGCACAACACACACAGACGCACACTTAAATTACAGGCACAAGACACAATTCTAAAAACAAGGGTGGCTAGGGCAATAAACAAATGACATGCACCAGCCACACGCCACACGGAGGGTACAAGACAAAAGATTAATCAATAAATCAAAAGACAAAAAATGAAAAGAAAACTTATTAAAGGGATAAAAATCCAATTCGATAAAAATGTAAGGAGTGGGGGCGAGCGAAGGGAGTCCTCTGCTAAAAGAAAGCGAAGTCGAGCAGGGGGGGGCGACGATAGTAAGGGTAGGGAAGCAAGAATTTCAAAGAGAAGCAAGGCGGGGATAAACTACTAATATGTGAGCCACAGACAACTCGCCCCACCAAAGGGACAACCAGGGGCAACCCGGCCTCCACCCGAAACTAACTAGCTATGGCTGAATTGCGTGTGCCCAATTCTCAACCGGCAAAGAGCAACCTCCCAAGACCGGAGTCACTGAAAGATAGACATCCAGGGACGGAATAACATTTAATAAGGGACAGATTAGAAGAGAGGAAAGAATTCCAGTCTCTCTGCTACAAATTAAAGATATATGCCCTGATTACGAACGGGCCATCCCTGTGACGGCATGGATTTATAACCAGCCAGGAACGAATCCGTAAATCTAAACGGTGAGTGAACGTGAAAGAACAAACCATCTCCAAAGCAGGCCGGAAATCGCTAAAAACAATAAAATCCGGAGAATTGAGGGATAAAATCAAATTAATAGCCAAAAGAATGGCCATCAACTCTGCGGTAAAGAAAGGACTCCATATAAGACACCACGGCTGCCTCAGCCTTGAGGTCCGACTTCGAGCCGTCAGCATAGAGGGAAGGTTGGTCCGCATGATAACACCCATGTTCAAGAAACAGGCACTTAAATAGACCGGGGTGAGTAGACCCTCCCTCCAATGGACAGAAAGCAGTACAGACCTCAGGAGGGTGAACGCTCCAACACGGAGGCGACTGGAATGGGAGGGCCAACACCCCAGGAATACCCAGGAAGTTGAGATTAGCCCCAACCCAAAGCCCCAGAGTGGGGATGGCAAGATTAGCGTAACTACCACGGATCTTATTGACCCTCTTCCAAATCTGATTCAACGATGTGGACGGAGAGATGGAAGATACGTCCTGATGCCAAGACTCACGGCATGGCACGAACCCGGTTCCGATCAACCTTTTTGGGGACGGTTAGGTTCCGCCTACAATGGGAATGAGCCAACTGGTAGGCAGAAATAGCCGAGGCGCAATCCTTAGAGCGCCTCGCAACAGGACACCTCTTCTCAGAACAAAGCGCTCAGCAGCCTCGAAAATATGGGTCGTAAAATATGAGACCGCTAAATCAACGGTATCGAACTAACCCAGAGTAACATTGGGAAAGGAAGTCGCCCGGAACCCAAGCCAATTTGCTCAGCCCAGATCCTAACAAGGAGAGAGAGGAATGCAGTGGTCAGGAAAGGCGGCCAACAGGACGATTGGGAAGTGATTACTCCCGTAAAGGTCGTCGCGAGTCGACCACCGGAAATCGAGGAAACAGTCGGGCGAACATAAGGACAAGTTTACAGCACTAAAATAATCCGTTTGATCATAATAAGAAGTAAGATCACCAGAATTCAAAAGACAAAGGGAATTGAATGATAAAAGGGACTCAACCACACACCCCTAGAGATTATGGGCAGTATCACCACAAGACGGGTGTCAAGCACTAAAATCACTAATAATAAAAAAACGGGGTAGGTAACTGACTTGTGAACTTTAAAAGGTCAGACTGACTCGAATTAAAATCTAGGGGATGTACACAAAACAAACAGTTAAAGCTTGGAGATAAAATCCCTCGCAGCAATAGCCTACAAGGTAGTACTGAGTTGAAGTGTCGCCGAAAATAACGAAAACGAAATTAAGAGAAACACCACCGTGGGACACGCCCCCAACAGGAGGGTCGAATTAAACATCCGAAAGTGCGAAAGCATCGGGAAGGAACGAGTTCCAATCTTACTTTCTTGAAAACAGACCACCAATGGCCAAACGCTAGAAAGCAAGAGCTGGTGTTACTCCCACTTGGGGAGAACCCCTTGACAATTCCACGGTAGGATGAGAGACATTACTGTCGCATAGATACCAATGTCAGGATTCTAGTGACGGAAACCGACGAAGGTTCCCGACAGCTGAGAGCCAGTCGGAACCCCCAACGTGGACGGCTCATGACCTGAAGGGAAAGGAAGATCGAGCAGAGATGGACGAGAACTAAGATGCAAAGAAGATGGAACAGAAGACGGAACATATACAGAGAGTGAAAAGAGAATAGGGTCAGAGGGTAAGGTGAGAATTGGGTCAGATGGAGATGAAGGAACAGGGTTAGAGGGTAAGGAGGGAACAAGGTCAGCAGGAGATTAAGGAACAGGGGCATAAGGCAAGGAAGGAGCTGGTGTAAAAGGCAGGAAGACGAAACTAAGGTAGGAAGCAAGGAAGGCGGGACTGGGGTAGGAGGCCTTGGAGACGGAACTGGGATGGAAGGCATCGAAGACTGAACAGAAGTAAGGGTCAAGGAAGAAGAAACCAGACTAGGAGGCAAGAAAGATGGAATCGGGTGAACCTCTACCCTCACAATGACATCGGTGATACCAACGGGAGAGGCCAGCGAAGATCTGGGATGAGAAGACATCAAAATGGAGGGCGTCTGAACAACTAACTCGGGGACCAAACAACCTTCATCAGGAGGAGCGCGGTTGGACTCCAAACAGTGTGAGGAGGAATCCTTCTGTTTGCGCTCAGGCAAAGGAACAGAAGGAACAGCGGGAGCAGACGCCTGTAGGAATTGCCGAAAATCCCTTAGCGTTTTAACCCAGTCGTTCTCACGGTACACGACAAAAGAAAAGAACATGGGAAGAGACCAAAGGCAAATGAGAGGGTGTAACGGAAGAACTACGGGGAGAGACCGAGGGCAAAGGAGAGGAGTCAACAGAGGGACCACGAATAGAAGACAGAGAAGGAGTGGGACGACAGGGAGGAGGGTGGCGGGAATTCGCCTCCCGGAGAACGTCAGTGAAGATACGGTGGGAGGGGACGCGCTGCCCCCGCACATTATGAGGGGCCTCACGAAATTCAAGTCTGAGGAAGTCCCGAAGAGCCAGGACCTCCTTCTCAAAAGGGAATACGGGACAATAACGCAAAGCCGTGTTATGGGGACCTCCACAATTGGCACAGAATTCATGATTCCACAAGGCAAACATGTGGCGTGGTACGCTAGGCCACACCGCGACGAGCCTGCCTACAATTGCTGCTCATATAGCCAAACTGATGGAAATTTAAAATAACGTATGGAGAGCTCGACAGAATAAAACACAGGGATACAAAGATAATCAGCACGAACAAACTGGGGCAGATACTGCAATAAAAGGTGACAATGAGCATACTCGTAAGAAACTTAGCGGGACCAACAGTTTTAGACACCCTATAAACGGCCGTAACCCTCTGGGACGAAAGTTTTTCCTTTAGTCTAGAGTCATCGTACTGCAGTAATTCGTTGGGACGAATCACTCTCCTAACAAAATTAAGGTGAGAGTGCGTCACAACCGAAACCTCCAGAAGCGAGGACAAATCCTGCACGGCGCCATACTGCTCTCGCGAAGATACCTCAACCACTATATCGCGACTAACACGGGCCCACATACAGCGGGGCGCACCAAAGCAGGACTCAAACTCCTCATTCAAATCAAACACGTCCAATTTAGAAAGTGGACAGCCGGAACTGGAATTCAGTACCAGGAAACGAGGATAATCCAAATCAGGATCTATCTCCTCTGCAAAGGGATCTAACAATCACAGAAAAGACGACTCACTGACTGGGAGAGAAATTTTATTATTACCCATATGAAGAAAGTATAAAAGGAGGGGCGAACTCGCGCAACGCCGTCACTGTACCGTCTCGATACCTATTCGGAGTGCCGGCATAACCAGGAGGGTAAGCCCGTCGACCTTTGACCAAAACATCTTTTTAAAAATAGCCGACCAGCCTTGGAAATTTACCAATTGGGAAAGCAAAGACACCTAAGAGCGTCCACTCAGGCTCAGGCACCCACCAACCAACACAGGCAGCACCCAGCCATGGCCTCACGTCCTCTGACGATAGCTCTGATACACCGAGATCGCCAAACAAACGTAGATGGAAGGAGGATGCAGAGTGAAAGAGAATTGGTACAGAAGAATAGGTAGGGGTTAGCGGAAGAAGAAAAAGAATGCCGAGCTGAGGCGGACGGGGCGCTAATAAAACCAGTTTTTTAATTATCCTCTTTCAACAGACTATGGCTCTTAGTCCTAAAAATAATGGACGTTTTTATAGGAGCTATATGTGATTACTTTAAATCAGTCAATCTTCTAACCTATTCGAGGGTCAATAGATATAATAAAGAAGCACACGTTCAGGAATCTTTAATAAGAATTTTTTTAAAATTTTAAGAACTAGAAGAGGTGGGGCCAAATTGAAAATGTAGGAAAATAATGTAATAGCCGGGTTATTTTTATAGACTGGTGGAAACAAGTTAGTCAAGGAGGAACCTATAACAAATAATAATAGAATTTTAAAAAGGAAGAAAAAGAAAAAAAAGGTGATGGCAAATACCTAACCCCAAAATAATTAAATCAGAAATGTTTTTGATGATTATTCCGGTGATCTCAAATGTTTCCTTTGTTTCTACGGTGCATTAAAAAAAAACTTTTAAATTTGGCACGTTTATTTGTATGTATTCTTCAGTGACACATATTGTTGAAAAAAGACCTTTTCTAATACGATCCTATCTTAACCCACTAGATTTTATCCTCGTCCCCTTAATAAAATGCAAATTTCATGAGAAATTTCTTACAATTTTTCCTCTTTGAGACAAATGAGGCAAAATTGTTTAAACACGTTTTTTAAATTGGTCTGTCAGGAAAGGAATTTTCTGGTTAGGCTAGATTAGGTTTAATGAATGACTCGAGGAAATTTTTAATATTTTAAAGTCAATTTGTTGGTTTTATTCATCTGCTTTTGTTTCTGTGAGGGACGTAAAGTTCTTGTAATTCTTTATTTTTTCCAGATTTGCTCGATTTTTTTTTTCAGTCGGCTCAAAAATATGGAAAAATATGGTCCTAGTAATAAAATATAAGATGTGACGATGAGAACGTATAAAATAAAACCACCTCGTAATTAGGCCTCCAAAACCTCACTATTTATAAAATCAGCCGAATCTCCTTTACTCCTTCCCCCAATCCAAAGTTCATTGTTCTTTAAAATGTGCTAGAAATATGAGTGGGGCAAATTTCTATGTCAAACTTAGATTAGATATCGTAATAAATAATATATAGGCGATGTAAGTTACCAACAAAGTTATGTGTACTAAGCAACAAAAAATAAGGAAGGAATAATTAACAAAAGTGAGATATATAGTGATATTATAGGGTGCTGTAATATGAAGATAGGACAGTAAAAACAGGATTTATTCTAAATTTTCTGACTTTAAATTAAGGTACCATGTTCAGTTTTTAGGAGGAATAATACAAAATATATAAAATAATTAATCACGTAAAATATATTTATTATATCTGGAAATGGCTAAATGTAAATAAAACAATAACGTGAGTTGAAAAGTCAATTGATGGAATGGAAAAGGGACTAGTTTTTAAGGTATAACGTTTCTATAATTTTTAAATTGGTATATCTTTTAGTAGAATGAAGTTTTGTCCTATAAAATGGATTTTCTTCGGCGATACTTCCCTCTGATTTATGACACTGTATAGCTGTATCAAAAAATACTAAGATACAATCTTGCAGATAATAATAACACCCTGTACAAAGACTATGAAAAAAATCGCTCTTCAATTCATATAAAAAACACGTTTTCAGTTTCAATAATACTTACATTGCTCTTTTAGAACCTTCTATTGAACAAAATGATGAAGGAGTAGTACTAGTATGTAGATAAGGATAGTAATACGATAAAAACGCATTCCAGGAAGAAACTGCATAGTGGTGATGTCAAACAGAACAGGCTGTATTTGATGCGAACCAAGCAAGCTGGTCAAGCTCATCGCTCTCAAGATCTAGAAGCCCTCGCTGCCAGCAGGACTTATTTAGACACATAGCTATCTTCATTACATCAGATCCGTCCACAACATGCACATAAAAAACATATTCTGAGGTGCTTATCGAGACTTCGACACTAGGTGAGACACGGAAGCAAGTGAGAAAACTACAGGTTTTTAAAAGAACAGAAACTGCAAAAAAACAAGGAAAAAAGGTCTTTGATATCTTCTCATGAGACATTATAATACAAACGAAGCTGGAACAGAAACATGGGGTCAGAATGCCTTATATTTATAGTGTGACTTTCTATTTGCTCAGTTAAATCAGAAGCTCGATCAGAAAAATTATTTATTGTTAATGGATTGAACGAATGGAACGCGAATAAATTCAGTTGTTCATTTAAATTTATTTTGAGGCTATTAAAAGAGAAATGTTACTAAAGTATGAATACATATGAGGAAAGAAACTTCTCTTTCAGTGTGAGAGTGTAATTAAAAATTGCGCTGTGTTTTCTTAATAGCTGCTCTTACTTAGCTAAACGAACTGCCCCCAAAGTACCAGGATATCCATGAATTCTGGAAAGTGCGTCTAAAGTTTTTTACGATAATTAGCAACTTTAAAAGCTTCACCCGCATATATAAAGTACCGGTTGTAACTTTCAACGGCCATTACAGTTTGAAACCACACATTTTGTCAGAAACATAAAGGCAAACGATGGATAAGAGAGCATTCATCAGGACCCCCCCCCCCAAAAAAAAAGCGTTTGGGAAGAGGCAATATCATTGAGGTGCTGGCATTACATGAGATTGTCAAAGAAAGCTTGAACTTTGATTAACCGCTGGAGGCGATCTATTTAGGCGATGGTTCAAATAATCCAATGCTATCATTTTCCGTTCAAGAAATCACCAGTAATGGAAAATATTGGTCACTGCCAGCAATAAACTTTGCTTCCAACTATAGATAGAACTTAGCTGCTCTCAGTGTGTCAGTCCAGGAAATTCTGGAGAGAGTAACTGCTTTTTTAACTAAAACTATATTCGGGAAATTTGTCTTTCAAAACACAGACCAGAAACTTCACAAATAGAAAAGTAGATGAACTGGTTGCAAAGAATCGAAACTTGAAATACATTTTCGATCAGTTGCTTTGTTCACCAAGGCTATTAACGAACAGTGTAATGAAATAGAGAAAACAATGGGTACAGAGAAGTTCTATTCAAACTTTCATGGCAATGCAACTATAGAATCAACAAGGGTCACTAAGTAATACTTAATCATAATAAGTAGACGTATCAATCATTATTTTGATGAAACATTAGATAACAAGTAATATGAGTTTGACTTTATCTTAGCCTCATTATCTCTTATGGCTGCCATACATAAGGATGTACGTTACGGTTGATTTACTCTGACCAGTGGCACTCTTTATACAAAAATATGAGCATGTTACTAATTCGCAGGTCTGAAATATGTTCTGTCAATCAAATGAATGCAAAGAAGTTGTAGAAGTTACTTGTTCACAACTTGGCTACAAAGCGCACTTTGGGCTTTGTTAACTATGAACTATCGATAAAGGGTGCCAAGAACACAAGTGTGAACGAGCAGAACTATCGGTTGGTAAAATGGCTAGGTACCTTGACACAGACATTATGACTCAATTCCCTTCAAATGAACATTATGTATATACATTATAGCATTATTCTAACTGAACAGCATATTTGCTGTTCTATACTTTTTGTCTGTTTATGTTTACATTTTTCTGCAAATCCTAAGCCAATTTATCAATTTCTATTTTTAACACTATTGGGACATCATGGTAGTTATAAAATCACTAATTATTCAGGGAATTTAGAATAAAAATGAATAATTTAAAATAGAATGTTGGTGTATTTTACAAGGTGTTCGTGTAAAGGAAAACCTTGGCTTAAAGACGGGGCAGAAAGTTTTCTGGGAGAGACCAAAAATAGTTTGTATTTCTCAGATTGAGTTATTGGTGAGTTTGTCCAATATAAATAAAAGAACACTGATCATTGCAACAGGTTGGGTGGGATCTGTTTGAAAAGTAAAAAAGACAGTAATTTGTGAAGATTTAAATTCATACGGATAAAAATGTCTTGCTTAATTTTAAAATTATGGTGATCCAAAAGAGAAAGTTTTATGTAAACTTTACTTCTGGGTGATGATTTAGAATGTGAATTTGAATAAAATATGGTTTTCTATATACTCAGTGCTATTGTTATCAAAGAAAAAAAATCTTTAAGCATTGCCTTTATAAATCTTATAACATTCAATCGATCAAAGGCAGAAACCATTCCTTATAGGATATTTTTTTGCCTCTAATTTGAATGTAAATTACATAGTACTGTAAGGTCGCCAAGAACATTTTGGACTATTCATTACTTCTCTTCTTTTATTTTCACTTATTTATTATATTCTCAGTCAAAAATAATTAGGGAACGAGGTTTGAAACAAAATACAGATATGCATTTTTTAAAGTTAATTTTTATTTTAAATTGAGACGGTTTCATTCAAAAGGGTGCATTTGTCCGTGAGGTTAATTTGACCCAATAATTTTTATGTAACAACAAGTAAAAATATCATGATGTTAAACCATGATCTATGTGTCCACTTATAACAATTATTTATCATAACTATCAAATGTCCAAAAGATTTGTCAATTATTCTCTTCCTGAAATCTGCCTATGAGCTGGAGCACCGTCTTGAATCCATCACAGTTTATTTAATCTACCGGGATAATTGCGATCTAGTTCCAGAATTTTTCAAATCATCTTGAATATAGAGCTTCATTCAGGTTATTTTCGTAAAACAACAAACCATTAAAACTACTATTGCCATATATCCCGATGACAATATGCGCCCTCTTCTTGCAAATAGTGCAACTTAAATTCAGGATGGGTTCTTATGTACTCAAAACTTCTCAATATTATGGTTATTCACTTTTCCAGCCTACATCCGCCCCCCAAAACGTACTCTTCTCGAAACACAAAATTGTACCCGAAACGAGCGGGTTGATCTACAAGCATTCGATAATTCTTATTCGATGAGGATAAATTATTCTCAGGAAGCTCATGCCAGACAATTATCATATAGGGATACCAATTCATCAATTAAAATTAAGATTAACAAAGTAATTAGATGATAATTTAATGCTTGCATTCCATTCTTTCTAGGTAGTCAAATAAAGAATTTCGGAGATTTCTTCTAACATCTTTAATAGTTCTTTCAGCTCATATTGACTTGTGAGGATCTATATGAAATTTGTGTAAAGTCTTACTTCTAGATATTGTTACAAATGGAGAATTTAGTTAAAGATTGCATAGCAGGATAACCTGTTAAGTTGTTTTATTCTTTCGAGAATTTTTTGCTCCAAGTATAAAAGTTAAATATATAATACTTTAAGCAGGAATATTGGTCTCAGCTGATTCGGAGCTTCAATTCTCAAACTTCATTCGTCCTTTGACTAACTGAAGAAGGAAAATAGGGCAGTACCATGTCAGGGGAAACATTAATATTTGGTTAGGTGAGTTCAAGATCTGGAAAGAAGGAAAGAAACACACCAGGATCACATAGGCAATAACTCCCTACTGGATAGAAGTTTAAGATACTATAGATTAATAGGCGAATTATGTATAGTATAAAGAGCCTGAGCAAGTCTGGTACCGGTACCAATGGCTAGACAATAGCTAAATACAAAGGAAGCCTACTTAATGACAAAATGGCTAAGTTCCATCCCTCCTGTTTACTGCAAGGCGCTCCTTCCCTATTTTAACCCACTCACTTATTGAGGAGAACGAGGGCTTTGCCCTGTGGAAATTCATGTGTGCGTATGCCGCTCTTTCATGATTCTTCAGCTTCGATGAATATTATTTAAGGCCAAAGGGCCACTTCTTTCCCATGATATACGAACCCACTTATCATCGTTAGTCCCAGGTATTTAGTTAATACACTAATTAATAAATTGGCAGAGTGCACTGATTGGAGGACAAAAGCAAACTGCACGTCTGCAGATTCACGCAGGCAGTAAGTAATTCTTTATATAAAGAAAAGAAAAGAATCGCTGTCAGAACACGAGAGATTTTTTAGTCATTGAGAAAAAGTTAGGAGAAAAATTTAATTAATAGGACGGTGGATATACACCGATGCAAGTTGTTTATTTGGCGTGCGGGTTCGACTGAGGCAGCAGGAGGCAAGGCGATGCTGTGGTGGGGTATGGGCATATATTTCCGGATGTGTTTGTCCCCGGATGTTGTATCGGATGTGTTGTTTGAAAGGTCAGGTCTTTGTACGTGTTAATTATGGCATGCGGTAGACTGGAACATTCTGGAGCGTAGAGTGCGAGCGGTGGTTTCCATTCTTGGGCCTTGCGTTCAGAAATAAGATTCGTCTTCCATCGCTTGTACGAACGTTGGGATGTATAAAGTGTCACTATTTCCATGTGTTGGTTTAGTGCAGATTGTGTGGGGTCATAGTTTAGTAGAGTTGAGGAAATGAAAGGAAAATGGGCTAGTGAAAGGACGGTGATGTGAGTGACAGGAGAGGTGTTGCTGTGGGAAGGGGATTAAGTGTGGATTGTGTGTGTTTAGGTGTTCGTTGGGGTGACGTATGTGTTTTTTTGGTGTTCATCAATTAGGACAAATATCCTTACGTTTAAGATAATTTGGCCAAAACCATGCGCAGCAAGGCCTTGGTTTAGAATTTGGGCCTATAGACGGTGGTACCCTCCCCTTCCGATATTTCTTTAGCCGGCGTTTAGTGGTCTGCAAATGTTGACAGATCGAAAAGGTAGGAGGCTCTGTTGGATGTAGTGGAAATAGTGTCCGAAGATTAAGTAGGAGGGGTAGGTGGCAGTGTGTAAGCAAAAGGAAAATGGAAGGTGCTTGAGGAGAAATATGAACTGTGGTAGGACGAGTAGGAGCTGAGGGAGAGAGAGTAGAATTTTAGATAGAGAGAGGGGCAGGATCAATGGTAGGAGTAGTTTCAGGAAGAGGGAAAGGATCAACAGGAGGGTGGATTTGATCAGCTTGAAAAGGGAGAGGGTCGATGGTAGAAGAAACAAGATCGATGGGACAATAGACAGAATCGATAGGTGAAGAGAAAGGGTCGATGGGAGAAGTGACAAAAGCGACGGTAGAAAGAATTGGAGCTACTGGAGAAGGAAGACGAGGGGTAGGAGAAGGAATGAGTGCGTCGGGAAAATAAAGAAGAGAGGGGCGAAAAGAAATGGGAGAAACAGAAGAAGGAGTAGGATCCAGGGGAGGGGTGGGATCGACGTGAGAAGGGGTTTGAACGGCACAAGAAAGAACAGGAGCAACATGAGAGCGAGTATGATCAAGGGGGAGAGAGACAGGAGCTGCAGGTGAAGAATTTGTAGTGACGGGAGAAGAAAGAGGATTGACGGAAGGAGAGATAAGAGCGACTGGAAAAGAGACAGGAGCAACGGGAGAAGAAATAGAAGCTGGAGGAAGGGTAGGAACGGCCTGAGAGGGAGATAATAGGAAGAGGGGTAGAGGTAAAGAACAAAGATTTTGTGACGAGTGGCGGTTATGTATTATTGTGTTCTGGGTGTTAGGAGGAGGGGTGGCCATACATTTGTATGTTTATTTACAGGGGCAAAAAGTGTCTCGGGAAACACAATTTTCTCTAGACTGTTCGAAGCGTACAACTTGTTAAGAGCCCTGGCGTATATTCTTAAGTCATCTCCAGATATGTTTTTTGCCACCGCAGAAAGCACGATGGTCAGTTGTGGGTTGTTTTTTGGGTATGTTGTTGTATTAGTCTGTGTGAACGTGGCGTCGTGTGGTGTGGTAGAACGTGTAGCCCCGGTCTTGCAGACAGCAGCGGCATATGTTTTGGTGAGTAATCGTGGGGCAGGGTAAGAGGTGTTAAAGGGGGTGAAGGTGTTTGATTTTGAGGTGTATTGTGTCCTCCTGAGCTCCGCGCGTTTTCCTCAGGAATTGCCACTTCATACTGACAGCATCTTGGCCCCATCACAGTTGACACAACGGAGGGTGTTGTGCATGCGATGTAAAAGTGACCTTTTACATCGCACTTTGAACAGACAGGATTGGATTTACAGCGCAGGCATTGGTGTGGGCGTATGTTCTGTTGGAGCTCTATTTGGTGTATCTGTGTGAGTGTATCAAGGAGTTTAATTCCATGGTCAAACAGTGTCTTTGTTTGTGTCTCGTCTTTTAGTGTTATTGAAGTTCAGGACTTGTGTTTATTGTAATATAAGTCCTAGACCGAGACTTTGCAGTACTCTTCTTTGAGGGCGGCGACAATTTCCTCTCTACTAAATTCTAGCTAGAGGGGGCTGGTGTGTCTTACTCGTATTTGGTGCTTGATTGTGCTATCTGGCGGTGTGGTAAAGTGTTTCTTGGTTGTGAAGGTGTCTTGTGCTTGTGTGTGGAAGGTCTAGACGACATTCTTTGCAATGAAAATAAGTGTTTGCCCAGTATGTGTATTTATGGTGTTGGTTATGGGGTTGTCAAATGTGCATGAAAGTCTTCCTATTTCAGCGCATGTTAGTGTAGGTTTGTGTATGTTTTATGTAGTAGTCGTAAGGTGGTGTCGCCACCCATGGTGTTTACTTTTTTAAAGAGCAGGGGAAATCTGTTTATTAAGCTACTTGTAAAACGCTCCCAGCCCCACCACCAAACACGCCCCGCGAGCTGAGACTAGGGTGAAGGGTGAATAAATGAGTGTGTACCTGGTTGGGTTCCTCAGAAGGTGCAAAAGCATAGCGGAATTAATGATTGGTGAGGGTGAATCAACGATCCCCACCTGAGGGTTCCAACCCCTCCACTGGGTTTTGGTTATTTCAGAGTTACTTCCAGCGTACCCAGAGGCGGGTGTAAATTCCCTCTGTGGTCCTTTCCACACTTACGTAATAGGGTAGGTACCACGCAGGATCTGTCCTAACTTCGGGTTCCGCAGTGAGTTAAACCGTAAATATCCTTTCCAAGAAGCCTTCAATTATGTATTTCTAATGAAGTGCAGAGTTGTACAGAAGTTATGTGTGGATTCTCACTCGCGGCGTGAATCTACCGAGTGGGAAGAGGGAGTATTTAGGTCATCATATTTTTTGACGGCCTAAACACAGTATTATTACTCCCTTAGGGGGAAGCTAGAGAGGGAGTCGATGTCCGAGGTGAAAGTCGACGAACGGCGGATGTATGGGCCGTATGCTCCTTAGCGTGGTCCGCTCTTTGTACCGTTTTGCAAGCCAATGGCTTTCCTTCTGGTTTTCCGATTTACTTGCCTCCTGATCCGGAGGAAAGAGGAAGAGCAAGGAGGAGGTCGATGTTGCTTCGCTAACACCACGGTGACTTCTATTTAACGTAACGAATTACGAATTAGTTCAAGTATGTGTTAGTGTTGATAGTGGAAAAAAGCATGGATGGATAAATAGAAATAAATAAAATAAACGTGGTGAAAACAGATGTTAGTGTGACAGATATGCAAAGAGATGCAAGACGCCTGGTGATCAGGCCTATCGCTTTCATTGTATTTTGGTCTTGTGAGTTTTTTTGGTTATTGTTTTTGGATATAGTTATTTTTATGGCGTTCAAGCCATCATTCCTAAAAATATTATTTTGGGGGTATGTATAATGTACATTTGCTGTTGTCTTTGTAATAAACTACTTTTAACATTGTGCTTAGTATATTTTGCTAGTATATATTTGGCAGCCTGTGTATTTTAGGGTTTTTTGTTTTTTCTGTTTTTGTTCTTCTCTCTTCTTGTCTCATTCGGGTATATTGAATATTAATCGGTATATTTTTGTTATATTTAATAAAGGTTTCACAGTTTTTTGTCTTATTAGGTTGGATAACTTCGTCTTTGGTATTTAACATTTTTTCAGGGGAAGAACGGCACTTCCTCATCGCCAACCGGTAGGCTACAGAAGCTTTATAATCTTGCGTGACTTTTAGCTTTTCTGTTCTGGTTAATCATTTGAATAATTTCATCATTCAATTCCTGAATAACCACTTGCTGCATATTCCTTGTCCGTTCGTTAATGGGAATTAACCCCGCCTCCCTGTGGAGCTCTTACCTGCGTCTTCTTTGCTGCCTGTGTATACCTGTAATTATGTTCACGCATTTATTCTTTACGACCTGTATTCTCCTTTATGTGTTCTTGAGGCACAACAGATGGAGGAAGCGGGGTAGAACATTATCGATCTTACACTTGCAATGTATATCTTCTTTTTGTTGCTCTTTCAGAAATTTCTAAAAATGTATAGAGCTTTGACTACGGCCGAGGCCTTAGAAATTCGATCTGAGACGAGCTTCCTGTAACCGAATGAAGTAATCTTCCTCCCGAGTACATTTCAATCCGTGGTGTAGGGATAGCGTCTTTCCCAACCCTGACATCAGATAGTAGTTTTCGCCCAATGGGGACCACCTTGAAATTCTCTTGGTGGGTTGTTATTTTTCATTTGGCCTCGGAGAACTTTAATCTTCTGATCTCTGTCGCTATCATAAGAGATTGAATAGGCGTGTTACGGCCAGACCACTCGGTTATCTGGCTGAAATCATCAGCGTATTTAATATTAAGGCAAGTGGGGTCCACAGAATCCGGGACATTTGCGGTGTATATCGAGTAGAGAGTGAAGGACAGACCCCCCCTCTCCTTTCGGAAAGGCCGAATGGAGCGGAAACTTGGGTCCGTCCATACACCCCAAACTGACATACTCTCTCGATAACTTTGTCGCAGAAAGTTCTTTCTCAGTTTACACTTCGTCCCAGAGGCAGGATCTTCTACTGTATTCCCCTTTGCCACACCTTATTAAACGCCTTTGATTTGATACATCCCGACAAACAATGTCCATGTAACTCCCCTCCCTTTTGACTTGGGCGAGATCTTCCGTGATAAAATTTATCGACTCTCCATACTTCGCTTTTTTAAGCAAAATTAATACGGATTGTACAAGGAGCTCTCCTCAAGGCAAGATACCATTCTTTGGTTGAAGATTTTCTCTAAGAGCTTACTACCAAATATTAGGACTGAAATTGACCAGTAGCTCTCTCTCTCTACGTTGGATCCTTTCCATGCTTCTGCCAAATAATCATCTTTGCGGATTTGTAAGCGTCTGAAAAGTATCCTGTATTAATTCAGCGAAAGAATTCTCCTCATTGCCTCGATGATATTTGCTAGTGCCTTTTAAAAGTTTAACTTTGTTAACCCCTAATGTTCTGTAGCCTTTTGATGGAATAAGCAGAGCGCGCTGAATAGTTCTTCTCCGGTTATCTTCGACGTCTCCATCGCGCTTTCTATCCACCTGATGGAGCGGGTCAATTTAATCTATTTGAGAATTAAGTTTTTTTATGATTTCGAACTCTATATTAAAATCTTTGTTCTCTTCCTCAGTTATACTGAATATTTTCCCAATAACTACGGAATATTTCTTCGATGTTCTTATCTTCGCTCATTATTTCAATTTTCTTCTTTCTTCAAGTCGCTCCTTCGAGGCGCCTGAATTTATTCCCAAAAACTTTGGGAGATGCACCATGATCGAGGCTCTCAATCGCATCGCCCCAACATCTCCACTATTGTTCGAGAAACAACTGGCTGAGCTCTTCTTTGATCTCTTTACTTCGTTGTGTTGAGTCAATTGATGCGTTTCGGATGTTGATTTCATATAGTAATTTCAGTTCAGGTATTCGGTCCATCTGTATGTCGAGATTGACTTATACTCGGACTTCAGGATACAATATCTATCCACTTTAATTAGATAGTTGTTAAGGTCGTCAAGCACCCCGTCGAGCTCTTAAGGATTTGTAACTATCAAAGATGATAGTTCTCGAGCAGGTGTATGTACCGTACCTAGTCTTATATTTTTGTTGTTTTGTATAACTACGGCTGGGACTTCTATTGGATTCCTATTGATGGTGAGTAGGATCCCTATATGATCACTACATGGTACCTGGACTGGGTTCATGTAGTAGTTGAACAGTAGCTGATGATTGGCCAGACGTATGTCTGGTTTTGATTGTCATGCAGGTACTTAAAAATTCGGCTTTAAGCTGTACTATTTAAGCCTAAGCACTGGTGATGGAGCTTGGCTTTTTGGAAGATTGGTAAGAATGATATAACTTTCGAATTTGAAATAATGAATTAGACAAGGTTCATCAAGCTCGTGACCACGAATATTCTTTATTTTTTTTTGTTAAAGGATTTGCATGTTTCTTGTAAGAGATAAGATGTATATTCTATTTTATTCAATAATATAAAATAACCTGCAAAAATAAATGTGAGATATGATGGGAATTGAGTTGGGGGGTGGCTAAAAAAATAGGAATATTAATCAAAGGGTCGTATAGTTACCAGAGAGACTAAGAGAACTCGTGCATTAAGTGTGGGTTTTTTTGATTTCTAATAGTGTTGGGTTTTAGGGCTGAGGTATTTGTCGTCCTAAGCTAGCCTTCCTCGTTTTTCAGCATTGTGAAGGTCTGTGAATCTATTGCTGATAGAAAAATTTATCATTGATAACTTTTTTCATTCAATGATGAAGTACCAGAATATTTACAACTTACTACAGCAGATATGATCAAGGAATAATAGCTTTTAAGACTTATAGGCTCACCAAGTACTAACATATTTATTAAAGAAAAGATAGCCCATTGACTACATATAATTATTGGGTCGGTATTACAAAGCCTTATCGTCACATCTCCGAAATTACAGTTCCTATTACAATGCTCTGCACTGCACGTCCGCAAGGATGCTCTTTGGCGTAAGGATGTTATACTATGTATTGCTTCTCAGAAACAGCATCATCAGTTAAAATTTTGTAGGGCCAAAAAATAACTCAAAATTTTTAATTTTTCTTCATGCTCCTTGGCAGTGGCAGATTTGCTTTAACCACTACACTTTAGAAATATGAATTAGGTTGCCAACTCAATAGTTCCGAATTCTAGAGAGCTTACTTCATCTGACCCAAGTAATTCGCCATCTTTTATCCGAAAATATTATCGACCATTTCAATAAGATATCTGTCAAATACTGACAAAAATAGCAAGTATGGTAAATAATTTTATAAGCGTATGTTATCCTCTCCACACTTCACCCAAAGAGTGCACATATAATTAAATAGCTAATAGCAACTAGCACAAAATATTTAACGCTTTTGGAGGCAATGGAAAATTGTACCAATGTGATCGTGTGATGTTTAATGTTCCTAATGCCCTATCTTTTTTCAAAGTAGTATTTCGAAGTTCTATGAGGAAAATAATCATTTAGATACATTTCCTATGTTGATAACTTAAAAAAATCTAGACGAAATCAACAAGTACGTGATAAATTTCTTGCCAATTTTAATGTTAATACTAAACTTATAAAACATAACCTTTATTCTGTAATATCGATCGACACAATATAAAATAAAAGATTCATAAATCCAGACCTAGATTGACTCAAACTACTCCAAACATTGTGATCCTTAACAACCACTTATTAATCTCCTTAGGATTCTCTGGAAATTTTGCATAATATGCAAAGTGAGTATCTAAATTTTGAGATAAAGTCAAGCCTTCACATTAAATCATGGTAAACTTTAACTAAAATATCAGAAGTTTGGCTCCCAGCACGAACGATGACACGCTTCCATTTCAATGCCTCTCATGTTACTGTGTCGGTACCACCTAACCTGAATTTAGATTAACACCCTGTCGTATCCATCTCTAGATATCAAATAAAATTAAGAATTTCTACCTTTCCATATAAAAATGAAACAACCGTTAGGATTGAATGGCCCAAGTAGTGGTCTTCGATACTCGAAATAGGTTCAAGATTCCTTATCGTTTGGTCAATGAAAGTGTTCCCACTGATACGTGTACTTTACTGTTTTTATCAATTTCCATTTTCAACCAGTGAAATAATAAAAGTCTTCTTTTTCTGCGTGTGGGCAGAAATCAAACTGAGGTTGATAAATAATCAAGGCACTCGACCAATGGAAATACTAAGGGTTAACTTTAAGACAGGTTCCCTCTACTAAAAAATACTTTTTCTCTCTACTAGACGAATAATATATACTTTCTTTTGATCGCCCCTTTCAAGATATGATATCGGATACATTCGTGAAGTGTTTCTCTTCTATTTTTACAATATTTGGCAAATCAGATTTTATCCACTGGAAGATGAAGATTGTTTTTATCCAAAAAGCTTTAAGTGTTTCTTGTTTGGCGTGGAGCTGCTACGAACAAAACAACTCCTTCCAACCCAAATGAAAACAGCAAAGTTTAGAGCTACAATGAAAAAATTTGGTAGGCTTTTTCCTTGGTTCTAAATTCATATAATATTCGTTAACAGGAATGGGAAAGGGTGTTACTACGAACTCTATATTCTATTCGTTCTCTTTTCCTCACCTCCACCAGTCTCAACCTATATGAGCGTTTCGAGAGTTTCCATGAAAGTCGTGCCAAGGTACATTTTTAACACTCTGGCTTATGACTCCTAAACCCTTTTTTTCTCATTGTTTGTTCATATAAAATTCCAAGAGAATAACGCAAGGTTTAGTTTTTCACAATTTAGCACCATGTATAGATACTCTTATGGCTACACACCAAAAGGTTGAGACACCCAAAAAGCATTGAGCGAAATTCGCATAATTAATTGATATTTGAAATTAAAGCGAGACCGGCCTCCTGCTTTTAAAAAGATGACAGATTGTCTTCCCATGATCTTGCTTTGAGTGATAAAGCTGTACTACCACCTTCCACTCCAGAACGAGAACAGCGATATTTGTGGTGTCTTAACAGTTAGAGTAAAAAAATGTGTTGACAATTACATCTTCATTGTTCTGTATAATGATAGCATTTAATGTTGTATTTTATTTAAATCAACAATTTCTTTTCTTTTAGATGTGTGCTATGTTATGAGTTGAATAAACCTTTTTCTGGAAATTATAATAAATTTATGACAGTTTTATTATCCTCTTCTTTACTTTATCAGATTTCCACTCCGCATTTTAATGCAAAATATATACATTAAAGATGGCTTCTTATGACTGCATTTGAAACACGAGGGAAACCTTGATAAAAAAAGTGGTTTTAAGAAGGAGAGGCTACTCTTGGAATCCTGTTTTCATTTTCTCTATAATTACTCTGAATGTGGTTAACTCGGGTGCATAATTTGCGGTGAAATTCCCCAACTTCTCTGGATGGACCAGACAACCCTTGGTGGATGGAACGATATAACAAATAAAACAAACCGGAACATGGCAAACTTACATATATTTTATGAAACCTAAGAAATTATTTGACCTATATATTAGACCAAATCCTTAGTGATAATTTTAGAACACACTATCTGCCAAAATCATGTGAGAAGGATAAGGAGAAACCCTGCCCACCTTCAATCTTCAGTCCTTGGAGAGTTTTAGAACTGGCACTATATCTTCAAGGATTGGCTTACGTATTAGATAGAGGTAAATTATACCGAGCTTAATTTTTGTGATTATGCAAACTTGTTTTGTTTTTGTTTTTTTACATATTTACAATACCTGGATCTTTAAATATATTCTCGATTTTCCTCTTCACATCACGTGTCTTTACTTGTTTATTAGGCTAACTTAAATATACTCGTATAAAACGGTAAGCTTATGTATTTATATCTATCCTATGGTAAAGTTATATCCATATTTTAAGAGGAAATATCAAAAGGCATTTTTAAAATTTCTATTTCACCAGTCAGTTTAAAGAGCAAGAATCACAAACTTAAATATATTTTTCATTTTCTTATCTTTGCATATCGATGGAAGTAATATAATTAACACTATGCTCATTTTTAGAAATAGATCAGTAAATTGCATTGAAATTCGTGATCGTGGGATGGAATAGTACAATATTGGAACGCCGGTGAAACATAATAGTAACCTGAATTAGAACTATTAAAAGCGTTTGATATTTATCGGTGTTGAAATCAACGTCCTTATGGAATTCCCAAAAGACCGAATATTTAAATGCAAGGGCATAGGTACCGTTACCTAGATGTGCCCATAACATAGAAGAAGGAAAAATAGTAAAAAAGTTTTATTTGCAAAAGATTATAAGAGTAAAATAAAACTCTCGAAACCTGCTAAACATTGCCATTCTCAGGCTACCCTATGACATCAACTTTAGAAGTAAACTAGATAACTGCTACTATTCCTAGGTCTTCAAGCTCGTATTACCCAGAAGGTAGAGGAATTTAAACAGATGCTGTTTAATGAAAAAACTGGAATATCACCACACAAAGTATTACAAAGAGCCGAAAGAGACATGTTCTAATTGCATTGAATCTAGTCACCATTAGACAGATTGCAAAAAATACTTATGAAAAGTGAGAAAACTGTGAACAAGGTCACCGGCCATAGCCTGCCTAATGAGGAAAAATAATCAGGAAAAATAATCAGAAAAGGGAACAGGAGACGAGAAAGGACAACACCACTCACGCCCAAGTAACAAAGTTGGCCTACACGGAAACACAAACAAAGAAGACCTATTTGAAATCCAAAACGAGAATTCGACAAAAATCCATATAAGCATTTTTCTACGCACATGTTAGTAATATGACACAGCCAGGGACTTTCACCACTGAACTAAACCAGATGTTAGCAAACAATGGTATGAGCGGCATGTTCTTACCGGATAGCCGCCCTTATGGGATATTTTGCAACTGCAGATCGTTCCAAACCAGCAAGTGAAAGACATTGGCCTAGAAAGGAAGAACAAATTCCAGAAGAGGAAAGAAAAAGACCTGACCTTTGAATCGAGGTAAATAAATAACGGGAGGTAGCAACCGAAAAATCAAAACGCCAAAAGAAATAAAAAGGGAGCAAAGATAAAGGCACCAAAGGTAGAATTAACGGACTCCGCAGACTCTTAAGACTCAGATGTCACTAAGAAAGCCGGCTGCCACACTAAAGGGAAGTGGGCAACCAAAAAAACGCTCGATGCATATAAGATAAATCTCACAATATTCCTATCCTAATAGATGCCCTTCCCCAAAGATATGAACATAAATAAGATCCTCAATGGCGGCAAAAACAAAACATACAAGTTTGAGTACTCTGCACAGGGTAACGAACAAGCAGTCGAGGAATCACTGTTTAATGAAAACGTGACCCTCTTCGAAGACTCTTGTGAACAAGTGTCTTCCACCGAATTTAAGAAGAAATAGGACGGGTAAAGAAATCACACAACCCCAAAAAACTAAGAAGAGCAGGAAGGCAGAAAATAAAATATGCCAAGTATAAACAACAGATTAAGGATTATGAAATTAACGTTAATGGATGGGAAGGGAAAGCAACAGCATATGGAAATATCTTATCGCTATCAAATTGAATATATCGTTCAGCTACCTACTGAACCTGGATGATTCTTTTCTAGCCGTGAAACTATCCACATTGGTGGGTAACCTTGTGATAGCAGCAGCATATCAATCAACTTCACGAGCTTTTCCGCCAATAAACAACCTTTACACCTTGCTGGGGGACTGCAGAATGGCATTTTCTTAGGGAGGTGGTGTCATTGTTAAATGTCGAACGGCCAACTATGATAACACGTACTAAAGAGTTCGAAACAAAGGATAGGGCCGTACTTCCTAGCCTATATCACCTACAGGTCTGCAACAAAGCTTAGCACAATCGTGACAAGCAACAACTTTTCATTAAATACCATAGAAGCTGGGCCCAACAGTGCTTAGCGACCACATCGCGATCTAAATAATAATCTTGCTCTCATCGTTCCAAATTCCGCTCACTTTCCGAAAAAACTACGCCTCAGCCAGCTGGGAACGCTACAGGCTACTCAATATACCTGAACCAGCTGACCTAAGCAAGGCAACATTGGAGGAGATTGACGAGGAACTGAAGAAAATAATTACTTTAATCATAGAGGCAGACCGAGAATGTGTCTCCAAAACAGGGTACACAACCTCCTTGCAACCCAGATGGACCAAGGAGAGGAAAGAGATCTCTCGGGATCGCAGAGAAGTGTAGAGGGAAATTTGAAGGGCAGGTTCGGTCCCCGAAATAAGCTCAATGCTACTCCGCCTAAGTTAAGAACGTAGGCTGACTATAAACATCCAAAAAACTGGGGTCTGGAAGAACCATATAACCACATTAGATAACAAGATAACCCCTGGCAAGACAGTAAAAAACTAAAAGGACTTCTGAGAAGGGAAAGGAAGAGGATAAAGGATGATATTGAATACATAGACCCAGAGGTTCTGGTGGAGAGAGGCATAACGTTCTATAAAGAAATCATTTGATATCACTAGAGGACGATGAAGAGTTCGTGCAGGAATTCGAGGGCTAACTGATAGAACATCTTAATCGTCTGAAACATAAAACGCATCTGCGAACCCAGCACTAGTTTTTGTTGTTTAATGCACTTTGAAATTTTGGCATCCTAAGTCCATGCCCTGTCACTTACGTTTGTTCAACTGCAGGTCTAGCTGCAGGTATAGAAAATCACCTTAAAACCAGCCGTTTCATACCTTCGAGTCATCTGCGAATTTTGAGATTTTAATAAGAACTATATCATTAAATTAATTTATATAAGCAATGCAGAGCATTTAGCCAAGAACTAAACAACGAAGTACCTCGCAATGATTGAGGACAAGTCCAAGCTTGTACCAATTCTCAAATTCCATGCGCTATAGGTTTCAGGAATAACCAATAAGGCGGAAAGCTATCAAAAGCCTTTAGCTTTTTTAAGGTCTATGTAAAGTGAATCCACTTCTTTCTTGTCATCTGGGTTAAAAATCATTTTATGAAAATATTGCAGGATATTTGGTAAACACGAGCCCCTTCGGCGAAATATGTATTGTGTGTCCAAAGGTATGCCATTCAACTGGAGATGTACATTTACCCAATCTTCAATTAGTAAGTTTAAATGTTTACTAAAGTAAGAAAAACAGGCCATTCGGGCGTTACCACGCTGTCGACACAGACCCACATGTGCTCGCATAGCCGTTCCTCCTCCTTTTGGTTGTATGGTCGCCTTAAATTCCCTAGGACGAGGGGAATAGAATTTTCCTTCCTCCATTCCAGAATTGTCTCGCAATCAAGATAGAATCCTCACAAATTCCCTTTGGACTCGATCCATGAACCTCAGCTCGCCGTACTTTCCTGAATTGCCCCTTTCGTTTCCCTTTAAAGTATAGTGTAGTTGTCCTCGATGGTAATGTCCAAATTACGAGGCTACTCAAAGTAAGTGCACAATTTCATATTTCCGGGAGAACGGACCTGTCCTTCAAATTCACCCTATTGTTAACTCATCGCAATTTACTTTTATAAACTTTTAAAAGGACCAACTGTGAACTAACGAGGTTTCTATAAGCTCATTGCGCTTGGAGGATCTGCCATGAAGAGACAATTTGTATTCTTTTAAAACCTCACTCATATTTATCGGTTAGCTTTTCCCTGTTCTTCTGCGACCCCTATTTTCAAATTAACCCAGTATATTGGTTACCGTCTTTCAAACCTAGGTATTAAGACAAACACTAATTACTAACGTTAAACTAATAAGAATGAATTAACTAGAATCGGATTCCTCTAATTTGCTAATAGCTCTTTTGAATTCTAATGGGACTGCCTCTTCCTTATTAGACCGATTAAAAATCTTACAGATCAGTCTTACTATTTCGTTGTTTACATTTTATTGGTGAGTTGGGTACATGCAGGAAGGTAACGAGGTATTCTATCGTTTCATATTGTTTATATACCTACATAATATTTCCACCTAATTTACTCTCGTATCTGAGGAAATCAGATTTTCCACAAAATCTCTTAGAATGTATAGATAGCTACGACAAGTTCTCAACAATAAAATCAGCTTCCCTTGTACGATTTCTCCTGTTCACCCTAATACAGAAACTCTTAGATTTGGAGTTTAGTGCTATGTCTGATTCATAATATTTGTATTCATTGTATAACGCTCTGCTGCTCAAGCAGTCTAGATTTTATTATACTCTTTAAATTTCGCTTGAAATTGAATTTCATGATGATTATTTTGAGTGGAAAAGGCATGAAATGCAATTTATTCTTATGTTGATGTTTCTTCAAAGGCAATTTGACATCTTCAGAGAAACGATATGATAATTTTCGGAAGCAATTCTCCTAAAACAAAATAGAAACAAGAAAGAATTGCACAAACTACATATAAAAAAATTAAGAAATTTGGTTCCTACCCTTATATTTTAGGCTTTCCCCACTATACTACCCAATATAATTTCATTTTCTCGGACGAAATTCAGTAACCTTTGTTGAAACATGACAATAAGAATAAAATGCATTATACAATAAAAGCATTATGCCTTTTACTTTCCAAAATATTTATCATGGGTTAATTTCAGGATTACGCCCGCCCAGTGTCCTATTTTAAATGAATGTGTTTGGTAAAAAATAAACTAAATTGCTTAGCTTTAGAATAAGATCAAAAGCTTAGCAATTTAGTTTAGCTTTTACTAAACAGATTCATTTAAAAAAGAGATGAATACTGGACAAGTGATCCGCCATCTACAAGATGAAATAAAACAAGATAGTTAGAAGTCGAGAAAGTTGCCAAAGGAAATTAATTATTGCCAAATACACAATGGCCCTTAACAAAATTCGCATATATATATATATATATATATATATATATATATATATATATATATATACAGAAAGGGGAAAAAATATTATGTCGATTTCTGATATGACGGAGAACAAAATTTAAGTTAACTCGAACGAGAGGGTATTAATTACAAGTCAAAGCAAAGGCGAATGCAGGTGAAGATTAACGAGGTAATCTGGAGATGACAATACATGATCACTTTACATTCAAGCGCGGGCAAATTGGAGGGGAGGGTGGAAGACAATTGCACTGGTTTCTAAGAAGATACTTCGTGGAGTCTTGACGAGGTGGAGGTGAGATGGGGTTTGTATACGCCGTGAAGAGGAATAAGATTTTCTCTGCTCCAGAGAGACGTAATCTCAATTGGAGACGATTCTCCATATCGGCAAGGAGTCTTATTCTCGAGAAAATGGGAATCTTGAAAGGTGGTGAAGATAAGAGGGCTCTATAGCTTTCCTCTGGATAGGTTCCACAGCTTAACAAAGGTAGATCTGATGGCGAGATCTTCGACCAGCTATGACTTGAACACGGGTTACAGGGTTCACGGGAATCAAATAGGTAGTCTGAACGGAGGGCATGGCAGTCTATTAATCTCCTCGAGAAATGGCGAGCTTTGTGTTAAATGGCCACGTGGCTGGTCCTATAGATAGCGTCAGGGCATGGCCATCACTAGAGGATTCTCAATTTCCCAGTATAAGCAAACCCACTTCGTGATAACGTGTCAGTTCAGATGGTTAAACTTGCCTCATGATATGGAGGTAGGGTTAGGGTGGAGGCGCAGTGCGTTATCGCAGGAAAGGGGGAGGGGGTGGCGAGTGGCGCTGGAAAGCAAATACAGCGGCATCGGGTTCTTCGCGCGGAACTGATACCTTCTTGAAATTTCCAAACTTCCCACGCTAGGCGCACGTGGTTTAGAAAGAAAGATCTGAAAAGCGGTATTTCCGAGGGGGGTTCCTCTCGCGCTGGAGTATCACTTTACACGCATCCTTCCCGAAAATAACCTTTACCTGATGCGTATAGGAGGAAAAGGGGCATCCCAAACATGGGAGGTTTCATGTAGGGAAAATTTTGACCTGAATCTACAGGTATACTTTGAGGGCGGAAATTTAAATTTAAGTCGACAAGGTGGTCACTAAATGAACCAATGACTTCCGTTTAATCCCTGGTGCACGGTATATTTAAAAAGGTATCGTCGCTAACTAGCGCTCCTCAGAAAACACATATTAAATAAATAAAAGGCAATGCGAGTTACAAAAAAAATCAAAAGGATTCATTCATAAAAGGGTAGTGAAACATATATAAATAAAAATGAAAAACAAGGAAATCACACAAAGGACAAATATGTACAAAAAAAATTAGATGATAACCAAGGAACATAAACATACACAGTTAAGACGGAGTTCTAGAATTAGGAAAAAATAGCGAGTACACAGACTCGATTATATGCACGGTAGTACAATGCGTAACACAATTTACTTCGCAGGGTGAAGATCCTCGACCGGATTTTTACTTAGCCAGCCTGCCACACAGTTTTCTTTCCCTTTAATGTACATTATTCGGAACTGTAATTCCATTAGAAGTAAACTCCATCGCATAAGCCTTCCGTTCTGGCTTTTACAATTCTTTAAGTAAGCAAAAGGGCGACGTTCGGTTTCGATCATGAACTCTTTACTTAGCAAAATGTTTGGAATTTGTGTACCCTCCACACGATGGCTAAAGCTTCAAGTTCTATGACTGCGTAATTCCTTTTCCGTGACAAGAGCTTTCAGCTAGCGTACGCAATGGGGTAACTGTTGCCGATTTCTTCATACTGGAGCAAGACGCAACCGACACCTTCATTATAAGCATCAGTTCGTTTACCAAAAGGTTTATTCGTGTTTGGGAGTCTCAGTATGAGAGCTGATGTTAGTTTTTCCTTCAGCTGACTGAATTGGGTGGTCGCTTACGGATTCCATGTGAGGGGCTCCAGGAAACGCTTTTTTAGTAAGGAGCTAAAGGGAGATGCTAAAGCGGCAAAATTAGGGATAAAGCGTCGGTAAAAGGATGTCGACCCGAGAAAAGAGCGTAATTGTTTTTTACTACTTGGGAGAGGCTTAACGGCGATGGCCTTTACCTTTTCTTTCTGATAAGTCATTTGATTTTGACCAATGTAGAAACAAAGGTATTTAATAGTGCTCTAGGCGAAATTGCACTTGCTAGGGACTATAGTGTGTGCGTGTTAACGAAGCCTATTGAATGTCGAGCGTAGGGGGATAAGATGCTGGTCCCGTGTGCGGGTGGCCACTTAAGCGTTATCAAAGCAAAAGGAAATGTTACTCCGCCCATCCAGTATCCTGTAATTCATCCGATTATAGTTACTAAAAGTTAGGCGCTAAAAACTGCATAAGGCCTTTTTCTGCGGGAAATAGGGTCTATTACCGGACACTATGCTTAATGGAGATTTGAAGTAGTCCTTACAAAAGTCTATCTCTGAAATAAACTTAGCCTCTTCAAATAGATGTAGGCTCTAGGCTATCAAAGGAATAGGCTCAGCATCAAAAACTGTTACAGCATTCAGCTTTCTAAAGCCTACGCATATGCAAAAAGACTGATCCGCTTTTCTGACCATAACAATGGGAGAGCAATAATTCGACGTGAAGGTTCAATTATTGATAATTTTAGCATGTTTTCCACTTCGGCGTTTAAGGTAGGGCGCAAGTGAACAAGCAGGGGGCAGGGCTTAGATCTAATAGTCTCCTGGGTGGTTAGGGCTATATCATGCTAAAAATACAAAGAGCAACTAGTCTTCTCGGAAATTACATCGGGAAATTCAGTTAACAAAAGAGCTAATTGCGACTTCTGAGGGAGTTCCAACTGGCGGTTTAATTCGAGTTCCGGGATGGAGTTTACACGCGAACCAGGAAACAAAGGGAATGGGTAGTTTTTTGTCCGATTCGACACATACGCTTTGGACTAAATTATGAGGCTCAGATGCATAAGTGGCTTCAATTGGTTCCTCTTCGTCAAGGGCAATTACAATATTAATGCAGGCATGGCGATGATAGCGCTTAAGCATATTTACATGAAACAATTTGTTCTGTGAGTAAGTCTATATTACGTAATCTACGGGACTAAGGGCTTCTTGGATAAGGAAAGGGCCTTTCTAATGGGAAAAAAGCTTGCTTCTCTCCATGGGTAGAAGGAGCAGCACCTAATCACAGGGCTTGAATCGCCTTTCTTTTTACCTAACGTCAAAATTCTTTCCATCAGGTCCTAAGGTCTTGTAGGTAAGAATAAGAGGACTTGATCTCCTTATCCAGACGTTGATTAGAAAAAAATACCTTCAATATGCTCATTGGTCCTCGTAGATTTCTGCCATACAGGAGCTCAAAAGGAGCAAATTCCAAAGTTCTGTGAGAGATTTCTCTATAGGCAAAGAGGGCAACCGGCAGATATCGATGCAATTCTCGGGTCTAAGCATGGAATAACTTTTTCAGAATGGTCTTCAGAGTGCCATTCAAATTTTCACAGACGCCGTTAGCGACGAGTTGAAATAGGGAAGTAAACAAGGGTTTGATGATAATGAGCTAGCCGACGTGTTCCCTTAGCTCAGAGGTGAACTGTCTACATCTGTCGGACAAGATCAACTTCTGGATGCCGACGCGAGAAAAGATGTAATTCATGGCTTCAACACAGGTCACGCTATCTATCTGTTTAAGGGGGACAGCAAAGTTAAAGAGAATAAGGACGTACGAGTGTCTTCCGCTAGATGGGGGGTGAATTAGGCCAATTAGATTTATGGCCACTCTAATGAGGTAGGCGACTTCCCTTTGACCACGGGCAAAGCCACGTTTTTCACTTCTCGCTTTTTCTCATAAAGACTGGATGTAGCAGAAAGAGGCCAAATGGCGAGCACGTGCCATTTTGTACCCACGTGGATCCTGAGATCACCGCACGGAGCTGTGAAAGCATGGCTGAACCTGGTCAAGGTGACGGCGGACACTGTTATCACACGCCCCAGCTGTATATGCATAGGGACCTATGTCATCGTCCCCCACGGCCCGTTCTACGCTAGTATTCTGGCTTCCAACTCGAAGATTGAAATCTGTTGGACATTCCAACCAACGTTATCATGATTCCCCCTTTCTCCAAAGGAGTCGCCGCCTTTTCACAAATTCGTGCGCGGGTCTGGAGCCACCTTACTAGGTGCCTATATAACGCTTCGACTTAGTTTAGAGAGCAGCAATGTGATACTTCCATCTACTCCGGCCAACGAGCTGAAGGACGCTCTCCCCCGCACCCCAGCGGCGATTTCTATTCGAGTTGAAGGCTAAATCGATCCGTAAACTCTGCTATAGTCAATCGGTAAGTATCCCCATATATATATATATATATATATATATATATATATATATATATATATATATATATATATATATATATATATATTCAATAAGAATCAATGGCGAGGAGTAAACTTAAATCCAACATTTATTAGGATTGAGTAGTGCAAGATTTCAACCTTACGGTCATCTTCTGGCTCTAGAAAACAGATTAAGATATACAAATATACTAAATAGGTTTAAGTGTTCACCACGAATTATAATTATAATTAGTGGGAGTAAAATATAACGATTTAAGGAAAGAAGCCAAGTAAAACCTTAGAGAAAAAAACTAATAAAAGCTTAAAAAACAACAAAATCAATAAAAAACCAAACGGATCAAATGAGAAACATACCTTGAATGTTTGACATCCAGTGATAATATGGTGTGGTAGAGAGGTGACAGGAAATATAACAGTTTCGCTAGTAGTGGTCGTTTAAAGGATGTTTAATCTAATAGAAGAGGAATCAAAATTGAGTGAGGGAGATAGTGTTTTATTATAAATAGATTCAGAGTTGCGTAGAACAGTGGGTTTGAGTTGGAGTTCAAAAACTCGAAGTCACTCAGGTATGGAATTGTTTTGCATTTAATCGTGTGCTCTCTAATAGAACAATGTTCTCTTTTATTAAGAATTTTCCCTCTTCTACGGCTGATGTCCATGTGAGAGAATAAATGGGCCTGAAAGGTACGTAGGGTGCTTCCACATATTTTCAGAGGTACACATGGACAAAAATAAAAATAAACTACACCCCTACGTAACTCCTTAGGAGTTTGATATTTAATTTTTAAAAAAATTCCAATTGTGTGGTCGTGGGAAAAAAAACTTTAAATTCAGTTTGCATTAAAGTTTTGTTAATAGTTTAGAGATATCTTTTCTGAAGGATCGATTCAAACAACCCATCTCAGGAACAACAAGAAATCTAACTTCTTTAGGTGCAGTGATTTCAGCAAAGGGAGGGTAATATATGTTATTTAAAAATTAGTTTATTGTCCTTTTAATTAAGAGTGAATTCAAGTTCTGCAACTCATAGTGGACTTGGAGGAAGGATGAGCAAAGGTAGAAATTATATATCTATAATCACAGAAACTATAAAAGTTAATCCCTAAACCTGTAGAATTCGGTCTTCTATGAATAGAGGCCAAGATATTGCCGTTTTCTTTGGATATTAAAATGTTTAAAAAGGGGATACTGTTATTATTTTCTGTTTCAATAGTAAAAGAAATATTCGGGTGTAAAGAATTAATAAAATGAAGAAACCATTGAGCTTGTAAAGGTTCATTACAATCTGCAACGCAGTCATTGACTAAGTGATGATAAAAAGTGGTTTATAATCGTCGGCACACTGATGAAAAATTGAGTGTTCTAAAAATTACAAGGAAAAATTCAGCAGTGGTTGCGCCTATAGGAGACCCCATCGCTACCCCATCTCTCTGTTGCTAGATATTATTATCGAATGTAAAATAGGACTCATTAAATATAAGCTCTAAAAGTTGTTTGAAAAGAGATTTAGAAAATACCTGAAAAGTTTGTTGGTGATTGAAAATTTTGTAAAGAATTATTTTAATAGTTTGATTGACAGGTACATTTGTGAAAAGTGCTTTCACATCAAAACTTGCAAAAGACTGATTATGTGTGAATTTCCGTCTTACGATACTCTTTTGAAGTTCATAGAAGTTAATTACATTAAATTTATTACCTTTAATGGGAGACAACAGTTTGACAATAAACTTCGCTAATTTATAAGTCGGTAGAGGGTATGAAGCTATAATAGTGGTTAATGGAATATGACTCATATGGATCTTTGGCAGACAATACATTTTGGCAAAGCCAGTATCCGTAGCCAAAAGATCTTTATGTGCTCTGATTAATAATTGCTTGGGACTTCAATTTCATGAGAAATCTATATACTTTATCTTCCATTCTTAAGATCACATCTTTGGCTAGTTGGGTTATAAGCTTAAGCTTATTATGGTCGTTTAGGATATATTCTGTTTTATTAATATAATCAGCACGGTTTAACAGAACCAAGCCGTTTCCTTTATCTGGTTTGGTAATAATTAAGTAAGGGTATAGGGTCTGAGTAAGGTATTCTCTCTCTTTTGTTTTGTAGGCTGGGTTAAGTGATCAACCGCTTCATTACGGATGAAGGAAAATATACATATATATATACATATATATATATATATATATATATATATATATATATATATATATATATATATATATATATATATATATATATATATATATATATATATATATATATATATATATATATATATATATATATATATATATATATATATATATATATATATATATATATATATATATATATAAATATATATATATATATATATATATATATATATATATATATATATATATATATATATATATATATATATATATAAATATATATATATATATATATATATATATATATATATATATATATATATATATATATATATTTATATATATATATATATATATATATATATATATATATATATATATATATATATATATATATATATATATATATATATATATATATATATATATATATAAAGGGTATTTCATTAAGACTGATCGTAGTTAGCAGTAAATATACATTGCAGCACACCCAGCTATCTAAGTTCCAAAACGTGAACATGACCAACTAAAAGAAAATATACAACCCACTCATAAGATCAGAGCTGCTGTATTCACTTAAAACAATCAACACTAGTTCCAATGAGAAATTGCGACGCTTCCAAAGGGTACAAAACAAAGGAGTGCTCTGAATATCAAACACTAGGAGGAGAGAAAGAAGGAGGCAGAGGGACCTACATCGCATGATCCAGAAGACTCTAATTAACCTGGAGCTCCAAAGTAGAGCCTTAAATATCTGGCAGAAAGTCCCACGACTCATGACGGACGAAATCAGACATAGACGCATAGACATTCTGTTGTAGGACAGGGACAGCAGAAGGCCTGACTTTATCAGTAGTAAAGCACAGACCGAAAGACAAGAAGAACCCATCTACCCATAAGACTCTACATATCTAACAACGTCAAACAATGATTTATACAAAGAATATACAATAAGAAGAACACTATAAAAATCCACAAACGAACAATGAATGAAACACAAAAGATACAAAAAACACCTACAAAGTCTTGAATGCTGCAAGAAAATCACCATAATCTACACGAGACAAAATAAAAACACAAGCAATAAAATCACAAACCAGGAACAACACAAACAAACATGCAAATCCATCACAAACCAAGAACAACCTAAACAAAAAAGCAGAAAAGAGTACGCAAAAGAACATGAATATTAAAACAAAAACAATGAGAAGAACACCAAACTCGGATAAACGCCTGTCATTCCCTATCACCAGGAATATTCTACCCTTCTAACCCTTTCACCAAGCAAATCTATCCCTATCTTTCCATCTCCTACTATTGTATATATATATATGCATACATGAGTGCAATTGCAAACTTATATGCGTTTATGTATTCTCTTTTCACAAATTAATATAGCCTATCCAAGTCTTCCGTACTGGGTATGGTGCGAAAAACTCCTGGCATAATCACTCGTGGCATCTATCTTCGAATTCGCTAAAGGAGGAAAATTTGTGGGTAAGCTTTTTTTTCACAAGACTCCTCCGAGAAGTTGAGGTGCTCGGACGCACTGATATTGAGCACTCGAAAGACAGCTCACGATAGTTTCGCTTTCCGACGCCTGGCCTTTTGAAGAAGAAAGAAGATCAGAGTATTACAATCAAAGTTCCAACATAGGTCTTTACAGAAGAAACCTTCCTCTCCAACGCCATTTTTTCCTTAGTTACGACTTAAAAAATATATTTATACCAGGTGGTCATAATTAACTCTATGGCTACCCAAACTCATTTACTTCCTCCGCTCTCGCCTTCTAGGGCGTAGCCGTGTGTACTGCCTTTCATAACCTAGTTCGAACTATGCCCATTGTTAGACAAGGCATAATTCTAGGCGGTTGGGAAAGCAGGTTTGTGGACTAGCCCACTGTAGAACCTTCCGTCATAAGCACTCCGGACAAGAGGCGATGCTGCAACCATTGGGGAAGAGTTCTCTCTATCCTTGATGGCCCGGCTGTGATCATAGAGGGACAAAAAACGCCTCTATGTGAGCTGATAGCAGTTTCAAAACCCAAACCCCAGAAGAGGCGGCACCCCGTGTTATGGTAGTTGATTCAATCACCACCAATCATAAAAAGCCAAAAAAGCTATAAAAACGACAAAGAAGGAGGCTTAAAGCCGCCTTCTTTGTGGCTTTTTCTTCTCTTCTTTGTACCGATTAATTTGCCTAGGACAAAAATATGTTAAAGTTTTGTGGTGAAAGGTGAGAATGATTCCCCCGCCCCACAATCCTTAGCATTTCCGGTACACCTGCCTTGGTGAAGATGATCGATGAATGATATGATGGACCCGGGGATGCCCTCCAGATGGAGGATTCATGGCGCACTTAATGATGGGTGGTGATTGAATCAACTACCACCACTCGGGGTGCCACTGGAAATGATCGGACTCGCACCTCGAACCCCTCCGGACGTACAAACGAAAAGATCTGTGCTCTGCAGACCACTCGACCCCTGGGTCAGTGAGCACACTCCAAATGAACTCAAGGAAGAGCAAGAAAAACGTCAGGATGGGGCAAAGATCGAGGAAATAATCAAATTCGAAAACCAAAATGAAGAGCAAAACCACGTATTTAAAGTGGTATTTAGATCGACAGAAATGTCCAAAAAACCCTCGCAACATGGACTGATTGCCTTCACCACTAAGATCTCACCTGATTAAATCGAAAAAAAGATATTTGTCTCCGTGCAAGTATGCTTCACATGATATGCCCTCGACAAACACCTGACCAAAGACTGTACTTACAAAGAGAATGCATGCTCAGAATGAGCAAGCCAAGACCACAGGTGGAACCAATGCAGGATCACGGCAAAGAAATGCTTAAACTGTAGGAATACTTACAGAACACTGGCTATGTCTTGCCCAATAAAGAAACAGCTCATACGGAAGAAAAAATGGAAATGAGCGCAGAAAAAGAAAGAAGAAAAACTACCTCCTACGCTGCAGCAACTGCAAATTGAAAACCCGCGACGCCACCAACACAAACCACAACTGTGAATATAGAGGGAAGCATGAGGCCAGAATTAATTCTCTGCATAAAGCCAGGCTCATATGCAAACGAATTAAACACCATGCTGGAAAAGAAAGGGCTTAAAAAAATGTGGTTCCCGGAGAACCATCCTTCGAGCGAGCTATATACAATTAACATGACCCAAGAAGAGACTCCGAAAAATACGAGCCCGGATGAAGATAAAGCCGGAATGGATGCCGATTCTGAAGAAGAATCTACCGACGAAGAAACCTCGAAGGCAACCCCAGAAAGTTCAAAACCTAAACCCAAAAATCAATACCCAAGGTTTGAACATTAAATTTTACGGTTCCTACGCATCCCCGTTACCTAAATAAATCAAACAAAGAGAAATTGTGGACAGACTAGTTACTGGAAAGTACAGTTGGGAATATGAGGCAGACTCTGATGAGAAAAAGGTACACAATGCTCTAAAGCAAGGCATGATATACATCATCCCTGTATCATGTCAAAACATCTACAACGGGGAATTTAAGAAAAAACGAAATGGACGCACTCGTTTCCCAGGCCACCCGGAAAAAAATAGATACGTACCAAAGAAAAGTTACAATATTTACACTAAATATAAATGGCTAGCAAGGCAAAAGAATATCATACTCAAACATAATAAGAAAAGAAGATGCAGACATAATCATTCTAACAAAACATGGACTAAACACAGCGATCCACACCATAAGAATTTCAAATTATAGATTTATTACCACAAATTACACACAAAAAAGGTACGATGGTGTAGCAATTGGCGTAAAAACAAGAATCCACTTTACAGAGGTGAGGGCCTTAGAAGAGTCGTATCTGGCCATAATAATAAAATTGACCACAGGAGATCTAGTCATAGTTGGGGTATATCAGCCCCCAAGACGCTCGTATTTGCCAACTTTAAATTTCCTCAGACTTTTTTGTAGACAGGCGTCAACCATATCAACATGAGACCTCAATGCAAGCTTTAGAGAGACAGGCTACACAAGCCAACCAAACGGAGCAGGAAGACCCCTTCAATTATTAATACAAAGGAACCATCTAATCAGAGAAGGGTCAGACTTCCCAAATTAATTAACAGCCCAAAGCTCGAAAACTCCTGCCATAGTATTAATGAACCAAAACTTTAACTTAAAAATCAACACATAGAACCAGGCCCGCAACCCACATCCGACCATTTAAGTATGATAACAACTATTTCAACTTAACCCATTCAAATTCAAATTTTACAAAGAAGAGCCATCACCAGAACAAACTGGAATGGTTACAAAGAGCACTTATGTGCACTAGAAACTGGATCTCTAAACAACAAAGGAACAGAAGAAATATAAAACCAATTAAAACTAATCACCGAAAATATCATGGAAGCAGACAGAATTCATACCCCAATAATAGAATATAGAACCCTACCTGCTCCTGGATGGAACAACTAAATAAAGGAAATTATGGAATAATTTCAAACCTTAATTAAAGAAATCACAGAAACAGGCACTAATATGGAGAGATCAAAAGGCTAATTGCTATCAGAAGAGAAATAGATAATCTAATTAAAGAAAAGTCAAACCAAGTTTGGAATAATATAATAAGTAAAATGGATGTCGAAGCAGAATCGAGGAAATTCAAAAGAGACTACAGAAAATTACGAGGATCTCAACCAAAGGAAAATATAAAACTAAAAATAAAGGACAGGGAAATGCAAAATAAAGAAGAACTCCAAGTGCACTTCCAAAATCACTAGAAAAAAATATTCTTGAAAACACCAGAGGAGAATCAAGAATATGATATGGAGCACAAAGAGGATGCCATACAAGCCCTAGAGGCGCAGCAAGAACGCACTGCACCATAAATACACGTGGACGAAGAGAGAAACCATCCCTTGGGGAAGGAAATGCCCATCTCAATGGTAGAATATAAAACACTCCTAGAATCTTTTAAACAAAAAACGCCAGGTCAGAGCGGGAGAAGAAAGGCACACGCGATAAATGCTGAGGAGGATGTGCATGAATCGATATTGAAAATCTTCAATGCCTGTCTTAATATTGAATACTTTCCCCACACCTTTAATTACGCAAAGATGATCTTCCTACCGAAGCCGGGCAAACCAAAACATCAAGTCGGAAGCTACCGCTCAATCTTGCTCTTGGAATTTTTTGGGCAAAGTGCTAGAAAAACTCCTAAACGACAGGTCAATTAAACACACAACAACGGGGGTTCAGGAGCAAGAGAGGAACGGACACCACGCTGACGATAATAACCGAAAAAATTGCCGCAGAAACAGCGCGAGGCAACAGAGTAGATATAGTATTCCGTAACGTTGCTAAAGCCTTCAACAAGGTGTGGTTTCTTGGCCTAAAAGCCAAGATCTGCACACTTAACCTGCAAATAAATGTTTGCAAAACATTTGGCAACTATCAGGATGAAAGGAAAGCCGTACTTCAAATAAACGGCCAAACAGGCGACCATATTGAACTTAAAACGGGAGTTTCCCAAGGCGGATGCTACTCTCAGACGCTGTATACTGTTTACACCAGAGACCTTCCATAACCAACTCACGAATGTGCGATGTACATCCAACTGGCTGATGACATCACACAAATAATAACCAGCGACAGGAAGAATCCCGCAGACGTAGCTCAGAGAACAGCGAGAGAGATAAAAAACATCAATGACTACGAACGAAGAAACAAAATAAATACAAACAAACACAACTTTAAAATAATACCCGTAAACAGATGGAAAACAGCTGCAGTAAGAGTCAATGGAGAAGCATATCCATAGTCCACGGAAGGACGCACGCTCGGTCTAAAATTAACAAAAACAGGGTACAGCGGCCAAATAACACAGAAAATTAACGAAACAAAAATTACCATGTCGGCGCTGTACAGATTCAAACACCTAAGTAACAAAAAACCCCCCAAAACTATACATCACCCTAGTTCGTCCCAAGCTCCTTTACCCAATAGTACCAATGAATACAATAAATAATACACAATTAAAAAAAGGCCAATGCATTTAAAATCAAGCCACAAGGTTTATCACTAACACAAAAAGACAGGACGGCATAACATCTGAGGAACTCCATCGAAGGTCTGCACTGGAACCCTTAAATTTAACTCTACAAAAACGTTCAACGAAACTGGGGGATAGTATAAAAAACATAATTTCCCAAAACAAAATCTACCTAATAGAAGTATTGGAAAACGAAATCCGGCAAATACACTATAATAATCGTTTTTACGCCAGCGTGAAAAAAAACTTAAACAACGTTAACCCGATATATAGGTAAAAAAAGATCACCGAAGACAACTGGCCTATCAAACAATATATGAAACCGAATATTACCGAGATTAACAAAGAAGATTACCACTAACAATATAATAATATATACATATATATATATATATATATATATATATATATATATATATATATATATATATATATAATATATATATATATATATATATATATATTTAAAACAAAGATCAAAAGTAGCAAAAAAAACAACAAAAAATACCCCCCAAAATAAAGATGCTCGATTGAGCAAAAAGAAAACAAAGGCTCGAATGCTTAATTTTTTATATCTAATAATCATAAAATCACATCAAAAAACAAACCAAAACAAAAAGGAAAGCGTTAGCCAGGCAACCTAGTACAAACCACTATAATCCTCATCTCATCGTTCTTCTTACACTCATTCTTATCCCATCAAAACACTCTTTACACAATATTTCCTATCTATCCTATCATTTTCTCCACATTCTAACTTTATACTTTTTTTAATCTTCCGTACTGGATTTGGAAGAAATCTTCAATTATTTTATGCTTAACGAGAAAACGCAGGCGGCAAAGGAGGAAAGGTCGAGGAAAGACATTCAAAAAATCCTCAACGAACTTAGCTTTTTTCCCACAGGGACTACAAGATCATTTTGGTACGGAGCCACGTATAGCCGACTCATGTCTGGCTTAGTACCGCCGCAGTCCCCCTTGCGGGAAGAGGGGCTGAAATAAACTGAACTGCCATTCATCTAGTCTCGCCCCAACTATATCGGTCCATTTTGATAGACATAATTGGAGACGTAAGGGAAAGCAGGTTCAAAGATTAGCCCACTGTAGAACTCTAAGGAAGAGACCACCCGCTTACAAGGAGATGCTGAAAGATTTGGGGAAGAGTTCGCTCTAATCTCCAAGGGTAGTTTCCGGCCAAGACCACAGGAGATCATGCAACCGTCCCTGTGTAAGTTGGAAGCAGCATCAATAACCAAACCCTAGACGGGGTGGCACCTGTGGGTGGTGGTAGTTGATTCGATCAACACCCATCAAAGTCCAACACATTCACCCGTATAAGGGGCCTCCTTGGGTCCACCCATCATTCCTCCATCCCATTCCGAGGTTCATGTTCACTCAAGCTATCTTGCGATGAGGGGGGTTGCCTACCATAAAAACTCTACAACAAGATTACAACTCTACAAGAAGGAAGAATCACCTTGAAAAAGTACTAAGAATTATATTTAGCAAAAGGACAAGACGAATTTCAACCCAGCGGGTCATTCCTCGAGGGAAAAATTGGAGCCCAACGGAACCACTCGGATCCCGCTGAGCACCCTCTGTGGAGGCAGCAAGCCCAGCCGAGAGAAGGTGTTCGAAGTGGTCTTCGTGAAACTGAAGATTGCTATGCTCCTTCTTCTCGAGGTCCCCACAGGATATGTGGCGATCTGCAAGAAAGAAAAAAGATGTGAAGTGTATAACGAAACAAGAGGTAGTAGAGCACTATGCGAAATAGGGATCCAACCAGCAATCCCCTCGCAAATACAGACGCACAAGAGCGTCGTATGCAGGAGATTAGATCCTTGGATTGGGCAACAGTCCAAGGAACAAATAAAGGAGGAAATCGCGAGAAACCAACCATTATCTAAGGTTCCAGATTGATCAAATTCTGGAACAAAAAAGAAAATACAGAGTACGCATACGTATTCAAAGTAATCTTTGTGGATACATCGATGTCACAAAAAGCTAAAGAAAACGGACTCGTTATTCAATGCTAAAATCAGCGGAGAGCAAATAGAAAGGAAAAAATCCACTCCCATACAATTCTGCTTCCGCTGTTACAAGATGGAGAGCCACGTGACAAAAGACTGCCCCGAACCACAGGAGATCTGCTCAAGGTGCAGTGAGGCAGGGCACCACTGGAAGATTTGTAGCAATGCGAGGGAGAAGTGTACTTGCTTTTGTCAAAGAAACCGCTTCATCGCTATGGCCTGCCCTCTAAATCAAGAACTGATAAAGAAAAAAGTCCAACAAAAGAAAGAGCAGACCAGAAAAGAAAACACAACGTACGTTCAAGCAGCGAAGGCAGTCCTTACAGAAACAGAGGCTAAGAAAACTTAATAAAGACTGGAAAATGAAAACCACCAAAATCCTGACATGTATCCTGTATGCACATGTCAGGAATCTTACAAACGACGAGAACCTTTGCAAAGGAGCTCAATCAGATGCTCGCTAAAAACGGGATAAGCGAAATGTGGTTCCTTGATAATCCACCATCAGAAAACATACTCAAATTGCAAGTTATCCCCAAGCGAGGAGACAGAAAAGAAAAATAGTAAGAAGGTCAGGCGGCCAGATCTAAGGATCGAGGACAAAAAAGAGAGAGAAGCAGCCACTAAGGCAGCCCAGCTAATTACACAATGTGTGGAAAGAGAAACTGAGTCCTCCGATACCACGGACACCTCAGACTCAGAGGGCTATGTATGTGAGGTGAAAGCCTCAAAAGGGAAAAGAAAACATAATTAGAAAATCGACGCTGACAGAGTAAACCTTAACATCTACGCCACGGAGCATTTTCCCTTTCCAAAGGACTGGGACACGAATAAAATCTGCGTGGGGATAAAAAAGAAATTCTACAAATGTAAATTTGGCGCTCATTGCGACGAGGAAACAGTGGAGGAGGCATTGTTTAACTAAAACATCGTCTCCACCGAGAACATTTTTGGCCTCTCCCCAGCAGAATAAAAAAAGAAAGGAACGAGAAACACTAAGACATCCACCTAAGCCAGAACAGAGAATTGAAAACCAAAACAATAGGTTAAGGATTTTGAGCCTCAATATGAATGGATGGGAAGGGAAAGCCACTGCAAATGGAAACATATTCCGTTTGCTTGATCCCGACACCATATTAATCACGGAGCATGATATCGATACGACCCACAAGCAGTTAAAGATACCAGGCTACAGAGTGGTATCACAAAGCCATTCTCAGGAGAGGTACGACACCTTTCGGATATAGACGAGTCCTTCGTGGCGATAGAACTGCACACGCTAGTGGGCATGCTCAAAATCACGGTGGCATACCAACCACCTCGGCGAAGGTACCTTTCTCTCAAAAACTGTAAACCCTGTTTGGCCACGGCATAATGGTATTCCTTGGGGGCAACCTCAATTCCAGGCGCCGAACGGCTGGCTATCGCAATACGGATGAAAGAGACCATAATTTGCCAATGATTATGCGAAAGAAAAACATCCAGCGGATAAGTCTGGATTTTCCGACCTATATCACCGCTTGGGCACCAACAAAGTTCGACATAATCATGACAAGCGACGGCTTCCCCTTCAGTTACTGTAGTAATTTAGGCCCCTTTCCCTTGCGACCACATAGTGATCTTGACGACCCTTTCTCTCGTGCCAATATAGCTTCCAATCCCTCTTTGCAAAAGCTACGTTCGGCCAACTGGGAATGCTACAAGGAAATCCTTGCTAGATTTAAACCAGCGGACCTAAATGTAGCAAGGCTAAAGAAGTTCGATGAGGAGCTGGAGAAGATCACTGCCTACATCATCGAGGCGGATGGCGAGAGTGTACCGATGAAGAGGTACAAAACTTTCCCACAACACCGATAGACCGAGAAAATGAGAGAGATCGCTAAAGAGCACAGGGGGGTGTATGGACAGATCAGAAGAGAAGGTACAAATCGGGAAAGAAACACGCTGCTACGACGCCTGAGTGAAGAACTAAACAGGTTATTAACCAGCAACTGGCTGAATCTGGGACAGCCTGAGTGAAAAAGTAGAAAGAGAGGTGGGACCCGATGTGTTCTGGCGATTTGTATACAAGTTAAAAGATTTACAAGTAGAGAAAAGACCCGCATTAAGAAGGACGATGACTACTTGGAAGACCAGGCGGTTTTTGAAGAAAGATTCCGACATTCTGGAAGGATGTCTTCAAGATAACACCAGAAGACAATGAGGAATTGGACTAGGAACTTGAGGGCCAACTGATTGAAGATCTTGACCAGATTGTGCATCGCACACTCCCACATGCCTATGTCGATGAAGGGAGGGTTTTGGCAGACCATGACCGTCCAACTACACCTGAAGAGGTCATGGCAGTCATAAAAACCTTCAAACAAAAGCACCAGGCTGAAAGGGAATCACGAAAAATAACTTGGTGCATGCCTCTCGGCAGATCATTCATGAAATGACGAATATCTAAAATGCTTCCCTGAATACGGGCTACTTCCCCGACGGTTTCAAGATGGTTAAAATCATCTTTATACCTAAAGAGAGGAAGCCCAATCAACTGGTGGAATACAGGCCAATATCCCTCTTGGAGATTATAGGCAAAGTCTACAAGAAGCTTCTAGCCAACAGGTTACAAGATCAACTGACTGATTGGAAGCTTAACGCCCTCAGCAACACGAGTTTCGCAAGAGAAGGGGAACTGAAATAGTCCTTGCTCTTCTTACTGAAAAGCTCGCCCGCTGTAAAGCTGAGAGGAAATACGTAGACGTGGTGAGGCGAGATGTGCAAAAGGCCTTCGATAAGGTCAGGCTAAAAGGTCTACAATACAAGATCTTAGGGCTTCAGCTAAACCCCATCCTGGAAAGGGTCCTCTGCGACTACATCAGGCGCAGAAAAGCCCAAATCTGATCGAGGGCTACCAAGGACCCGAGTTTTAACTTGAAGAGGGTATTCCACAAGGTGGCTGTCTGAGTCCCCTGCTATACCTTTTTACACACTGTGCTTACCTCATACGGTAGGGAAGGAAGTGATGTACCTGCAGTTTGCAGACTACATAACACAAATCGTCGTCGGTTACTACAAACATGCTGGATATCAAGCAAGGCAGACAGCCATCGAAATCGATAACATCAGTTGATATGAACGAAAGTAGAAAATCAAGAACAACCGATGAAAGTTGCAGATTCTTCCAATTAACCGCCAAAAACCTGTTGATGTCTTAGTTGACAGCAAACCATACCCATACGGAAATAAAGTCAAAGTCCTAGGTCTGCACTTTACATCCAAAGGATACAAAGTGCACATTAGCACCTCGGAAAACTGTATAGATTTAAAAGACTCAGCTGCCAAAATTTTAAAAGCTGTACACTGCTCTGGTACGCTCAATCTTAGTGTACCCGGCAGTGGTCATGCAGGCTGGGAGTTCCACCTCTCTCAGTCAAATGCAATGAGTGCAGAACAAAGTAACCCGGCTTATAGCTGGAGTACGAAGGAGGGACCATATACAGCAAACAGAACTGGACGCAAGAGCAGGTCTGAACCCACGAATATGGAACTCCAATGGCTAGGGATAAAGACCTGGGACAAGATCGAAAATGAAATACTCCCAAACATGAACCTTGCTCTATACATTCCGAGTGCAATTAGGGGACGCGCCACCAGGCAAGCCTTTTTCCCGAGTGGAAGAAACTGCTCCCGCGAAAACCAAATCGGAATATATACTTCATCAAGTAAAGCACAAACACCTAAGTGTAAAAACTGACGAAAAAGATGCAAAGTGCCCACGATTAAATTAATATTTACACAAATGAAATAGCAACCTAAACCCAAGCAGAATAAGTTATAAACTGTTATTTAAAATAACAAAAAAATATATATAGCAAACAAAAAACTTGAAAGGCTTGAATGCCACTACAGAGGAAAGAAACAAACTTATTTATCTATTTATTTAAAAAAAATAAATATATATATATATATATATATATATATATATATGTATAAATATATGTGTATATCTGTGAGTGGATATATATGTATATGTAAAAAAATAAATAAATAAACGGGAGGAAAGATAAAACGAAACTAACAGAAAAAACTTGAGAGATGCTCTCTACACAAGGGCAAAACTCAACTTCTATTTATCATTATATACCTACTACACATTTTCTACTCATTACATCAATATCAATTTTCTTTCGCTCTGTCAGATCCTCATTCTACTTGTTACATCGGTAAAGGAGGCTAGAAGATATCAAACGCTCCGAAGATGATCGAATAAGATCGAAAGCTTATCAATTTTTTTTTTTTTTTTACCAAACACATTTATTTAAAAGCGAGATGAATACAGGGCAAGTGGTCCACCATCTATAAGATGAAATAAAAAAGATAGTTAGAAGAAAATAAAGTTGCCAGAGGAAATTAATTAAGGTGAAATACACAATGGTCTTCCACAAAATTTGCATTTAAGACTGCTACCCAACTACACCAATATATATATATATATATATATATATATATATATATATATATATATATATATATATTGAGATCAAAGCGGTTGCTCAATGCCACAGTGTGCACCAGGGTTCGAATCCCACCCTTGTACGGAATTTTTGCGAATTAGGGAATAACCTTTTCGAAGAATATTTATCCTGTTTTCCTGTTTCTTGCGGTTTGCTGGCTGTATATATATATATATATATATATATATATATATATATATATATATATATATATATATATATAAATATTATCCTAACATTCTTGGCAGGGCCTTACCTGCAAATTAAGTTTTGGGAGGCTTATATATCTGAAGTTAAGCAACGCGGTTAAAAAATAAAGGTCTATACTTGAGTAAATCTGGCGTGAATGACAAGCTAAACAAAATAAAATGGAACCGGAAACAATCTGGAGAGTTGCTACTCCCCAAAACTCATTGCATCCGGGGGATTATAGATACGATTGGCGACTCTATTCGTTATATATTTGGTAAATTTGTATTGCTTTTCAGGTAAATTAAAATTATCAACTTTGTTGATGATGATGGATTCCACATTCTCCTCTCAATTTAATTGTTTAATTTATAAATGATTTTTGCATGTCTAAAATCAATTCTATGGTCATGCGTTTCCATGTGTGTAAAGAGACTTGACGAATTTGTACACTTTCTGATATCAGCTAAATGTTCTTTCATCTTCTTATTAAAGGGCCAGACTCTCCGATGTATGTTAAATTGCAATTATAGCATGGTATACTGTAAACCCCAGCATCGAGATTGATTGGGTGCACTCTAGTCAGGGATTTTCGAATGGTATTGGAATATTTAAATGTAATATTTATGTTATTTCAGCTTCTTATATGATTTCAGAGGAGACATAGCTGGAGCATATTGTAAACTACTACATTTATTAAAAGCATCCCTTCGTGGTGAGGCTGTGGCATAAAAGTTTTTTCTTGCTTAGGAATGGCATCTATTTATGAGGTGAATTCTATATTTTAGTTCAATGAAATTGCAGATAAGGTGGTTAATTTCATCCTAAAGGAAAATTGGGTCGCAGGTTCTATAGGCTCGAAGTAAGAGGGAAGAAACAAAAGATATCTTAACAGATTTATTATGTAGTGAGAAAAAAATGTATGTAACTATTTGAATTTGTAGGCTTTCGATAGTCTGAGTACTGAAAATAATTATTTAAACAGCGGATATTTACCTCTTTAAACGGTAGAGAATTATTCTGTTCCCATTCTACTTTGAATTTTATCGATGGGTATAACGAATTCAGGTTGTTGCAAAATTCATTGAAATTGTTGTTGTCTATGAGCCATGCCGACAGGATGTTATCTCCATATAAGAAGCACATAAAAGGTTGGGAATGGATCCTACGAAGGAGGGTCATTTCATAGTTTTCCATAAATAGATTGCATAGAATGGGGGAAAGGGGTTTACTCATACTCGGTCATATTTTTGGCGAGAAAACTTAGTTCCATTGAAAATAAATTATTCATTACACAAAAGCGCACTAATTTACTAATTTTAGGGATCGGTAAAGGTAGGTTAATATCTAAATTTGTAAGAAATCTCGATAAAACGTCAAGCGCTTCATCGACCGGGACTTTTCTAAACAGACTAAACTAAATGAAGATAACTTGTTAGCGATAACCGAAGAATCCTGCTTTAATCTCGCAAAGAAGAGAAACGGGAGGAAAAGCTCACCAGCAAGAGAGAACGGGAATAAACCTAAACAAACACATAAGATGTAAAAATCATGGACAGTCAAATTAGATATATCAGTCAGTTGAAAATATTCTCCCTCAATGTCAACGGATGGACAAATAAAAAAAGAATTCATAACGAGATTATAAGGAACCTGGACCCAGACATCATCCTCATTTCCAAGCATAGCGTCGATTTGCGAACAGAGTATATTAAAATATACAATTATGAACTGCTGATGGCCAACCACTCTAATGAGAGATTTGATGGCGTTGCAATTGCCCTCAGAAAAGGAATAAAATTCCAAGAAATTCAAGGTTTGGAAGAGTCTTACCTGGCTGTGAAGATCAAGAGGACCTATGATTACCTTATGGTGGCAATCGGTTATCAACCACAGAGACGCTCATATTTGCCATTTCCTAATTTCATCCGCCTTTTCCGTAGAAACACCTCAAAGATTTTAATTGGAGACCTTAATGCCCAGTGCAGAGAGGCAGAAATGGAACATAGTGCAAAAGAGTAGGTCCAGATTTTGCCACGTTCTTAACAGGAAGATCTTCTACAACACCTGATGTTGCATTGACTGACGCCAACTTTGCTTTCAACCAAGTGACAGTGCCGGGTCCTTCTATATTATTAGATCATATCAGCATGGTAACAACGTTGTCAACTTCACCAATAGAGGTCCAAATACCCAAACGGAGATGTCTGAACATGGCTAGTTGGGAAGCTTATAAAGACCATTGGGCACCATACAGGTAAATAGACTAGAAGAGGCCTCGATTAAGAAGATAGACCATCATCTTAACAATATAAGGGTGAAATTCAAAGAGGCCGACCATCAAGCTATCCCATGGACTGGATTTAAAACTCTCCCAGCCCCGAGGTGAGATAGAGAAATTACCGAAAGAATGGACCGATTAGATCTCCTTATTAATGATATAAACCTGTATGGTAACACAACCCAACGCTATAGAGAGCTACGAGAACTAAAAGAAACAATCAAACTTCTCATCATGGAGAAATACAAGGAGACATGGGACAATATAATTGGTAATCTAGACACTGAAACAGATCCGAAAATATTCTGGGGTCAAATTAAAAGATTAATAGGAACCCCTCCAAGGGAAAGAATAAATATAATGATCAACGGAGTTGAAGTTAACCGAGATGCGGACGTGGAGCATCACTTCAGAGAATATTGGAAACAAAGAATTTGATGGAGACTTCGAAGATGAAGTTGAGACAAGGTTGAGAGAGTTGGGTGAAAAACTCACACCTCATCTTCTGGTTGAGCGTACTCGCCGTGCTCGGGAGGAGGGTAGGCCCTTCACATACGAAGAATACGAAACTGTACGGAAGAGTTTCAAACAAAAGGCTCCAGGGCTGACCGGAATTACCAAGACTCACCTAATAAAAACACCCCCAAAGTAAAGCACAGAATTTTAAACATCATCAACCCTTACATGAATATTGGCCACTTTCCAGATTCATTGAAGCCCGGGAAACCTAAAATAGAGATAAGTAGCTATAGACCAATTTCCCTATTAAACCTCATCGGAAAATTATTCGAAAAGCTCCTGAACACAAGAGTTACGAGTTATTTGGAGAATAACAGCCTGTACAACGATCAACAACACGGGTTTAGGAAAAAACTCGGGCCAGAAACCGCATTAGCCTGCATAACAGAGAAAATCGCTGTTGCAAAGGCGAGGGGCAAGAATGTTGATGTCGTACTTATAGATGTGGCTTTGGCCTTTGTTAACAAGGTCGGGGTGCCAGGCCTGAAAAATAAAATCAACGACCTTGGAATGGAGGACAGCATGACAAAGATCCTGTGCAGCTACCTTGATAATCATAAGGCCATGGTCAGCATTAACTCCACCATTGAAGGAGAGCTCTTTAATCTAGAAGCAGGAGTGCCAAAGGGGGGATGTTTGAGCCCCACGGTATACGCGATATTTTCCAGCGACCTCCCCCTCATGATGAATACCCGTACATGCACTTTAAGCAGGCGTTCTAAAGTAGCCAGCTAAAGATTCTAACAAATATAATATCAATATATACCTGAGAAATAATAAAAAAGAAGCTAAAACCAAATTTAACTAGACAAAAATGAAAACCAAAGAACAAGACAAACATAACTTAAAAAAAGATCCGAAGTAGACATATTTTAATAAAAAAAGAAGATCCGAAGTGGCCACCAAAAACAAAAAAAAAATCCAAAAGAAAATCTAATACATAATGAATAATTAAAAAGGAATAAATTAAATAAAGTAATATCAAAAGATACAAGTGGACAAAAATAAAAATCTTTAATACATAATAAATAATTAAAAAGAATTAAATTACAAAGTCGGAACAACTAAATCAAATAATATTAAAAGATCCGAAGTGGAAACAATAAGTTTTTTTAATTATCGCTAACATAAATATAAAGATTTAAGAAGAATAACTGCATTAGCAATTATCCAAGAGTAATTAAACCACTAAAACATATACGAAATTAAAGGCTTGAACGCTAAAACATTTTTAACGCAAGAATCAATATAAATATTTAGAAATACTGAGTTTGCCAGACGACCTGGCACATATAACTCTCTCTCTTAATTACACATACTTATATCTTTTCTCTAACTATCCCCTCCCTAATTTCTGCCTTTAAACATCATTGATCATTGATCATTGACCTATTCTAAAGGAAACCTATACATAAATAACTGCCCATTAGATTTTACGTCTTTGTTCCAGGACCTTTCGTTAATCGCGGCTTTAGCGGTTTAATGACATTTTCTTAATTATATTAATTCACTGCATATAAATATTAAATTCACTATGGAGATAGAAGGCGATTTATTCAGTCCATGTTTAGACATGAGACTCATTAAAACAACGGGTGGAAGCCTTGCATGAATTAATCTTAAGGAATTATAGATAAATTAGGATTTCAATTCTGTTACCAAATGGGTTTGACCCTTCAATATTTCTAAGGAAGGGTAAAATGTTTACTAAAGCACTTGCCGTTATTTTGAAATATTTGCTTTATTATGCCGTTTGATTTCTTTTACTTGCTTTTCTTCTCAATTTAGATGAAGTCAACTTACACTGATCTGCTAATATGTTTCATCTTGAAACATCTCTCTACTAATGTTGAATATAACTTAATCGGTAAGATTATTTTAGTTTTAAAAGACATAATTAATTTCTCCTCATCTTTACAAAACTTAGATATATTTAATTTCTTTACCTGTTTTTGCATATGTTTACATATTTCAACTTTTTCTATAACATCCTAGCATTCCCAATCTATGTTTGGCTCTGGTTTTAATTAAGATTTCAACCTAAAGTTTCAGAAAACTTCTTATGCTTTTCTAATTTCCGAGTTGAACCACAGGTAAATAATAAATATTTTGCCATACTGCCGAAGATTATGGAAAGAATGTGCACAAGAAATTTCAAACTCTTCTCAAAATTTCGCGGTCTTAATTAGGTTAGGGCATCGAGGGATTTATTTTTAAGGGGTGGCCGCTTTTATGGCAAATAAGGAGAAGGGCTTCATGAAAGTTGAAAGGGAAGAGAAGTTAAAGGCAAATTAGATTCTACAATAGTTTAATATTCCTTTTTTTAAGCAACTGATGCTTGCGTTTATAGTTTTATATTTATTTTTCATTTATATTATACTTAACGTATCACGAATTTTTCCTCCTTTACCTGTCTTATTGTACCTCTTTAAACTATCTTTTTATATATATATATATCGTTGTTGGTGATGTATGATTATTGCAATACTGAGTCATTATATTCTTTCGTAAACAATCAATATATTCTAAAGGAATACAGAATATATGTAAATTATTAACACCGGAACCGAAAAGAATATGTTAGATTTGAAAACTGATTGAAATTTAAACGAGCGAATTATGAACATTGACCGAATGGGTTAAGATGGTAGTCCAGACAGAGATAATTGCAATGGATGGATGGACATACACACTCATTAGACCATGAGTGGGTGGTAGCTTGAATCGAGAACAGGCACACATAATTAATGGAAATTCTTGACTATGGAATCTTTCTTTATCAGGAACTCTAGTTTATTCTGTATCTCCTTTTTAGACGCGGGCGACTCTACCTTTCACTATGTCGGTCGGTCGGTCCCCGTTTAGCTTTTTTTTTGTTTGTGTAATAACATTGTACTTACTCAGCCGATTCTAAAATAAATTGAAACACTTATATTCTTTTACATTCTCTTTCGAATGATATAATTACCAACATTAGCCTCCCAAGATTAGCCCATAAATAATTTTGTTTTAGTAATAACATCATAAATATTTGGCCGATTATAACGAAATTTGAAACCCTTATGTTGTTTTACATTCTCTTTTGAATGATATAATTTACAATGTCCTTCCAAGGTTAGCATGGGGATTATTTTGTTTTGGCATTAACATCATAACTCTTTGGCCGATTCAACAAAAAGTTGAAACCTTTGTTTTGTTTTATTTTTTCTTTCGAATGATAGAATTGCCAAATTCATCCCAAGTTTAGCCCGGAAATTATTTTGTTTTGGCAATAACATCATAAGTATTGGGCCGAATCTATCGAAATTTAAGACCCTTGTGTTATTTTACACTTTCTTTTGAATAATATAATTGCCAAAGTCCTCCTAAGTTTAGCCCGGGAATTATATGGTTTTGGCAAAAACAACCAAATTCTTCCACCAATTCTAACGATATTTAAAAGCTATAGGTTCTTTTACATTTTATTACGAATGATAGAATTGCCAAGGTCGTCTGAAGGTTAATTCAGGAATTGTTAAAAGTTTTGAAGGTCGTAAGGTCAGAAATAAGAATAAGAAGAGGGCACGGGACTTTTTAGTCAACAGACCTTCTTAATGTAATTTTTACTACGTTTTATTAATATGTTCTTTGAAGCTCCCTTAGTCTTTGCTCAAAACCTTGTTTAGCTCATTAAATATATTGGATTCTTCATATATGTATTTGTTCCATTCCGTGTCATTTTTTGCCTTTTATAAAAATATCGTTCGATCCTTTTATTCCGCACTTTGAACAATAAATTAGCCATGCCTGAATGAAAGTATTGATTTTAGCCCTATTTTTATAACGCGACTGATAGAGAGCCTCATCATACCTCATTTATGAACGAGTGTGTCGTAATGGTATAAAGGTCCGGGCGTAATGGCGATGCACAAGAGATCTGCGGGGCCAGTAAAGGGGCAAAATGCTGTTGTTGTCAAGTAGAACAGCCGCTAGATCCAAAGGTCTGGTTACCTGGATTAGATTCTCAGCGAAAGAGGAGGAGTAATGTAAGCAACTCGTGTCATTTAAGGGAAAATGCCGAGTATTTCATATGTGCGCAGGCAGCTATATCCATACATGTCATTAAATCCTTTATAAAAGTCGAAATTACACTTCGAAACATGCACATCACTTTTTGGTTTACTGAACTCACGAAAGTGGTTTTCTTTGCCCTATTCTGACATCGAACAGATGGCTCTGACTTGAGGCAGACTATGGGTTAGCTAAGTCTACATAGGAACACACTTGAACTTGTGATTTCCTCCATCACATTAAGGGACTTTTCCATTTTAAACTCTTCTACTTTGATCACTTAATTATTCGTTTCTGATTTTCTCTTTCCCGACACCCACACCTTATCTCCTTCTCCTTTCTTTCAGAATACTCACAATTAAACACCAACGTAGGCTGGGGATCTTTCCCCTCCTCCTTTACTATATCTCTCGTATTTGACTCAAATGACTCCATTCGTTCATTCTACAGATCTCTCAATACCTTAAGGTTCTCCTTCTAGGTTACAAGCCCCTAATTGCTCAACCTCTGCGATCCCTGTAATCCGTCGCTGTTCCTTACCAGCAAGCTCCTCTTAGTCCTCTTAACTCCATGGGGGACTCCGTTTTTCCATTCTATGCTTCGGAAATGTTGAACACCCCGCCATTCCTTCCTGCTCCTTACTTGTTGAGTTCAAGAGTTTTTTGAAGACATATCTCTACTCCTTATCCGCCGATGTCCATGAGTTCTGTCAAATCTGTGACCTTGAAGAGAGCTGTCCGATAACCTCGAAGTTAAAAGTCATCGAGTGGTAAATCGCACGGAGTCTGGATTCGGGTCACCTTTTATGTTGGCTTCTATAACCTGTAGAGACACATGGTTTGAATCACGCGTTGAACTGCCAGTCGTATACTTAATCCCCCATCTCGCGTAATGAGGAATGTCCCCTGGTGCCTTCCAAATAATTAAAATAGTGAAAAACCAAAGGTAAATTTATGAGTGAAAAAAGTTGCTAGATTCACTGGCTTCTGGCCCAACAGCCCTGAGCCCCTCCTTCTCCTTCAAATCACTTTATCTCTCACAATTAAAACATCCAGATTCTCATCCTTTGAAGGGAGAAGTGTGACATTTGTAAGCACCGACCCAGTTTTCTTCAAAACATGTAAAAGTGGGAAGGCAATAAATTGAACGCTATAGAATTGTATCAGATCTCTTTGTTCCTTATCTAAATTTACTGGACAAATAAAAACATGAACACAGATTCTGCATTAGAGGGGAGGTGATGCTGAACCAATAAAAACATTTCATGGCCTAGAAGAAAATATGAGTAATAAAAAAATAAATAAAAAAGGCAATGATAAAAGAGAGGCATCTTCTGAATGCCCTCCCATATGTGAATAAATGGGATATGGTGCAAATGTACAGAAAAGTGGCTGCAATAAAAGGGATGAAGTAAAGTGTATTTATTGGTTAAATTAATAAGAGAATTCTTTTGCATTGGTTTTACTAGCCTTTAACAGCTTACGAAACTTATCTCAGTGGAGCGATATAGCGTAAAGCGAGACTCGAGTAACGACACTGCATGTGGCTTAACTTCATTCCTTTGTTTGTTGCGTCTCTTTTCCACTCGACTCTCAAGTAGTTTATGATGATCATTTGACTTAATCATATTTAAAAGAGTTATCCTGAAACTCTAGGGGCAGGAAGTCTTCACAATTCTCCTTAACGCACCTAGCTCGCTTCCATTATAGGAAGTAGGTCCCCTTTAGGTCGAATCAAGCCCAGTGATAATGCCACAATTTGTGAAGGTCTCTTCACCTTTGTCGAGGCGTGCGATCTGGAGAAGTGGGAAGTAGGATTATGAGCATTTAAATTTAGAAACGAACTAACATTCCTATGCCTTGGTTAAGCGTGGTTGAAATGGCTTCCCCCCTCCCCCCGTTAAGGTAGCTTTCCATAGATATACGAGTATGTCGTCAGTTACAATTATTATTACAATGAGGCGAAGAACAATCTGTCTAGAATCCACAATTAAGGTAGCCCTTCTGCGACTTTGGGGCCTGGAGTTTACTTACGCACTCCATGCGATGTCAACTAAGTGATGATTCCTAGGTACACCTAGTGGAGAAAGGCTCTCCATTACATCCATTCTCTCTAATGATGGAAAATTTTCGTTTGTAGACAGTCTTCCAGTACGATTGGCATTTCATGTCGCGCCTTTTGTCATGTTTATTCTTCCTAGAGCCTCGTCTTTCCATTCAACGTAACGCAAAACTTTCCTGAATATTCGGACTTTGTAACCCACGTCCTTAGAAGAGACCAGGGGTGAGATATGAGATTAGGGTAAAAATAATCGAACGCGCCTATCTGTGAACACCCAAGTTCTCTAGATGATGTAGCTTAATTTCGTGGAGCGAATATCTACTCCAGATTGTCGAGGCAAAAGATAGAACTCTACACAGATACACCTATTAAGATAAACGGAGGCCTTTCTTTATAATCGGCCCGATTCTAGTGTTTTTTCCGCTCCTCTTGATACAACTACCAATTAATCTATAGTATTGTTCAGGAGTTCATCACATTTTAAGTTTTGACGCGTTCAGCCAGGTTGAATTTACTCTTAAACACACCATATTGGCTTACAGACGCACGGTGAATCAACGCATGTACGTATATATTCAACTCATACCAACATTTAACTCACACCCATGTAGCTACCCCAATCTGGTAGGTAAATATATTCGTTCGACCCCCATTGATTTAATACCAACTATTCGAAGTTATGGTTTCCTAAACTGTATCTAACCGAGACTTAAACTGGTCCGCGCGTACGCTTGCAACAACGGTACGCACGCGATGAGTGAGTGACCCATGGAAACGTCATGGATCTAGCAGTCTCTATATAATAGGAAGCAAGAATTTTGTCAACCCTGTTTTGTATTATGATTACACTTTGTATCCTTTTCATCCAAGTTCTGCTAATAAATGTAGTTATTGTATCCTATTAATCCTCTATCATAAACGGGGGGCCTTAGTCAAATAGAGCTAACTCCGTTTTACAGAGGTCAGGGATGTTTAAATGAAGATTTATAATTGGAAATGTCGAATTAAATTTGTCGAGATAATTTGATTTCCTTAAGAATTATAGTTTACTGCGAAAGACCCCTCATTGGGGGCACATTCGCATAATTTGAGTGTCTTATGTTCTGTTATGCGTACGATTTTTGCAGGACATGGTGATTGCTTATGCTAAGGAGTGTGTTTATGGCTCACGTTGCTTCGGGCAAAGCGCAAGATCTCGACATCTGCTTACATGTTCGATTCTCAACGAGAGGGGGTACTCCCAAAATTTACTATTTGTAGAGACCTCTCAGCCTTCTGTATGGAGGGGGGCGACGACTTTATCGAATTCGCATAAGTAGTTCCATTTGCATGCGTTATCACGCAAATAACCAATTAAAACACTACAATATTTCACTTACTTCTTTCGCCCACAAAACACATCACTTTTCCGTCTCAGAAAATAGCCTGTTGGGGTTTTAAATCCAAGCTACCCTGACATCAGACTTGTGGCTCTCTTTTTAGCTACAGAGAACTTTTAATACTCGATGACTGGTAGCAAACTCCTACTCCTTACCACTCAAAGAGTACCAAGATCTTTTGGATAGTAACTATCCGGTTGTGAGCGCACTCAAATGAAAGGGACTGGGGGCGTAAGTGAAAATAATAACAATAATGGACTAGGTAGTTTTCATCTGAAGGAGGAAACCAACAAGGGAATAAGCATGTTCTCTCAAGGGTGAATGATGATCACTCTCCTCGTGTGAAAGCCATGCTGGGAGTAAGTATGGGATGGGGGTTAATGCGCGTGAAAGATGACGAAATGGAAACGGGCTATTTTGTACGAAAGTGTCCTCGTTGAGTTTTCCAATAGTTTTAATAAATAATAATGGATAGGTGCATTTGCAATAGACGCCACAGGGTTATCAGTAGGTTACCCTTTGTTATTAATCTTTTTCTACTATTACTACTTTTCCCCTATTTTTCTTCCTTTGGCATTTATCTTCTTGTCTTCTTCGTCTACCTACCCTGTGGTCTTCCAGTTTCCTTCGATCTCGTTCTCCTTACAAACAATAAGAGAACTATGAACTTAATCACGTCCGCTAAGATGACTTATAAATCCTTTCCGCTTTTTTAGGTAGTTTTCTACCGATTTCGACAAATGTTTCATTGAAAAGTTTAACATAATCATTTACAGGGCAAATATTAATGGTCTAAACTTTTGCTTGAAAAACTAATGAAAATATCTCAATTTAGGAAAGAAACTCCAGAGAAGTTGCTAAATATCAAATACATCATACAAATATTATTATCATTTACGTTTTTTAATAATTTCTGAATTTTAATAAATAAAAATATATGGGATTTTTTTTAGGTACCCTTAGAAGTCACATTTTATTTTATTATTTAAGGCTTGTCAGATTTTAGGCTATCTTGGTCGTAGAGGAAGCTTCCCCGACATATTAGCATTAGCGTCTGCCGCGTAGGCTACTTTTCGTAACTTTTATCGTCTCCGCCTTTGCTCTAATTTATTTGAAATTCATCTTTTACGACTAATCTCAATTATCTCAATTTGAGAGCAGCAGAGCCATTCTCTGACAAGTGGATCAGAAGGAAGTTGGGAAGCGAAAATAGGATTACGAGGGTCGTGTCCCAAGGACCCTTTGAGATGAGATATCTAAAGATGTTGGCTGGAGATCGGATTGGAAAAGGGCGTATTTTGACTGGGCTTCAGTTCCCAGATCTACATAAATTGAGACTCTTGTCTCTTCCTCAAAGAGCGGTGACAGCCATTATGATATCAATACAAGAAGGGCTAGATATGAGATTATATATATATATATACATATATATATATATATATATATATATATATATATATATATATATATATATATATATAACGGTAGACGCGAAAGTAAATTTAATACTTAAAAAATCTCAAAATACAAACTATGAAAGACAAAAACGTGCGGTAAATTTCAAATATCTTATTATCACAATAGTCGAGTGGCTTAAAGCATACGTCAATATATATAATTTTTCGAATAATATATATATTTTATAAAGAAGCCATGTTGTATAAGGTAATTGTTATATTTTACAACAGAAAAGGTATTTTAAAGATTCTTGATAACTTTTTTAACTTTCATAAATGATTATATCTGAAAGAAATGTGTTAAATTTCCCGTATATTCTTGTTATTTTTTCTAACATATGTGCATTTAAAAATAGTTTCATTTTAAACTTTAAAAAAAATCAATTTGAGCTCAAATTTATTTTTATATTT